>CM040243.1:67439246-68171716 GCA_022545495.1 Chrysanthemum lavandulifolium
AACTCATAAATCGTTTCAACATAATTCATTTCAAAATAATTCATATCAACAAATATAGTTTCAACATTCCCAAATTGTTTCAACAATCCCAAATCACATCAAATAAAACCACAAAATACTTGAACATTAATCGATTTTACATACGTACAGCATATACTCATCTTTGTTTTCATCATCCTCCATTTTTCATCCCCGCATTCATCCTTTCTTCATCATCCCCCTATTCATCTTACGTTGAAAGTCAAAGTCAAAGTTTGAAAAATCTTAGCAACAACATTGTCGCCGCTAAAAGTAATTGTCAAAGCCAGAAACCACTTATTTTGTCGTTTACGGAACCATGTGTTGTCGCTAAAACTTTCCATGATATCCCCGAACCTTGTAGTGATTGTACTTTACGAGGGTATTCATGTACGCGCACTGCAAGAAAAATGACATTTAGTGACTGATAAAAAGTGTCAGCAAAAGCGAAAAATCAGTCACTATAGGCATTTTGGTCTTCTCCCACTGAAAGAAAAAGAGACACTAAAGAGACCATCACTAAAATTCTTTTTTGACGCTTAATATCAGTCACAAAAGGTCTATTAGATTTTGTGTACGATTGTTATGCGTCAATATAGGTTCTTCGACAATGGCAATTTAGAGTCTATTTTAGGTAACCGCATTACGTTAAACTAAGCCGAGTTTGCCTTTATCACTATTTTTATAAACCATGACTTGATTTTATATCGTCTATTGGTTTTTATGATTTATTCATTATTAAATGAGTTATCGTATGAGTTTAACTCTATTTGGTAGGCACTATTCGATTCGGCACTAGAAAAGCCTAAAACAAGAATTATTGTAACTCTTGGGCCGTAACTCAAAATTGACAAATAAATAGTCAAAACTCGTGGAAAAACGTAAATAACGATGTTAGAAAGTTAAATAAATGTTGTGAGACGATCGGGGGACAATATATGAGCTTGGGAATGGGTAAGCAGGATAGTTACGAAAAATTACAACTCAGACCCTTCCACTTCTCTTGAAACCGGCCCCCTCCTCCAAAATAATTATTTTGGGGTCCCTAGTGGCCTAGTATATATACCCATCAATTCCCATTTCACCTCTTTCATTCTCTCACTAAAAGACCACATGACATATCTTTTCTCTACACCATCTCTAAAAACCCTAACCTAGAACCCACCACCGGGCCCTTTGTTCCGCCACCACGGCCCGCCTGATGACGTGTCACCCCACCTCCACCACCATGTGAAGCTCTCTTTCTCCTCTTTCCAACCATATATTACACGCTCCATTTGGACTTCAATAACACCTTCAAATCTTGAATCAAGATTAGTACTTTTAGGGTTTCAAGTGGGTTTGCAATTGGTGATTGAATAAGGTAAATGGAACAAGTTTTGAGCTTGTTTAGGCAATAATAAGCCACAACTGAAAATTAGGGTTTCGAACCTATGAACAAATTTGGGGCTTTTAGGGTGGAACATGAAATTAAGTCTAATTAGTGACTAAATAAACAAGTAATTAGTGTTTGGTAAATGTGTGGTGTATCAATTTGATGGGTTTATGCATTTTAGGTTTAGCTTCATATTTTTTGTTAAGATAGATGATGGGTTTTGTGTTTGGTTAGTGTTTGGAGCTTGAATGATTGGATTTGGGTATTGTGGAATTGATTTGGTTGTGTTTGGTTGTCAAACATGGGACGTCGAACCACCTAGGGCTCGTCGTGGCTCATGAGGCGTCTGAGACCCACATGGACCATGGGTCCGGGTCGGTCGATTTGGTAGCTTGTTGGTTGATGTAGTTGAGGTTTGGATGAGATGCGTGGGAAGAAAAGCTTCAGAGCTTGTTTGGTTCACGTGGTCTTAACGCATGACCGTGTCATGACCATTAGGGTCATAACATTGGTTTCAGTACATTTGGTTGATTGATTGGTTGGCGAGATTGTTTTGAGTTGGTTTGGGATTGAATTGCGATATTGTGACTTTTCGTTGGACTTGATATATATATTGTTGACTTTGAGCTACGTCGGCGTTACTTTGACTTTTAGTCAATAGTTGACTCCGACAAAGCCGTTTATGGACTTTAGTATAATTTGGACTATTGATTGATTAAAAGCCGAAGTTATGACTCGTGCTTGTGGACTCGAAACGAATAACGATATGAAATTAATATTGGAATTTGACGAAATATATATTTGTACATGAAAATGCTAATAGACTATGAAATATAAATAATGAATGGGCTTTTGTACCAAAAATGTCGATAACAAGTCTTATCTTGTTATTTACTATTTTTAAATGGAAACTAACGACTAAATTAGAAATGTTTTGTAATAAATGAGTAATTAATGTTTCGAGTACGTTTATCAATAAATGTCAATTGTGGACATTTAGGGTGTGTTTGTTTCATTAAGATGTTTTGGAGTGCAGATAAACTACCACATCTTCTTGGTAAGAGGTGGCTAGAAAGTCTAAATCTAAGCGAAATAATGTTGTTTGTTTTTTATAAGTGTCCGAATGATTTTATGTGCTCGTTTTTGCAATTTGTTTATTAAACCAACATAATGCGATAATAAATAACTTATGTAAATATGAAACAAGACTTTTATCATAAATATAACATAGTTAATAAACAATCAAATATATTATATAAAGTTTACAAAATGAGTAAGAGGCAATGATAAGGTTTTAAAGGTACCTTTTGAGATTCGTTTAAGCCCTTATTTGATCACTTTGTATCCGTTATTGCTTAATATAGTTCCTTTTCACTTTTTAGGTCTCTTGAAGGCAAAATCTTTGGAATGACACTTATTTGGACTAAAAGGCGAATATACAAAGAAAATGGCCAAAGTCGAATCGAGACACTCAAAGTCTTGAAAACATAAGGTGGCGTCGGTGTTAGTGCGACGCCGTCGGAGGATTTTAATGACGGGACGAAGCCAAACTCCTATTTTCAAGTGACGACGTCAAGTTATAAAAGAGTAGGCCGTCGCATGACTCGAGATGACCTAGATGTAATCCGACGGCGTCGAAAGTGAAGAGACGGCGTTACAAGCATAAGGTGGCGCCGTCGCAAGTCTAACGTGGCCAAGACGAAACCACAATGGCGACACGACGGGCGTCACAAAACATAAGGTGGCCGTCGCAGATGTAATATTATATATAGAATCCGAACTTTTAGGTATTTAGTGTGTAGTCTTTTGGAGTAAAACCTAAACCGAACCAAAATTTGTCTTGTACAAGATTTTAGGGTTCCAAACCCTATCTTACACCAAGATAAGTGTTTTACTTCATTAATACAATTATGTCTTTGATTATTTGTGTATATGCTTGCATGTTCTCCATGTCCAAGCTAATTTACTTGCCATTTGCCGTGGAATAGAATAGCTAGTTAGTAGTCCACTTTCGTTTAGGTTTCTTTACTTGATTCTATCAAGTAAGCGTTTTCTCATTTTAGCTTTCTCGTAGTCTATCCCCTTCTTCGTGACCTTTGTTCGTAATCCCGTCACTTTTCATCATGGAATCGATAACCAACCACCACTCATCAACCCACCACCAAATGACCCGCAAGAGCCCGTACTCTTGGTGAATACTCAAGACCAAGCCGGTTAGGCTATAGGAACACCATTGAGCTTCCGACCAAGCCCAAACTACGGCCTTGCGATCCGACACCATCCGGTTGGTGCAAAGCGGATGTGCATTCCATGGACTTCGTTAGAAGATCCAAATCGACATCTTAGGGATTTCCTTAAAGTTGTCGATTCCATCGACCTTGATGCTACTACTCGGGAGACCACGCTGGTCTGCGTCTCTTCCAATTCTCTCGGGACCAAGCTAGTAATTGGCTTGGCGACTTCCGCCGGCTCCATCTCAAGTTGGGATGATCGTACCTCGCTTCCTTGCTCAATTTTTCCCACAGGGAGAACCACTAAACTTAGGCGAGACATCTTGGCGTTTCAACAACTCCAAGGTGAGTCTCTACAAAGCATGGACTCGATTTAAGGACCTACTCCAGACTTCCCCATCATGGCATTGATCTTTGGCTTCAAATCCAAATTTTCTATGACCATACCGATTTCATCACTCGACGATCCATTGATCGAGGCAGCAGAAGGCTCGGCGACTTTAATGCAGAGAAATCTTGGGATATTATAGAGAGCTTCGCGATCAAAGCTACGAAGATTGGAATGAATCTCCGAAACTCCGGTTAACGTAGTTAATGCCATATCAACTCCTTTTGAATCTTGAGCACCTCGAGGAGCAAATGAGTGCCATTGAGAGAGGATTGATTATCTTATGGAAAGGCAAAGAAGAGTCCCGTACAAATTCCTCGAAATTTGTCAAATCCACAATTCTACCAACCACCCCACACCTTTTTGGTCCCCAGTCGTGAGCAAAACCCAATTCGAAAGGCGCTTCCGTTCTACTTCCCAGATACCACTTTCACCAAGCTTCAAGGAACAAATGAGGAGTACATGGCGGCTCATACGGAGATTAGCCAAATTTGAAGAGGAGGTTTATAGCAGAGAGGAAATGCAAGCGAAAATGGCGAAAATGATGAATTTGGTAATAGAATTTACCAAAACAAAGCTCGAAAAGGTACTAGTAAACAATGATTGTCCTCCCACCTCGTTTGTTATTATTTGTTTCCATTATGCTGGGGATGCAAGAGTTGAGATAAGGAGAAGCGATGAAAGCAAGAAGGAGGAGTCTATGCCTAATGATGAGCTGAGACCATTGAGTACTACCTTAAGCCGCGAAATTAAAAAACCATTGCAAACCAAGTAAACAACTTTAGGTACAATGAAGTTCTTAGGGAGGGCCTTGAAGCAAAAATGATGAGGAAGAAGAGTATGGCGCCTTGCCTATGGGACCCCCTGTATGAGTTAGTCATAAAAACCATTAACAAAAAAAGCGAGACACCACGAGGAATTTCGTGATACCATGTAGCATAGGTGATATTGATAATATAAATTCCTTAGCCGATCAAGGGACTGATGTGAACATAATGCCATTATCAATCTATAATAAGTTAACTAAGGAGAAACCAGTCAAGACGGATCTTAGACTTTCCTTAGCTAATCACAGCTATGTCCACCCCATAGGAATCGCGGTGGATGTTCTAATTGAGGTGGCTAATATCATGTATCCGGTGGATTTCGTGATCATTGATGTTGAGGAAGATAAAAACGTGCCCCTCATTCTAGGGACACCATTTCTGGCCACCGCCAAGGCAACCATCAAATGCGGAGAGGGCATCATGATACTCAAAAGCGGGAAGGGGTACGTTAGGATACCCATCATCCCAAGGTACCCTCTTAAGATCATGGACATGATTACGGGTGGAAATCAAAAAGCCCCTAGCAATAGTGTTAAGAAGAAGATGAATGACTGGGAAAAAGGGCTTAGGGACGTTATGGTTCAAGGATTGTATGCAGCGTTGTGGAAACCCGACAAGAAGTTAGGAAATAATCCCACTTCAATACCTAAGACACAAAGGAGCCCTACTGAATTTCTAAAGGAGAAAAAGTACTTTTATACAAATCACGGATAAGGGCATTACGAGGTAGAAACAAACCAAGATGGTTTGGACCTTTCACTGATGAAGGAAACCAATTTAAAAGATAAAAGCGTCACCATAATAGATAGCGTTGGCAAGGAATCCACGTAAGCATACAACGTCTACACCTTTCGCGAAGGAAAGCGAAGGAAGAAGGTGGCGGTAATGAAATAGCGAGGAACACGACAACGAGTCTAGCTACAAGACTCCTAAATAAAGAAAGCGCTTCGTGGGAGGCAACCCATGCTTAATTGTTTGCTTGTTAGTGTCATATGTCTTTTATTGATTGTTTATTCTCATGTTTAAATTTGTAAAAATGCTTTATTTTGTTTTAACCTCGTCTTAATTGCATATAAAGGTATTTTACATAAAGGATAAGTGTAGGAAGGATTACACGTTTTCAAAAAAGCGTAAACATGAGAATAACAATTCATTAAAAGATATATTGTGTGTTTGTTCGAGTCAAATGCTTGTATCGAGTCATAATGGATGTTTTGCGAAATTTTCCGATTCTAAAGATGTAAATTTTCCGAATTTTTCGAAAATTGCAGACCGCTTTTTGTCGAGGATAACTTTGGCGTCGAGATCGCAACGATGGAGTCGGGAAGGAGTAAAACAACAGATTACTTTTTCTCGTTTCGGCGACTTAAAAAGTTGGAATTTTCCAGAAATTCTGTAAACATCCATTCCACAAGCATTATATCTAAGTTTAAATCGAGTCTTATATATATTATTACCGCCGATTTTACGCGAAGGTTTCGTTTGTTTTCTTCAAGTGTGCAGGTTTAATTTATCAAGAAGAAGTTACATAAGATTGGAAGGAGCTTTTCACGCATAAATTCTCTTTGGAAAGGATTTAACCACTACTTCACACACGGATCCTACCGAGCTAATCAGGGGAGTACTAGTTTCTTTCGTTTTTAATTACCTTCCATTATCATAACTTTGATACTTTCGGGGAACATTGGGGACAATGTTCAGTTTAAGTGTAGGGAGGGAAAATAAAACGGGAACTTTGAAACTATGCTTATCCTTGAATGTTTGCTTGCTTATCCTTGAATGTTTGCTTTGTTCAATTGTATTTGTGTAATAAACCATGAGAAAATGTCGGTTAGGGTAATTTTGGCACCAAATTTAAAATTTTTCATGACATATAGGAGTGGGCCATTAGTCTTAACAAAAACGTCTCACGGATAGGAAGTTGCATGACTAGCACAAAAACCCTTTACCACCTAAATTCCACCCAATATGTGAGGATCGCCCTTAGATTAGTAAGAATTAAAAGCATTCATCTTCAATGCTTAGAGTGTGAACCGGTAGTATATTAGATTCTAGAACTTGTTTTGTGATGCATTCCGAGATCGCAAGTAAGACTACACTTGTGTAGTTAGGAATAACTAAATGATAAAAGGCATTAGGATAACCCTTGTTTGATACCCGTAATATAATTACTTCTTCCACATTGGTTGAGTAATTCCCCACACCCTGCGTTGTACTCATCTTTAGTACACGATACCCTAGTTAACCCTCGAGTCTATCCTTTTCGCGGTTCTCGTGATGTTTCGGTTTTTCGAATATCAATGAAGAGCATTGTTTACCCCACCCCAAATATACACCAAAATCGCCTTAGCCTATCACTGTATGCACTCACTTTTAGTGTATTATTGTTATCACCTTAAACCCTTAGTTCAATTATCTAGTTGCTTGCATGAGTTGCTAAGTCGAGTCATATCCTTTGTATCTGATTTTGGGACGATTGGGATTCATGGAAAAAGTTAAAGTTTATGAAATGACGGAAGGAATGTTAAATTCAAATTCCATTATTTGCGTAATAATGTACCCCAGTGTTTTGATCTTTTCAATTCGGGTCAAATTAGTGTTAGAGTAATAAAAACTCAAGTGTAGGGATGTGCCTATAAATCCCTATCATTTTGATGTTACCGTAGAGGATGGTAGAGTAAAAGTGTATGAAAAAAAAAAAAAAAAAAAAAAAAAAAAAAAAGCATACGGGCTACCATCCTACATCTATCATTTAAATTTATGTTTGTTTATTTTAGTTAGCTAGAGTTTAGAGTGTCGAGTCTTGGCTTAGCAATGCCATTCTTCGTATGCTTGTAACATAAGAGATTTTGACTTGCCACCACTATATAGCCTATCCCACCAAACCCTTTATTTCCTACTTGTAAGCCTAACGTTACAACCCTTTAAAGACCTCTTTGATAGTCTTTCCTAGGTGCTTCGTAAGCGATAGAGGTTTGATCTATTCTCAAGCCTATGGTAATCTATGTACTAGGACCGGTTAATGAGTGTTTATCTTCCATTTCTAATTTGTTATATTTCATATACACCAGAGAGAGATGTGAGTATCCAAACACCCCATGTGAGGTGCTAGTATGTATTCCGTGCTTGTTATGACTTTTGGGGGCTTATATGTGTTGTGGACTATTTTGAATTAATGCTTCATGACCCTAACTTATAAATTAATTGGCTAAAAGCACATTTGCTGAGGACAAGCAAATACCAAGTGTAGGGATATTTGATAAGGTTCTAAAGGTATCTTTTGAGGGGTCGTTTAAGCCCTTATTTGATCACTTTGTATTCGTTATTGCTTAATATCGTTCCTTTTCACTTTTTAGGTCTCTTGAAGGCAAAATTTGGAATGGCACTTATTTGGACGAAAAGCGCGAATATCTGAAGAAAATGGCCAAAGTCGTAATCGAGACACTCAAAGTCTTGAAAACATAAGGTGGCGTCGGTGTTAATTGCGGCGCCGTTAGAGGATTTTGTGACGGGACGAGCCAAAACTCCTATTTTCAAGTGATGACGTCAAGTTATAAAAGAGTAGGGCGTCGCAACTCGGACAACCTAGATGTAATCGAGACGGCGTCGAAAGGCGAAGAGGACGGCATCACAAGCATAAGGTGATGCCGTCGCAAGTCTAACGTGGCCAAGACGAAACCCTAATGGCGGCGACACGAAGGCGTCACAAAATATAAGGTGGCCGTCGCGGATGTAATATTATATATAGAATCTGAATTTTCGGTATTTAGTGTGTAGTCTTTGGAGTAAAACCTAAACCGAACCAAGGCTGTCTTGTACGATATTTTAGGGTTCCAAACCTATATTACACCAAGATAAGTGTTTTACTTCATTAATACAATTATGTCTTTGATTATTTGTGTGTATGCTTGCATGTTCTCCATGTCAAGCTAATTTACTTGTGTGTTTGCTTAGGAATATGAAACTTGATTATTGAATATTGATTGGTTGTCTCTTATCTTAGTTGATTAATGATCTAGTAATGCGATAGGTCATTCGTTGTGTGTAATGCTTGATTAAATCTTTGTGAACCTTAGAATATGACTCCTTGAGTAGTTGTAAGCTAAACCATCCAAAGAGTGCCTTAGAGTAAGAGTTTATTATCCCTAGTGGGTTTATAGGCGAGACCCTTTGGTAAGTTCAAAGAGTTGGGAGAAAGCATACCCTACAACCTTAGACACACAACATAACTAGGAATAAGGACGTGACAATTCAACCACCAATAGGAGATAATTAAGGAGTAGTAAAACCTAAGTAAACACATCTTTAAACTATCATACGAGCACATATTAATTAGACATAGACTACATACACCTTAGATTAGATAATTAGATAAGTAGAGTAATCGGTAAAAATACTGTAGGATATTGGATTTCACTTACATATCATAACATTAACACAATGGGCATAGAGATGATTTTAGAGAGAGAGAAAGTGGGACATTCTAGTAAGAGAAACTTGTAGAATATTAGATTACCAAAGAACATCCAACCCTCTACCTTGCAAGGTAGAGGGTATTTATAGGTTACAAACTAAGCGACCTCCTACGGCTGTGGATCGGGGATACGGTGGGTAAAGACCGACCTTCCTCCACGGTGTTGCACTAAACTATTTTACGCTACTAGACTAACTAATTAACTACATAAAGCGTAAATAACGACAAGTCTACGAGCTAACTTATGCTAGATAATAGTTGGGGTGTCCGACTCTTCAATCTTGGAATTTTCTAATTCTAACAATCTCCCAAGGAGGTCACCCCATGTTTTACATTTCAAATCCTTGCATTCTATTCTTGACTTTGTTCTTGAGCTCGTGACATTAAAACTTCAACCGCAATCTTTGTGCATAAGTAGTGCAACTTCAAAGTGCATAGATTTGTACTTTAAAGTGGAGGTCATTAATGATCCATGAGATAATAATTATGAGCCAACTTTTGAGATCATCATCAAAAAATCTCTAGACATCCATTGTGGTGTTGGTATTATGTGATGTTGTGACTTATGGACCGACATGCTCACATTCGGATCATGAAATCTTCTCATCAGTTAAGCGGAAGCATTTGTTGAATCATGATATTGGCGGTGTAGCGAAAGTGAAAATATCGAGTCATTGATGCACTAATCATGATTTCTTTGAGTTGAATGTGTTAAGTGAGCATGCGGCTATGGATTGACCGCTTCATTACGATCGGTTGCAAGCGTCGGGGTACACGCATACAACGATTAGCAATAAATCGCGCGAAGGTGTCTTTGATCACTTCGTTGAATTGAGGTACCACGCCCACGGTTCCCGTTGATCGATACATGTCTTGCTGTGATCGGTATAATTCGAAGAATTTCCTTGACGGGGTTTCGAAACTGCTCTAGTTGTTCTCAAACGGAACATCTCAAAGAAGACAACACGGAGTGAGTGAACCGGTAATTTTAAGTCCGATTGATGAAAAGAGATTTGAAAAACAATCGTGTATTGCTCAATAGAAATTGTTTTTGCAATACGAAGGTTTTATTGAAAATCAATTATCAATCATTAAAACACCTTTTGGTTTGAAAAATGAGTACACGGTCGATGTCTTTGAATAAAGAGTTGTTAAGCACAAAGACCGGTTTTCAAAGGTATCCGTCAATCCATAACACGAACGGGATTGATTCAAGAGATTGAATCGCCCCATTGTTTCTGTTCGGTTGTCACATGGTTGATCTATATAATAGATCTCACATGCCACCTACCGGGAGCTTGTTTGATGTTGGCTCGAAGGCTTTCCATCTTCATTGTGAATATGTAAACACATCACTCGGATGTTACGGCAATACCACAAGGATAATCGTGGGACTCAAGATATAATCTCTCTTTCCACATTGTGTGAAGCAGAGAGTCTTCATTGAAAGTGTCCTAATGAGATTTATTGATGATCTCGTGGCTCTAGACTCAATTTGTGCATATTTGGATCCTGTCTGCGGAGACTAGGGAAAGGGTCTCCTTCTTCAATATCAACAATCTCTAAGAAAGTCGATAGATAATGTCGGTTCCCGTGAGAATGAAACAAGTCCTTTTAAGAGGAACTTGAGTGGTTTGGAAAGTTGAAGTGCGGTCGTCCTTTGGGTCCATGACGTCTTGTCTTCAATACCGATGTTACCATCGGTAGCATATGAAGTGAACCGGTTTACGCCCTAAGGTTGAATAAATGGAGGGCTATTTGTTTTCACCCTTTTCTCATCAATTCTTTTAATTCTTCAACCCTTCATTGCTTACGAGACTTCATAGCTAGAACCTTGTTGGGTTTATTCGATTACTAGCTCGGTCTTAGTCCGCACTCTTCCCATATCTCAATTTTCTCCTTTTATCATCATACCTAAGGACTTCTACACTAACTAGTGGATTGTCCTGGGTAGATCCCTCCGATTCGGCGGATCATGGGAACACATACCTAACCTTATCATCCTTATATCACCGTACATAAAGTAAAGTTGGTGGGTCTTTTGGTATTGTTCATCGCCATATGGAACCAATTGAAAACCATTTGAAAATCAATTCGGATACTTGTGATATATTATCAAAACATTTTGCACTGAATTGTTTTTGATATTTTAGAACTAGTGCTCCCCTCAACATGTGCATCAAATGCTTGAAATCGTTTTGCACGGAGGCAAGAGGAAGAATTTACTTCTTTGATTACCATTTTCTAAAAGATATCAACATCACTTCCCTGATCAAATCAAGAAGATAAAGCATTTCCGGGAAGGATGAGGTTTTCATGATTTTGCTCCCCCTCAATATGTGCCTCGAGATTTTGAAAAGAGTTTTGCACATACTAGAGGGAACCCTTTAAGAAGTGCATACATGATCACTAAAGGATTTGAAGCCGTACAGTCAGGGTACCTTAGAAGATTGAAAGTTGTGTACCCTGATGACATGAATTTTCAAAGAGAGTTCTCCCCCTTAATATATGCTTTGAGATTCGAAAATTGTTTAGCACATATTAGAGAGAAGTTTGCACAAAAATTGGTCATCTTATCTTTTAACATCTTTCATATTTATATCACACTTTCTCCCAGATCAAAATCTTAAATCCTTTGAGATTTTGGATCTCAAGTGATTAAATATGTATGAGGTAAAATATTTGTAGGAGAAAATGTGTCCGATTTTATATGATCAAAGTGGACAACACGGATGTTTCCCTTTTTTAACAAGGGAAACCACGGTACAAATCCTAGCACTATTACATGTTTCTGATTGTTCATTTAGTACACCACAAATTACACATATTAAAAAAAAACACAACATAAAGCGCTTCCGAAGATGTCTTCATTCGATCCTCGAAGAAGTTTGTAGTGACCATCACGAAGCCTTCCACCAACAAAGCTTTCAAGGTGCGGAAGATCCTTCATGTCTTGAGTCTTAAATGCGATTGCGACAATGAAGTGTTCACACCTCTTCACGTCATCATCGGTCCAAAAATAGTTTTAACCCAAGATTTCATATCAATTTTGGCCTCTTTCACTCGGTGTCAAGTTCTTCTTCGACCAATTTGAGAGTACCATCACTAAACTTGTAGAGTTCACATAGGCGCATAAGCATCGAGATCCATATCGTCGGTGAAGATGGCGGCTCTAGGGGTGTCAAGGACTTTGTATTCTCGATGAAATTCATGCCAGTTGCATTCCATTGTGGACTTGTAAGGTTGATCTGGTTTGGTAGCTTTCAATGCCAAGTGAAAGTCCTCAACTCGTTTCGAATGACTAAGCCCACGATCCAAAGAGTGGCAGTGCGAGAGGGCCTTTTTCTCACGAGACGGTAAATGCTCAAGGTGTCCTTGAAGATTCAAGAGATAGAGATCTTGAAATCATTTGGCGAAGATGTTTGAAGTCGTTCTCTTCAATAGTATATAGTTTGAAGTACGCTCTTTTAAGGACTATCTTCTTCAAATACTCATATCCATAGATAGGAAGATCTCTACTCGAACAACACTTAAGATTTGCGACTTTGATCGACATCATTGCGTCTTTTATCGACACCATGTCTTCGATGTAGAACTTCTTCTTTTGAACCACCGGTGAGAAATACCATAAGCGGCAATATCATATTTTGTTCTTTGACCCGAATTGATCAAGAACCATACATTGAGCCCCCGATCGAGTAGGTTCGACTTTCATCTTTGATATTGATAGAGCGGTCTTCTTTCGTGAGCGAGCACACGAGATAGTCCAAGTCGTGATTGAAGAAGAATTCACTGAATGGTCATCGACGGGTTCACCACCAAGAGGAAGAGATTTGTTGACATTGAGGCGGCCGGTTGCTCACCGACTTGGTCATTCGACATCTTATGGCATTCTTCCATCGATATTGAAGATGATTTGCATCGAATGGAAGACTTTGACAATTTCGTAAGCTTGTCCTTCAAGATCTCTTGGAGTTATGGATGAGATACTCTTACGTTCACAAAACCATCTAATAAAACTTCCCATATCACCGGTGTAGTGCGAGAAGAGAGTCTTGGTGGAACTTCATAATTATTGGTGATAAGCGATGCCCAATTGTTGTCGGGAATCATAGAGTCAGACTACGGGATGGTCCATGTGGGTTACGGAGAAGGAGGTCTATCTTCCACAATGCGACTTTGAATTGTGTCTCTTGAAGGTGCTACACGGATGTGCTAGTGCGATTCCGACCATGTAAGTATCAAACCAATCTTCGATGGCTTAGGAATATGCTTCGTCGATGCATCATCTTCATCAGTTACGAGTCGCCATGACTTGCGACTCTTCGTGAACCATTTGATCATCGAGGAATTGAGGTGGATGTGGGCGTGAACCTTGAATCAACCGTCGTCCGAGCGTGATTTCTTCTTAGTACTTTGTTCTTTTGTAGGACACGATTGATTAGAAGGTTTTGGTGGTGATGATGGTGGTTGTGGTGGAGGTGTGTTGGTTGTCGTAGAAGGATCACCGACTCCGAAGTTCAGCGCCCCGTTGGTGGCGGAGGTGGAGGAGGATCTTTGCGGTTCTTCATCAATGATTCCATCACAATAGTTCTCCTTTTCTTTTTAGCTTCTTTTTCCCGGCGTCAATCATAAAGCGCTCATAATTGTCGAATTTAATGGATTCATCAAGTGCCTCATAGAGTTTCTTGTGAACCTCATGCTTGTCCTCTTGACATCATACATCTTTTCAAAGCAGGCAGCTCTCATATCGGTGATAGGAAGGTCCTTGAATCGTCTAAGTGGAGCCTCCATAGCCCATTCCATAACATCCTTGACTTCTCCTTCAATAGCGGCGGTAACCCCTTCATTGAAGTTGAGGTGCTCCAATCTATAGACACGATCCACAAGAGAATCAACGATTTAGGAAGTTGCCTTTCGAGCTTCTATCCTTTTTACGGCTTTGTCCGATGGTTGATCGAGGTGAGGATCGGTGGTGGGAAGGCGGTGGAGCCACCTCATCTGCAATTGTAATAGCGAGTTCGGGGGTTGGTGGCGATGTTGGTGGTGTTTATACAGTTGATTGAGTAG
This sequence comes from Chrysanthemum lavandulifolium, assembly GCA_022545495.1. Lineage (NCBI taxonomy): Eukaryota > Viridiplantae > Streptophyta > Magnoliopsida > Asterales > Asteraceae > Chrysanthemum > Chrysanthemum lavandulifolium. The sequence goes on from CM040243.1 coordinate 67,453,630, forward strand.
GTAAGGGAGGTGGAAGTGCGGTTGATAGTGAAGATGCGACATCGGAGGAATAGTTGGCGTATCTTCTTTGAATCTTGACGGTATACATGGATTGTGCGATATCTAAGGATTTGTCATTAATGAATTGATCACCAAAAGAGAAATCGTATCAAGATCCTTAAGTGAGGATAGAGAGTTAGTAGGCAGATTTGGTTCATCCATCTTCAAGGTCTCATCGGATCTTGTCTCAAGGTTCTCCTGCGAGCCTTTTTGCATGAGGCGTCAACATTCAAGCAGTTGAGTCTCACTAAGTGTAGGAGTTTCTTTAGGCGTTTGGGCACTTTGTCCACCAGTTGTTCTTTAGCATGAGATGATTCGGATCTTCTCTTGACTCATATTGATTGGTGGTGCTTGATGGAGATGATGAGATAGTTAAAAGCATGTAAGCGGCTTGTTCGGTTTCAACACTGCAACCCCTTTCCTTTGTCATGTGTTATTGGGGTTGTTTGTCGAGGTAGTTGAGCGGGTTCTCTTAACACAACTCCACCTACGGGTGCTTTAACATTCGACTTTCTAGGCTTTCTTTGGATTCCAAGTTGCGGATCAACGTCATCCTCATCGATTAACTTGGTAATATTCCTTGGTACCTCGGTGTTCTCACCAATTTCCTTTTCCACTTTCTTCCTTTTACTTTACGCTTCTTGGTTGTGGTCTCATCGAATGTTGTGACCTTTCAAGTCTCTTTTTAGGAAGAGGCATAGGATGCTTGTGAGGTGACTTGGATATGGGAGCATTTGGTTGTAGAGGAGAGGTGTGACATCGTGAGAGGATCGGTAGCTCTTTTCTTGTATTGCTTGAAGTAGTCCTTCTTCTTGATATCTTACGTGAGAAGACAATCGAGAATTGGCAATCCAAATAGTTCATTATCCATACCTCTAGGAACATATTTGGGTTTCCTAAAACATATTCATCTTACGCATTGTGTAGAGTTGATTCACTCCTAGGATTGAATTTGTGTGTTTGTTGTAAGTCTTGGATAACAAGCTTAGAAAATCGATCTTTGGGAATTACAAGCTTGTTACTGTTTCTTTCGACCTTGAGCATTGTTACGAAATTGGTTCTATCGAGATATGAATGTGTTCATTGATAAAGAGAATTCTTCCCAAATACGATCGAGACATTCACATCAACCCTATTAACGATTCCCATAGGATTTGCAAGATAGGAATTCTCACTTTATCGAACCACGAAGTTTTCCCAGATAAGCACAAGTTAAGAATGGTTGTAATAGCTCTCGGGGTTGATACATGTGTCCGGTGATGATGTCGGATGCTCTTGAAATCTTGTTACGATAACCCAACCCAATTAGAAAGACAATCGGATCGTCGACACGGTGGAGATTGAGCGAAAGTCGGGGTTACATGGGGTGATTCAAGAGCCTTGCTCGAGAATATCGAATCAATTGTGAACTCCCTATCATCCGGTTTGCAAGAGTATTGTCTTTGTGATTTTGTCCCATTGAGCGGTGTTCGAATTGTTGAATGTAAATGGTCGGAATTGAGCATTGCTTGGTAATTGCTCAGAAGAAGTTTGTGTTTTGAGGATGTCAATAGAAACTTTGAGTATCGGATTTTGTTGAAGCCTTTGTAGGTCCACATAACCGTTGCTTTTTCCAATAATGACCCATTGACTTACGGGAAGGATTTCTTCGTCGAGAGAACTTTGGATGATGCCGAAGAAGTAGCGCTCTTTTACGGGATTGAACTTGCCATTGATGTTCGAGTAATCATACAATCAACGATAATGAATGGGAGCAGGTTAGATGATAAATGATAAGTGAGACAACATTGAGAGCACCCTTATGACATAGACACATAAGTAGTAACTCGGAAGGGTCCCCAAAACACATCTGAGAGAAAGATTGAGTGGCATAGGTTTCAAATATATGACAACTTTCAAATATATGACAACTTTCATAAGTGAGATATTTCAATGAAGTATAATCTTACGGATAAATAATCACATGATGAGTGATAAGGGATTAATAGGCAAAGAGTGCATTGCAAAGGGATCATGACATGAGCCAAGATACAAATGTAGAAGTGATATAACAAATATGCATGAGGAAAAGGAAGCATTTGGTTGTCGTGAGAGAAACCAAGTACCTTTTGCCTAGCAGACATGTCATAGCAGATTACATGGAGTATGTTGACTCAACAAGTTGAATTAGGAGATCCTAAGTATTGTGAGAATGAGATCAACTTTAGCAATAAACCTTTGAACATTTTAATAACCCTCGACCCTAAGACTAAATCTCAACATGAAAGTGAGCAATGTTGCTAACATGTAAAGACAAGTCGCCATCACTAGAGTAACAAAGCCAAGTCGCTACAAAGTTTAGTTAACTAAGTCGCTAAGGTCACTAATTAGCTAACTTGTGAAGACAAGTCGCCATGAGCGATAACACAACCAAGTCGCTACAAATTTGTTAACTAAGTCGCTAATGTTACTAATTCGCTAACTTGTAAAGACAAGTCGCTAACAACTAACTCGCTACCCAAGTCGCCAGAATAAAATATGCTAATTCGCTACAGAAGCATAATCGCTAAGTTGAACGCTAACTCGCTATGAAGAACATTCAAGCTAAGTCGCTACTAAGAACATGTTAAGTCGCTATCAAGATCATTCATAAATTCAGCGGACAAACCACCCAATCCACCAATCAATCATCATCCTTACATGGTAACACATTATCAAGCAATCACAATAGAATACACCAACACTTAGAATACTTGCAATCATAATAATCAACAAACCAACACGATTAAATGAACCATCGAACCTAAGAGGAATCCAAATCACGTCACACGAGATGCTCGCACGGATGCGGTTAAAGTGACAAGTTAGAAACTTAACACAAGCGCTTAAGAGAACTAAGATAAGAGGATTCGAGACAAACCTCTTGCTAAGTCGCTAGGATGAGCAATTAGGCGAAGAAAAGAAAATGAGAGAGAGAAAAAACTTATTTGAGAAAGAAGGCGGTAATTCGCTAGGGTATACAAACTATCTTTGGCGGTATGACACATTTGGTCCTCGTGGTTTTAGAATGAGAGGTAAGTCGCTAGTGCAACACAACTTTCACATATTAGACAAGTTTGGTCCCTATGGTTTTGAGGAGCAGTGGTAAGTCGCTAACACATATTATAGACTAAGTCGCTAGCATAGATTATCACAATGATCACCATGAATCAATTAATCATTTAGTCAAATAAGCATTTAATACTAGGCACTTAATACATAGGTACACAATGATAATCACATGAGCAAGATACGACCACAACCTACAAAAACCATAACCCGATAGTTACAAAGGCAAAACACGACCTCAACTTACTAACGAGCAAGCATTATAACCAGCACAGAAGCCAATGGCATAGATAGTCAAGAAAAAGAAAAACATATTCCCAATCTCCCCCTCAATCAATGTCATCAAAGACCATTGATTGTCATTAATCAACCCCGTTATAAAGAAACAAGAATATTTCAATTGTTCGAACTTCATCTATGATCCCGTGCCATTATTGAATGACATTTCTAGGACCGTAGATGTTATCGATAACAATGAATGTATTCTTTATTAGATTGGGAAAAACATGATAAAATTGTAAATTTAAAAGAATGACATAAATATAAAAATTAAAATGAATGTATTCTTAATTTTTTTTTTTTTTTTTGAAAAACTTGATTTATACGAGATATAGAAAGTGAGTCTGATTCAAGATGAAAAGGAGTCAAAGTAAGAAGTACATCAACTACGCACGCTATAGCTCTGAATGAGCTATGTTCATTTCGATGGGAACCAAGTCATGAAGTTCTGATTGAGTTGAGCATTGTACACGAAAAAGGCGAGAGCACATTGTCTTGGAAGCACATGTAGACTTGTACATAGAAGGGTTAGTGACATGTTTAGTCTCACATTTGGATGCATCACGATAACACCGACGTATCATTAATGGGGATCCTATAAGGTTCTACATTCTTGAAAAGTTTACTGTGGGAATCCACTTGAGGCATGATCTAGGAATGTAAGTTCGTTTAAGTCACGTAAACTTAAAAAATCGCGCTAGTGGGAATCCATTTGAAACTACGAGTTATTTGAACTAAATGAGTGCACAACCTTGTTTTGACTATTTGTCCTTTTGTGATCGGAGAATTTCTTGGGGATTGATCTATCAAATGATGTTTTGCATGAGACCTAGTTAAACTTATTGCATTTTGATGCGTGAGAGTTGACCATTAGTCCTATGTTTGAGATTCATCATATCGAACTAGGCAATGAAGTACCGGTTTTGACAAAGCAGACATATTATCAACTTGGGATGTAAGCTTAGATTTCAATGGTTTAGCTCTTTCGGACCTAAAGGCATTAGGTTGTTTAATAAGCATTCGTTTCAAGTGGTTACGAACATTTGACTTTCCCAAAGTTGAAGGTTTTGCAAACTTAGTGTTCATCCTATTTCCAACATACTTCACGAGCTCATTTTTAGGGCAACAATATTAAAGCTCTTATCACGAATTTGTGCTTTGAGGTCATCAATATCATTCATCAAGAGGTTAGATTGATTGACTAACTTAGAGTTTATTTCCTCAAGGTTCTTTCTTAAATGCTCATTTTCTCTTAGAAGGTTGGACACACATAGAGCTAGTTCGAATTTCTAGATTCTAGTGCATCACTCATCTCATGCAGATCATATTTACGGGCTTCGAAAGAAGTGATTTGATTGCCTATGGTTGAATCTTTGTCTGAATCAGGATTTTAAGCGATTAATTTCAAAAATTCTCTAAACTCGGAAGCTCTGATTAGTGCGGTTTTTGCATAAAACATTTCATCCTTTTGTTGTATTTCAATTTGCAGAGAGATCGGTGTTTTTCGAGAATTGAAAATTTGTTTGAAAGCTCATCATATACCCTTTTTCAATCATGTTACTTGCATTAGATTCATGCAAAACAAAGATTGATTCCACATTGTTATGTTCGGAGTAATAGTCATGTACCTTTTATGAGACTTTGTGTGATCGGATAAGTGTACCTTATTGATTGATACCTTTTCGACTCGAGAATTTGAGATCGGTCTTTGTTCTCTTCATCCTTTTCATTACAAGCGAGATTACGCAATCGGTGTCATCATTGGTTCAAGCTGGATGTAGCATGTCATGTCTTCATTGCTCCATGGAATCTCTTGGCACTCATTCAATTCATTCGACTTGTTATTCTCTTTAGCGGTTTCCTTGATGTATGTTTCCATATTACTCATAAGTTGAATAAATGAGTTTACGAACTCATGAATTTCCATTCCGTGTGTTTCTTGAAAGACATTCCGGTCATGATATTATCAAAATCGAGGAGTATTCTTCCGGGTAAGTGGTGAAATTGGTTGAAGATGGTTTGGAGAGCGACACGAGAATCTTGATTGAGAACTTTTCTTTGGTAATTTGAAACCTCGATCGTTCTAAGTTAAGCAAAGCAGTTCTTGTCAAAGTGGGAAAATCTGACGAAGGATGGCACAACTTGTTCGATCCATGGTTGTAGATAAGAGTAATTTGAGAAGTCGGCGAGATGTTGAAACGGCTCACTAGTGCATTCCATATTCTTAGCATCGTTTGCGGACATTAAGAGTGACTTATTTGAGTTGTTTTGATTAATCGATCTTTGAATCATTAAGTGTATGGCATTCGGATAAGCATTCATTTCACTATTACGTCTTTGTGTCATAGAGAGCAAGTACTTTGGTGATTAAAGGATCCGTGATGGTGACATTGTGTTATTATGAATTACTCCCCAAGTCTCTAGAGATTTAGAACCAACTCGCTACCAACTAAATAGCAATAATCCCAAGTCGTTAGATCAACATCCAAGTCGCTAGAAGATAATGCACCAAGTCGCTAACACTTAATTAGCTACACCACTAAGTCGCTAGAGTCCCAAGTCGCTATACAAATGCAAGTCGCTAGGTAGTAACTCGCTAAGCCTCAAGTCGCTAGCAAAATTTTGGCGACATTAAGCTACTCAAGTCGCTAAAGATACAAGTCGCTAAAGAGCAACTCGCTACAAACCAAGTCGCTACCACAAGTCGCTACCCGTGGTGGAGAGTCCACTACTTGTCTTGTAAATCGCTAGATCTAAGTCGCTGGGTATAAAGCGTAACTCGCTACAAATTTGTGAAGTAAGTCGCTCTGAAGAAAGTAATCCGTGAGTTAAGTCGCTAGCAAGAAAAAACCACATAAACATCACTTTTCAATCCAAAACAACCCAACCAAGATGATTCAAGCTTACCAAATGAAAACCTACACACTTGTGATGATTCTAAACATAAAAGTACTAACAAAATCCAAACTTTAACACAAGAAATCAACCAAATGATGCAAAACCACTAAACTTTTCAAACTCAAAAACCACCTAAAACCACTAGAAATCCAAAGATGTGCAAGATATGATCTAACCATGGCTCTTGATACCAATTGTAGGATATTGGATTTCACTTACATATCATAACATTAACACAATGGGCATAGAGATGATTTTAGAGAGAGAAAGTGGGACATTCTAGTAAGAGAAACTTGTAGAATATTAGATTACCAAAGAACATCCAACCTCTACCTTGCAAGGTAGAGGGTATTTATAGGTTACAAACTAAACGACCTCCGACGGCCTGTGGATCGGGGATACGGTGGGTAAAGACCCGACCTTCCTCCACGGTGTTGCACTAAACTATTTTACGCTACTAGACTAACTAATTAACTACATAAAAGCGTAAATAACGACAAGTCTACGAGCTAACTTATGCTAGATAATAGTTGGGGTGACCGACTCTTCAATCTTGGAATTTTCTAATTCCTAACAAATACCAAAATAGCTAGCTAGTAGTCCACCTCCTTTAGGTTTCTTTACTTGATTCCTATCAAGTAAACTTTTTCTCATTTTAGCTTTCTCGTAGTCTATCCCCTCTTCGTGACCTTTGTTCGTAATCCCATCACTTTTCATCATGGAAGGTGATAACCAACCACTGTTCATCAACCCACCACAAATGACCCACCAAGAGCCCGTACTCTTGGTGAATACTCGAAACCAAGCCGGTTAGGCTATAGGAATACCATTGAGCTTCCGACCAAGCCCAAACTACGACCTTGCGATCCGACACCATCCGGTTGGTGCAAAGCGGATGTGCATTCCATGGACTTTGTTAGAAGATCCAAATCGAAGATCTTAGGTTTCCTTAAAGTTGTCGATTCCATCGACCTTGATGCTACTACTCGGGAGACCACGCTCAAGGCTCTTCCAATTCTCTAAGGGACCAAGCTAGTAATTGGCTTGAGCGACTTCCGCCGGCTCCATCTCAAGTTGGGATGATCTAACCTCTCGCTTCCTGCTCAATTTTTCCCACCGGGAGAACCACTAAACTTAGGCGAGACATCTTGACGCTTCAACAACTCCAGGTGAGTCTCTACAAAGCATGGACTCGATTTGGGACCTACTCCGTAGACTTCCCCATCATGCCATTGATCTTTGGCTTCAAACCAAATTTTCTATGACCATACCGATTTCATCACTCGATGATCCATTGATCGAGCAGCGGTGGAAGGCTCAATGACTTTAATGCGAGAGAAATCTTGGGATATTATAGAGGAGCTTCTGATCAAAGCTACGAAGATTGGAATGAATCTCACGAAACTCCTGTTAACGTAGTTAATGCCATATCAACTCCTTTTGAATCTTCCGCACCTCGAGGAGCAAATGAGTGCCATTGAGAGAGGATTGATTATCTTATGGAAAGGCAAAGAAGAGTCCCGCATAAATTCCTCGAGAAGGCATCAAATCCGCCAATTCACCAACCACCCCACACCTTTTGAGTCCCAAGTCGTGAGCAAAACCCAAATTCGAAAGGCGTTTCGTTCTACTTCCCGATACCACTTTCACTAAGCTTCAAGGAACAAATGAGGGTACATGGCGGCTCATACGGAGAGATTAGCCAAATTTGAAGAGGAGGTTTATAGGCGGAGAGGAAATGCAAGCGAAAATGGCGAAAATGATGAATTTGTTAATAGAATTTACCAAAACAAAAGCTCCGAAAAGGTACTAGTAAAAACGATTGTCCTCCCACCTCGTTTATTACTTATTTGTTTCCATTATGCCCGAGGATGCAAGGGTTGAGATAGGAGAGGCGAAGAAAGCAAGGAGGAGTCTATGCCTAATGATGAGCACGAGACCATTGAGTACCACATAAAGCACGAAATTAACAAAAAAAACCATTGCAAACCAAGTAAACAACTTTAGGTACAATGAAGTTCTTAGGGAGGCCTTGAAGGAAAAAAATAGCGGAAGAAGAGTATGGCGCCTTGCCTATGGGACCCCTGTATGAGTTAGTCATAAAAAGCCATTAACAAAAAACGAGACACCACAGAATTTCGTGATACCATGTAGCATAGGTGATATTGATAATATAAATGCCTTAGCCGATCAAGGGACCGATGTGAACATAATGCCATTATCAATCTATAATAAGTTAACTAAAGAGAAACCGGTCGAGACGGATCTTAGACTTTCCTTAGCTAATCACACCTATGTCCACCCATAGGAATCGCGGTGGATGTTCTAATTGAGGTGGCTAATATCGTTTATCCGGTGGATTTCGTGATCATTGATGTTGAGGAAGATAAAACGTGCCCTCGTTCTTGGGACACCATTTCTTGCCACCGAAGGCAACCATCAAATCGGAGAGGGCATCATGGATACTCAGCGGGAAGAAGTGCGCTAGGATACCCATCATCCCAAGGTACCCTCTTAAGATCATGGATATGATTACGGGTGGAAATCCCTAGCAATAGTGTTAAGAAGAAGATGAATGGCGGGAAAAAGGGCTTAGGGACTTTATGGTTCAAGGATTGTATGCAACGTTGTGGAAACCCCAAGAAGTTAGGAAATAATCCCACTTGATACCTAAGACACAAAGGAGCCCTCACTGAATTTCTAAAAGGAGAAAAGTACTTTTATACAAATCACGGATAAGGGCATTACGAGGTAGAAACAAACCAAGATGGTTTGGACCTTTCTGATGAAGAAACCAATTGAAAAGATAAAGCGATCACCATAATAGATAACGTTGGCAAGGAATCCCATTGTAAGCATACTAGCGTCTACACCCTTTCGAAGGAAAGCGAAGGAAGAAGGTGGCGGTAATGAAGTAACGTGGGAACACGACTACGAGTCTAGCTACAAGACTCTTAAATAAAGAAAAGCGCTTTGTGGGAGGCAACCCATGTTTAATTGTTTGCTTGTTAGTGTCATATGTCTTTTATTGATTGTTTATTCTCATGTTTAAATTTGTAAAAATGCTTTATTTTGTTTTTAACCTCGTCTTAATTGCATTTAAAGGTATTTTACATAAAGGATAAGTGTAGGGAGGATTACACACGTTTTCAAAAGAAATGTAAACATGAGAATAACACTTCATTAAAAGATATATTTGTGTGTTTGTTCGAGTCAAATGCTTGTCGAGTCATAATGGATGTTTTTGAAATTTTTCGATTCTAAAGATATAAATTTTCGAAATTTTTCCGAAAATCGCGAGACCGGTTTTGTCGGGATAACTTGGCGTCGAGGGATCGCAACGACGGCGTCAGAAGGAATAAAACAACAGTTACTTTTTCTCGTTTTCGAGCTACTTAAAAAATTTTGGAATTTTCGTGTCTTAATTTTCGTAAATTTCAGTAAACATCCATTCCATGACATTATATCAAGTTTAAATCGAGTCTTATATATATTATTACAGTAGATTTTACGAGAGGTTTCGTTGTTTTCTTCAAGTGTCGAGTTTAATTTATCAAGAAGTTACATAAGATTGGAAGGAGCTTTTCACGCATAAATTCTTCTTGTAAAGGATTTAACCACTACTTCCGCACACGGATCCTACCGAGCTAATCGGGGAGTACTAGTTTCTTTCGTTTTAATTACCTTCCATTATCATAACTTTGATACTTTCGGGAACATTGGGGACAATGTTCGGTTTAAGTGCAGGGAGGGAAAATAAAGCGGGAACTTTGAAACTATGCTTATCCTTGAATGTTTGCTTTGTCCAATTGTATTTGTGTAATAAATCATGAGAAAATGTCGGTTAGGGTAATTTTGGCACCAAATTTAAAATTTTTCATGACATATAGGAGTGGGCCATTAGTCTTAACAAAAGCGTCTCACGGATAGGAAGTTGCATGACTAGCACAAAACCCTTTACCACCTAAATTCCACCAAAAATGTGAGGATCACCCTTAGATTAGTAGGAATTAAAAGCATTCATCTTGATGCTTAGAGTGTGAACCGGTAGTATATTAGATTCTAGAACTTGTTTTGTGATGCATTCGAGATCGCAAGTAAGACTACACTTGTGTAGTTAGGAATAACTAAATGATAAAGGCATTAGGATAACCCTTGTTTGATACCCGTAATATAATTACTTCTTCCACATTGGTTGAGTAATTCCCCACACCCTTTGCGTTGTACTCATCTTTAGTACACGATTCCCTAGTTAACCCTCGAGCCTATCCTTTTCCGCGGTTCTCGTGATGTTTCGGTTTTCGAATATCAATGAAAACATTATTACACCCCACCCCAAATATACACCCAAATCGCCTTAGCCTCACCACCATGCACTCACTTTTAGTGCATTATTGTTATCACCTTAAACCCTTAGTTCAATTATCTAGTTGCTTGCATGAGTTGCTAAGTCGAGTCATATCCTTTGTATCTGATTTTGGGACGATTGGGATTCATGAGAAAGTTAAAGTTTATGAAATGACGGAAGGGCGTTAAATTCAAATTCCCTTTGTTTATGTAATAATGTACCCCAAGTGTTTTGATCTTTTCAATTCGGGTCAAATTAGTGTTAGAGTAATAAAAACTCAAGTGTGGGATGTGCCTATAAATCCTATCATTTTGATGTTACCGTAGAGGATGGTAGAGTAAAAGTGTATTGAAAAAAAAAACATATGGGCTACCATCCTACATCTATCCTTTAAATTTATGTTTGTTTATTTGGTTAGCTAGAGTTTAGAGTGTAGAGTCTTGGCTTAGCAACGCCATTCTTCATATGCTTGTAACATAAGAGATTTTTGACTTGCCACCACTATATAGCCTATCCCACAAACCCTTTATTTCCTACCGTAAGCCTAACGTTACAACCACTAAAGACCTCTTTGATAGTCTTTCCTAGGTGCTTACACCAAAGCGATGGAGGTTTGATCTATTCTCAAGCCTATGGTAATCTATGTACTAGGACCGGTTAATGAGTGTTTATCTTTCATTTCCAATTTGTTATATTTCATATACACCAGAGAGATGTAGTATCCAAACACCCCATGTGAGGTCTTTGGTATATAATTCCGTGCTTGTTATGACTTTCTTGGGGCTTATATGTGTTGTGGTGTTTTGAGCAGAATGCTTCATGACCCCTAACTTATAATTTAATTGGCTAAAAGCACATTTGTGAGGACAAGCAAATACCAAGTGTAGGGATATTTGATAAGGTTTTAAAAGGTACCTTTTGAGGGTCGTTTAAGCCTTATTTGATCACTTTGTATCCGTTATTGCTTAATATCGTTCCTTTTCACTTTTAGGTCTCTTGAAGGCAAAATCTTTGGAATGGCACTTATTTGGACGAAAAGCGAATATCTGAAGAAAATGGCGGTCGAATCGAGACACTCAAAGTCTGAAAACATAAGGTAGCGTCGGTGTTAGTGCGGCGCCGGAGGAGGATTTTGTGACGGGACGTAGAGCCAAAACTCCTATTTTCAAGTGCGACGTCAAGTTATAAAGAGTAGCCGTCGCAACTCAGACGGCCTAGATGTAATCAGGACGGCGGCGAGAGTCGAAGAGACGGCGTCACAAGCATAAGGTGGCCGTCGCCAAGTCTAACGTGGCAAGACGAAACCCCAATAGATACACGACGGCGTCACAAAACATAAGGTGACGCCGTCGCGAGATGTAATATTATATATAGAATCCAATTTTTCTAGTATTTAGTGTGTAGTCTTTTGAGTAAAACCTAAACCGAACCAAAATTTGTCTTGTTCGATATTTTAGGGTTCCAAACCCTATCTTACACCAAGATAAGTGTTTTACTTCATTAATACAATTATGTCTTTGATTATTTGTGTGTATGCTTGCATGTTCTCCATGTCGACTAATTTACTTGTGTGTTTGCTTAGGGAATATGAAACTTGATTATTGAATATTGATTGGTTGTCTCTTATCTTAGTTGATTAATGATCTAGTAATGTGATAGGTCATTCGTTGTGTACTTAATGCTTGATTAAATCTTTGTGAACCTTAGAATATAACTCCTTGAGTAGTTGTAAGCTAAACCATCCAAAGAGTGTCTTAGAGTAAGAGTTTATTATCCCTAGTGGGTTTTGTAGGCGAGACCCTTTGGTAAGTTCAAAGAGTTAGGGAGAAAGCGACACCCTACAACCTTAGACACACAACGCAACTAGGAATAAGGACGTGACATTTCAACCACCAATAGGAGATAATTAAGGTAGTAAAACCAAGTAAACACATCTTTAAACTATCATACGAGCACACATTAATTAGACATAGACTACATACACCTTAGATTAGATAATTAGATAAGTAGAGTAATCGATAAAATACCAACCCCTCAAATTCAAACCCGAGATTCGTACCTTTCCTTTCCTTAAAAATATAAAAGATAAAAATAATCTTCCTCGACCCCAACCTTAGCGTAGTAACTTTTCACTAGCATTCCTATTCCCCAGAGAACGATATCAATACCCGTGGCTTACCCTAATACTACACTACAGCGATTAGGTTCACTTGCTGAGGGTGTTGAAAAACACTCTCGACGAAAGGAAGTTCCTTTGACCCAGAACGGCGTGTGGCGTTATCGAGCGATAAGACAAGTCTCCACCTTTACTCGAGAAGATGTTATATGTCTAACGGGTCTTACTCAAAAGAAAAAACAAACAACCAAAACGTCTGCCCTCCACTTACTGGTAAGAGTAAGAGGGCTAGTAAGACTTTTTTTTAAAAAACAAACACGCCCTTAATACTAGTTTAAGTATTTGATTGCTTACGTTGTGTGCATGGGTTACGGATAACCTAGCATTAATAGTGTTGATCCACGTGGGTAGCGGACTTATTAGGTTGACGAATATAATAAGAGCCCGCTAGGAACATTGGATAACCCTATTAATGGGTGAATTATCCTTATGACTCTTTAAGATACGATTGATTTATAGGATAATAAGCTTACACGAATAAATAAATGAGTTTATCGAGTTGTGAATCTCGATAAGGTCTACTATTTATTCGAAACTTATTGAACTATGGAGCTTATCGTTTAGAGGTCTCATTGTGTCGCATTGAGTTATATATTGGTTGTTTGAGTGCATTCATGGCATCATATTGAGTCAATACACCACATGAGGAATACCAAACACTAGGATTAAATGGTGAAAGCAGGCGTTTTGGAAATAAAGAAACGGAATATATTGGGGTAGATAACAACGATTTTGAGGAATATATATATTAAGTTTGGTCTACATTAATAGGTTGTGCCGAGTCGATAGTTGTTGTCTTTGTGATACCGTTATCTTACGGTAGTGTTTATTTGTCGCATTCATGACATCCCTTTGCAATATTGCAATCAACAAGGGGAGCATTGTTAATCACATAGACGAAACTTAGTTGCAAATAAACTAGCTTAAATTAGTCTCTTGGCGACCTTACATAAGGATGGACTAGTCAAGGGGAGTAAAACAAGATCTTTTCCATTATTTGCTCTATTTCTTTTATTTCTTTCACATGTTTTCCTAAAACAATGTGTTAGCTTCCTTCGAGCTCTTTTGTTTCAACAAAAGGGAGAAGAAAGTAAAACTACAAATTCAACTTTTACAATTTTAGCTTTTCCTTGAAATAATTTTATATTTTGTCATCAACAAAAGGGGAGATTGTTAATACAAATAATCCGTAAAACATTTATTTATATTTCGATCTTCAATGTTTTGTCGATAACAAGCGTAAAATCATTTTAACGAAACAAATAAAATAATAAATGGTTTGAACTAATAGTTTCTAACATATTCACATTTTCATAAAACACTAAAACAAGTATAAGTGATTTTATGATTTAATATACATATGTACAACAACTAGTGTTTACATATTTGGGTAAAATATACAAATAACTAGTATGTAGTATATTGGGTAATATAAATGGGTAGAAACTTAAGTATCATAACCCATTGGGCAAATACATTGAATGTAGTTGGGTACAACCCAAGCCCATGACCCATGGAGCTTGACCCATAACCCATTGCATGACATCATGCTTATATCATATATGGATAATATCATAACACATGGTTTTGATCAATACCATTTGACTAGGTGCTTTGCACTCAAGAGATACATTGTATCTAGCTAAAGACCCATGGATTAACCTGACCCATGACCCATGTAAAATACCCATGGGTAGAAGGGCCTCCGGGATCCCAGCTTTACACTAGGGATCCGTGGGATCCGGGATAACGATAGATTTTTCTTATAAATAGTGAGCCATTTCTTCATTGTTCTTTTCAACATACTTTCCCTAGAGTTGAAAACTCTCTAACCTCAGATCAAAGAGATCTATGTTTGTAGTTTTGCTTTGTGTGATCTTCTAGGTTCCTCTTAAAGGCGAGATCACCACCTTTGGTCGAGCAAGCTCAAGTCCATGAGTGCCATGCTTCCTCATCATCAAGACAAGCTGAAGTCTTCTTGTTGATGATTGTTTTCTTTTCCTAAGAGTGTTGAAGACATTTGTGAAAGGTGTCTCAAGTGTCAAGGCGAAGATGTTAGTGAAGGGTATCTATCGTCCATATCATAAGCACTTGTGGTAGGTGCTTGAAGTCAAGACTAAAGCATTATTGAAGGGTGTTTAGAAGTCAAGACACAAGACATTAGTGAAGGGTGTCTTGAAGATCTAGTTAAAGGCATTAGTGAAAGGTGCCTTAGATGTACATTCGATATGGTGTGTTTCGATGTACAAGATAGATTAGTACTAGATCCAAGGATATTGATATCCTTGATGATGTTGTAAAAGGATGGATCTCCTTTGGGATTAGTCGTTGGTGTAGTGTTGGGTAGTAGTTCCTCCATTACAATGGAACTAGGTGCTGCTTAGTACCTAATAAAGGGTAGGCGACGTTGTGTAGGTGTGGTTCACCTTGGTGGAAAGAACTAGGTACTTAGTCTAGTACCTTATAAAGGGTGGCGACGTTGTATAGGTGTGGTTCACTTGGGTGAAAGAACACGGTGGTTAGCTAGCCGGGGAAAAGGGTAGGCGGCGTTGTGTAGGCTTCTCCGCCATAAGGAGATTGGTGTAGTGATTACAACTCTCGAGTAGGTGACTCGGGTGGTGGAGTAGGGCAAGGAAGGTGTCCTTGGCGAACCACTATAAATACTCGCGTTGTGGTTTGTGCTTCTTACTCTATCTTTTCATTACATACTTATATATGTTTGTTTATCAACATTCAACACACACATCTAAATAGATTGACATAAGTCGATCTAAATAGTTTAAAGGAAGTTTTAATTAGCAAAACTATTCAACCTCCCTTCAGTTTTCCACACTTTACGAAAGTGAGCCAAACACCACCAAGATCTTGGTTTGGTCCCAAAATCCACCATCCTACCCTCCTACCCTCCTACCCTAATGGTTTAAATGGTCTTTTGATCGCCGATGCTTGGATAGTTCTCATTACCTAAAACCTAAATTATTTAAAATCGCGAGGTTAAGCTTTGACAAACAGAAGAAGCGAAGATATCAGTCAATCGACAAAACCGCCTCCACGAACAAGAGTTCGAGCCTTATGTGTTAGGATATGTTTGTAGAGAATAACATGGTTAGGATTCCGTTAAATGAATTATCGTATAGTTTTGGACCATTTTGGATAGGTAGCTTATGTATAGTCTTAGACCATTGGCGATTTTGAAACATGACTATATTCTGGGTTAATGGTTATATATGATATTATGTTTAGCAAATTTGTGTTGTTGTAGCATAAAATAGGTTAAAGCAGGTTGATACATTGTAGATTTTTCCGGAAAAATTCGGAAAAAATCAAATTACCCATTTTGACAATTTTTGCAAAATGGGTCAAAACTCCGAGGGGACATGTCCTCGTGAAAGTGGATTATATCATCCATAATTTTCAATTTTCGAGGACATGTCCACGCCAAATATGGGTGCCACGTCGGACTTGTTTGACTAGCGTAAAATGGTTGTGGGACCCGTGTCCCGGTAAAGGGGATTTAGTCCCGTGAAAGTATTCAAGAGAGTTTCTGGGGACTTTCGCGAGGACATGTCCCGGCGAAATCCGTGATATTTCCCTGTGGCCCATTGTTGTAGTGATTAGAGCTAGTAGATCAACTCATTAGAAAACCTACTTCATGAGACTTACTTCCTATGCCAAACTTGACTAGAACTTTTCACCAATAGTGTTGCCCCATATTTCATGGCACAAACATCTTAGATCATAAGTAAGTCAATAAGGAAATTTTCGATCTCAAGATACAAGGCCATCTTCTCATATACAGACCATATTCAGGCACTAAACCATATGTACCACCACTCTTATACCCCACATTCACAAAACAAAACAACTTTAATGAATGCCAAACACCTCATATGAGCATGAAACTTTCCTTATAAAGACTACTACTAAGCCAATATGAATCAACTCAATCCCAGTAGCAATGTTGCCCTCTTTCATGGCACACAATGACATGAGAATGAGGAGATACAGTAGGAATATTAAAGTAAGTGAAAACGAAGAAAGCATTGTTGTAGTTTATTGTCGGTAAAAATATTAACATAAGTTAAAACCAACAAACCATTACCAATAACACATGGTCCTTGTAACACCAACAACACAACACGTTGTCCCTTCATATTGTGAGAACTTGGGCATGCCCAGTACCGAGTAGTGATGTTTGTTGTGAAGATAGAAATAATTAATTGTGTGTCCGTATGTGAGTGTATTGTGGGTATATTTGCGTTTAAGTGTGAATGTTGAGTGGTCAAGTTTGTAGTCTTATTACAATTGTTTGGTGGTGATGTTGATGATTAAATGAAAAGTGATGTATATTAAGTTGCGACTGTGATGTTGATCATTGTTTAACCTGCCTAAATTTCAAGCATGCTAAGTAATATATCAAACTTAAATAAAAAATAACAGAGTTTCAAAAGTTGTTTTCCATTTTGGTTAATATATTTAATTATTAAGATACAGTTTTGATATGTATACTTAATATAATAGAGAAGGTTTATTTCTTCTATTATTGAATAGCTAAGACAATTTTTAATTATTTTTAAGATAATATTAATATGCAATACGTACAAATAGTTAATGCTCTATATAATACATTAAACAATAATTCTTTTACACTAATTATTTAAAACATTCATTAATATAAGTTTAATGCCAAATTTTGTTTGTTTATGAACATTTTAAAATTTTTAAAATTGCATATTCGTAAAACATTTGTCATCTATGTATTTATTTTAGAACAAGTTTAGTGAAATCCTAATCATTTTGCTAATAAATTCAATTGAAAAAATCTCGTACATATGAAAGTACAAAGATTTTAGGTGATTTATAAAGTATGAAAATATGTAATTTTTGAATACCGTAATATGATGTTTACGTTATATAATATTGTGACGAATATTAAACAGCAATCTATTGTTTAGTAAGTCACTTTTCACGTCGCCAGCAGCGCCCTCAGTGTCACCGACTACCGTTTTCGTGATAATCGTCGTGATCTGTGATGCGTATGTCTTGACATTTAATAAAAAATAGTGTGCGATAAAGTTCTCTCTCAAAATCATTCGCGCAACGGGTCATTATACTAAAAGCAGTTAATCAAAAGTATTATTCATAAAGAATATTAATTACAGTGTATCTATCATTACACGACGGATACTTTGCTAGTATGCGTTTAAAATGGGTATTAGTTTTCCAAAATAGCGCTATAAAACAAGGATTCATGGGACTTTTAGTTAGAGTATTCATTCTTAGTATATGTTCACCTGATCCCTTTGATCGATTTGAACTTGAGTATAACCGTATTTAGATGGATTGAGCTCAAGTCGATATATATTTAAATCCCGGTTTCTGTTCTAGCTTGAGCTCCAACTTGAGAAAAGTTTGACTTGAATGATTTCAAGCTTGGGATACTCATATTAATAATAGCAAATTATCAAGTTATATATTTGGCACAAAAAAAAGCTAAACATATACATTTTTTCAACAAAAGGGCCTTAACTTAAATACTCGCATTAGGGCTCTAAATGTCTTGAAAGCCCCGAATTAAATAAATTTATCATGGCATTGGTGAAACGGGATTTTGATCACGGCTTGAATTCCATTTTCTTGTACTTCTCTAGCTCCTTACTAGATTTTTCAATTGATCTCCATTTTTGCATGTAAAATACAATCACATATTGAGTCATAAGGCAAAAAAAAATGTATATTAGGTTACCTAAGGTGGACCCGAAAAGTCGACTCAAATCGATAGGTCGACCGATGTAGATATCGGTCATCACCAATATGGTGTTTGGTCACGGTCGGTCGAAAGCGAGGCTTCAATCTCATAATCGGTTGACTTTACCGATTTTACAAAGACCGATATCCTCTCTATAGTTTTAATGATAAATATTAACTCACCGGATGTAGGAATTTGGTGCGATCTCGTCGTCGGAGAAAAAAAGCAATGGTCGCCAGTGCAAGCACGATCGGCTAAATTATTTAAACATTGAACATTGAACATTTCTTTTCATGTATCTCTATGTTTATTCATTTGATGAAATTTGTTTATGTAATAAATAAATACAAAAAGCAAACAAGACACAAACATACCCACAAAAGTGAAAAATGTGTTGATGAGGATTGGGGGTGTCGTAGGTGCAACGGAGTAGGAGAAGATCAATAATGTTGGCCTTTAGCATGACAAACAAGTGGGGATCCTTGTTATCTTGTCTTGTCCTGCCGTCGATTTCCAACCGCCATCCTCCTTATTTCTGTGATATTAGCGTGATTAAAATAGGTTAGGCACAGTTATTGATCAGTTGAGTTTGAGTCGAGCTTGATTTACTCGCTGATATTATTAGAAACGGATACTGATTAAGCAAGCTCAATTTGATTTGTCATAAAGATGAATCGATCTCAACAAGCTACAATTACCGATAAAAACTCTGCTTAATTGATAGTGATCTTACTTGACTCACTATATGTTTTGTTTCTTTGTTCGGAACTGAACAAGTTAGAGTTGATTAAGGACCAGAGGATTCACTAAACAACATGAACAACACATCGCTTAAAACGGTTAGCGCCAACGACTAATAGGTTCGTGTCAAAAATAAATTCTCTTTATTTACCTATTGATGGCCAAAACCCAAAATAATGTACATAGCAAGTTTGAAGAATACAACATACAGTCATAGGATGCATGTTTGGATGGCCTGGACCGCTTACGATGTACGATTAGGGTTACAGTTTGGGTTAAGGTTAAGGTAATCTTTTTGTCTCGTGACAATGTTGTTCCCGAGTGGAACACACAAGAGTTACTCATATTCACTTGTCTCCCCATTCCCGATTATTATTATTATTATTATTTTTTTTATTATTATTTTTTTTATAACGTAATTTTATTGTAAGAAGAGCGTGATTTCTGAGAAATTGGGAGAGGAAAGGGATATTAACCCGGCCGCACTCCTTTGTACTATATAAAAGTAATCCTACTCCAAAATGTGAAAGCGTGACAGCACTAATGTCTTGAGTTCATGAGGAATCTTTGGATACGACTTTAAGAAGGTCACCACATTCTTCTCGGGTCAAAAGAAGAGAATGAAATGGGAGAAACAATGCTCCGATATCAGCGTTAGCGCCATCGTATTTGACGCGCTTACGCTATGCTGTGAACTTGACCACTTTGACGCAAGCACAAAATCAACTGTACTAGTTTTCGTCTATGGCGACGACCTCGCTAGATCGACACACGTCACGCTCACCATCCCATGAGTAAAGTAAAATGTCAATTTGGATGAGGGATATGTCCGCTTTTGATAAACTTAATATCAACCTCTTTACAGCCGAAACCACGGCCAGGAACATATGTCAACAAGAACATCACGCACCACGTTATGTTTAACGTTAATCTGCAATATCCTGCATACGATCTGACACATTCCATAAATATCCCCAGGAATACGGAACAATGTTTGGCAACACGATCTGAGCGGAAAATAGGGGACCCAGTCAGATAACACTGTGCAAGCCAGTCAGTCCTACCGCTCATAGTCCGTCCGACCCGGATCTCGAACCACACTAAGCCAATCCAAGTGTAGTCCTCCTTTGCGAACTCCATGCGCCATGTCACAGCCAGGTAGATAGGGCAAAATGTAAATCAATGAGTTTAGAATACTTATGAAATGTATCCGCCACTTTCTTCGTGAGTTTGCGCCGATCTCACTGCAGATTCTTAAAAGATCGATCTCCGTTTCACCTGCGATATGCGTGTGAAATGTTGAAAATCAGTAAGTTTATTATTATTATTATTATTATTATTATTATTATTATTATTATTATTATTTATTTTAGCAACACAGATAGCTATGAGTTGAAATAGAACGACATAAGTCATACTTTGCATATTAAATATTAAGCTAGAATGGAAGCAACGCATAAGAAATTGCATTTTACGACATCAACTCAACAAACATAACTTTAAACCAGAACCAATACTTTTGAGACACTGAATATTGAACTTACCGATTTTCAACAAGTTTTTGACAAACTTTTCGTATGAACCGCCATTTCTTAAAGAATACTTTTCGTTAGATTTTGCCTTGTCTTAGGTATGATTCATGTAGCACAGATTTTTCTTTTTTCTTTTTGTACAGCACAGATGGTTTGTGATTAACTGAAGAAACCATGAAGACCAATTTAATTCACAACAAAAGTATTTAAGAAAAAAAGAAAAAAAAAAAAAAAAGGGTTTGCAATTCACAAAGATTGTATTGGATAACACAATATAAAATAGTAGTAATTCTGAAAATGCTTCAAAGATACTGAGTGGAGGTTAAAGATATACGCTTAAATTTCTCTTCTTTCTCGAAATGGGCTGTATTGAAAGTCGCTGGGATAGATGGGAGATGACTTACAAATATGACACATATCACACTTATATACTTGTTTTTTATATGTTTAATTTTATAAGAGTCATATAATCTACAAAGGTGAATTTCGCCTAAGGTTATTTTGAAAACGAAAACTTTTGAGCATATGTGATAACCTCACATAACTTTATTATATTGAGAATTATCTATATCTATACTAAAAAGCGTTTTGGGGTATCTGTAGCAACAGTACACACAAGTTTCATGTTAGCCTCATTTTAGCCCCGAGGTTATTAGTCATTGCAAAGTTAGTCCTTAACGGTTGTTATCTAACAAAGTGACGCAATTTGTAACGCAACGTAATTCTGGGTTGTATGTGCAATATTAAACACAAAAGCCGATGTTAACTTTTTTCTCACCGTTAGTCCCTGCGACTAACGTTGCAACAACTAATCAATTTCGGGGACTAAAAGGAAAATATCATCACTAAGATGGAACAAGACTAAAACAAAGGTTTACAAGACATATAGTTGGGAATAGGCACTGCCTTATACGCTAATTTACGCTTTTAGTCCCTCAAGTTAGCTTCAAATCGTACTGTTAGTCCCCGTTATCAACCTTTTGCAAATTTCGTCCTAATAACAAAAAAGAAAAAAAAAAGAAAAATACAATATTTTTGTTTGACTTAGATTAAACTCCTGCATAAAGACGTGATGCCCCGCTCGTTACTTCTATAAAATATATGTACTGTATTATATTGTTTGGTTGAACAAAACACCAAAGCAAAAAGTATTGTACACATGCTCAAAACGGAAAGAAAATGAAAGCCTGTGGAAGCAGAGAATAGCATCATGACCTCTAGGAATGCTAAAACTGGACAAAATCAAATCTTAATCATGAGCCATCTCCTGACTTTCCAACTATCGAACAATAAATTTGCAGTAAGATGATGAACTCGTGAACTGGTTTCCTTAAAGGGTCCTGAAATAAATAGCAATTCCGAATCATCGAAAAATACCTTATTCATTCAAACAAATATGCAATGAGATGACGAAGTCGTGAACATCAGGTGAGCATATATATGTTATATTATTGGTCTTTTATGGTGTCCAACAATTTACAAATATGGTACTGAAAACAAAGTCAGTGAAAATTCATTTCTTCAATACTAGTATCCAAACTATAGGTCTTTAAATCTATGTAAACTAATTGATCAAGATGTTTTGCAGCAACCAAAATGAATTCTAATATAGTTGAGGTTAATTTATGCCATACACACTTCTTTTAAAATATTTCTAAGTTAAGATCGATTACAGTTACAATTAATCTAGCTACAGTAATATATCTAGATCCTAACAGACTACTCCGATTTTCAACTTTCTGATAAAATAAAATTATGTATAAATATAAAAAGTTCATTGACTTGTATATTTTTGCATATTCCTTTTGATATCTATTACTTTTGTAGTAGTCAATTAAATGTTAAACCCATGTTTCCCATGTAAACATTCGTCAGTTAGTGGGACATCAATATAAGCGATTTAGTGACACTTTGTTCAAAAATCATAATGGTTCACGAATTGCAAAGCAAACACATGAGTGTGTGTGGATTTGTGTATACATCGCACACACAAACGTAAAAAAGTAGTTACTTTGGTGCAAGGTTAGACTTGTTTATAAATATTTTAAAATGGTAGTGGTTTTCAAGAGTTAAATGGCTAAAATCAAGGAGTCATAATCCCATGTGTTGCCGCTAGCAAATATACATTTCTCGTATAAAATAAAACAATTCGACAAGCTCTTGCATTCTTGCCACCTTTTCTCTCCATGCTGTGTTTACACTACACTATAAGTTACAATTACTTTTATGTGACTATTGTTTTATTCGTATGTTTGTATATACAAGCATAGAATGAAATACACATGCATCTAGCTTGCGATCAAGTTCAAACACTCAAATCCGTTCTTTATAGTAAGTGCAAACTTGTAAAGATAGTACCATTATGCAAGAATATAAGACAGGAATAACAATTTGTTTGTCTAATTGCCCATAGTTATAATTATAACTATTTTAAGATGAGCTATTACGTTAGAGGTTACAAATTGCAACCTTGTCCAACATGTAGAGTTTATTTATAATATGTTCGTTTTAGTGTAAAACAATATTGTTGAACTTCTGTAAAACAACATACAACTTTAGATGGTAGTACATTTCTCGTTGATTTTATGACAAGTGTTTTCAAAATGCTAGCTACTTAAAAGTATTACAAGTTCACAATTAATGTCGCTAAAGTATTAACAAGTTTACAGGAAGAAAAGGATAGATCAAAGACGCGTACGGCTGGGACATTAAGCTTTGTACCATGAAAATATTAACGCAAGAATATCACATTTATTGATAATAGTTACGAACATTTTCACTTTAACTTAAGTATAATTGGAACTTAAGCATATCACAACACGTTATTGATAACAGTCATGGATAGGCTAGTCATGGAAAATCACACAAAAGTTATTACATTTGAGATCAATTTGAATTTTAGTTGCTCAACTTTAGTTTTTCAATTTAAGATATCAAAGTTATATTTTGTGCAATGTAAATTTTTTCGACTTTTTGAAATATGTTATCAATCATTTTCTGCTCAAATGGTTAATTGATGTAATATATCATTATAATTGAGCATTTGAAAGTCATTTATTAAATTATAGCGTAATCGCTTTTGAAAATTCAAAAGCCTTACATTACACAAAATAACTAATACTTTTAAATTGAGACAAATAAAATTAAGTACCTAACATTTAAATTGACCTAAATTGCGATATATTTTTGTTCAATTTTCCTAATAGTTACAAACATTGTTTAAGAACATGTATCTTTCGGTAAAATCATCCTTTTACCCAATTGTTTAATTCAATTATAGTGAGTTTTTTAGGTGATCATTGCTTTTGAATTTTGGCCAAAATTCTACATTTTGAAAAGAAACAAATATACATTACAAATGAAAGGATTTGAGATGAAGCCCAAAAGCATGTATAAATAATCATCTAAAAGGTGGATTTTTACAAACCATCTAAGTGTTACGATTCAACACCCAACTATGCCAAAAGAAATATTTCTTAGAGGATCGGTTTTGTATCCCAGGTAGTGCGTTTGTAAGGTCGAAAATATATTCTTATAGCAGTTGAGTAGACCTACAAAACGAGGCATGAACAATTGTGTTTACCATATACACCAAGTTTGAGACAAGCGAAAACATGAAGCACTTACGAAATATAAGCAATTCCTTGGTATTTCAAAGTCTCGATAAGCGGATAGATGAATGTTTAATCATATGAACTCGTGTTAGAATGTTATTTTCCCCATAATCTCAATTAGCATTCAACGAATATAAATACAATAAAGTCTTAGAGAACAAATGGGCCAAAGGCACGCTCATAGACAATTCGCCATTGGCGAAACATATATTACCTAATACTCCCCTTGATTTGTGAGTAGGGCTTTCGAGCGTTCAATATAGATCGAAACTCAAGAAACAATGCACTGAAAGACCGTGAAGATGTCGACATACTAAAACCGAGAAGAGACATGTATCACGAACTTGATCGAAGTAACAAAATAATAAATAAAATGTATGTCTATCTCAATATGTTTAGTGCGTCGATGTTGAACCCGATTAGTAGACATATAAACATCACTCACATTATAACGGGACATCAAAGTAGCGAGTAAAAATAGGTGCATAAAGCCGCAACAAATTGTGTACCCATGCATTTTCAATAACAACATTAGCAAAACCCACTGCTCGACCTCAACACTAAAGCGGGATAACGTGGCGACATTTAGCATACGGAAAGCAAGTTATCCTCAAGGAAAACATAGTATCAGTAGATCGATAAGTGGTGGACAACCATCCTAGTCAACATCCGTATATGTAGTAAGTTGAGCGATAGAAGACAATAGTATCACGAACATAGCAAAGAATACGCTATACCGGTGAAATGAGGCTCGCGCAGATCATGCATATAAAGACACACATGTACAACAACATAGGATATCAAGCCTTGTAAAGTTAAGATATTGAAGGCGCGGCCGTTCGATACAATTTTGGATCGGTCACGCATCACCATTCGAGTCCGACAAAGTTCCAATTGACATGTGAGCCCGTTCAAGAATCTCCGAGCATATGTGGCTGAGACATAAACAAACCTACAAATGATCGAGAAACTAAAATACCCATAAAATAGTTAAGAGCACGATATCGGTCATAGCGGACTCTCCAGAGGAGGAAATGACCCGGTGTAGAAAGGTGAAGAAGAGGCGATAAGAATAATATCATCAACATGAAGTAATAAATAAGCAATATCAGTCCCACGATGAAAAATAAACAAAGAATCAATTTTGTTGTCTTGAAAGCCGTCGGTGATATGGTAGCGTACATCCACATGAAGACTAGGGAATCGAGTTGAAGCAAAATCGGGATCGACTACGGTTGTGCTAGAAGAGGTTGTCAAAGGTGATTTTGGACATTATAGGTTTACAAAAAGTGGTTGAAAAGTTCACTCCAAGAATTGTAATTGAGCTTTTCGAGATCGAGAGGTGTAGGATACGCCTTAATACTAACAATAGGTATGCTATCGATTGGTTGTTTAGGTGGTGAATTACCTTTCATGATGCTATGACAAAGGGCAAGATAAACCGATCTGTTGAACAAAATAAAACAACAAAAATAAAAGTGACATAAGGTTTAGGGCTTTAGTCGTGTGGTTTGGATGATGGATTTTAGGTTAAACATCGATACCATATTTAGAATGTTATTTTCCTATAATCTCAATTAGCATTCAACAGAATATAAATACAATGAAGTCTACATAACCATAAACAATTCATTATGGGCCGAAACATATACTTACACTAATACTCTCACGACTCTAAAGTTTACATAATGAGTTTAAATTTAGGACATTTAGGAAGCAATGTCATGATTGATCATCAGTCACACAAACAATCGTAACCCCTTCCGCGTAGAAAAGATCAACATGATCACTTTAATGTTGTACATCAATGATTTTAAAGCTTGGGCATCCGTTTTTAACAATAGGCACAAGTTTTCCCAACTCAGCCACATATATTCAATTCTTTAGACACACAAAACTAAAATGTTTAAAACCGTAAATTGTTAAGTTTACATTTCATATGATTTGGTCATTCATTTGATATTATACCAAAAACAAGCAATATCAAAATGATTCAAACACGTAATAAAATTATAACAAGTATTCTTTTCTATAAACCTATTTATGTCATGTCCTATTCTATTTTCTTTTCTGGTAATGCTTGAAAATTTTGTAAGGAAGGACATTATCAACTACTCCGTATATAATTAACTTGATTATCCTCATGAAGTAAATACATTTTTTTTAGAAATGAACAACTTTATCAGTAGTAATTTTGCAAATATATACATAACGTTATATGATGTTTAGTAGTAAAATAATAAGAATAATAATAAGAATAATAAATAAAAATAAAATAAAATTGATAAATCTATATATAACATAATGGAGAAAACAAATTTAATAAAGTATCTGACCACTCGGTCCTTTACAAGTCAACAACTTTTTGTGGCTGCGTAGATGCAATGTATAAATATATGTATATATCCGTCCTCTCTCTTTCTATTTCCCTGGTTGAGAAGTTTGTGATCTTGGTCTTTCACAAGTATTTGGAAGCTAAGTGAGTATAAGAAAGAAGAAACTCAAGAGTCAAAAAAGAAGGCCCATTCACCTATCTTCTTTCATATTCATTATCAGTTCCATTTTCATACACTGCGTGTTCTAGCAAACATCTTTTGTATACATTCCTTGAAATAACAATATCTACCAATGTATCAATTTCGCATTTAATGCTTTGATTTCCTATATTATTGCAAGTATCTCACATTCATCACCCTGAGACACACAAAATTATTTTCTTTGCTTGAAGATATTAATGGTCATCTCTCATTTAATGATGTCAAGAATGTTGCTATCATCATCATGTGTTCTTGTTATGGCTCTGTGCCTTTCATATGTATGTAATGGTCGGCATCTTAGTAGCATCGATGATCATGCCATGGATGCTAAAGCAAAACTTCTCAGCCATTCTACCATCAAGGTGAGCTTAATCTAGTTAGCTATTTCTTCTTCTTGATGCTCAAGTTAACTGTCTTTTACCTTGCTTAATTCTATACGTTTTAGGGTATAGAAACGATCCATTCTCAGTTCATGATGATCCTAACATAAGAAAGAGCAAAAAGGAAAGGATCAAACAAACAATGTTGATGATGATCATCACGAACAAATTGATTGCGGATCAAAGAACAAGAAAGCTACGATCAAAGATCAAAATATGAAGAAATCTAAAGAAGGGCTCATCGTCATCGTGATCAACATCAACCCAAGTCTAACACTTTGTGTCCCTCCTAAAAAAACGGGTCCATCAGCAACCTGGTTTTAATCTTGACTATTCTCCACCAAAGACACATCCTCCTAGTCACAACTAAGCTCTATAGTTGCATGCGTTTGTGTTCCTTTTGTTAACGTACTCATGAGAAAGAAAAAACAGGTGAGTTGTCTTCTAGGAATATAAGATAAGAATAGTGATGTTTTTAGGGTTTCAGGGTTTGGGTGACCCTCAAGCTCTTAGTAATGGTCATTTTCATGATCAATGCTATCTTTCCAACAAATTATTAGCATAAAAAGTTCAAAAAGAGAGAGAGAGTACAATATATGTATGTTAAGGGCTAGGCCTTGGTTAAATGTATATTGAATATATGAGTTTTGAGATGTTTTGAAGCAAATTATAAATTATTATTCTTTTCTATACTGCTTTGGTATAAACATGAACTAAGATTGGAGATGAGGATCAATGTTTGCATCCCGACCATGAACAGATTTTGGTAATTTTATCACAAACAATTTAGAGGATTTGCCTCTAGACCATCTCATCCTCCTCCATGACAACATTCTCCTCATTAGGAGGAATAATGGTACAAAATCAAGGTGTTGAGTCAACACTAGCTCAAACTTCCTTTTCGCCATTTCCATCATATAATCCCATTTGGATTATGAGAAATCATCAAAGTCAACCACCGACCATATCGAAGTTGACACTCTCTACCACCACCATCATTCTTGGTCGAGCCATTCTCAAATGCGCCCACCAATCCCTCCGTCATTTGAGGCTCCATAAGCCGCCTCACTTGATCCTTCGCATCAAGTCATTTAATTTCTTCCACCACCACTACCTAGCCATGACAAAGATTGTTATCATTGTCAACATGTTGAAAGTTTGATACATGAAGTGCGAGAAGACCAACGTTTCATGTTCTATCACCTACTCGAGCGTTTCGACGAGATTAAACCTAAACAAACTTGAGCTAGAAGATTTAAGTGGTGTCCTAATATCAGCGTTAGTTGTTCTAAAATTCCTAGTCATGTATCATTTATTTTCTTAATTTTAGAGTCATGTATATCATAACTCTAGTTTTATTAAATGAAATTACGTACTACTTGTTATATTTAAGTATATGATTATGTTGTATAATACATATCTCACTTTGGTGATAACATTATTTGTTAAACCACCATTTCTTGAATTTATTCATCGGCCAGACGGATCCTTTTAATATGCCTAGGCGGATCCCTACTAGAGGGAACCGTGGGATCCGTGATCTGTAAAACTATTTTCTATTAACTTTGATCACATTTGCGAAATTGTGCATTATACTTGGTTTCTAATCTTTATTTTGTAGTTATTCAATTTACACATGAAGACTTTTACATCCTAAAGCTAGGGAGCTTTGTGTCAAATCAATACATTGCAAATCACTTGCAATATTAGGATTACATTCATGACATCCCTTTGCAATATTGCAATCAACAAGGAGCACATTCGTCACATAGACGAAACTTAGTTGCAAATAAACTAGCTTAGAATTAGTCTCTTGACGACCTTACATAAGGATGGACTAGTCGAGGGGAGTAAAGGCAAGATCTTTTCCGCTATTTGCTCTCTATTTCTTTTTATTTCTTTCACATGTTTTCCTAAAACAATGTGTTAGCTTCCTTCAAGCTCTTTTGTTTCAACAAAAAGGAGAAGAAAGTAAAAACTACAAATTCCAACTTTTACAATTTTAGCTTTTCCTTGAAATAATTTTATATTTTGTCATCAACAAAAGGGAGATTGTTAATACAAATAATCCGTAAAACATTTATTTATATTTTACGATCTTCAATGTTTTGTCGATAACAAACGTAAAATCATTTTAACGAAACAAATAAAATACGTAAATGGTTTGAACTAATAGTTTCTAACATATTCACATTTTCATAAAACACTAAAACAAGTATAAGTGATTTTATGATTTAATATTACATATGTACAACAACTAGTGTTTACATATTTGGGTAAAATATACAAATAACTAGTATGTAGTATATTGGGTAATATAAATGGGTAGAAACTTAAGTATCATAACCCATTGGGCAAATACATTGAATGTAGTTGGGTACAACCCAAAGCCCATGACCCATGGAGCTTGACCCATAACCCATTGCATGACATCATGCTTATATCATATATGGATAATATCCATAACACATGGTTTTGATCAATACCCATTTGACTAGGTGCTTTGCACTCAAGAGATACATTGTATCTAGCTAAAGACCCATGGATTAACCCATGACCCATGACCCATAACCAAAATACCCATGGGTAAGAGAGAGCCTCCACGGATCCCTAGCTTTACACTAGAGGATCCGTGGGATCCGGATAAGAGATTTTTCTTCTATAAATAGTGAGCCATTTCTTCATTGTTGCTCACCCTTTCTAACATACTTTCCCTAGAGTTGAAAACTCTCTAACCTCAGATCCAAGAGATCTATGTTTGTAGTTTTGCTTTTGTGTGATCTTCTAGGTTCCTCTTAAAGCGAGATCACCACCTTTGAAGTCGAGCAAGCTCAAGTCCATGAGTCGCCATGCTTCCTCATCATCAAGACAACTGAAGTCTTCTTGTTGATGATTGTTTTTCTTTTCCTAAGAAGTGTTGAAGACATTTGTGAAAGGTGTCTCAAGTGTCAAGACGAAGATGTTAGTGAAGGGTATCTATCGTCCATATCATAAGCACTTGTGGTAGGTGCTTAGAAGTCAAGACTAGAAGCATTATTGAAGGGTGTTTAGAAGTCAAGACACAAGACATTAGTGAAGGGTGTCTTGAAGATCTAGTTAAAGGCATTAGTGAAAGGTGCCTTAGATGTACATTCGATATGGTGTGTTTCGATGTACAAGATAGATTAGTACTAGATCCAAGGATATTGATATCCTTGATGATGTTGTAAAAAGGAGTGGATCTCCTTTGGGATTAGTCGTTGGTGTAGTGTTGGGTAGTAGTTCCTCCATTACAATGGAACTAGGTGCTTAGCTTAGTACCTAATAAAGGGTAGGCGACGTTGTGTAGGTGTGGTTCACCTTGGTGTGAAAGAACTAGGTACTTAGTCTAGTACCTTATAAAGGGTAGGCGACGTTGTATAGGTGTGGTTCACTTGGGTGAAAGAACACGGTGGTTAGCCTATGGGAAAAAGGGTAGGCGACGTTGTGTAGGCTTCTCCGCCATAAGGAGATTGGTGTAGTGATTACAGAACTCTCGAGTAGGTGACTCGGGTAGTGGAGTAGGGCAAGGAAGGTGTCCTTGTAGCGAACCACTATAAATACTCGCGTTGTGGTTTTGTGCTTCTTACTCTTATCTTTTCATTACATACTTATATATGTTTGTTTATCAACATTCAACACACACATCTAAATAGATTGACATAAGTCGATCTAAATAGTTTAAAAGGAAGTTTTAATTAGCAAAACTATTCAACCTCCCCTTCTAGTTTTCCACACACACGAAAGGGGGTTGACCCCAACACCCTGCCAAGATCTTGGTTTTGGTCCCAAAATCCACCATCCTACCCTCCTACCCTCCTACCCTAATGGTTTAAATGGTCTTTTTGATACGCCGATGCTTGGATAGTTCTCATTACCTAAAACCCTAAATTATTTAAAATACGCAGGTTAAGCTTTGGACAAACCCGAAGAAGCAGAAGATATCGGAAGTCAACTGACAAAACCGCCTCACGAACAAGAGTTCGAGCCTTATGTGTTAGGATATGTTTGTAGAGAATAACATGGTTAGGATTCCCGTTAAATGAATTATACGTATAGTTTTGGACCATTTGCGGATAGGTAGCTTATGTATAGTCTTAGACCATTGGCGATTTTGGAAACACATGACTATGTTACCGGTTAATGGTTATATATGATATTATGTTTAGCAAATTTGTGTTGTTGTAGCATAAAATAGGTTCTGAAAACAGGTTGATACATTGTAGATTTTTTCCAGAAAAATTCCGGAAAAAAAATCTGGAAATTACCCATTTTGCAGCAATTTTTTGCAAAATGGGTCAAAGGCTTCCCCGGGGACATGTCCTCGGCGAAAGTGGATTATATCATCCATAATTTTCAATTTTCCCAGGGACATGTCCACGCCAAATATGGGTGCCACGTCGGACTTGTTTGACTAGCGTAAAATGGTTGTGGGACCCACGTGTCCCCGGTAAAAGGGGGATTTAGTCCCCGGTGAAAGTATTCCCGAGAGAGTTTTGCCGGGGGACTTTCGCCGGGGACATGTCCCCGGCGAAATCCGTGATATTTCCCCTGTGAAAGCCCACATTGTTGTAGTGATTAGAGCTAGTAGATCAACTCATTAGAAGAAAACCTACTTCATGAGACTTACTTCCTATGCCAAACTTGACTAAGAACTTTTTCACCAATAGTGTTGCCCCATATTTCATGGCACAAACATCTTAGATCAT
Organism: Chrysanthemum lavandulifolium; assembly: GCA_022545495.1. NCBI lineage: Eukaryota > Viridiplantae > Streptophyta > Magnoliopsida > Asterales > Asteraceae > Chrysanthemum > Chrysanthemum lavandulifolium. The sequence goes on from CM040243.1 coordinate 67,485,737, forward strand.
AAGTAAGTCAATAAGGAAATTTTCGATCTCAAGATACAAGGCCATCTTCTCATATACAGACCATATTCAGGCACTAAACCATATGTACCACCACTCTTATACCCCACATTCACAAAAACAAAACAACTTTAATGAATGCCAAACACCTCATATGAGCATGAAACTTTCCTTATAAAGACTACTACTAAGCCAATATGAATCAACTCAATCCCAGTAGCAATGTTGCCCTCTTTCATGGCACACAATGACATGAGAATGAGGAGATACAGTAGGAATATTAAAGTAAGTGAAAACGAAGAAAGCATTGTTGTAGTTTATTGTCGGTAAAAATATTAACATAAGTTAAAACCAACAAACCATTACCAATAACACATGGTCCTTGTAACACCAACAACACAACACGTTGTCCCTTCATATTGTGAGAACTTGGGCATGCCCAGTACCGAGTAGTGATGTTTGTTGTGAAGATAGAAATAATTAATTGTGTGTGTCCATATGTGAGTGTATTGAAAGTATATTTGCGTTTAAGTGTGAATGTTTGGTGGTCAAGTTTGTAGTCTTATTACAATTGTTTGGTGGTGATGTTGATGATTAAATGAAAAGTGATGTATCGCTAAGTTGACGACTGTGATGTTGATCATTGTTTAACCCTGCCTAAGATTTCAAGCATGCTAAGTAATATATCAAACTTAAATAAAAAATAACAGAGTTTCAAAAAGTTGTTTTCCATTTTGGTTAACATATTTAATTATTAAGATACAGTTTTGATATGTATACTTAATATAATAGAGAAAGGTTATTTCTTCTATTGAATGACTAAGACAATTTTTAACGTATTTTTAAGAAATAAAATTAATATGCAATACGTACAAATAGTTAATGCTCTATATAATACATTAAACAATAATTCTTTTACACTAATTATTTAAAACATTCATTAATATAAGTTTAATGCCAAATTTTTGTTTGTTTATGAACATTTTAAAATTTTAAAATTGCATATTCGTAAAACATTTGTCATCTATGTATTTATTTTAGAACAAGTTTAGTGAAATCCTAATCATTTTGCTAATAAATTCAATTGAAAAAATCGTACATGTGAAAGTACAAAGATTTTCAGGTGATTTATAAAGTATGAAAATATGTAATTTTTGAATACCGTAATGTATGTTTACACGTTATATAATATTGTGACGAATATTAAACAACATCTATTGTTTAGTAAGTACCTTTCACCACCAATCATCACAACCTCGTAATACTACTGACTACCGTTTTCGTATAATCATTGCATCGTGATGCATATGTACTTGACATTTTAATAAAAAATAGTGTGCGATAAAGTTATTCTCTAAAATCATCGCCACACGTAAGGTCATTATACTAAAAACAGTTAATCAAAAAGTATTATTCGCAAAGAATATTAATTACGAGTATCTATCGCCGCAACGCACGGACACTTTCTTCAACGTTTAAAATGGGTATTAGTTTTCAAAAATAGCGCTATAAAACAAGGATTCATGGGACTTTTAGTTAGAGTATTCATTCTTAGTATATGTTCACCTGATCCCTTTTGATCGATTTGAACTTGAGTATAACCGTATTTAGATGGATTGAGCTCAAGTCGATATATATTTAAATCCCGGTTTCTGTTCTAGCTTGAGCTCCAACTTGAGAAAAGTTTGACTTGAATGATTTCAAGCTTGAGATGCTCATATTAATAATAGCAAATTATCAAGTTATATATTTGGCACAAAAAAGCTAAAACATATACATTTTTTCAACAAAAGGGCCTTAACTTAAATACTCGCATTAGGGCTCTAAATGTCTTGAGAAGCCCCTGAATTCGTAAATTTATCTGTGGCATTGGTGAAACGGGATTTTGATCACCGCTTGAATTCCATTTTCTTGTACTTCTCTAGCTCCTTACTAGATTTTTTCAATTGATCTCCATTTTTGCATGTAAAATACAATCACATATTGAGTCATAAGGCAAAAAAAAAATGTATATTAGGTTACTCGCAGTGGACCTGAAAAGTCAGTCAAAATCATAGGTCGACCGATATGAATATCGGTCATCACCAATGTGGGTGTTTGGTCACAGTCGGTCGAGCAAGGCTTCAATCTCTTAATCGGTTGACTTTTTACCGATTTTTACAGCACCGTACCCTCTCTATAGTTTTAATGATAAATATTAACTTGGTCACCGAATGTAGGAATTTGGTCGTATCTGGTCATCGGAGAAAAAAACTAATGCCAAGGCCACGATCGGTCACGACGTATTATTCTTTAAACATTGAACATTTCTTTTCATGTATCTCTATGTTTATTCATTTGATGAAATTTGTTTATGTAATAAATAAATACAAAAGCAAACAAGACACAAACATACCCACAAAAGTGAAAATGTGTTGATGAGGATTGGGGGTGTCGTAGGTGCAACGGAGTAGGAGAAGATCAATAATGTTGGCCTTTAGCATGACAAACAAGTGGGGATCCTTGTTATCTTGTCTTGTCCTGCCGTCGATTTCCAACCGCCATCCTCCTTATTTCTGTGATATTAGCGTGATTAAAATAGGTTAGGCACAGTTATTGATCAGTTGAGTTTGAGTCGAGCTTGATTTACTCGCTGATATTATTAGAAACGGATACTGATTAAGCAAGCTCAATTTGATTTGTCATAAAGATGAATCGATCTCAACAAGCTACAATTACCCGATAAAAACTCTGCTTAATTGATAGTGATCTTACTTGACTCACTATATGTTTTGTTTCTTTGTTCCGGAACTGAACAAGTTAGAGTTGATTAAGGACCAGAGGATTCACTAAACAACATGAACAACACATCGCTTAAACGGTTAGCGCCAACGACTAATGGGTTCGTGTCAAAATAAATTCTCTTTATTTACCTATTGATGGCCAAAACCCAAAATAATGTACATAGCAAGTTTGAAGAATACAACATACAGTCATAGGATGCATGTTTGGATGGCCTGGACCGCTTACGATGTACGATTAGGGTTACGGTTTGGGTTAAGGTTAAGGTAATCTTTTTGTCTCGTGACAATGTTGTTCCCAAGTGGAACACACAAGAGTTGCTCATGTTCACTTGTCTCCCCATTCCCCGATTATTATTATTATTATTATTATTTTTTATTATTATTTTTTTTTATAACATGACTTTATTGAAGAACATGTGATTCTGAGAAATTAGAAGGGAATGAGAGATCTAACCCAGCCCCACCCTTTAATTATAAATAAACTAATCATACTAAAAATGTGAAGAAGAAGTGTGTAGACCGATGTCTTGAGTTCTTGAGAATCTTTGGACACGCTTTAAGAAGGTCACCGCATTCTTCTCCAGGCCCCAAAAGAAGAGAATGAAAATGGGAGAAACCCATATCCAATATCCGCGATTTAGCCTCGTGACTTGACGCGTTTACGCTTTGACTTCAATCACCGCACGACCGGGCACAAAATCAACCATACTAGTTTTCGTCGAGGCGATGACCCGTTAGATCAACACATACATCGTCCCACCATCCCACGAGTAAAGTAAAATATCATTTGGACGTAGGATATGTCCCTTTCCCCAATAAGCCCAATATCAACCTCTTTACGAGCGAAACCCCGACCGGAACATATGTCAACAAGAACATCACGCACCACGTTATGCCGATGTTTAATGCCAATAATACTGCAGCGATACAAGATGGTCCCCATAAATATCCCCAAGTAAAGACCACGGAAAAGTCGAGCAAGACATCAGATCGAAGAAAATAGGGAACGCCAGCCGATAACACAACACACATCCCAGAAGTCCTAGCGTTCATAGTCCGTCCCAACCCGGATATCGGAACCACCCTAAGCCAATCAAGTGTAGTCCTCCTTTGCGAACTCCATAGCGCCATCCGTCGAGTAGATAGGCAAAATGTAGACTCAACCGTTTGGGTAACACGTGTGAAATGTATATCTATGATTTCTTCGTGAGTTTGGGGCGTGATCTCACTTGGGTTATTAAAAGATCAATCTCCATTTTCACTTGGGTAACACGTGTGAAATGTTGAAAATCGGTAAGTTTATTATTATTATTATTATTATTATTATTATTATTATTATTATTATTATTATTATTATTATTATTTTAGCAACACAGATAGCTATGAGTTGAAATAGAACGACATAAGTCATACTTTGCATATTAAATATTAAGCTAGAATGGATGCAACGCATAAGAAATTGCATTTTTACGACATCAACTCAACAAACATAACTTTAAACCGAACCAATACTTTTGAGACACTGAATATTGAACTTACCGATTTTCAACAAGTTTTTTGACAAACTTTTCGTATGAACCGCCATTTCTTAAAGAATACTTTTCGTTAGATTTTTGCCTTGTCTTAGGTATGATTCGTGTGGCACAGATTTTTTTTTCTTTTTCTTTTTGTACGGCACAGATGGTTTGTGATTAACTGAAGAAACCATGAAGACCAATTTAATTCGCAACAAAAGTATTTAAGAAAAAAAAGAAAAAAAGAAAAAAAAGGGTTTGCAATTCACAAAGATTGTATTGGATAACACAATATAAAATAGTGGTAATTCTCAAAATGCTTCAAAGATACAAGTGAGGTTAGCATATATGCTTTAAAATTTTTCTCTTTCTCAAAATGGCTCAGAGCGAAAGTCGCCCCGGATAGATGGGAGCGACTGTTACAAAATTGTGACACATGTCACACTTATATACTTGTTTTTTACATGTGTCGCAATTTTATAAGAGTCGCCCCTCATCTACCCTAATTTCGCCTCTGTTATTTTTAAACGAAAACTTTCAAGATATGATAACCTCACTTGTAACTTTGGGGTATTTGAGGAATTATATATATATATATACTAAAAAGCATTTTGGGGTACTGTAGCAACAGTGCACACACAAGTTTCATGTTAGCCTCATTTTAGCCCCTGAGGTTATTAGTCATTGCAAAGTTAGTCCTTAACTGTTGTTATCTAACGGTAGTGGACGTAAATTGTAACGAACGAACTTCGGGGTTGTTTATGTGCAAATATTAAACACAAACAGCCCCTGATGTTAACTTTTTTTCTCACCGTTAGTCCCTAAGGACTAACGTTGCAACAACCCGTCAATTTCAGGGACTAAAAAGGAAAATATCACTGCTACAGTACGGAACAGTACCAAACAGTGTTTGCTACAGTACACATATAGTTGGGAATAGTGCGTGCACTGTTCATACGCAATTTACGCTTTTAGTCCCTCAAGTTAGCTTCAAATCGTAGCGTTAGTCCCCCGTTATCAACCTTTTGCAAATTTCGTCCTTAATAACAAAAAAAAAAAAAAAAAGAAAAATACAATATTTTTGTTTCGACTTAGATTAAACACAACATCCCCGCAGCAACCGGCAGATGCCCCCGCTCGTTACTTCTATAAAATATATGTACTGTATTATATTGTTTGGTTGAACAAAACACCAAAGCAAAAAGTATTGTACACATGCTCAAAACGGAAAGAAAATGAAAGCCTGTGGAAGCAGAGAATAGCATCATGACCTCTAGGAATGCTAAAACTGGACAAAATCAAATCTTAATCATGAGCCATCTCCTGACTTTCCAACTATCGAACAATAAATTTGCAGTAAGATGATGAACTCGTGAACTGGTTTCCTTAAAGGGTCCTGAAATAAATAGCAATTCGAATCATCGAAAAATACCTTATTTTGCATTCAAACAAATATGCAATGAGATGACGAAGTCGTGAACATCAGGTGAGCATATATATGTTATATTATTGGTCTTTTATGGTGTCCAACAATTTACAAATATGGTACTGAAAACAAAGTCAGTGAAAAATTCATTTCTTCAATACTAGTATCCAAACTATAGGTCTTTAAATCTATGTAAACTAATTGATCAAGATGTTTTGTAGCAGCTTAACCAAAATGAATTCTAATATAGTTGAGGTTAATTTATGCCATATACACACTTCTTTTTAAAATATTTCTAAGTTAAGATCGATTACAGTTACAATTAATCTAGCTACAGTAATATATATCTGATCCTAACAGACTACTCCGATTTTCAACTTTCTGATAAAATAAAATTATGTATAAATATAAAAAAGTTCATTGACTTGTATATTTTTTTTGCATATTCCTTTTGATATCTATTACTTTTGTAGTAGTCCAATTAAATGTTAAACCCCATGTTTCCCCATGTAAACATTCGTCGGTTAGTGGGACATCAATATAAGCGATTTAGTGACACTTTGTTCAAAAAATCATAATGGTTCACGAATTGCAAAGCAAACACATGAGTGTGTGTGGATTTGTGTATACATCGCACACACAAACGTAAAAAGAGTAGTTACTTTATGGTGCAAGGTTAGACTTGTTTATAAATATTTTAAAATGGTAGTGGTTTTCAAGAAGTTAAATGGCTAAAATCAAGGAGTCATAATCCCATGTGTTGCCGCTAGCAAATATACATTTCTCGTATAAAAATAAAACAATTCGACAAGCTCTTGCATTCTTGCCACCTTTTCTCTCCATGCTGTGTTTACACTTTACACTATAAGTTACAATTACTTTTTATGTGACTATTGTTTTTATTCGTATGTTTGTATATACAAGCATAGAATGAAATACACATGCATCTAGCTTGCGATCAAGTTCAAACACTCAAATCCGTTCTTTATAGTAAGTGCAAACTTGTAAAAGATAGTACCATTATGCAAGAATATAAGACAGGGAATAACAATTTGTTTGTCTAATTGCCCATAGTTATAATTATAACTATTTTAAGATGAGCTATTACGTTAGAGGGTTACAAATTGCAACCTTGTCCAACATGTAGAGTTTATTTATAATATGTTCGTTTTAGTGTAAAACAATATTGTTGAACTTCTGTAAAACAACATACAACTTTAGATGGTAGTACATTTCTCGTTGATTTTATGACAAGTGTTTTCAAAATGCTAGCTACTTAAAAGTATTACAAGTTCACAATTAATGTCGCTAAAGTATTAACAAGTTTACAGGAAGAAAAGGATAGATCAAAGACGCGTACGGCTGGGACATTAAGCTTTGTACCATGAAAATATTAACGCAAGAATATCACATTTTATTGATAATAGTTACGAACATTTTTCACTTTAACCCCCCTTAAGTATAATTGGAACTTAAGCATATCACAACACGTTATTGATAACAGTCATGGATAGGCTAGTCATGGAAAATCACACAAAAGTTATTACATTTGAGATCAATTTGAATTTTAGTTGCTCAACTTTAGTTTTTTCAATTTAAGATATCAAAGTTATATTTTGTGCAATGTAAATTTTTTTCGACTTTTTGAAATATGTTATCAATCATTTTTTCTGCTCAAATGGTTAATTGATGTAATATATCATTATAATTGAGCATTTGAAAGTCATTTCAGCCCAAATTATAGCCGGTAATCGCTTTTGAAAATTCAAAAAAGCCTTACATTACACAAAATATAACTTCAATACTTTTAAATTGAGACAAATAAAATTAAGTACCTAACATTTAAATTGACCTAAATTGCGATATATTTTTGTTCAATTTTCCCTAATAGTTACAAACATTGTTTAAGAACATGTATCTTTCCGGTAAAATCATCCTTTTACCCAATTGTTTAATTCAGTATAGTGAGATTTTTTTAGGTGATCATTGCTTTTGAATTTTGGCCAAAATTCTACATTTCGAAAAGGTGAGAACAAATATACATTACAAATGAAAGGGATTTGAGATGAAGCCCAAAGAAACGCCAACATAAATAATCATCTAAAAAAGGTCGGATTTTTTACAAAACCATCTAAGTGTTACGATTCAACACCCAACTATGCCAAAAGAAATATTTCTTAGAGGATCGGTTTTGTATCCCCAGAGTGACTGCGTTTGTAAGGTCGAAAATATATTCTTGTAACGAGTTGAGTAGACCTACAAAACCGAGGCATGAACAATTGTGTTTTGCCAATTCCATATACACCAAGTTTGAGACAAGCGAACAACATGAAGCACTTCTGAAATATAAGCAATTCCTTGGTATTTCAAAGTCTCTGATAAGCCGATAGATGAATGTTTAATCATATGAACTCTGTATTAGAATGTTATTTTCCCCATAATCTCAATTAGCATTCAAACAGAATATAAATACAATAAAGTCTTAGAGAACAAGCTGGGCCAAAGGCCCGTACACAACCATAGACAATTCTGCCATTCGGCCGAAACATATGTTACCGCTAATACTCCCCCGCAGTTGTAGTGGGACGCTTTCGAACGTTCAATATAGATCGAAACTCAAGAAACAATGCACTTGAAAGACCTTTCGTGAAGATGTCAGCATACTAAAACCGAGAAGAGACATGTATCACAGGAACTTGATCAGAAGTAACAAAATAATAAATAAAATGTATGTCTATCTCAATATGTTTAGTGCGTCGATGTTGAACCCGATTAGTAGACATATAAACATCACTCACATTATAACAGGACATCAAAGTAGCAGTAAAAATAGGTGCATAAAGCCACATAACAAATTGTGTACCCATGCATTTTCAATAACAACATTAGCAAAACCCCTGTATACAGCCTCAACACTAAAGCGGGATAACGTAGCCTGACATTTAGCATACCAGGAAAGCAAGTTATCCTCAAGGAAAACATAGTATCCAGAAGTAGATCGATAAGTGACTGGACAACCATCCTAGTCAACATCCGTATATGTAGTAAGTTGAGCAGTAGAGAAGACAATAGTATCACGAACATAGCAAAGAATACGCTTCATACCAGTGAAATGAGGCTCACGCAGATCATGCATATAAAGACACACATGTAGTACAACATAGGCAATATCAAGCCTTGTAAAGTTAAGATATTGAAGAGCGCCCGACCAAAGCTACGATACAATTTTGGATCAGCCACATGATCACCATTCAGGAGTCCGACAAGGATTCCAATTCAGCATGTGAGCCCGTTCAAGAATCTCCGAGCATATGTGGCCTGAGACATAAACAAACCTACAAATGATCGAAACTAAAATACCCATAAAATAGTTAAGAGCACCGATATCATCATAGCAGACTCTCCATGAAGGAGGAAATGACCCGGTGTAGAAAGGTGAAGAAGAGCGATAAGAATAATATCATCAACATGAAGTAATAAATAAGCAATATCCGTCCCACGATGAAAAATAAACAAAGAGGAATCAATTTTGTTGTCTTGAAAGCCAAATCAGGTGATATGGTAGCGTACATCCACATGAAGACTAGGGAATCAGTTGAAGCAAAATCAGGATCGACTACGGTTGTGCTAGAAGAGGTTGTCAAAAGGTGATTTTGGACATTATAGGTTTTACAAAAGTGGTTGAAAAGTTCACTCCAAGAATTGTAATTGAGCTTTTCGAGATCAGGGGGTGTAGGGATACACGCCTTAATACTAGCAATAGAGTATGCCCTATCGATTGGTTGTTTAGGTGGCTGGGAATTACCTTTCATGATGCTATGACAAAGGGGCAAGATGAAACCGATGCGACTGAACAAAAATAAAACAACAAAAAAATAAAAGTGACATAAGGTTTAGGGCTTTAGTCGTGTGGTTTGGATGATGGATTTTAGGTTAAACATCTGATACCATATTTAGAATGTTATTTTCCCTATAATCTCAATTAGCATTCAACCGGAATATAAATACAATGAAGTCTACATAACCATAGACAATTCGGCTATGGGCCCGAAACATATGCTTACACTAATACTCTCCACCGACTCTAAAGTTTACACTTAATGAGTTTAAATTTAGGACATTTTAGGAAGCAATGTCATGATTGATCATCCGTCACACAAACTTAATCGTCAACCCTTCCGCGTAGAAAAGATCAACATGATCACTTTAATGTTGTCTACATCAAGCAATTTTAAAACTTGAGACCTCCCACATTTTTAACAATAGGCACAAGTTTTCACCAACTTGGCCACATATATTCAATTCTTTAGACACACAAAACTAAAATGTTTAAAACCGTAAATTGTTAAGTTTACATTTCATATGATTTGGTCATTCATTTGATATTATACCAAAAACGGGCAATATCAAAATGATTCAAACACGTAATAAAATTATAACAAGTATTCTTTTCTATAAACCTATTTATGTCATGTCCTATTCTATTTTTCTTTTCTGGTAATGCTTGAAAATTTTGTAAGGAAGGACATTATTATCAACTACTCCGTATATAATTAACTTGATTATCCTCATGAAGTAAATACATATTTTTTTTAGAAATGAACAACTTTATCAGTAGTAATTTTGCAAATATATACATAACGTTATATGATGTTTAGTAGTAAAATAATAAGAATAATAATAAGAATAATAAATAAAAAATAAAATAAAAATTGATAAATCTATATATAACATAATGGAGAAAGAACAAATTTAATAAAGTATCTGACCACTCGGTCCTTTACAAGTCAACAACTTTTTTGTGGCTGCGTAGATGCAATGTATAAATATATGTATTATATATCCGTCCTCTCTCTTTCTATTTCCCTGGTTGAGAGAAGTTTGTGATCTTGGTCTTTCACAAGTATTTGGAAGCTAAGTGAGTATAAGAAAGAAGAAACTCAAGAGTCAAAAAAAGAAGGCCCATTCACCTATATCTTCTTTCATATTCATTATCAGTTCCATTTTCATACACTGCGTGTTCTACAAAGCAAACATCTTTTGTATACATTCCTTGAAATAACAATATCTACCAATGTATCAATTTCGCATTTAATGCTTTGATTTCCTATATTATTGCAAGTATCTCCACATTCATCACCCTGAGACACACAAAATTATTTTCTTTGCTTGAAGATATTAATGGTCATCTCTCATTTAATGATGTCAAGAATGTTGCTATCATCATCATGTGTTCTTGTTATGGCTCTGTGCCTTTCATATGTATGTAATGGTCGGCATCTTAGTAGCATCGATGATCATGCCATGGATGCTAAAGCAAAACTTCTCAGCCATTCTACCATCAAGGTGAGCTTAATCTAGTTAGCTATTTCTTCTTCTTCGATGCTCAAGTTAACTGTCTTTTTAACCTTGCTTAATTCTATACGTTTTTAGGGTATAGGAAACGATCCATTCTCAGTTCATGATGATCCTAACATAAGAAAGAGCAAAAAAGGAAAGGATCAAACAAACAATGTTGATGATGATCATCACGAACAAATTGATTGCGGATCAAAGAACAAGAAAGCTACGATCAAAGATCAAAATATGAAGAAATCTAAAGAAGGGGCTCATCGTCATCGTGATCAACATCAACCCAAGTCTAACACTTTTCGTGTCCCTCCTAAAAACAAACGGGTCCATCAGCAACCTGGTTTTAATCTTGACTATTCTCCACCAAAGACACATCCTCCTAGTCACAACTAAGCTCTATAGTTGCATGCGTTTGTGTTCCTTTTGTTAACGTACTCATGAGAAAGAAAAAAACAGGTGAGTTGTCTTCTAGGAATATAAGATAAGAATAGTGATGTTTTTTAGGGTTTCAGGGTTTGGGTGACCCTCAAGCTCTTAGTAATGGTCATTTTCATGATCAATGCTATCTTTCCAACAAATTATTAGCATAAAAAAGTTCAAAAAAAGAGAGGAGAGAGTACAATATATGTATGTTAAGGGCTAGGCCTTGGTTAAATGTATATTGAATATATGAGTTTTGAGATGTTTTGAAGCAAATTATATGAGAATTATTATTCTTTTTCTATACTGCTTTGGTATAAACATGAACTAAGATTAGGAGATGAGGATCAATGTTTGCATCCCGGCCGGCCATGAACAGATTTTTGGTAATTTTATCACAAATACGATTCATTAACCTCAAGTAAACACAATTCATGGCATAGTAGTAAGCTAAGTGTGTCTCTCTTTCATCAACAAATTCTATCTCAAAGTATATATATCATTGCTTTAAGTAAGCACATATCACAAATGCATGGATTTTGTTTAATTATACTCATGCGATTGGAACTAAACACATTTGTTTGCTTATAGATGTTTTTAAATAAACGGATGTGATTACATGTTTATCTTGTACTAACATATTATGTTCAATATTTTTGCATCGTGATGTTCCTTTTAGAGTGATTGTGTCTTAAGTTAGCTAGGTTAAATCACTCTCCATCTAATATACGTGTAAATAAATTACAACAAGATTACTTAAAACAATTTAAACCAACAAGGTTTTCCAATATTCAAATTATTATTAGAAATGAATTGAAGAATTTATTATAATTGTTTGCAGAAAAACAATAAAAGTTGAATAACAAAATATAGTGATTGTCTCACTTTCTTAAACAGTAACCAAAGTATATGTTTAACTAAGAACTATGCTAACATAATGAATAAGTTCAGGGAGTTAGTTCTTAGAGGAGTAAATGTTCTCGTAAATGTGTATCACATTAATTGTACGTGGTAACATTTAGTATTACAATATTCTCTAATATAGGCAAACTTAAAGTGGATACCCGTGAGGTAATAGCGACGTGTCAAGCGTTAACTAGAAAGGTACACTGGAACCTAACTACATTTATTCTTGGAATTTGTCCAACCTCACTTTATGGTACAGTGTTGGCAACTATTTGGGGCAGTTTATACAGTCCCCCCCTATAGGGGGTTTCCGATTATTGCACGCATAGGAGGGTTGTAAGTAGAGGTGGCAATCACAACCCATTTAGAGAAAAATGGGTTGCTATGGGTCAAAAATAACAACTTATGGGTTGGATTGGGTTACCTCATTTGCAAAGAACAGGTCAAATGGGTCAACATATGGACTTATGTGAATCAACAAATGGGTCGAATGGGTCAACAAATGGGTCGAATGGGTCACTTAAGGGTCGGATGATAACTCAACCATCATTAGATGTCGTGTTTTTTATGTTTTATATTCTTATATTTTTTAATCAATTTTAACATTTTCATCCGTTTTTGCGCGTTTTCGTATTTATTTACGCCGCGTTTTTAACGTTTTCGTCCGTTTTTACATTCTCATCCGCTTTTGCGTTTTCGTCCGGTTTTGCGCGTTTTCGTCCGCTTTTTACGCGGCGTTTTGCGCGTTTTCTTCCGTTTTACGCCGTCGTCCGTTTTCGCGCGTTTTCGTTCGTTTTACGTTTTGGCCGTTTTACGTTTCACCGCTTATGCGTGTTTTCGTCCGTTTTTAGGCTTTCATCCGTTTTGCACGTTTTCGTCCGTTTTACGTCCGCTTTTTCCGTTTTCGTTATCGTCTTTTTACGTTTCATCTTTTGCAGCGTTTTCGTCCATTTTTACGTTTTAAATCGCATTTTCGTTTTCATCCGTTTTTGCGTTTTCGTCCATTTTGCGCGTTTTCATCCATTTTTACGTTTTCGTCTGTTTTCTTACGTTTTCGTCAATTTTTACGTTTCATTTGTTTTGCGCATTTTGTCCATTTTTTACGTTTCGTCCGTTTTTACGTTTTCATCCGTTTTGCGTGTTTCGTCAGTTTTTCGCCGTCCGTTTTTTATCTTTCGTCAATTTTTACGTTTTCATCCGTTTTTGCGTTTTGGTCTATTTTTTACGCCGTCGTTTTTACGTTTACGTCCATTTTGCGCATTTCATCTCTTTGCGCGTTTCGTCCATTTTTCGTTTTCGACCGTTTTTAAGTCTTCATCCGTTTTTGCGCGTTTCGTCCTTTTTACGTTTTCATCTTTTTGCGCATTTTAAATGCGTTTTTTCCGTTTTACTTTTCGTCCGTTTTACGTTTTCGTCCGTTTTGCGTTTTTCGTCAATTTTTACGTTTTCGTCTGTTTTTACCTTCCGTCTGCTTTTTACGTTAAAAAACGGAAGAAAACACGCAAAAAGGGATGAAAACGTAAAAAAACGGACGAAAACGCGCAAAAATGGATGAAAACGCGCAAAAATGGATGAAAACGTAAAAAAGGGCAAAAACGAAAAAAACGGATGAAAACGCGCAAAAACGGATGAAAACGTAAAAAAACCGACGGAAATGTAAAAAACGGAAGAAAACACGCAAAAACGGATGAAAACGAAAACGGACGAAATCGCAAAAACAGATGAAAAGTAAAAAGCGGAAGACGAAAAATGCATAAAACGCTTAAAATCGATGAAAACGTAAAATACGGACGAAACGGATGAAATGTAAAAAGCGGATAAACAAAAAAAAAAAAAAGGACGAAACGCGGCAAAAGCATTAAAACCTAAAAGGTGACGAAAACTTAAAATAGTGACGAAACGTAAAAAAGCGAAAACGTAAAAATGGATGAAACGCGCAAAAGCGGACGAAACGTAAAAATGGACAAAACACGCAAAAACAGATGAAAACGTAAAAATTGACGAAACGTAAAAAAATGATTTAAACGTTAAAAATTGATGAAAACGCGCAAAACGGATGAAAACGTAAAAGCGATTTAAAACGTAAAAATGGACGAAAACGCAAAACGGATGAAAACGTAAAAAGTATTTAAAACGTAAAAATGGACTAAAACGCGCAAAAACGGATGAAAACGTAAAAATGGACGAAACGTAAAAACGGACGAAAACGCGCAAAACATATGACAACGTAAAAGCGGAAAACGTAAAAAACGGTCGAAAACATAAAAATGGACGAAACGCGCAAAAGCGGATGAAAAGGTAAAAAATGGATGAAACGTAAAAAGCGGACGAAACGTAAAAATGGATGAAAGCGCAAAACGGATGAAAAGGTAAAAATAGACGAAACGTAAAAAGCGGATGAAAATGTAAAAAATGGATGAAAATGCGCAAAAAGCGGATGAAAACGTAAAAAGCGGACGAAAACGCAAAAGCGGATGAAAACGTAAAAGCGGATGAAAGCGTAAGAAAGCGGATGAAAACGGATGAAAACGGACGAAACATACTATAGTAGCATGATTATAGGTGGAAATGTAACGAGTCGACCCGACCCAACCCGTTTGACCCATGACCCATTCAACCCATTCTTATAGTATGACCCGTTTGACCCATGACCCATTTGACCCATAAACCATTTGACCCATGACCCAAACCGACCCGACCCGACCTATTTGCCACCTCTAGTTGTAAGTATGTATCAAGGTGTTTTACTATGTGCTTTGCGGTTTGTACGTTTGACCCATAAGGGGTTCCTATAACATATCCCCAACTATTTTCTCATGGGATATACTATAGAACTCCCCTATGAGGGCTATAAAGGGGTTTAAGGTAAAATATTTTGTTTGTCCTCTTTGTTTCAAGACAACACGCTTTTTGTCGGTTCTGTTTTCGTATTCGATAGTTTTAAGCGTTTGACTTATTAAACTTTATATTTTTGTTTCATACTTTCGGGTTTATAGTTTTTGATATAAACAAAATTATAAAAAATAATTAAAAAAAAAAAAAAAAGGGGGGGTTTCCTTGTAAAAAATGGGGTCCTTATAACTTGTCCTTTTGTCATTTTGTACCAACTTTGTATTTCATTGACTTTCTTTAATAAGTTTTTTCACCTATCTTTCCAATAAAGTTTTCGCCTATTCTTTCAGAGTCTTAGATATTTTCCTTAAAATGCTAAGTTTAGAATGTCTTGATATATTGAGGAGATCAAGAAGAATCAGTGAGTTATTTGTAATCGCTCACTGACTTCATATCTTCCTTCAGGTTCAAGCTCCACTTGCTGTGAGACTTTTTTTAGTCTCTGAAGATAAATCCCTAAATGTTCTATTATTCAGGGAATTCATGTACACTTTAAGATATTTTATGTTCATATATTAGTCCAAGATTATTGGCATCTGAAATGACATAACAATCTCTTCCTATTTGGATATGGAAATAACCCAAGTGTTTTTTAGTGTAAGTGAGCATAACAACTTATTCTTATAAATTGAATTAAAGTAAAGCAAGGACTAGACTATTTCTAAGAAAAAATGAAACAAAATATCATTTTTATTCATAGATTACATAAACAAAAAAAAATACATAAGTCCTTTGTTCAAGTTTGTTCTTCAGTAATCCCCATTATTTCCAGCTTTACCTTCTTTGTTAAAAGGAATTCTTTGCCATGCCTCTTTTCAAGTTCACGATCGATGATCTTGACCAACCTTAGAGCATTACGAGTCTTTTCTGTCAAGGTCGCGATCTTGTAACATAAGAGAGTTTGAGTGTCCACCCGGTTCATTTACAAGACTCTTTGAAAGGCTGGTTCACCAAACGCATTAGCGAAAAAGATATCGTGTTCAAGGGTTTATCATATGGCCTTCTTTAAAAGGAACTCCTTTAGGAGGGATCGTGTTTCATTGAAGACCAAGAACTTTTATTGCTCCTTGAAGTCTTAAGTGAAGTCTTGAGTGGGTCATGAAGAGTCAGAGGCTTCCTTGTATCAATCCTTACGAACTTTTCTTGTTCCGTGATTTTTCAAACCATTTTTACAGGGTTTTGGTCAGTTCAACAACAATGGCCACTTTCTTCTTGTTCAGGACATCTAACATCATTTCCCATTCCATATTCCCAAAGAGACTCTATTTTAACTTACTAATGACTTTGAAGTTTGAGTCATCATTGTCTCTGGTAATAGTCATTCGGGAGGCTTGGTGTTTGTAATTATTTTGATTTCAGTGATGACTCTAGGATTCCTAGCAAACTCCATCCTTTTCTTGTAACTTTCACTTACACTCTTCTTCTTGTCAGCCTTTGCTTTTAGCTTATCCTTGGCTTCCTTAAGTTCCTAACGCTAATGACGTTCGACCTCATTGGAAGTCTTGACAACTTGCTTCGTTGCCTCAACTCCCTCAATAGCTACCTTATAAATCTCTTTGACTGAGGCATCATCATCTAAAGCTTTCTCTTTTCTTTCTTCAGCTTCTAGGAGTTCACTTATCTCTTATCCAATGGCCTTGAATACTTTCCTAGATTCGAGTTGGTAGTCAATCAGGTCCGGCTTGATGAGGATTCATCTAAGTTGGTTTGTCTAGATGAGGATTGAGCAAGGTTGATATCAGGCATGGAAATTTTTAGTTTTTGCAAGCTCAGAGACCATACTCTTTTCAATATCGAACATGTTATTCTTGCCTTTTTAGTCTTTTAAGGGTTGTGAAAAAAAGAAGTAGGTGATGCGGATAATTGTAAACACAAGAAGTTTTGCAATTCTCCTAGGCAGTGTACCTAACCGTTGTAGTATAGTATATGTAAGACACGGGAGATTGATCGTTCTCTAGGGGAATAGTGTTGTGAAGGCCCGAAATGTATGACGAATTAAGTCTAAAGGTTGAGGGATGATTATTTTTGTATTTTTATATTTCTTAGAATGCAAAGTAATAATCTCGGGGTTTGAAGAGTTTTGTATTATAACTACTAATTAACTAATTAAAATAAATATGCGAAAAAGTAAATTAATGAACTCATATGATAAATAAATGTGTTTACTTATAATCTTACTACTCCCTAGATTTATCCTATTTATTAGTCGAATTGTCACGTCCTTGTTTTAATTATCGTGTTGTATTCCTTAATATTAATCGTAGGGAGGTGCAAAATGCGCTAACTCTATGAATATATAGGACTTGTTAAGAACCTTAATGTCAACGCCGCAATTCTACCAACGATTTAGAATATATAAGACTCGTTAAGACTGTTAATGTCAGTGACCGCAATTGACGCAATAAATACAATGAACAAACCAACTATTGCACTATAATGGAGCGTTTAGTCAGACGATCAAGCTAGTCATATATGTAATCAAAGATCTAGCCAGTTTTCCAACTCCTAACGCGATAACATCTAATTAAACAAGAAATGAAAATCAATAATCAATAACTAGGTTTCATTCAATAGTAAGCAAAAACTAATATATCTAGCCTAACATGTTAAAGAGAAGAGAAGATAAACAATTACTCACACAACACATATACATATTATAATTATTAAAGGATAAATAAATTATCTTCAATTAAAACATGGAGTTTAGAGGGCTAAGAACCCTTACAAAAGTTGTGAAAATCTTGCACCAATAGGTCTCTCTAAAGTCTTACCAATACGTGTCACACATAATGAAAATCCTACGAAAAATATATATATATTGTATTACAACTATGACGGAGTCACTTTACAAGTGTGACGTCGTCAGCTCGCCATCAACAGGGTTCACAAAATGCACTAACTTAGTTGTGACGGCGTCACCTTAGGGGTTGTGACGTCGCTGCTCTTTACTTTTCTAGTCTTGACGCCGTCAGCTCTAGAATATCACCATACTCTGAAGCGTCACTTGTAAAATTGATAACTGGATTATCTTCGTGATTCTTCAAGTGACGGTGTCACATTGTATATGTGACGCCGTCCCACCTCCTTTTCAGGGACGTTTTCTTGACTTGGTTGTTCTCTTGTCCAAATGAGCCAAAAACACTTCAATTTCCAACATTTGCTTCCCAAGTACCTAAAACTCAAATAGAAATGATTCAGGGCAACAATTGATCAAATATTTATGAGTTTAAAGGTTAAATGACCCCTAAAAAATGCATGTTTTTACACCTCATCAAATATCCCTACACTTGAGATTTGCTTGTCCTCAAGCAGATGTGCTTTTATCCTAATCAATTTACAAGTTTGGGCATTTAGCATTGGTTTAAGTATAATTTACAATACAACTCATTCCTCAATAGCCAAAACAAGCACGAAAATTATATACTATCCTCTCACATAAAGTGTTTGAATTCTCTCATCTCTCGGGTGTATAGGTTGCATAACATGTATAGAAACAGGAAAATAAAACACTCTCTACCTGTCATAGCACATATATTACCATATGCTTGATAAAGGATAAAACCTCCACCGCTTTAGCGTAAACATCTAGGATAAACTATCAAAAAGAACTTTTAAAGCGTTGTAACGTTATCTGTAAGAGTAAGGAAAACACGTTTTTGTGGATGTGGGAAAATTTACTGGTAGCAAGCTAATCATCTAAGTTAGTTACATGTACAAAGTGACGTTGCTAAGCCAAGACTCGACACACTAATTTAAACTCTCTTTTTTCTTTTTCTTGACTCAAACGAAAATAAAAGGCGAGATGGTAGTCCGTATGTTTTTTTTTACTTCATACACTTTTTTCCTACCATATGCAAAATAATACCTCAAGGGATTTATAGTTGCATCCTACACTTGAACTTTTAAATAAATAAAAATTAACTAACGGCCCGTATTAAGAAGATCATTAAACATGGAGTACTTAAACATTAACGTACTTGGGGGCAATAATTTTGATTTTCTTCCCCATTACTCCAAAATAATAGTACTAAACCCATGAGTCCCAATCGTCCTAAAACTGTATTTATAAGATATGACTTGACTTAGCAACCATGTAATCAACTAGATAATTAACTAAGGGTTTAAATGTTTTAACAATAATGCACTAAAAATGAGCGCATACAAGGAAGGCTAAGGCGATTAGGGTGTAACATTTGGGGGTGGATTATAAACAATGCTCTTCATTAATATTTTGAAATTTACCAAAATATCACGAGAACTGCGAAAATGATAGGCTTAGAGGGGTTAACTAGGGATATCTTGTACTAAAAATGAGTACATAGCAAGGGTGTGGGGTAATTACTTCACTAATGTAGCCAACTTAATTTATAATAAACACGTTTAAAACAAGGGTCATTCTGATGCCTCTTATCATTTAGTCAATCTTAATTACACAAATGCGATCTCACTAGCAATCTCGGGATGCATCACTAAACCAAGTTCTAGAATCTATATACTACCGGTATACTCATAAGCATTAAAGATGAATGCTTTATCCTAAATATCTAAAAGCGAACCTCAAATTTTTAGGGTGGAATATTTTGAGTGGCAGGGTTTTTATGCTAACTATATAACTCCTATCCATGAGACGCCTTATTAAAACTAAAGTTTCACTTGTAAATATCATAAAAAAATTTAAACTTGGTGCTAAAATTACCTTTACAAGTATTTCTTTCGGTTTATTACACAATTACTAGAAAACAAAACAAATGGCAAATGTATGACTAGTTTCTAAGGTGTCCCCTTTTACCCTCCCTACACTTAAATTGAGCATTGTCTCCAATGTTCTTAAAAAGTACCAAAATATGATAAAGAGAAAAATAAAAGAGATAAAAGAAACTAGTACTCCCATGATTAGCTTGGTATGAACGGAAAAAAAAGATACAAGGTTAAGTGTTCATCTAAGAATCGCCAAAAGACCATCCTTATACAATCCAATCCTGTAATAAAAGACAAAACAACAAACCAAAGCATCAAATCGGACAAAGAAAAATCACAACAAGATGTAATTCTAGAAATAAAAACAAAATAAAATAATTAAATGATAGGATACTTGTAGAATGTAAATACAAATAACATACAGGAAAATTTGAGATTTAAGAAATTCTGGAAAATTTTCAAATGTTAAGTTTCGACATTTAACAAAAATCTAGAAAAACTGTGCTACAGTAGTTGACGCTACTAACCTGACAGATTTGTTTCGTTTTGTTTTCTGGAAAATTTTACAGGAAAAACATGTTTTCTAAATTCTATTTTCTTGCTGAAATTCATAAACCAAATCCACAAGTATTGACACACAAAGACAAATAAAATAAACAAGCATGCAAATAAAATATAGAGTTAATTACATAAATCGTCCTTGTGGTTTGGTCAAAATTACGGATCTTGTCCCTATACTTTTTTTTCAGTGCGCTTCGTCCCTGTGGTTTACAAATCTTACATTTTGTCCCTAATCCGACCCAGTCTGTTAAGTGTTTTTGTTGTTAGTCCTTCTTTAGTGCAATCCGTTAAGTGTTTTCTTGTTGTTAGTCCTTCGTTAATAAATTTTGCACCGTTAGTCCTTATTTTTAAAATATAGTTTTCCCAATTAGTCCTCCGTTAATAATAGTTTTCACCCGCTTTTGTCCGCTTTTATCCGTTTTGTTCGTTTTTATCCGTTTCCGCGTTTTTCGTTTTCGTCCGTTTTCTTCGTTTTGCCCTTTTCTTACGTTTTGTCCGTTTTCTTACGTTTTATCGATTTTCATCCGTTTTGTCCGTTTTCTTCGTTTTCTTAAATTTTTGTCCGTTTTCTTATGTTTTGTCTGTTTTCTTCGTTTTGTCCGTTGTTGTTACGTTTTGTCCGTTTTAAATGCGTTTTATCGGTTTTCTTACATTTTGTCCGTTAAAAAAAAAATGAATTAAAAATTTAAAAAAATTTTGAATAAAAAAATATTTTCAAATATATATATTTTTTAAAAATATGTCCGTTTTTTCAATATTTTTGAAATTTTTAAGATTTAAAAAAATATTTGAAAAAAATATTTTCGAATTTTTTTCAATATGTCCGTTTTTTAAAAATATATTTGAAAAAATATTTTGTTCAAATTTTGTTTGAAATTTTTATTCAATTTTTTTTGAATTTGATATTTTTTTCAAAATGTAAGAAAATAGACAAAAGCGTAAAACAACGGCGAAACGGAAAAAACTTAAAAAAGCGGCTAAAACGAATAAAAATGTAAAAACGGTAAAACGGATAAAAAGCAGACAAAGCGGATAAAAGCGGACAAAAGCGTAAAAACAAACGAAGCATATAAAAAGCATTTAAAAGGGATAAAAGCGTAAAAACGGACGAAAAACGAAAAAAACGAGGGGCGGTAAAACAAACGAAAACGGATAAAAGCGGACAAAAGCGTAAAAATCGGCGATAACTATTATTAACGGAGGGACTAATTGGGAAAACTATATTTTAAAAATAAGGACTAACGGTGCAAAATTTATTAACGAATGACTAATAGCGCAAAACACTTAACGGACTGCGCACTAACGAAGGACTAACATCGCAAAACACTTAACGGACTGGGTCGGATCAAGGACAAAATCCGTAAGATTTGTAAACCACAGGGACGAAACGCACTGAAAAAAAAGTATAGGGACAAGATCCGTAATTTTGACCAAACCACAAGGACGATTTATGTAATTAACTCTAAAATATATATAAATCATCACTTAATCAATTTAGGTTCTTAATTACTACATATGATATTCCCTACACTTATTTCATTCAAGGTACCTTTAATTACCAATGAGACGAAGTTAAAAGCATAATTGCATACACATTAATCATGCAATAATTCATAATCAAATACTAGCATACAAACATCCAAAAAGCAAAATTAAAATCAAACAAAGCAAGTAAATAAAATATACTCGGGTTGCCTCCTGATAAGCGCTTGTTTTTGTTCTGTTGGAATCACTCCTAAACCTTATTCAAGTGTTAGTGATTCATATGTAATAGTTAGCTTAATATGGCCTTTATGTTTGTTATTATGCTTAGGCTTATGTAGAAGGCCCATAAGCCTAGGCCAAGCCCAATAAGGAAAGGATGGGAACTTGGAGTGTTGCCCTAGTTCCCTCCTATAAATAGTCTTGTAAACCTTCTATTGAAGGTTGGTTTGTTCATATTTACATTTACTCTTAAGCATAATCTTTCACATAGTCCTACGCGTAAGTGTGTGTGCGTTCATCCGCCTTCTCTTCTTCTCTACTTCTTTATATTGATGCTTGTGTTACTAATATGGTAAACTAACAGTGGTATCATTCGCCATATAGTTGGGTGAATCGTTTTTGTTGTTAAAGTGAGTTTCGGTCTTACGCGTAACAACACGGTACAAAATTTGGTTCGCTTAAAAACTTATTTTTTACACTTTTCAATCCAAGATTCTTGTACTTTCAACATTTTAAGGTGTTAAAATAACTGTTTTTGGCAAAAAGTTTCAAACTTTACGTGTGGATCATTGTTTTTTAAGCTAGTTTTTTATGTGGGTATTGTTCTACGTGTAACCGTTTTATAAGCTTTGGATCATCAAGTTTCACACTTTTGTGTTATTTTGGTGATATTGAAGCTATTTCATCACAAAAATCTGGTTTAGAAACATCAGTTGGCAGAAAACAGTTTTGGCTCAATTCTACGCGTAAGAAAACCCTGATATTACGCGTAACTCATCCTTGGTTTGATCTTCAGTTTTCGTGGTTTACTCGGTGTTTTCTTGTTTGGATAAGCCTGAAAACACTTCGACTTTGGATATCCCTTACACTGTGATAGTGTAAAGGATCGATTAGGAAAAACCTATTTTTACGCATAAGCTAAAGCTTACGCGTAGATCTCTTTACGCATAAGATTATTCTTACGCCTAAGCCTTGTCTTACGCATAAGCTAATCCTACGCCTAAGTTTTCTACGCTTAACCTTCAGTTTACGCTTAACTTTAGTGTTTTCTTCTTCCTTACGCGTAAGCTAATCCTACGCGTAACTATTGCTGTTACGCATATCTTTGGTGTTTTTACGCATAAGCGGTACTTTGCTTTTCTGTGATTTCTACGCCGAAGGATACTTCATCAACAACGGTTCATTCGACTACAAAGATCCATTTAAGTATTTAACAACACAAGTTTTCAACATGTCACAACCACCATACTCTAACTATTTTCCTTACACTTATCATCAACAACAACAACAACAACAACAACAACTAAGTCCACAACATCAACAACAAATTTATCAACAACAATTTAATCAATAACATACTCCACAACTTGAAGCAATTCCACCACCACAAATGGTTCAACCACCACCTAGTCTTCAAGTACAACCTTACACAAACTTCTACAATCAACATCCATCCAGGAATACTATGAAGGAACCGGCATGGTTTGGCAAGATGTGTGAAGCCTTGATCGGTGCAAAACCGTCAAGTTTACTCACACAAGCCGGCCACTTGTGAATGGCCGACCGTAAGAAACTTCAAACAGCTTAAACACCAATGCAATGAAGTCCTGGAGAATACAATGAATTCCCGAGTCGTTAAGTCCCACGGAGACTCAATGGTGTGTCAAAACTTATTCAGATGATAGAGTGATCACTAAGGATAGTGATCAGTAAGGATTTAGATGGATAATTATACCTAAAGAAAAGATTAATAAATTACAGCGACTTAAATGCAAATTAAGAAAATTAAAAAGATAAAATATATTAAATAAACGCTATCACTATTTTTACAATGATGTTTTTGTGATTTTATAAAACAAAATAACTTAAATAAACTATTTTAACTAAAGCATAAACTTAAATTATCTAAAGCGTGATTTAAAATAAAACGTAAGTTATTTATAAAAATTACGCGAGTGCATAAGCAAAAGCGTAAAATTTATGAAATAAAAGTCCTACAAGTGTAAAACAATTTTATTACGTACTATATGACAAAAGAAAATTTTAGAAAAAGATTTATATTTTTAGACTTTTATATTTTTATTATGAATTAAATAAGATTTTACACTAATTAAATGATTAAAATACTAAAACCATTGGGAAAAATCAAACTTTTTGTAAAATACTTAACACTAATACAATTCTATGAAAAATACAAAAGTTGCAAAAGCTATTTGAATAAGCTAGAAATAAGCTAAAATAAACGTATAAGCAATGGACAAAGACAAGGTTATATATTAAATGTTGCAAGAGATAACCAATTACAAGACCCAAAGGCGGTTGGTTTCGTGTGGTGTGTTGGAGCGTGGGAATGGTCTTTGAAGGTCACAGGTTCGAACCTGGGCAACTTCTTTTTTGCAAACTATTTATTTTTTGATTTTTCTTGTTGCAACTTATTAAGTACAAGTAAATAAGCAATTTTACAACTACAACTTTTCTAAAATCACTAATAAGTGAGCCAACTTAAGATTCTTAATGATGGGCTAAAAAAAAGAAATAAGCATAAGATTTAAACCAATTGGCTTATAAGCTAATAAATAAGCACAAAATGAATTGAAAATAAGCTAAACACTTATAATAAGCTAATATATCAACTGAATAAGCACAATAACTTGAAATAAGCACTTATCAACTCCAAATAAGCATTAATTCTATCATTGCATTGGGAGATTTTCGAACAAGGGTCTAAAATAAGGCTGAAAATAAGCAGTTAATAAGCTAGTAAGATACAAGCTAGTATTTTTCTAATTTTGTTTAGCAGCTAAATATTACTATCCCAAAAGGATTTAAGCTAAATCTTAATATTGAATCCTACACAAAATTATTCATTTTATTCAAAAACTGCTATTGGAAAATTTTGACTTTTCAGTTTACACTAAAACTTTGACTTTCATGAACTTTTAATTGATTCTAATGATTGAATATGTTATAATAAGCTATACTAAGGTGAGTTTAAGCTATTTTAACAAGTTTTAAGCTAATTTGATGAGTTTTGCAATCTAAAATTTTAACAGTTATGAACTAGGACAGAATTAATATGATTTTGACTTTTTAACTAAAGAGGACTGATTTTTATGCTTGAAATGAACTATCTAGAGCTAATGTAACATGAAACAACTAATAACAATGACACAAATGCACTTTAACTTGAATAACTAAGCGGTTCCAAACACCCCTTTATAAGGTTGTTTTGAAGCTTATAATACTAAAACAAGCTTATAGACCAAGTAATGTTTCATATCTTAAATTAGCTATAATTAAACAGATTTGAACTAGAATTATCACTATTTAAACACTTGAACTAAGAAACACAAAATTCAAGGAAATGGCTTACAAAATGAGTCCAAGCTCAAAGCAGAGAATCAAGGTCCGAGTTCACACCCTATTGCTTCCTAGAAGCTCTAAACCATAATCAATCCAAGTTACCACCATGCTTGACTCCTTGTACCTTCTCCATGGAATTTTTATTTTTAAGCTATTTTTAGTATTTTGTGATTTTTTGAATTTAGGCTCTAAAGCGATTTTGAAAATATCTAATAGCTTGTAAGAGCTTTAGAAAGCTTTTATGAGCTTTTGAATGCTTAACAACAAATTATAACAAC
The DNA here is from genome assembly GCA_022545495.1 of Chrysanthemum lavandulifolium. Lineage (NCBI taxonomy): Eukaryota > Viridiplantae > Streptophyta > Magnoliopsida > Asterales > Asteraceae > Chrysanthemum > Chrysanthemum lavandulifolium. The sequence goes on from CM040243.1 coordinate 67,511,631, forward strand.
ATTCAACTTAACATGAAATTTTCTTGATCTTGAAAATTTATATAAACTGGAAATGAAAAGAAAGCTTGAAATTGATTATTAAAATAGGTTTATATCACACACAGATTACTTAATACAAGGATTGAAAGCTTAAATAAACACTGGAGAATTTAAAAACTTAAAAACGACATAAGCTAAAACTAAAATACACTAGTTGGTTCTTCCTCTCTTCTCTTTCTTCCTTTTTATACACCAATTTGGCTCCCACTTGACTTCTGAGCATATCCCACAATTAATCTCAGCCATTGGATGAGTTGAGGTGATAATGGCCGTTTGATTGTTTTTGCGCCAAAATGGTTTTATCAACTGGGGGTTGAGTGAGATGGAAAGGATGCATTAAATGTTCTTTGGAGTGTTGTTGAGGTGGAGGGACAAGGGGTTGAAGAGAGTGAGGCTGGAGGATGGGGTTGAGTGATTTGGTGAGCGGTGGAGGAGAAAGACTTTTGGAGGAAAGGGTAATGGGTTGTTGGGGTTTGGTGGGATATATTAAAGGGAGGGTCAAGGTCAAGTCCAAAGGGTTCAAGGGTTTTGATAGGGTCGAGGGTCATGGTCCAGTGTTTAGGCTTAATAATCATAAGGACCTTTTGCAATTTCGAAAGTGCAAGGACCAAAGTCGCCAAATTTCCAAAGTTGCTCAAGGGACTAAAAGTGACAAGCTTCAATAGTATAAGGACCAAACTTGACATTTTCCAATTTCAAGGACCATTTATGACATTTTTCAAACTTGAGGACCAAAGTTGTAGTTTTGCAAATTTTAAACTTTGAAGGGTTTGTTTTAACAACTTTTGAATCCATGGACCTTAAATGACATTTTCTTTATTTTGATATACTGTGGACTGTTTTGACAACTTTTGAAACTTGGGGACTAAAGCGCCAATTTTGCAAACTTGATACGTTTTCATCGATTTTGATATTTTGCATTTGAAACACATAAAACAACGATTTGTGATATTTTCATCATTTTGATGCATTTTGAGTGTTTTCGGATGTTTTGCGATCTAGATAGTACAAAATGATGAGTATTTAGACACTCATCAAGCCTTAAGTAGCCAACAATTAATTCATGAAGCTGGCTCACTTGATAGACCTCAATGCTCACTCCGAAATTATGATCAATGGGTGATAAGGTTCTTTAGGTTTTGTGATCTAAAGAAGCCACATGGAAAGTTTTTAAAGAAGGTCATTATGGAAGGTCCATTTCGGATGCCTCTCGTTATCACACCCGCATATCCGGATGCCAATCCACCAAGAGATCTTGTCACCAACATTGCAACTATCTCCGACCTCACCGGTGATGAACTTCTACACTTTGAAGGCGATGAACTAGCAATGCAATATATCCTTTTGGGACTACCCAATCCGATCCTTCAAGTGTTGAGGCTCAAAAGGCGGCTAAAGCAATGTGGGAACATATTCATCTTCTAATGGAAGGCACAACACTCAATCGGAAGACATGGAATCCAAAATCTACTTGGCTTATGAACACTTCATGATTGAACCGGAGAGACATTAGAGTCATATCATCATCGTTTTCAAACATCATTAATGATTTGGACAAACACAACATCATTATGCCTCAAATTGTCAATATTAAGTTCCTCGATGGTCTTGGTCCGAATGGGAGAAGTATGTCATTTTCTCCGTCAAGCTAAGAACCTTCATCATGCTACATACAGATTGTTGTACGACTATTTGAAGCCTCATCAAAGAAGTTGACAAATAAAGGACTATCCGTGGACTCCAGACTTCACGATCAATTCACGATAATCAACGGCTTGCTTTGTGGGCTCAAACTAATCTTCCTCCTCAAACATTTCGACAACCAGCTCCTCAACCAAGCGCAACCATTACACCATATGATCGGTCACAACAACAACCTCAACAAACTCAATTGGTTCCATACAACAACAACAATGCTCAAGCACTTTATAGTGAAGGCGATGAGGACTCTGCGCTTCGATGAATTGCAACGAGGATTTGTTATGATTGCTAAAGCCTTGATCGGTATAAAAACAAATCCAACAATCGCATTCGTTCCTCATCCAACACAAGGAATCAAGTGTTGTGAACAATGGACGTGTTGAAGTTGAACCGTGGTTATGGTCGTCGGATGGGAGGTGGTCAAGGGTTTAATGCTATTGGAAGGAATAACATGGGTGCTCCGCAACAACAAAGGGTCAAGTGGTTGAGCAGGGAATGCTCGAGAATGGGTTAATGGTCTTCGTTGTTATAACTACAATGAGAAGGGTCACTGGCTAATGCATGTCCTAAGCCGAGGACAAGAGGCGGTGCTTATCACAAAGAGGCATTGCTCTTGGCTCTTAAGGATGGCTGGTGGAACTCTTACAAACAAGGAGCGAGCTTTATGGCGGATGCTGATTCGATGATGAAATGGAGGACTTGCGAGGCTAATGCGCAGTGATGTTGATCGCACAAATGCAAGCTCTACACATGAGTGACATAGGCCCGATATATGACACGATGGCTTGTCTCGTATCGGAACAAAATATACTCATCACTCATCGATATCTCCGCCAATTTCTCCATCCGACAAGGATCGAGTGTTCAACATGAGCCATCCACATCTCATTCCGATGATTATCAAATAGATCCCGTAGTTATATTTGACGATCAAGATAACCTTTTGGTTAATATTGATAATCAAGTTGACTCGTGATTATATTTGAGGATCTCAATAATGATCATGTTGAGACTCCCGTTGAACAAAATGAGCTTCGTCTAATAGAAATTGAGCTTCGACCTTAATTAAAGACCAACACTCTCGTTTGGAAATTTGCACGAAATTAAAAGAGAAAAATGCTGCCGTTAATTAGGGATAATAAATGCTTAATTCGACAAATCAATTTTTTCAAAACTCAAGAAAAATGTGAAGAAGGTTTTGAAGTCGCTTTTGCTAAATCGCATCAAAACAAAAATCATTAGAACGATAGATCGTGATCTAGCCGTTTCAAGAATGATTTGTTGTCTCAAATAGAACAATGAAGCATGAACATAAACAACAACTTAACGCTCTTACTTTGAAACTAAAAAGCCAAGGCTGAGTTGTTAACTTGTCAAAACAGTTCTCACGAGTACAAACAAGACATTCTACGAAACGAATAGATAACTATCTTGAAGAAATTGTCGACTTACAACACAAAATCAAAGAGTTTGAAATGTTGTTTATAAACATGGTGAGTCAATCACAACTATTCAAAAGTTTACTTTTAAACCAAATCCAAATGGATATGGACCAATTCTTCTTGATTACAAACCTAAGTTTTCAAGCGAGCATTCAAACCAAATCCAAGTTTACAGTGCGAACATAGAATTGATGATTCAATTATGATCATTGTTGAATATAATCGTATGGAGGAATTAGATGCGGATGGCGAGAGTCGGTCAAAATGGAAAATGTCGTTTATAACAAACCATTCAACTATTCAAAAGCGTTACTTTTGTCAAACAACAAGATACTTCTAACAAACCTTTTGTTATCACACCAGTTCGAAGTTAGTCCCAAACAAAATGGTGCACAAATTAATGGTCCTTTACCTTCACTTAGTGAAGTTAAAACAAAAGCGAAAGTTGTCGCGTCATTAAATACTTTGACACTTTCTTATCGACACGAAAATTTTGGAGCGTGAGATTGAATTTCATTCGATATAAAAGTTGAACATTTTAATCGCCAATGGCGAGAACATCGAAACATTCTTCGAAAATACTATTACCCCATGTCAAAATTTGAAAACTTGTGCACTATATTGGGAAAGGATTTTCACAAGGAACTTGGTCTCATGAAAGCAGTTTTCGAGAAAAGAAACCTCAATTTCAAATACTAAACGTAAAAAGAAATTGTTGAGAAAAGATGTTGATCGACTCTTGGAAGATGTTATACGTCTTGATATCAATAATCTTGTTTTATTACAATCATACATATGCTCATATCTCTGCGATTCTGTTGATCCGTTGAGAATATCGATAATGTGCATCGGATCGAATCTTTAAAAGTTGAAAATGAGCGATTGTTAAATGAACTTTCAAATTCAAAGCGTCGTCTTCAATGGTGTCAAAAATATTGTCAAAATCATGAACTTGCTTTGCAAAACAAAATTCACCAGTTGCAATAAAAAACGTTGAATCCTAAAATTGAGCAACTGGATGATCAAAACGTGTCTTTGAAGTCTCAAATCTCAAAATATGAACAAGAACTTGCAAAAGTTAAACAAGAATATGGTGTCATATTTGATTTACTCAAACAGACTCGAAATGAAGCATCAAACGAACTTGATCATTATCTTGCACACACTAAAGAAGTCATGAATTTTTCGAAATCTTAGATTACGAAAATCAAGATTTGGTGCACACTATCATTAAGTTAAGGAAATGTTTGGAAATTATGAACAAGTTCACCTAGCATCATTAAGAGAATTGCACACAGTAACACTTAGCAAACGTGAACCCAGATTGCCTACTGACAAAACACAAGTTACTAATGTGCTTCCCTCTACTGAAACATGAATAATTGCCTCTTTTCCAAACGTCTACACTTCACATCCTAGGAGCAATACAAAGAAGAATAGGAAGTTGCGACCTAAAAAAAGAACAATAAAGAATGCTGAAGTAGAAGCACACCGTAGGACTCTGAATAAGACTCACGTTGCACCCACTTTAGATATTGCGTGTGACAAATGTAATGGAAAAAGTGTTGTAACGAATGCTAAACCTTTAAGTACTTTTGATATTCAGTCTGATGCTTCTTGTGTTATTTGTCGTAAAAGTATGCTTTCTGATTGTCATGACAAATGTATTGCTAGAGCTATCTTGTCTCGTTTATGGAATCCTAAGACTTGGAATACCTCTAGGCCCACTAATGCTTCTAAGTCTGTGCTTGGTAAACCACCCTCTTTAGATTCTAAGAAACGAATTAATGTACCTATAGCTCCAGTCTCACCTCTAAGGAATGTAGTACCACCTAGTGCATTCACTAAGACTAAAGCTAAGACTAGTTGGAGATGGCGAAATGGATACATAATACACTAGGATTTAAATGGATGCCTAAAATCATTGATGTGTGTATTTCGACTATAATCGCTACGGAACCCTCTAACTCATCGGGTTCTACATCTACTTCTATTCCATCCGTGTAAATGCGTGTGTCATGCATGTGATACTGATCATCCTTGGATTGTTGATAGCGGGTGTTCCCGATACATGACAGCAACCTTAAAGCGTTATCAAACTTTGTTGCAAAGTTCTTTGGCATCATCAATTCGGGAATGATCACTTAGCAGCTATCATGGGCTCGGAGATTACATCAATGGCAACATTGAAATTAGCGAGGTTTATTATGTGGAAGGCCTCGGTCACAATCTCTTTTCATTGGTCAATTCGTGATGGAGATTTGGAAGTTGCATTTAGGGAGAAAACTTGTTTCATTCGTGATCTACAAGGAAACGATCTTATGTCTGGCACCCGCAATTCTAGTCTCTATACAATCTCAATGCAAGACATGATTGCTTCATCTCCCATCTGTCTACGATCAAAGGCTACATCTACAAAATCTTGGCTATGGCACCGTCGTCTTTCCCATCTAAACTTTCAAACCATAACCAACCTTGCTCGACACAAACTTGTTGAAGGTCTCCCGAGATTCCGGTATTCTAAAGATCACCTATGCTCAGCTTGTGAACAAGGGAAAAGCACTCGTGCTCACTTTCCTTCAAAGGTGGAACACATCACTCAGCATGTACAACATCTTCTTCACATGGATTTGTGTGGCCCGATGCGCGTGCAGACGATTAATGGCAAACACTACATCTTGGTAATTGTTGATGACTACTCAAGATGGACTTGGGTCTACTTTCTTCGAAGTAAAGATCAAGCTCCACAGATGATCATCACCTTTCTCACGAAAATTCAAGTTCACTCGAACACCGTCCGCCAAATCGAATCGACAAAGGAACCGAATTTGTTAACCAAACTCTTCGAGAATTTATGAGAAAGTGGGAATTGAGCATCGACATCTATTGCACGTACCGTAACAAAGCGGAGTTGTTGAAAGACGAAACCGAACGTTAGTGGAAGCTGCAAGAACAATGTTAATCAATGCTAAACTTCCATATTACTTGTGGGCGGTCGTATCAACCGCATGCTATACTCAAAATCGTTCAATGATTACTAAACGCCACAACAAAACACCTTTGAGCTTATCCATAACCATAAACCGAATATCAAACACTTTCATGTATTTGGATCCCTTTGCTATCCGAATAATGATCGTGATGACTTTAGTAAGCTCAAAGCCAAAGTCGACATTGAGTATTTATAGGATATTGTGAAAATTCTAGGGTTTCGGATGCGGAATCGTTGTACAAAGCGAGTTATGGAAATGATTCATGCTAATTTTGATGAACTTACGAAATGGCTTTTGAGCATAATGACTTGGAACCCGGTCACAACCGTTTAAACTTCCTCAAACCCATCATCGGTGAACCAAGCCCCGACTTACGTCAACAAATGGAAAGACTATTTGCTCCTCATTCGATGTGATATTGATGAACATGCTTGGTGTATCCGATGTTTCACCGCTCAACCCGATACTACTCTTATACGATACACTGCTGCAACAACTATCATTGCGAAGCACCACCATTGAATCTACAACAACAGTTGAACAAAGCGCTTCAACGACAACGAACCACCGCCGATGTTCTTAATGAAGTACCCTACCGCAGATTTTGATCCAAATCGTTCTTTAACCCGTTTGCCAATGATGGCGATGCACCGATGTCGCGAAATCATCCACAAACCATTTGAATCCTCAAAATCGCACAACGATACCAACATCAACCTCTACACATCGTTGGACAAAGACCATCCTCAGAGAATATTATTGGCAACCCGAATCAACCGGTCGTTCCGAGACAACGTCTTCACACGAGATGGTGAACATTGCATTTATGCACTCACCGCTCGCTAACTGAGCCTAAAACATTAAAGACACAATGACAAAAGACAACTGGATTGAATCCATGCAAGAAGAACTCAACCAATTCAAAGCGTCTTGAAGTATGGGAGCGGTTGAAAGACCAGCGAGTCTCGTCATTGGTCTCAAATGTATTTGGAAGAACAAATTGGATGCTGAAGGGAACGTAATCATAAACAAATCACGTCTGGTGGCTAAGGGTTATTGTTAGGACCTTAGATATATCAACCTTATCACAAACCCAACACGTATACAAGTATAACCACGTGAAACCAAACACAAACGTAGCTTAGAAATAAGGAAGAGAAAGATGGTGACTTGAAGATATATGAATCGTGTATGAAGAGAAGGATGAAAACAATAAGTTGTATATTGCTTCAAGGAAAAACACACACACACACACACACTCAAGTACACACCTCAAATGACCATTTGAGGGGTATTTATAGTCTAAATACAAGATGCCCTAAAGGGCTTTCCATGGGCTCGTTTGGGCTTGGGTTGGATTACATCATACATAAGGCTAGCTTAACTTAACTTATAACCAATTAGCTTAGCCCAAGTCCACGAGCCCGTTGACTATTCTAACACGATATCTAACACACGTTACAAAGTTCCTAATCGTGAATGACCATCACTTCTAATAAAACAACTAAGGCTAACAATCTCCCGCTAAGGGTGGTCATTCAAATGATGCTCCACTTGATAAGGTCTTTACTTTTCTCGAGCTTGAACTTTGTGTGTAGATATAGAATAGTCTTGATTCATTGTTCCTTCATGCTTTGTGATCAATTAATGTGGTTGTCTGCCGTTGTCAACTTCGTTGGTTTGGTGTCTCCACGTCTTTCTCCACCATACTCACACTTCTTTTTGTCTTTTGGTTACCAATGATGTAGTTCTCGAGTCTTTAAACTTTGTATATTCTTTGACATTGACGAAGAATCATCTTTAACTTTGTGTATCCTTTGATTATGAAGAGAACTTTCATGTGTTTTTGGTATGAGCATGTGGAGAATCTGCACGATCAATCCGCTCCGGAGCTTCCATAAGAAGAAAACATAAAACAGGTTAGTAATAAGCGGATTCCGGCACTTACAAGTTTGAATTTCGAGGGGTTAACGACATAGTGTCACAATTCTCAATTTCCGGTCATTTTCACATTTACTATTTCATCGTTTATCGTAAACTAGGTTTCTGAGTATCAAATCACGTAACCTTAATGGTTTAGTGTGAATTCATGATCATATCATCGAGGTCATTTCATATAGACTAAGTTTAGTCTACATTTCATTAACATCATTGTCATCACATTAGTTCATGCATGGTTTTGCATTTTACATTAAACGTATAATTTTCATATTAAATAAACGTTATCGCGTAATTAATTATTTTGAACAATTGATCCATTACTTCCAAAAATTATCCCGATATATTTTTATACTCATAATAAGTTTATAAAATAATATTATGAGTTTACCCGATGTTTTTAATTTATTTCGTATATAAATTGTTATGTTTATATAATTACGACGGTTTTCGTAAATTCAACCCGATGAATATTTGTTCACTCAATTCTTGTAAGAAATGTATTTTATAATTTTATGACTTGGTATATTTTATTGTGATCCGTTAAAATTTATTTTTAACTAACGCTACCCTAAAAGCTCAAATAAATACACAAGTTACTAATACTTCTTAACAAATTACACTCCTACTTATACATACAATTACTTAACTAGAACAAAACAACTTCATTTCTTTTCTTTTTTTAAGTATGTCGACACCTTATGGTGACACACACTTTTCTTACTAAATATCTAACACATAAATTGTATTATACTCCAAAAATTACACATATTCATTCATAATTCAAAGTGTAAAATAGAAAACACCATTTCTTTCTCTTCTTCCTCATTGAACCGGCCACCATAGAGACCAAGGGAGATCATCATAAAATTTTCAAGACAAGGTTTTATTACACTCTAGTATCACTTGTTGTAAAGGTTTTGCAATAAAAACCTAAGGTGATTAGGAAAAACCCATTGTCCTTTAACCTCATCATATTTCTTGTAAGCATTCATATTCATGTTTTTATTTCACATTCATTATTATGGTCATATCATTTTATTTGAGAAACATGCAAGTTATGTGATGTTTATACCACTTTTTAAGATTTTTAAGTGTTATATATATATATAATCCATCCTATAATTACTCCTTGTTATATATTAGTTTTGGTGATGTCTAAGAACCCATGATACCCTAAGAAGGTGTATGGTAGGATTAGAATAGCTTCGGAGTTGTTTTGAATGGGTTAGAATAGGTTTGGCGCGAGAAAAACTCATTTCGACAAGTTTGGAAATGGGTCTGTCCTTATTTTTAAAATCTGGAAAATCCGACAGTAGATAAAACTTTTTGGCTTAGATATTTAGAAAATATACTTTAAAACGAAACCGTGGCCGCTTGAACGGATTAAAACGGAGTTATAACGAAGAAGTTATGAATTTTTCAAGTTGGCGCCGAAAACTATAAATTTTCTGGAATTTCAGCAAACATTGTTTATTTTGTACGAGTCAAAAATGAAGCTTGGACGTTGTAAATTATGTCGACTTGTCAAAAATATGTTAGTATACTTCGATACGAAGCTAAGGATCTTTAAAACGTAGAAAACGGATTTGTAACAATTAAATTATACACGTTTACAAAAGTTGCCGTAACTTTTATCATATAAGAAAAACTAACTTGATTTCTATTAGGCAAGTTTTGCGGCAAAAACTAGTGACCAAGTTGAAGGTTGTTTTCAACATTGATTTAGAACTTTTTATAAAGTGATGTCTTCTAGTAAAAGTGAGATCGCCAAGTATATTTATCAAAATGTCCGACCGTTTGATTAGAGGAGTTGTAATAAATAAATTATGGTCACTCAAACTTGGCCGAAAAACCATCCTTAAACTATATTTTGGGACATAAGTACCATATTTAACCTCTATTTTTCTTTATGTTCGAGGCCTCTAGGATGGAAATGCATGTACGAAAACTTTGTGATAATGGTACGAGCTTCCCAAAACCGTTGAGTTCGTTTCCTAACGCTCGACGTGCACCATTTTACGACTAGCTTTTAGAGGCCATTTTAGTCACTTTCATGGAAATTTCAATGACATTATTTTACGACGAAAAGTTATATTCTCTTAATAAATCACTAAATGATTATCGTCGGATATCATTTCAATGTAAATACATGTGAAGTAATTTAAAAATGGTCAAGACGTTAAAAGATTATTTTGTCGACGAAAAGAATTGTTTTCAAAAATTCATAAGTGGTATAAATATCATCCGAATTGCATGCATAACATTACATCATGACTTATTACATATCATATCATTCATAATAGGTGGGCCGAGATTCACGCTATTTTTGGTGTAACCACTTTTGTCATCGCATCAATTCATCAAGTGAGTAATCACACCCCTTTTTTTTTTTTACCGTTTTGCTATATTTTTTGGGCGAAATGCATGAACCATACTTGAATTTAATTGATTCTTACTTTTGTGAACTCTTTGACTTGAACATTTGAACTTGAAACAAATCCTTGAACTTAAATACAAATTTATGACTTGTTTGGACTTATTGAACCGTACGCGTTATGACCTTGACCTAAAGTCTCCCATGTTCGGAGCATCACTATAAAGTCTCCTTTGTTCGGAGCAGAGCATCTCACTATGTTACGGAGCGTTCTCAACCTAAAGCCTCCCCGGTCCGGAGCAGAGTGTCTCACTATGTTACGGAGCGTTCTAAAAAATTCTCGCCTTATTGGTGGAGTGTGCAAATTCTCCTTTGTTCGGAGTGTTCTTAATTGTATATAATAGTTGTATGATGTACCGTTCGTACATTCGCATTGTTAGTCTCCTATTAGTAGGTAGTATGGATAGCGCTATTAGAGGTCGGCCAACCTCTCGTCCACTATGTTACGGGACGCATATTATTTATTCTAGGGGCTTTGCCTGGCATACATTATTATATACATGGTACTATATTGTGAACTATTATGACCACTTATACTTGACTACTTGATACGCTATATTTTGTGCAATGGGTTGTGAACACACAGGTTGCAAGTTTTGTATGGGCGGAACTTGGAACTGAGTGGATTTACAATGCCTTTGATTTGTGACCTCATTTGGCAACGTGTGCATGAACATAAACTAGACGCTATATTTTGTGCAATGGGTTGTGAACACACGAGGTTGCAAGTTTTGTATGGGCGGAACTTGGGCGAGTGGATTTACAATGCCTTTGCTTTGTGGACTATTTTCGATGACCGAAACCTTTGAATATTTCTTACGAGTTTTCTTATTTTGCGAATCGTGTATACTCACCAACTATTTTCATAGTTGACCCGTTTTTCTCTCATGCATTTCAGGTGATCGTTAGTAAGCTTTTTCTACCAGGTCTTGCATAATGAAGTTTTCACTTGTCACTACAAATCGTTATGTAATAAAACGCTATATTTGGAATCTAAACTTTGTAATATATTTGCCGATGACGGCTAAACTGGTATTGTAATGGTGTACTCTTTCTTTTAAATCTTAATGTTGGTATGTTCTATTATCTTGTGCTTATGTTCCTTCCGTTACACTCGTGTTTCCGCCTCCATGAGGTGTGACGATTGGTACGAGCCAAAGGTTATAGAGAATGCCGATTTTCAAAATAAAAATCACAGCTATAACCGAATAAAGTTTTATTAAACATCGAACATCATCCGAAGTCAACTAGTCCTATCGTTGCATCGTTACTCATAAATTATACATAGCACGATCAACTATGTCTAATTTATGAAGAGCCATGCAATGATAAGAGTGGTAGTTTTAAATCATGTTTAGTCGAGTCTTTTGAGTCTGGTCACCTGAAGTTGCATTGGTCGGGTGGGTATGCATAGCATGTTTTTACGTTCACGTCTACATTACCGTACCTTGTTTATATCTTCTCTTTTCCATCTTTCGACTTGTTAGACATAGCATGTCTCTGTTCCTGTCATGTTTCGATCACTATAACACATTACCACCGTTCTAAACCTCATCTGCCTTCGTCCGAGTGTCATTTACTCAACCCGATATTTTGGTCCATTGCAGGATCATGGCTGCTAGAAACACACGCTCAGGAGTCAACAACAACGGCAACCCAAACAACAATGACAATCCAAACAACAACGCGACTGGAATAGCGGATCTACTCACCCAAATTATGACGCACCTTGATGCTAGACGAACCAACAACGGAGAAGGTACTTCAAACACTGGTAATGGGTGCAGCTACAAGACTTTCATGACATGCAAGCCGATGGAATTTTATGGTACCGGGGTGCCATTGATCGTTAACTCGGTTCGATAATGTTGAGTCGAAGCTTAGTATCACGAAGTGTCTTTGAAGGAAACAGAGTTGAGTTCTTCTTTGGTCTACTACAAGGTCGAGCATTGACCGGTGGAACAATCAGCAGAGAATAGAGGAAGAGGGCTGCAAATCGTTATCTTGGGAAGCATTTAAGAAACTACTAAGCGATGAGTACTGCAGAAAAGATGAAGTCTGTCGGAAGCGGAATTTTGGAATCACTGATGGTTGGAGTAGAAGTCGACAAGTACACGATCCGTTTCCACGAGTTAACTAGGATGGTTCCTCACATGGTTTCCACCGTGGAGAAGTTGATCGACCGATATATATGGGGATTGATACCGGAAATGGGAGGACGTCACCTCGTCGAACCCAACCACTGCAAGCGTTGTGGGCATGGCGTGTCGCTTGACAAATGATGTGATCGGTCCGGAGAACTAACAAAAGCAAGCGACAATGGACGAAAGCGGCGGGAGGATCGCCGGAAGTCGAGACTAGGATCGGCAAAACAAGGCGTGAATAACCGGGAACTATGGAGCGACCACTCGGGAGCGCAAAGGATATCTGGTCCACATCCTATGTGTACTCGATGTAATTATCATCACTCGGAGGCGCTCAAAGTGCCACAAATGTGACGGACGGGCCGCATCGCGGAATTGCTCAAGCAGATGGGAACCAAGGACAAAGAAAAGCATGTTACGAGTGTGGAAGTTCGGATCACCTTTGAACACCTGCCCAAAGTTGAAAAGAACACCCAACCAAGAAGGTAATCGTCCAAACTGGCGTTGGCAATATAAGGCCCACAAGATCGAACATTGAAGTTCCTCCCGCACGTGGTCGAGCATTCTATCGGGTACCGAGGAAGCCCAACGCGTAACGGGTACATTCTTTCGAACAACTACCTTATTTACATGCGACATGATTTCGAGTGCATAACTTCCTTCCAATTTTTACCACGTTCACGACATTGATTAATTTGAGACCTATCGATATTGACTTTAGTTGTAAATTATGCTGATTGATTTGATTTGTGTAAGCAAATTGATGAGTGTGTAAATACTCATCATTTTTGGTTAAATCTGACTGCAAAACGTTTAAAAATGCTCGAAATGCATCAAAATCTTGAAAATATTCCAAAATTGCATTTTATATGTTTGGATGCAAAATGTTCAAAATCGGATGAAAATGAGCTAAGTTTGCATAATTGGCGGTTCGGTCCCCAGTTTCTAAAATTGTCAAAACTAGTCCCCGAGCCCTAATTTCAAAATAAAAATCACCAAAGGTCCTTTTTAAATTATAACTTGTCATAATTAGTCCTTTGGTGAAAAATATCAAAAGTTTTGAGAAATTACAGGTTTGGTCCTCCAAGTTTGAAAATTGGAAAAAATGGCCCCTGGAAAATTGAAAATGTCAAGTTTGGTCCTTGTATTATGGAAGCTTGTCACTTTTGGTCCTTTAGAGCAACTTTGCAGAATTGGCAACATTGGTCCCTGAATTTTCAGAAATTACAATTAGGTCCTTGTTATTATTAAGCCTTTTAATACACTTGGACCCATGTCATATCTATTTTGACCCTGCCAAAACAATTGGACCCTGTCAATTTGGACCCCCCTTTAATAATTCTCCCCAGTCAAACTAGCTGGTCAAAACCACCCCCTTGGCGCGCTTTTCTTTCTTCCCCACTTGTTTCCCTGCCAAAGCCCTGCAACACTCAATCAACCACCCCCTCCTCACCTTATCCATTCCTTGTTCCCCCCACCTCCACACAACTACAAAATGCATTTAATGCCTCCCCCCTCATCACACTCAACCCACAACTGGCTAAGACCCATTTTCCCGCCAAAATGCAATGGAGGGCCAAGATGACCTCTAGTCATCCAATGGTCTCAAAAAGAAGTGGGAACTGCTCATTTTGGAGAGAGGAAGCCTTTGGCATATAAAAAGGAGGAAGAAGAAGCTAGATGGAGCAGTAGTTAGTTTTAATAATTTATCTTAATGTCGTTTTTTTTATTAATGTTCTAGTTTAAGCCAAAATGTTGTAGTTTCAGTTTATTTGTATCTCATTTAAGTTAAAACATCACTGTATTGTACTTTTGAGTATCAATTCAAGTTTTCATATAAGTTCCAAGTTTATAGTTTACTGTGGAAATTTTCAGTCTCAAATTTTATGTCCAAGCTTCTCATAAGCTTAAGTTAAAATCAAATAAGCTTATTTAAGCTTATTTTAACCTTGGGTAAGCTTGCTTATCAGTTTTAAGCAAATTTGTGAAATGGTCAAAGAAAGTCAACTGTGCAGTGAAATCTTGGTTCAAGCAGTTTGGTGATGATATGGGATGATGCAGAGGTTGATTTGGGTTAAAATGGATTAGGATAGTATAGGATTGGGTTTGGTTTTGGCCTGCAAACAATTTGGACACATGTGAGTAGCATTCTCAATTTCAATTTTTATTCAAGTTTGCATACTGTGGTTGTATTTGTATTTTGTGTTCATCAACTGTTAAATCTTGCTTAAATAGTTGTATTTAGGTTAAGTACAATCAGTTTAATCATTTATACAAGCTGTTCAGTGATTAGATCATTTAAGTTTGCAAATCAGTGGTATAGGGGTGTTTGGATTTTGTAGTAAAATTGTGTTAGAGGGCTAAGCAGTGGCTTAGATCAGTTGGTTTTCATCCCTTTAGTCATTTAAGAACCATTCCAGTCTTTAACTTGTGCCTGTTAAGCTCCAAACTCAAAAACACCATTAATCTATCTTAATCTGCTTACTGTTGGGATTTTGCAAGATCCAAGTCTTATTTTGTGTTCAAAATACATAGATATAGTTTGCATTAAGTTTATTTCATCACATTATGTCAAGTTCAGTCCAAAAATTAGCTTCAAATTTCATTTTGGTCAAATTTTCATAATTGTCTCAAAAGTCAAGCGAAAACTCGGTTTGGCCAGTAGAGGATTTTCATGAACTCATTTCGAGGTCAATTTCAATGAAACTTGTGGTTTTAAAAAGTCCCTCTTGGTCTATTTTCTTATCTCCATTTTATTACATTTTGTGAATTTTATAGAAGCTTCATATGAGCTTGTCAAAATGGGATTAAATGCCTGTCATGCGAGCA
This sequence comes from Chrysanthemum lavandulifolium, assembly GCA_022545495.1. Taxonomy (NCBI): domain Eukaryota; kingdom Viridiplantae; phylum Streptophyta; class Magnoliopsida; order Asterales; family Asteraceae; genus Chrysanthemum; species Chrysanthemum lavandulifolium. The sequence goes on from CM040243.1 coordinate 67,527,154, forward strand.
TTGAGTGCAGGACTTGTCGAGTTTTGCAAGGCTTGCATTAAGCTCATTTAAGCTTCTCTAGGTGCATATTTTGGTTTGCATGTTCCTAGCAGTGTCCTCTTTAAGTTCCAACAATTGTTTTTAGTTTCTAGCTTAATTAAGTGCTTATTTTTTTTAAGTGACCCTCACAACTGCTTTTAGCTTTTAACTCAAATCACCAAGTCTTAGCAACTTGCAAATCAGAGGTCAAGGCTTGTGAAAACTTGTTGCATTTGGGTTCTTTAGCATAATATTATACATTTGAGTTGGGTGGCCTTGGGTGTCCATATGCTTATTTCTAGTGCTTATTTCTAAGCACTTTGCACATCGTTCATAATCCTTCACACAACCCATGTTTTTTATATTTTTCTTAGATTCTAAATATTATTTTAAGCTTATCTTGAATTTTTCAGATTTTTCCAAGTTGGTTTGCTATTTTTCTGTATTTAAATTAATTTTTAGGCCTTTTTAATCAGCTTTAAATACAAATTAATTAAGAAAAGTTTCAAAGAAATAATTTTTCATTTTTCTTAAGTTTAGATAAATATAAAAAGCTAAAAAAAAATTTCTAGATTTTTCTTAGTTAAATTTGTATTTTAAATAATTTAAGTAGTTTTAAATAGTTTTAATTCATAGAAAATAGAAAAATAATCGAAAAATATAAAATAGTTTTGAAAATTCTCTTTGTTATTTTAGATTTTTCCAAGTCATAATTTTATTTTCTAGCTTTATTTCCTATTTTCTTGTATTTTAGGTTATTATTAAATAGTTAAAAATAGTTTTAATTAATAATAAATAGATAATTAGTTATAAAATAATTTTCTTTTCTAAATATTTTGTTTTATCATTAGGTTTGTAAAAATATCATTTTCATATTTTTAGGATTAATATTGTGTAAGTTTCACATTTTCGATTAAATGCGTAACGTAGTTTTAATTGAGTTTATAAAAACATAAAAACAAAAACATCATTTTGCAAATAGTGATAGCGTTTATTTAATATTTTTATCTTTTTAATTTTCTTTAATTTGCATTTAAGCCCTTTAGTTTATGAGTTTTTCCGTAGTTATAGTAATTCAAATCCCTTTTCCTTTCAAATCTCTCGATCACTATATCGTTTGGTGATTCTTATACAACTCATTGGGACATAACGACCGGGAAACACTATACTCCCAGATCTTCATTGCATTTGTGCTTGTTGTTTTAAGTTTCTTACGGTTGGCCATTCACAAGTGGCTCGTGAGAAAACTTGACGGTTTTGCGATCACAAATCAAACGAGCGGATCTTTCAAAGACTTCATTCAAGGATGTTGAATCCTATCATACTAACAAATTGATTCCTAGCTTGATCTAGTGACAGTTCTTGTTTGATGAGTTGCGAAAATCAAGCTAAGAGTCAAGTTTTTTTTACTCAAAAGGTCTTTTGATGGATACGTTCGGTGTTGGGTAAGTTTACCCTACCAAATCTAATCACGAGCATGAACTTTTAGAACCTTTGTCGCGGTTCGGACTATAGTATCATTAATTGAATCACGAGGACGTGATTCCGCTGACATGGGAAGAATGTCACAATTCTCAATTTCCGGTCATTTCTCACATTTACTATTTCATCGTTTATCGTAAACTAGGTTTACGAGTATCAAATTCACGTAACCTTAATGGTTTAGCTGTGAATTCATGATCATATCATCGAGGTCATTTCATATAGACTAAGTTTAGTCTACATTTCATTAACATCATTGTCATCACATTAGTTCATGCATGGTTTTGCATTTTACATTAAACGTATAATTTTCATATTAAATAAACGTTATCGCGTAATTAATTATTTTGAACAATTGATCCATTACTTCCAAAATTATCCCGATATATTTTATACTCATAATAAGTTTATAAAATAATATTATGAGTTTACCGATGTTTTTAATTTATTTCGTATATAAATTGTTATGTTTATATAATTACGGTTTTCGTAAATTCAACCCGATGAATATTTGTTCATCAATTCTTGTAAGAAATGTATTTTTATAATTTTATGACTTGATATATTTTATTGTGATCCGTTAAAATTTATTTTTAACTAACGCTACCCTAAAAGCTCAAATAAATACACAAGTTACTAATACTTCTTAACAAATTACACTCCTATTTATACATACAATTACTTAACTAGAACAAAACAACTTTATTTCTTTTCTTTTTTTTTAGTATGTCGACACCTTATGGTGACACACACTTTTCTTACTAAATATCTAACACATAAATTGTATTATACTCCAAAAATTACACATATTCATTCATAGATCAAAGTGTAAAATAGAAAACACCATTTCTTTCTCTTCTTCCTCATTGAACCGGCCACCATAGAGACCAAGAGAAGATCATCCAAAATATTTTCAAGACAAGGTTTTATTACACTCTAGTATCACTTGTTGTAAAGGTTTTGCAATAAAACCTAAGGTGATTAGGAAAAACCCATTGTCCTTTAACCTCATCATATTTCTTGTAAGCATTCATATTCATGTTTTTATTTCACATTCATTATTATGGTCATATCATTTTATTTGAGAAACATGCAAGTTATGTGATGTTTATACCACTTTTTAAGATTTTTAAGTGTTATATATATATAATCCATCCTATAATTACTCCTTGTTATATATTAGTTTTGGTGATGTCTAAGAACCCATGACACCCTAAGAAGGTGTATGGTAGGATTAGAATAGCTTCGGAGTTGTTTTGAATGGGTTAGAATAGGTTTGGCGAGAGAAAAACTCATTTCGACAAGTTTGGAAATGGGTCTGTCCTTATTTTTAAAATCTGGAAAATCCGACAGTAGATAAAACTTTTGGCTTAGATATTTAGAAAATATACTTTAAAAGCGAAACCGTGGCGGCTTGAGCGGATTAAAAGCGAGTTATAACGAAGAAGTTATGAATTTTTCAAGTTGGCGCCGAAAACTATAAATTTTCTGGAATTTCAGCAAACATTGTTTATTTTGTACGAGTCAAAAATGAAGCTTGGGCGTTGTAAATTATGTCGACTTGTCAAAAATATGTTAGTATACTTCGATACGAAGCTAAGGATCTTTAAAACGTAGAAAACGGATTTGTAACAATTAAATTATACACGTTTACAAAAGTTGCCGTAACTTTTATCATATAAGAAAAACTAACTTGATTTCTATTAGGCAAGTTTTGCGGCAAAACTAGTGACCAAGTTGAAGGTTTGTTTTCAACATTGATTTAGAACTTTTATAAAGTGATGTCTTCTAGTAAAAGTGAGATCGCCAAGTATATTTATCAAAATGTCCAACCGTTTGATTAGAGGAGTTGTAATAAATAAATTATGGTCACTCAAACTTGGCGAAAAACCATCCTTAAACTATATTTTGGGACATAAGTACCATATTTAACCTCTATTTTCTTTATGTTCGAGGCCTCTAGGATGGAAATGCATGTACTAAAACTTTGAGATAATGGTACGAGCTTCCCAAAACCGTTGAGTTCGTTTCCTAACGCTCGACGTGCACCATTTTAAGACTAGCTTTTAGAGGCCATTTTAGTCACTTTCATGGAAATTTCAATGACATTATTTTACGACGAAAAGTTATATTCTCTTAATAAATCACTAAATGATTATCGTCGGATATCATTTCAATGTAAATACATGTGAAGTAATTTAAAAATGGTCAAGACGTTAAAAGATTATTTTGTCGACGAAAAGAATTGTTTTCAAAAATTCATAAGTGGTATAAATATCATCCGAATTGCATGCATAACATTACATCATGACTTATTACATATCATATCATTCATAATAGGTCAGTTTCGAGATTCACGCTATTTTTCGGTGTAACCACTTTTGTCATCGCATCAATTCATCAAGTGAGTAATCACACCCTTTTTTTTTTTACCGTTTTGCTATATTTTTTGGGCGAAATGCATGAACCATACTTGAATTGAATTGATTCTTACTTTTGTGAACTCTTTGACTTGAACATTTGAACTTGAAACAAATCCTTGAACTTAAATACAAATTTATGACTTGTTTGGACTTATTGAACCTTACGCGTTATGACCTTGACCTAAAGTCTCCCATGTTCGGAGCATCACTATAAAGTCTCCTTTGTTCGGAGCAGAGCGTCTCACTATGTTACAGAGCGTTCTCAACCTAAAGCCTCCCCGGTCCGGAGCAGAGTGTCTCACTATGTTACGGAGCGTTCTCAAAAATTCTCGCCTTATTGGTGGAGTGTGCAAATTCTCCTTTGTTCGGAGTGTTCTTAATTGTATATAATAGTTGTATGATGTACCGTTCGTACATCCGCATTGTTAGTCTCCTATTAGTAGGTAGTATGGATAGCGCTATTAGAGGTCGCCAACCTCTCGTCCACTATGTTACGGACGATATTATTTATTCTAGGGGCTTTGCAGCATACCTTATTATATCGTGGTACTATATTGTGAACTATTATGACCACTTATACTTGACTACTTGATACGCTATATTTTGTGCAATGGGTTTTGAACACACAGGTTGCAAGTTTTGTATGGCGAACTTGGGCGAGTGGATTACAATGCCTTTGCTTTGTGACCTCATTTGGCAACGTGTGCATGAACATAAACTAGACGCTATATTTTGTGCAATGGGTTGTGAACACACAGGTTGCAAGTTTTGTATGGGCGGAACTTGGAACTGAGTGGATTTACAATGCCTTTGCTTTGTGGACTATTTTCGATGACCGAAACCTTTGAATATTTCTTACGAGTTTTCTTATTTTGCGAATCGTGTATACTCACCAACTATTTTCATAGTTGACCCGTTTTTCTCTCATGCATTTCAGGTGATCGTTAGTAAGCTTTTTCTACCAGGTCTTGCATAATGAAGTTTTCACTTGTCACTACAAATCGTTATGTAATAAAACGCTATATTTGGAATCTAAACTTTGTAATATATTTGCCGATAATGACTAAAGCGGTATTATAATGGTGTACTCTTTCTTTTAAATCTTAATGTTGGTATGTTCTATTATCTTGTGCTTATGTTCCTTCCGTTACACTCGTGTTTCCGCCTCCGGCGAGGTGTGACACATAGTGAAAACACGTCTCTAATTCTTACAAGGGCCGTTCTGAGCTGGAGTCCCAAGTGAGGTAACGCGATGTCAAATACACCTACTGATTCGGATGAGTCGTTGAGGTGCAAGCATCACCCCACGATGAGACCGTTTGAGACACACTAAGCGTAATCCACGGGAGTTCTTGAAGTGACCTGTATCGAGGTGCTTGATGTTGACCATGGCGTGAGTTTCCATTTAATCACTAAGGATTACAATTGTGAAGCCTCTCATAAATGTTCGGCAGATTGCTAAGATCTGCGTGGGACTCTAGAATATATCACTTGTGCCCTTATTGATGAACAATAAGCGATGTCATGTCATGTGTTCCTATGAGATCTTTTGATGAATCTCGTGGCTCTAGACTCAATAGTGCATTTTGGTTTTCTGGCGGAGACTAGGAGAGGGTCTCCTTCTTCAATACCAACGATCTCTAAGAGAAAGTCAATAGATTATGTAGGGTTCCAAGTGAGAATGAAACAAATCCTTTTAAGAGGAATTGAGTGGCTAGAAGGTTAGGTGCAATGCGTCCTTTGGGTCCATGGCGTCTTTGTCTTCAATACCGAGTGTCATCTTAGTGACAACCAAGTAGCATATGTATTGAACCGGTTTACGCCCTAAGGTTGAATATGGAGGGCTATTTCTTTTCACCCTTTCTTTTACATTTCTTTTAATTCTTCAACCCTTCTTTCTCCTTTCTCACATTACTCCTTTTTAAATCATTCCTAAGGACTTCGATACTAACTATTTGTGATGTCCTTGGGTAGATCCCTCCGACTCTGGTGATCATAGGACGGATTTCTATCCTTAGTCACCTTATAGCTCCATGATTGTCCTATTGTTGCCATAAAACCATTTTCTTGAAAATCTCTCGAGTATTTATGATAGAAAACATGTTTGAAACACTCAAGAGTTTTATATTTTCGAAACACTCCCCCTTCATGTGCTTATAAGTTTTGATGTAAATCGCACATAGAGGGTAGAGTTCGCACTTTTGAATTGATCGACTTTAAATGAACAAGACCGATTCGAGACACGTTTACATCACTAGAGAACTAGCTTGAAATTATTACTCGTCCCGGTCAAGTCCATAGAAAGTTTCGAGATGGTACATGATTCTCGTCAATTCATTGGTTTCAATTGAGTCGAGCTCTTTTGAGATTTAAACACCGATTTTGATCACATTTTAATCACGTCTCCTCCCCTCAAAATAGCATATTCGTTATATTTTTATATCAACGGATTAAACAACATTTAGAATATTTTTGGGGAGACAAACGGTTTGATTTAAGCATGAATTTGAAACATTTTAGTTTTATACTCCCCTTTAATAAAGCATAATCAATTAAAGGGTTTTAGAGGAGTTATCTTGAGCACAAAATATTTTAAAGATTTTGAAAATCTTTTGAACAATCTTGAAAAGGTGCTCAAGATGATGATGATTTCTCACCGATTTTAAATGTAGTGCAATTGAGCGTACAATAGTGATTTTCATTAAAAAGCACGAGTTTTGATTTGAAAATAATCAAAAGTCATCATTTTAGTCCGGGTTTAAATCTTCAAGTATCTGAAAGCCATCATTGAAAAATTTTGAGAAGCGACATGTTTTAGAAAACATATAAAGAACTCTCGCTCAAGCATACGTACATGCCCAGTATCATTGTTGAATGACATTTCTAGAAACGTCTGAATATCGATTATACAAGAGACATGTCGTGAGAAGAATATTTTTGGATTTTTGATTTTGTATTGTTTTGAATTTTTGAAAAATTTTATATTTTATATTTTGCTTTTGTTGGTTTTCAAATTTTGTATTTTGTTTTGATTTTATAGAAGAAATGGAAAATCAAAAATAGAAGATATAGAGAATGAAGAGGAAGAGTTTATGAATTGGAACCTACGATGAAATTTGGGTTACGAGGTATTTGATTCACGCAACCAAAGAAGAAGAGTTTTCACAAATAACGATGTTAGAAGTACAAGATTCCTCACGGTGAGGGTGATCACTATCAACGGTCGTAGTGGTTTCTACTTCCTTATCCTGATGAGTTTCACTATTATCTGTGTTGGTGCAAGTATCAAAAATCTTTCTAGTGGGTTTCCACCTAAGGTAAGATCTAGGAGTTGTTTTCTTATCAGATTCAGCGGAAGACTCATTTTTGGAAAAACTACGTCCTGAAGAGATCCACCTATTAGGTTTCTTTTCCATGTTCATTTTGTCAACGGGTTTGTTTCTGTTTGGTGTCTTAGTGGATTTAGCCTTGGCATGTGATTTTACTTTCTTGAGATATTTTGAAAGACATGCATCATGATTAGCTGAAAAGATACATTTCTGACATGTAGGACACACAAATTCCACATTCTTGTTTAAAACAGCAACTTTAACTTTGTCACTACAGTCTTTTGGAAATTGTTTCTTGTTCGAAAAAGACTCGGAATTTCTAGTGTTGTTTCCTACGTGCATAGTATTTTCTTTTGTGCAACTACTCTTAGATGCAAGCCAATCCCTAGTCTTTTGTAGAGTGTTCCTAGGTAATGGTTTACTACTACTAGCAGTGCCTTGAAATCTTGTAGAATTCATCACCTAGATGTTGCACCTAAAATTCCGTCTTTTCGAGTGCATGCCTTTTTCCTAGCTTCTTCCGGATAGTGATTATTGACCATGTCGTTAGAACAAGCAGATTCTTTAGCTGGATTTATGGTCACATTCGTGTACTATTCCTAGAAATGCGGTGTAATCACTTTAGGTTTTTCAAAGAATCGCTTTTCCTTTTCAACAATCTTTTCATTATGTTTTTGCAAGCGGTGGAGTATTTGGTTTTGACAAATCTTTTTCTCATTGACTTTTGGAGGAGGCATAGAAATAGACATTTTGGTTTGAAAACTGTTTTGGAACATTTTCCTTCTCCTCAGTTAATGGTTTTGCAATCTTAGTATCCACTGCCTTTCTTTTTAGTCTGTCCAGCTGAGCCCTCAAAAGATCATTTTGCTCTGTCATGTCCTTGTAGGCACGCTCATATGACAGTTTGTCATACTTGCATTCCTCAGATTTTCGATCAAGTTGTTTAAAATATGACACGTTTTCTTTTTCAAGAGCTTTTTCATATTTTGAAACAATTCATGGAGGTCTCGAGAATGGAGTCTTTCATGATCTTCAACGAGAATATGTTTGTAAGATAATGGACATGATATCGGTAGTCATAACATCTTGAAGAGAATCATTTAAATTTTCCAAAACTTTGATGTGTTCAACACTTTCATTAGCTTGCTTTACTGTGGATTTATGGTCCTTGACAAAGTCGATTGTTTCTTTCAAAAGGCTTGTTCAAAATAAATTACCACAGGTTGATGTTATTCGGTGAGGGCAATTTCGGTTTCAAAAACTTTTTGTTCAATATCAAAACTATTAAACGGATGTTGCTTGTAATATGAGTTTTAGTTTTACAATCTCTTAAGTCTCCCAATTCTAGTTTTAACATCGTCTAAAATGCTTACGCATCACTTGTGTTAAAAGGATTGTTTAAAGACATTTGTTCGATTTTCGAAAAGGATTTTGAGACAACTATGGAGTTGCTGTTGGTTTTGGCGGTGTGATGGAAAACTTTGATTGTTCTTTATGTGAAACAAGCGAAATACCATTAATTTTGTTCCATTTGTTATAGTCAATTGGTTTGATTTCGGATGTTTTGTTTCATTTTTATCTACTCTCCTCGAGATAGTTCCAACGTTTCAAGAGAATCATGCACAATTATGGGTTCATGCAAAGGTTTTCCATTGTTCAACACATTAAAGATTTACGAGCTTTCTTGAGGAAACAAGGAGTGAGCTACCAAGAGCCATTTATGTGTTGTATGAAAAATCGGTTTACTTGATTAGAAAGCATCTTGTTTGTTTTAGCGGAATGACCCGTTGTAAGAAGTAAATTATCCAATTTTTGATAGTTTCATTTTATCAAGAATTTCATCAAGAAGAGAATCTTCTCGTTTTGAAAAATCGACAATCAACTGTTTCTTCTCTTTTCAAGATCGAAAATGTGTTTTTGTTTAGAAAGTTGGTCATTTAGTTGAGAAATTTCCTTGTTTAAAGATTTTATTTTCAAGTTGATTCACATCAAGTGTATCATACTTGATTTGCAATTGTTTTTCTTTAAAAAGCAGAATCTCGGTAACCAATTTCTAATTACGATATTTTGTTTGTTTGAAATTCATAGGCTATGGCGTTCTCTTTGTAACTCTCAAGCTCGGTGGTAAATTTAACATTGCGGCCTTAACCGCGATTGACCTTACTAACTTTTTCAATTTCAATGCCACGCTTATTGATTAATGATTCAAAATAAGCACGTATTTCCTCATCGGTCTCGATTTTGTGCCACACCTCCACTAGGATCCACATACGGTTTTGAGTTAGTATTGCTACAACTCGGATTGTCGGTATGTATCATAAGTAGGTCTTGGCGTCCGCGTAATGTTGTTCGTCATGAGTAAACACATCACCTATGACATTGTTATAGCATGGATCAATGATTGGTACCTTAGATATTGTATTGGCGTCATAGGCGGAGTTGCGTCAGTCGGTGTCGTACTTAGTCTCCGAAGATTTGCCATGAAGGCATAATTTGCATTGATGTCCTCTCGGTCTTCCAAATCATCCATAATAGCCATAAAGTCATGTTCCTCGACATTCAACCGCATTCACGATTACGCCTTTTGTGCTAATAGCATAGCTTTTACGAAGATACGCAAAATCCTTCTTTTTCGCTTAGTAGGACAATTCCTTGCCATGTGACCCACTCCTTGACAGTTGTAACACATAACCCTGATTACCGATTCATATTTCCATAATTCCCAACATTTGGCCGCAACATTCCCATTCGATTACTTCTCGCTCTATTCCCAACATTACATCCCATCGATTTCCAACATTCGACCCAACTGATTACTCGATACGAACCGCTTTGATTACCCATCATTGCTAAATGCTTTACCCAATAAAGAAAATACATGAGCAAAGCATTTTCTTGTTCGGTTTCAAGATCGGTGATTCCTTGTTCTGGTATTGTGGATCTTGTTGTTGTTGAATGACTTGTTGTTCTTGTGGATAGAATTGTTGTTGAGGAAAACAACTTGTGGTTGTGGAATGTATTCTCGCAAGTTGTTGTTGTTGGAAGATGATGAAGCTTGTGTTGTGTATTCTTGAAGTTTGAGTCTTTGCAATGAGTGCCAATGGATCATGATTCTTTGCCAATATTTCTTTTCGACTTCATTCGCTTGACTTGGTTTTGTTTAGAAAATCATTTAGTTGATCAAAGTTCATCGATGTAAGTCTTTTGTTTGGTTGACAATAGTGACATATCGTCCCCATTCTTGGAAGATTGTTCAGAATTTGATGTTTTGAGCGATAGTTAAGGTGCTAACTTGTTTACGATTAGCTCATTCATCAAAGTGCAAAACCTTCCATAGTAGGATTCAATGGATTCTCTGGAGTTGAAGTAAACTTTTCCCATTTAGTTAGCGACTTGTTCTCCATGTCTTGTTGACCAATTTACATTCCATGACAAAGCCGTCTAACACGCTCCCACATATCGAAAGCGGTTTCACTGGCTGTCTACCACAAGCAAATATGTCTATTGGTAAACCCAGTTGGACAATATGAATTGCCATGTCATCTGCATCGACTTGCTTGATCCTCTTGATGTATTACGATTCGGTTTGAGTATAATAAGATGGTGGGACGTCGGAGTTCCGGGGTCTAGGATTTGTCGAGGCTTGAAGGGTCCATTCGTAATGGAGTTAATCATGAGTTTTTCATTAGGTTTGGTCTTGATGTGGCGAAGCATACGACTTTTCCATTGAAGATAACCACCTTTTGCCAACATGGGAGGGCGGTTTTCGGCACCGGCTGCATGAATGTCTTTTGAGTTGCCATTGATGAAGGTATGATATGATAAAGTTTATGTAGGATCGATTCAGCGATAAAGGAGTTGTGGTTGATGAAGATTAAGCTCGGTTGAGGTTTTTCCGAAAGTCGTACTCGTAACCTTGGTTCTTAGGCGAAAAAATTTCTCCCAAAATTTGAAATTCACTATAAAATCAATTCTAAGGTCGTATGAAAATTTAAGTTATGACAATTTTGACGCCAAATTTGACCCGAAAATTTTGAATTTAGGCCCAAAATTTGAATTTTGACCAAAATTTTCAGTTAAACCAAAATTTGAATCTCGTAAAATTGAGCGTTTAGTCTCCTCAAAAATTTTAATTTTACTCAAGTTTTTCGCCAAAGGTGGAACACAACGACTCAACATGTACAACATCTTCTTCACATGGATTTGTGTGGCCCGATCTTGCGTCACGGACGATTAATAAACGCTACATCTTGGTAATTGTTGATGACTACTCAAGATGGACTTGGGTCTACTTTCTTCAAGTAAAGATCAAGCTCCACAGATGATCATCACCTTTCTCACGAAAATTCAAGTTCACTCAGGAATACCGTCCGCCAAATCGTAAGCAGACAAAGGAACTGAATTTGTTAACCAAACTCTTGAGAATTTATGAGAAAGTGGGAATTGAGTGTCAGACATCTATTGCACGTACCGAACAAAAGCGAGTTGTTGAAAGCGAAACCGAACATTAGTGGAAGCTGCAAGAACAATGTTAATCAATACTAAACTTCCATATTACTTGTGGGCGGTGTCGTATCAGCTGCATGCTATACTCAAAATCGTTCAATGATTACTAAGCATACAAAAACACCTTTTGAGCTTATCAATAACCATAAACCGAATATCAAACACTTTCATGTATTTGGATCCCTTTGATATCCGAATAATGATCGTGATGACTTTAGTAGCTCAAAGCCAAAGCCGACATTCGAGTATTTATAGGATATTGTGAAAATTCTAAGGGTTTCGGATCTTGAATCGTTGTACAAAGCGAGGTTATGGAAATGATTCATGCTAATTTTGATGAACTTACAGAAATGGCTTACGAGCATATGACTTGGAACCCGGTCACAACCGTTTAAACCTCCTCAAACCCCATCATCGGTGAACCAAGCCCCCAGACTTACGTCAACAAATGGAAAGACTATTTGCTCCTGCATTCGGTGGCGATATTGATGAACATGCTTGGTGTATCCGATGTTTCCATTGCTCAACGATACTACTCTTATACGATACACTGCTGCAGACAACCATTGTGCGAAGCACCACCGATTGAATCTACAACAACAGTTGAACAAAGCGCTTCCAACGACGAACAGTGCGATGTTCTTAATGAAGTACCCCACTGCAGATTTTGATCCAAATGCGTTCTTTAACCCGTTTGCCAATAAACTGATGCACACGATGTCGCGAAATCATCCACAAACCATTTGAATCCTCAAAATCGCACTGGCGATACCAACATCAACCTCTACACATCGTTGGACAAAAGACCATCCTCTAGAGAATATTATTGGCAACCCGAATCAACGGCTCGTTCGAGACAACGTCTTCACACAGATGGTGAACATTGCATTTATGCACTCACCGCATCGCTAACGAGCCTAAAACATTAAAGACACAATGACAAAGACAAGCGGATTGAATCCATGCAAGAAGAACTCAACCAATTCAAGCGTCTTGAAGTATGGGGCCGGTTGAAAGACCAACAGAGTCTCGTCATTGGTCTCAAATGGATTTGGAAGAACAAATTGGATCTTTGAAGGGCGAATCGAAACAAATCACGTCTGGCGGCTAAGGGTTATTGTTAGGACCTTAGATATATCAACCTTATCACAAACCCAACACGTATACAAGTATAACCACGTGAAACAAAACACAAACATAGCTTAGAAATAAGGAAGAGAAAGATGGTGACTTGAAGATATATGAATCATGTATGAAGAGAAGGATGAAAACAATAAGTTGTATATTGCTTCAAGGAAAAACACACACATACACACACTCAAGCACACCCCTCAAATGACCATTTGAGGGGTATTTATAGTCTAAATACAAGATGCCCTAAAGGGCTTTCCATGAGCTCGTTTGGGCTTGGGTTGGATTACATCATACATAAGGCTAGCTTAACTTAACTTATAACCAATTAGCTTAGCCCAAGTCCACGAGCCCGTTGACTATTCTAACATGATATCTAACACACGTTACAAAGTTCCTAATCGTGAATGACCATTACTTCTAATAAAAAAACTAAGGCTAACAGTTATCGACAGGAAGAGGGTATTGACTTTGAAGAATCATTTGCTCCGGTTGCTCGTCTTGAGGCTGTTCGGATATTTCTTGCGTTCGCGGCTCATATGAATATAACGGTCTTTCAGATGGACGTTAAAACTGCTTTTCTGAATGGGCAACTGAAAGAAACAATTTATGTCAGCCAACTAGAAGGATTCGTTGATCCCGAGTTCCCAATTCATGTCTACAAACTTAACAAAGCTCTGTATGGTCTCAAACAAGCTCCTCGGGCGTGGTATGATAAGCTATCATCTTTCCTCATTGCCAATAATTTTACCAAAGGTTCGGTCGACCCAACTCTTTTCATACAATATCACGGGGCACATATTTTAATTGTTCAAATTTACGTGGATGACATAATTTTTGGGTCAACACATAAAAAGTACTCAATCGCTTTTGCAAAACTAATGAAGAAACATTTTGAAATGTCCATGATGGGTGAACTTACGTTCTTTCTAGGACTGCAAGTTCATCAATCACCCCGTGGTATTTTCTTGAGTCAGTCCAAATATGCCCTTGAAATTCTTAGCAAGTTTGGAATGCAAACCTGTGACACCTATGCCACACCAATGGCTCATACCAAGAAGCTAGACACTGATTTACATGGGAAATTGGTAGACCCTACCAAATACCAAGTATTATTGGGTCTCATGTATCTAACAACCAGCAGACTGATATTGTTTTGCAGTATATCTTTGCTCCGTTATCGATCGAGACCAAGCTGAAACCCACCTCTGCGAGGCTAAAAGAATCTCCGATACATCAAGGGAACCATTAATTTAGGGATCCGGTATCCAGAAGGATTATGGTTTTAAACTAATAGCCTTTTCGTACACCGATCACGCAGGATGCTTAGACTCTCGTAAAAGCACTTGGCGCATTGCAATTTCTTGGTGATAAAGCGGTGTCATGGCAATCGAAGAACCGGGATTGTACATCGTTGTCCTCAATGAGCGAGAATATGTAGCCATGTCGTCTTGTGCTCAAGTCATTTGGATGAGAACACAACTCAAAGACTATGGTTACGTGTTTGATGTAATCCCGATGTATTGCGACAATAGGAGTGCTATTGCGATCTCGTGCAACTCATTCAACATTCAAATCAAAGCACATCGATCTTCGATATCATTTCATCAAGGACCACGTGGAGCAGTCTGTTGAATTATACTTTGTGGAACGAGAATACCAATTGGCGATCTCCTCACCAAAGCCTTAGCTCCTCGCTAGGTTTAATGAGTTGGTCCACGGATTGGTATGCGGTGTTTGACTCAAGAGGCTGGATGAACTCTTAAAACATTCTTAAACCGATCAAACACCAAAACCTCTTTTGTACATATTTTTCAAAAACAAAATACAAAATTATAAAATCGAGATAAAACAACAAAAATATTCTTCTATCTATATTTCTTTAACATGGCAAGTACAATTCCTCCGTCAACACTCAAATTTTTCAAAATTCAGATATTTTTCCAATCAAGTGTTGAGGGAGAAAATTAATATTTTCGGGCTCAATAAAACCTTGTACTTGCATGTTACCTTATCCGGTTGTTTCTTTAATAATGGTGGTCACATTTCGGTTTTCGACACTCCTCAAACTAAAATTTATAAACTTTCATTATTTCTTAAGTCGAGGGGAGTGTCATCAAATTTCTTTCTAAATATCCTTCGTTTGGTAACCAAAATGGAAGTTAAAGGTATTGGATGAAAATGGAAAAGGTGGAGGGACTAAAACTGTCAAAATCTTAAAGTTATTTTCTAATAAAACTCCTCACCTAATTCATTAAATTCACTTTATTTAATATCTCACCAAACTTAATCCTCGCCTAACATTCGATCTTCAATCCGTGTTTTGGATCATCATTACGTAAGTGTTTTATAATCTTAACATGTTTTTAAACAATGGTTTTGATTTTACGAATCCAACGGTTAAAAGATGAGTTTGAGAGTGATTTGTGTTCTACGATAAGAAATGAACACAAATCCTTCATTCATGTGGTTTTGTTAATGAAAATGGTTTTAAAATGTCTAAACAATCATACCTTAACTATTTTCATCAATCATAACCACCCAGAATCATGAATTAAATGAGTTTTGAAAACTAGGGTTTATGCGTATATTTTGGGTTTTACAAATGAGAACGTTTTTGGTTAAAAAGATAGTTGAGTGATGTTGTTCTTATGGTGAATTGATGATATCTAGGCTCAGAACCAACCCAGAAACACTAATTGATCTTTAATTAGAAACTAGGGTTTTAGTTCATACGCATTTGGGTATTTTGATTCACTTAAATTCGATGTTAAAACTTGGATAGAACTACTCATTAGGCTTCTTAGACCTCCCGTAATCATTTTGGTGCAATTTCTATGGCTAGATTACTTACTCCTAAAAATTAAACCTTAGGGTTTAGGTTTACGATAAGTGTTCTTACGCCAGAATTGTTAAATGTGTATTCATGCTATGATCGATGGTGAATGAATGTATGTGTTAATATTGGTGCTATGATGATCTTATTTCGTGTTTGGTACTCGTTAAAATTCGTAATCAAGGTTGTTTGACATCACGCATAAGGATCACCCACGCGTAGCATGTTATGCGAAGAGAAATCTTACTGGCGTAACTATTACGATTAAGGCTCTACATAAGGGACTACGCGTATCACGTGAAGGATGTGCGTAAATAGTGACCCTCACGCATAAGGTTGACTCTTATGGTAAGCCTTAGCATAAGGTTTATATGCGCCACGCGTAAGCTCTAGGCATAAGGTCCTTTTCCTACCCGTAATATTTCACGCGTGAAGTCAATATCCTACGCATAAGCTTGCGCCACGCCGTATATCACTCCTGCTTACGCATAAGCTTGCCATTTCTACGACTAAGCCTTGTTTAACCTTAATTATGAATTGTTCTGCGTGCAAACTTGTAAATAAATAAATCATAACGCCACGAAACCAATAATGTATAAATGTTTAACAAGTTGTGAATAATAAGTGAAAACATGGACTTTAAAACTTAAAGTTAATCAAATCATGAAACTTATCACGACGTCATTGGACTATTGGACAAAACAAGTGACATTGGACTCGTAACAATCATTGACATATCATATTCAATAAATAGATAGACAATAAAACCATCTGTTAACTAACATAATGTCTTTTGATATGTTGGTTCTTTTGGCTAAATATCTTTCAGATCACGACATGGAAGCTTAAATGCAGAATATAGATGCACCAAATGTTCTCACCATTGCTGATATCTTCCCGAATGGTTATCCAATGAAGATTGGAAAGAACAACCTTCGTGTTGACTTTGATACTATCACCGCTCGTAGTCTTCTTGCACGATAGCGATGGACATTCTCAAGAACCATTCTTATCGAGAATATGCTCACCAACTCGCCACGCCCGTAGATCTACATACAAAGCAATTCGGCACACAATGAAGCGGATCAAAGGGCAAAATCTTGATCGTGACTCTCAATCACAAGCAAGTCACCATCACACCGGCAGACTTGCAGGCTATTCTCCTCATTCCCGTCATTGAACCAAGCGAGTACAACGCTACACCTACTAAAGAGGTCGCTCGCAATTCATGATCGACGCATCGGTTGTGACTAAGCTTCGTGGGTAATCAACAAGCACTCTTATGTTGATCGAAGAATATCCCTCACCGAGAACCCTCTTCATCATCATCACAAAATACATTTACGGGCGGATAGTGGTTATGAGCATCCCAAGCTCATGGAACTCTGATTTTACGGGCTTTGTTCAACATGAAACATATCGAAGTTGAAACTCGATATGGGATGACATGATGTCATTCCTCAAAGTGAGGCACCAAGATCCCATACATCGGATACACAAAGCTGGCGATCCGTAGAGCTCTTGGGTTAAATCTCGATATTCCCTTAAGACTCGACGACCCAAACAATCATTCCATGTTGTATGAGCCTACACTCACCGCCGATTCAAGGAATCTACAACAAAGAAAAGGGTGTTGTGTCTTGGGATCACCTTCTCTCGATGCAATCAAGCGACTTTACTCATACAAAAGGTATCCGTAGCGGTTAATGAATTCAAAGTTGGTTTCTCGATGACAAGTCTTCCGCACACCTACTAGGAAAACCAGGAGGCGGTGCATGAAGTGTTGCAAATCGAGATTGAAAATTCCCCAGAGGAAACCTCCACTCAAAAGGAAAGTTCCTCTAAGGAAGTTGTTCCTATTCCCATTCCCAAATCGAACCACAAAGAAAGCTAGTGGATGAAAGCTCGATGAACCGAATCGGCGAGGAGGTCACCTACTAAAGCGCAATCGATGTCACCCAACAAGAATTCTAAACCTCCAAGTCCAAAAGGCGACCAAGGAAAGGAAGACTCAAAGTGCCAAAGCAAGAAAAGGAAAGCTCGGATGAAGATCCACCGACACCGACTATAGGAAGAAGTTCAAAATCATTAGACTCAACACAAGGCAAAAGAGTTTGAATAGAACAAATCGTGGCCGGAGGGTCACGTGGTGGTGTCAATCTACACCAATTCACGATGCGGTTAATCAACCCGATAAGGAATTGGTTCCACCACTCTTGAGCAACAACGAGCGTGGAGGATTCTATTGATTATGACATTGAGGAACCAAACCAAAAGTCCGAGAAAGAAAAGGCGATGAAGAAGCTAGGATTCGGTCAAGAAAAGGCTAAAAGCGGTCAAGATGACGAAGTGAACTATGATGATTTTCTTCTCAACGGTCAACTCATTCCAAAGAGAAAACTTCGAACCTCCTAAGGACCACGAACCTCCTCATGACTCTTCATCATCGATTTATCCTCTCACTCTTCACCACCACCATCCGTAAGATCAACCAAATCCACATCCAAATCAGAAGAAGCCAACGGACTCTTGGACTTCTCGGGAAAAGACAAGGATCATTAAAGTTGCATCAGGCGGTCGGGAAGAAAACGTGCTTTACAAAAGTCAATTTTCTCCTGACTGTGTTCGGATCTTCATGCGAAAATGACAAGATGTCGGTGAAAAGGAGTACATCCAAGTTCATGCAACGTGATCCTCAAGGGAAATGAACGAGGTGATCAAAGGTTACACTCACAAGTTCCTTCTTGACATCGTTCTCGGTATGACAAGAGAAATGTACACCAAACAACTCTAACCGAATCTATTGCATTTGGCCAAGCAAACTATGAGATCAACACCTATGCAAGTAAACATCAATCCATTTGATCCCATAATATTCTCGGATGCCGAATTGGTTTCCGGTCGGTATCTCAAATGTCTAAATGATACGCAACATTTGCTTTTACGAAAGTAAATTTTTGAAGCTTTGCTAGAATACCAACTAAATCAAAGATGCGAGAAGAAGCTCAAAGGCTTAAACGCCCAAGAGGCGATGAAGATAAGGATAAAGATAAGAATGACGAGCCTAAACGCTAAAGAAAAGCGGTGAATCATCCTCTATGCAACCTCCACCCCAAAGGACTCGGCTCAACCACGATCTCATCCTTGTTTTCATCGACAAACCTCGGGATTCGAGTTACCACCCAGATCGAGAAAGCGGTGATCACCGAGTATCTTGGTGGTGACGATGAGGAAATCTCGACCCCCAACAACAACCCACCTCTCTCGACACGGTTAAGAAACCGTAATCCTCCTCAGGCCAAAGAAAAGAAGAAGAAGACGTCAAGACCGGCGTCAGTATCATGGTTAGACGAGGATGACATCAATCACGATTGGTTCTCTAATCTTGTTGATTCTACTCCCTACCCACGGAAGGTCAAGATGCGATAGAAGGTCGAACTTTGGAGCATGCTAAAATACTTCAAGACAAGTTTCGTGAAGAAGATGACGAAATCGAGTTGAGGCGAATCAAGAATGAAGCCTTTCAACTACTCAAAGACAACTCGGAAAGTTCTATTGAAGTTGAATACCATCTTGAAAACATAGCACGAGCCATGTCTAACAACATTGATTGGCTCAACCCCAAGCAAACATCGACTTCTCCGTAAGAGACAAAGCTCCATACTACACCGATCGGTCTAAACCTCTACCAACGATTGGCCAACCGGATCAACCTCGATTCCATTTCGATACTTCTTCAAAAATGATTTGGAATTCCTTCTACACGGTAGCGATGATTCAAGGAAATACGCTACATCACTTACACTTCCGTTCGCGACCATATACTCCAATTGCATAGCCATCAAGAAAAGGCTACCCACATGTTTTCTAACGATTGTGGAATGGTATGACATTGATGCAATGTCACGGATTCACCATTGGCGAACGCCGATGAATCTACTACAAAGTTGCCAAGTTCGAAAGTCTCAACATGAAGTGTACATTACTACGAGGATCATTCTTTGTCAAGCATGTCTCTTCGTCTAAATGGGATTACACCTTCTCAAGACTATCGTGGTCAAAAGACAAGGCGAAAGGACTATGAATTTTGTGAAGCGCATTTCGAGAACTTGTCTCAACGACATTGAAGATATGTATCTTGCCAAAGCATGGGACGCATGAGACAATTCTTGACTAAATTTCAACGTGAATACATCAAGTCCTTACTTATCTTCATCGAAGCATAGTGATCCGTGCGTGTAGAAGATTTACAACTTGTCGTTGAATCCTATCGGACCGTGTCAACTTCACTGACCTCGGCTAGAACTTCCACGATATCAACCCGACTTCCAAAATACACCCTTGTCAAAGAAACCATTGGCGTAATTTACCGTAGTGAACTACAACAAACCGCTTGATGGCGTGTTGAAATCTTCACAAGTTTAGGGATCGCGCATTGAAGAACCTTAGGGATGGCACGGCTTATAGGTTGAAGGCGATATATGAAGGCATTGGTCTCAAAAACGATGGAACTCTCGGGAAAGCGGGATGCGGAGGATCATCACCAGATTGATGAAAGGTTGCCTGAAGGGACCGATTGTAACTTTGGAGAGCTTTGTAGGTGGTCGTCCGAGATTACTCTCACCGGCTATCAGCATACGATCGCATTCTCGAAAGATTGATGGACTTCTGGTACCCTTAAAATGCTTCTATTTCATATTATTTTGGATGTGTGATTTTATATAAATTGACTATGGCGTGCATGCACATAACAATGTACAACCCGTTCTTGTAATGAAAGGACTATGTGGTATGCTTGGTGCCACAATCCTTATAAAGGAGCGAAGCTTCTTACTTTGAGTAAAACTTATCAAACCTTTCATCTTTCAAAGGTTTTGCTCAAAAGAACAAGTACTTCCCCTTATGATTTTCAAAACCTCAACCGTTTATATCACTTGTTGAGGGGGAGTATTTGACTTAAAAACTTTGTTCACATATTGTTCTTTGTGTAATCTTCCCACAAAACTCAAAATGGCCATATTTATTCTCAACATTTCTTTAAAAATAACATTTATATGCCATTTTTGAGGGGGAGAAAATTATGTGATAAGAAATATGTTGTGAAACTGTTATTGAATCCTCATGTGAAAAGACTTCAACCCATGAATTAACGGATCGAACGGTCTTACATTGAAAAGATTTGTCTTCCAAGACTTATCCAAGTAAATTGTACCTATTCGAGAAGCTCTTGATAGACATGACTCTGTGGGTTTGACAACCTCTTGGGGTTGTCCACATCTTCAAGGTAGTTATTAGAGCTAGTTGTCACCTAAAAGTCGACAATGTATCTCTTTAACTATGCAACGAATCGTGTCTCACAAGGAATTGTCTATCTTGAGTCGATCAATTCAAAGTGCGCTCTTCTCTCACCTGCAGATTTGTCAAAACTCTTAAGCACATGACGAGGAGGAGTATTACGAAAATCTAAAACTCTTGAAGTGTTCAAACATGTTTTTCATTCACAAACACTTCAAGAGATTTTCATGAAAATGGTTTTATGGCAATGGAGTTATAAGGTGATTAAGGTTAGGAATAACCGTCCTATGATCCTTGAGCAGGAGGATCTACCAAGGACATCACAAATAGTTAGTACTTAGAAGTCCTTAGGTATGATTATAAAAGGAGAAAATGAGAATCGTAGAAAGAAGGAGTTTAAGAATTAAAAGGAAAAGCAAAGAAAAGGGTGAAAAGGAATAGCCCTCAGTTATTCAACTTAGAGGCGGACATCGGGTTCAATTCATATGCTCTTGGTTGTCACTTGATGACGCCGGTATTGAAGATTAAAGTCGTCATGGACCCGATGGACGATGCACTAAACCTTCTTAGCCACTCAAGTTTCTCCCGAAGAAGCTTGTTTCATTCTCACAAGGAACCCCACGAACTATCGGCTTTCTCTTAGAGATTCTGGTATTTAAGAAGGAGACCTCTCCCTAGTATCTCGCTCAGAAAACCAAAACGCACTATTGAGTCTAGAGCCACGAGATTCATCAAAGATCTCATAGGTACACTTGACATTTCATCACTTGTCGCTCAACAATAAGAACAACAAATGGCACGTTATCGAGTCCTTCACGGATCTTAGCAACTGTCGAGAACATTTATGAGAGGTTCACATCATGATCCTCGGTGATTGAATGGAAACTCTGCCGTGGTCAACATCAAACGACCGACAAGCGGTCGCTTCGGTAACTCCCGTGGATTACGCTTAGTGGTCTCAAACGGTCTCTGATCATGAGGTGATGCTTGGTGTACCTCGACTCATCCGAACCGTAGGTGTGCCGTTACATCGCGTTATCTCACTTGTAGGACTCCGGTTCGGACCGCCTTTGTGAGAATTAGAGTTGTGTTTTCACACTATGTGTTAACACTCGAAGTTCAAACTTGTAAGTGCGAATCCGCTTATTACTAACCTTTCCTATGTTTACTTTTATGGAAGCTCGAGCGATCGATCGTCTTGATTCTCCATATGCTCATACCAACAACATCACTTATGAAAGTTCTCTCATAATCAAAGGCAACACAAAGTCGAATGATTCTTCGTCAACAAAGAATCTACAAAGTTTAAAGACTTAAAGAACTTCATCAATTGTAATCCAACATTAAAGAGTGTGTGAGCATGTTGGAGAAAGACGTGGAGACTTCGAGCAAAAGCAAACCCGATGCAGACACACAACATACTATCACTTTTAAAGAACAAAGAACTAAAGAACAAAGAAAATGAAGACGCCAAAGGAATACTTCAAAGAAACAATTTCTCTACATCGGGAGATTGTTCGAATCAAGACACTTCTCTCACAAGAAAGAAGAATGTCGGAAGGCTTCAAAGCTACTATTACATCAACACCTACAACGCTTATCACTCATTCATTCATCACTAACACTAGGGGAGATTTTGGAATCACTCCTAAACCTTATTCAAGTGTTAGTGATTCATATGTAATAGTTAACTTAATATGGCCTTTATGTTTGTTATTATGCTTAGGCTTATGTAGAAGGCCCATAAGCCTAGGCCAAGCCCAATAAAGAAAAGGATGGGAACTTGGAGTGTTGCCCTAGTCCCTCCTATAAATAGTCTTGTAAACCTTCTATTGAAGGTTGATTTGTTCACATTTACATTTACTCTTAAGCATAATCTTTCACATAGTCCTACGCGTAAGTGTGTGTGTGTGTTCATCCGCCTTCTCTTCTTCTCTACTTCTTCATATTGATGCTTGTGCTACTAATATGGTGACCTAACATGTTCAAGTGACAAGCCTGATTCTACCCTTATTTAACGGAATAAAGGAAGTTTTCCCTACACTTAAGTTTAAGTGCGGGTGATAGTAGCGATACACACCATTAGGATGGAAATATGCCACGTGAGGTGAAAATGGTGTGTGAATTGTTAAAGTATCTACTTCCTTCATCCTAAAACTACCTTGACTATATAGGTTTATGGGTCGGCCGGGGCCTTTTTCAATTCCTAAATTTATATCTATGGATGGAAAATTGAATAACGATTTTGGTTGAGGCTCCGGTTCATTAACACTAAAAACTTCCCTAGAATTAAGAGAAAGGTTATCACTACAAGTATTGAAACCTATTTTCTCTAGTTTTGATTGGTCCAAAGGTTTTACCTCCATCGGGATTCCTATAGTCTCTGTTAGGTCACTAGTTTTACAAACACAAGTTATAAGAGAAGAGATGAGGCGATTGGACAAGTAAACAAGCACACACACATGATATACTAAAGACGGTTTAGGCGTGAGGCATATGTGAAAGGAAAACTTGAACAACCAACCCTCAAGTGAGGGTTATTACATGGTTTATATAGGCAAGGAGCTAGGCAACCTCCTCTCCTTCCTTATTCCTTATGGGCTTGGGCCTAAGCTTATGGGCCTTCTACATAAGCTTGACCTTAAACAAACATAAAGGCCATAATAAAGCTACCTATTACATATGAAATATAAATACTTGAAATCTTGCTTAGAGTGATTCCAACAATCTCCCTCAGTATATATGAATGTAAGCGGTGAAGGCGTTGATGTAATAGTAGCTCACGACGTCTCCGACATTCTTCTTTCTTGTGAGAGAATTGCCTTGATTCAAACAATCTCCCAAGTGTAGAGATAGTTATCTTTGAATGATTATGCTCGACGTCATCATTAACTTAGTTCTTTGATCATTGTTCTTGTGGTGAAAGTGATAGTATGTTGTTGTCTCGCATCGATGCCTCGCTTTGCTGCTTGCTTCACTCCAAAGGTGTCTCACGTCATTCTTCAACATGCTCACATGCTCTTTGACGTTGGAAATCAATATCGATGAAGTTCGTAAGTCTTTGACTTTGTAGATTCTTTGATTGATGAGGAATCATTCGACTCTTGTGTTGCATTCGAATAGAACTTCCATTAGTGATCATGTTGGCGTGAGCATGAGAAGAATCAAGACGATCATTCCGCTCCGAGCTTCCATAAGAAAACATTTCAAACGGTTAGTAATAAGCGGTTTTCGGCACTTACAAGTTTGAACTTCGAGAGTGTTAACAAGATAGTGTGAAAACACAACTCTAATTTTACAAAGGCCGCTCGAACCGGAGTCCCACAAGTGAGATAACGCGATGTACCGGGTACATCTACGATTCGATGAGTCGCCGAGGTACACCAAGCATCACCTCACGATCAGACCGTTTGAGACACACTCGCGTAATCCACGGGAGTTACCGGTGACCGTCATGGCTGTTGATGTTGACCTGGCGAGTTTCCATTCAATCACCGAGGATCACGGATGTGAACCTCTCATAAATGTTCTCGACAGTTGCTAAGATCCGTGAAGGACTCGAGATGAACCAGCGATGATCTTATTTGTTGATCATCAAGAGATTAAATGTCAAGTGTACCTAAGAGATCTTTTGATGAATCTCGTGGCTCTAGACTCAATAGTGCGTTTGGTTTTCCAGCGGAGACTGTGGAGAGGGTCTCCTTCTTCAATACCGGCGATCTCAAGAGAAAGCCAATAGTTTACGTGGGTTCCCCTGAGAATGAAACAAGCTTTTGTTGAGAAAACTTGAGTGGCTAAGAAGGTTTAGTTCATGCGCCACCGGGTCCATGACTACTTTAATCTTCAATACTGGTGTCATTAAGTGACAATCAAGAGTATATGAATTGAACCAAGGTTCGCTCTAAGTTGAATAACTGAGGGCTATTTCTTTTCACCCTTTACTTTACATTTCTTTTGATTCTTCAACCTTCTTTCTCCGATTCTCATTTTCTCATTTTTACAATCATTCCTAAGGACTTCTATCACTAACTAATGGTAGTGTCCTGGGTAGATCCTCCGGCTCAAGCGGATCATAAGACGGTTATTCCTAACCTTAGTCACCTTATACCTCCATGACTAACCTATGTTTGCCATTAAAACCATCAGATGTTAAAATATCTCTCAAAGGGTTTGTAAATGAAAACATGTTTCAACCATCTGAGAGATAAGGTTTTGCATAAATACTCCTCCACATGTGCTTAAGAGTATTAATGGTTTAAATGCACGGTGAGGAAGAGCGCGACTTTTAGAATTGATCCATCAAGATAGACAATCCCCGCGAGATACGGTTCGTTGTATAGTTAAAGAGTTACATTGTCGCCTTTTAGTGACAACTAGCTCTAATAACTACCTTGAAGGTGTAGACAAACCTCGAAGGTTGTCATACCGTCGTAGTTCATGTCTATCAAAAGTTTCTCGAATGGTACTTTCTACTGGACAAGTCCTTCATGAGACACGTTTACATTACTAGCTAACCAGCTTGAAATTATTATCCGTCCAGACAAGTCTTTTCGAGTTACTAACAGTTTAGTACCGCTAATTCGTTGGTTAAGTCGAGGTACACAGATTCATTTGCATTTTGTACAACATATTTCTTATCACAATTTTCTCCCCTCAAAAATGGCATATAAATGTTATTTTGAACGGTTGACAATAAATATGACCATTTCGGAGTGTTGCGGAAGATGACCACTATGAACAATTTGTGAACAAAGTTTTAATTCAAATACTCCCCTCAACTAGTGATATAAACGGTTGAGGTTTTGAAAAATCATATGGGAAGTACTTGTGTTTTTAGCAAAACCTTGAAAAATGAAATGTTTGATAGGTTTTACTCAAAAATAAGAACTTTCGCTCCTTTTATAAGGATTGTGGCACTCGAGGCGCACTACGTGGTCCTTTCTTGACAATGCGGGTTGTACATGCGTTATGTGTGCACAAGCCATTAACAAAAAATCATTATACATCCAAAATTATAATGAAAGAACCAAATCAAGGAGTACCGGGAGTCCGGTGATTTTTCCAGAGTGCAAATGTATGCGTTGAAAGCGGTAATGTTCATCCTGGTCGACCACCAACAAAGCTCTCCAGCGTCTGAACCGGTCCCTTCAAACAACCTTTCATCAATCATTCGATGATCCTTCTCACATCCCATACGTCCTTAGAATTCCATCGCTTTGGGTTCCCAATCTTTTCATGTATATCCTTCAACCGATAAGCCAATCCATCACGACCCGACTTCAAAGTGTGATCCCCAATTTGTGAAGATCGTCACACGCCATTAAGCTTTCGTTGAAGTTCAACTGCGGTAAACGACGAAAGGTTTGGCCGATGAGCGTAAGTTGTGTAATTTGGTTGATGTCGGAAGATCAGGCGTGGTGGAGTGAAGTTGACACGTTTACGATATGATTCAGCGGAAGTCAAGATCTTCAACACGCTCTTTGATGACTGGCGCGTCGATGAAGATGAGCGGTGACTTGATGAATTCACGTTGTACTTGCTTGAAATTGTCTCATGCGACCTTGAACTTTGGCAAGATACATGTCTTCAATATCGTTGATGTTCAAATTCTCAAAGTCGACTTGGAGAAAGCATAGTCCCTTTCGCCTTGTCTTTTGACCACAATCTTGAGAAAAGTGTAGTCCCATTTAGACGATAGACCAACATGTTGGATGGCCACGATACTTTTAGTCTTGAACACCGCATGTTGAGACTTCCGACCAAGCACTGTAGTAGATTCTTCGGCGTTCCGCCAATGGTGAATCCCATACATTGCATCTTGGTCATATGCTACCACTTTGTCGGAGAACATGTGGGAAGCACGTTCCTCGATGGCTATACAATCGAGTATATTGCGCAGGGAATGGAAGTGTCGGGAGATGTAGCGATTTCCTTGAACCATCGCCACCGTGTTGAAGAAAATCTAAGTCTTTGTTGAAGAAATGTCTTAAGGGAACTTAGGTGAATGGTAGGTAGAGGTCGAGACCGATCGGTGTAATATGGAGGATTGTCCTGTTTGGTGAAATCGATGTTTGCTTCGGGTTGAGCTAATCCATGTTATTAGACATGGCTCGAGCAATGTTTTCAAGGTGATATTCAACCTCGATTGCACTTTCCGAGCTGTCTTTCAAAAGTAGGAATGCATCATTCTTGATGCTTCAATTCGATTTCGTCATCTTCTTCACCCGAAACCTTTCTTCCAAAATCTTTGCATGCTCCAAGGTACTACCGTCTACCAATTCTTGACCTTCTTTGGTAGGGAGTGTTGTTAACAAGTGTAGCAAACCAATCAAATTCTTCAGCTTTATCGTCATCTAGCCGTGATATGGCGCCGAGATAAGCGTCTTCTTCTTCTTTTTCAAGGCTTAGATGATGATGATGGTTTCGTCCTTGTTTGGGAGAGGTGGGTTGTTGTTAGCTCAGGACCTCTTCATCGTCACCACCCGTATACTCAAAGTAATCTTTGTTTTTGAGTCGGTGGTAACTGAATCGTCCCGAGGTTTATCGAGAGAAGACCGAGGTGGAGGAGACTTCTATTGAGAAGAAGTCCGTTTTAGAGGAGGTGGCATCGAAGAAGATTCACCGATTGCTTCGACGCTTAGGTGCGTAGTCCTTGTCCTTATCATCGCCATCTCTTGGCCGTTTGGGTTGATCGGCCGACTCCTTGCATGATGATCTCGAGTTGAAAAGCAACTAGACCTTCAAAAATTTAGCTTCATCTCAAGTAAACGTTCGCATCGCTTTGACATTTGCATCACTAGTTTAGCGATTAACTTTCATCTGAGAGATCGACTTCTTTGGCCATTGTATGTTTAACCAATGCGACGATGTTGGGGGTGAGTTGTATGGAAAATACTTCTCTAGTCACACCGGGACAAGAGAAGAAACTTGTGGTATGATCTCTTGTTGTCTTCTCCAGTTCCTTTTGGACTTTAGGAACGATATCATGAAGGTACTTGTTAGTGTAACCTTGATCATGTCGTTCAGTTCCTCTTACGATGACTCTTCATGAACTTGAACAAATTCCCTTTCTTTCGCATCTTGTCTTTCTCATCATTTAAGTCATCAGATTTGGTCAAGAAACCAATTCGAGTTTTCGCTCAGAAGTATGTCCTTCTTTCTGACTTGTTGGACAGCTTTCACAATTCTTTCATGAGTCTGAGAAATCCAAGATTTAGGTGGTTTCTTCACGGATTTGGATGATGATTTTGTTGACATCTTAGATGGTGGTGGTGATGAATGAGATGAAGAATCTGATGATGAGGAGACATGAGGAGGTTCGGGGTCCTTAGGCGGTTCAGAAGTTTCCTTCTGTGAATGTGTGGGACTTTCCAGAAGCAACTTGTCATAATCATCATCTTTATCTTTCTTCGTCTTCTCATTTTCCGGTTTCTCAAAATCATATACAATAGTATCCTCTGCGAGCTTTTGTTGTTGCGAAGAGTGGTGGCACGGATCCCTTATCGGGTCGATTAACCGCATCGGGATGCGGAGAGGTGGGCGGCACCACTTGATCCTCCGGGGCCACCCATTTGATCTTTAGCAAATTCTTGACCTTTTGACGGTGTCGGCGATTTTAAACTTCTTCTGTATGATTTATCAGTGCTCTTCTTCTTCTTGAGCTCTCATCATAGGGTACAATTCTTCGGAGTCTTCCTTTTCTTGGACGGTGGAGGACTTGGAGGTTTTGCTCTTGAGGTGTGCTTGATTTGCGGTTCAGAGTAATGAACCTCTTCATCTGTGTCGGTACCTTGAGCTCTCGTCCTCAAGCTTTCTTTGCGGTTCAAGTATGGGAATAGGTTCGGCTTCCTTTACGGAACAATCCTTTTAGAGCGAGGATTCCTTTTAGGAAACTTCCTTTGACTCACGATACTTGTTGCGCTTCTGCACTTCCTTTCTCGGTTCTTCTTACAGGTGTTCCGAAGATTTTTCGTCGAGATGACCAACTTTGCCTTGTCTAGCGCTTCCAGATACCTTTTATACGTTTCGAGCTTTCGACATCTTGATTAAAGGAAATCGCAACACAAAGACCTTGTTTCTTTGTAGGCGATTCCTTGATTCTCGACGGATAGAATAGGTTCCGTCAACATATCGTGATTGTCGGGGTCATTGAGCCTCTTGGGAATATCGGGATGAAGTCCAAGTGCTCTCGGATCAACAGTTTAGTATATCCGATGTAGGAATCTTTGAGCCAAGCTTGTTGAGAAATGACATCATGTCATCCCAAATCGAGCTCGATAGCGATGTGTTTCATGTTGACCAATGCCCAAAATATTTGCAGTTCTATGAGCTTAGGATGCTCATAGCCACCGCCACGACCGTAAAGACTTGGTGATGATCATGTAGAGAGTTCTCCATGGTTGAGGAATACTCTTAAGCTCTACGTGAGAATGCTTGGTGATTACTCCTGTAGCCTCGTCATAACCGAGCATCGATTAAGAATTGGAGAGTGAGCTCTTCAACGGTGTGGCATATAGTTTGGTTGGTTCGACTGTGAATTAGGAGAGCGACCCTTAAGTCTGCAGTGTAATGGTGACTTGTTTGTGATTGAGTCACCGTCATGATTAGTCCTCTTGACCCTTTCCATAGTGTTCCGTAACTCTGGATATAGATCTCGAGGACGGTTGCGAGTGAGTGAGCATGTTACGTCGGATGAGTCCTCGAATATCAATAGCAATTAGACACTAAGATTCCGAGCAAGTGAGGGTGTCAAAGTCAACACGGAGATTATTCTTTCCTATCTTCATTGGATAGCCATAAGGATAGATATCAGAATGGAGAGAACTTCGATGCATCCACATTCATTTGTTCACCATGTCGTGATCGAAATAACATTAGCCAAAAGAACCAACATATCGAAGACATAATGTTAGTCAATGTAAGGTCTTATTGTCTAGTTATTGAATGTACAAAGGATAATGATTGTTACGAGTCCTAAGTCACTTGTATGTCCAATAGTCTAATGACGCCGTGAAATGTTTCGTGAGTTAGTTAACTTTAAGTTTTAAAGTTTATGTTATCACTTATTGTTCACAACATATTAGACGATTAAGTTTATTAGTGACATTATTGGATTCGTGACGTTATGATTAGTTTATTTACAAGTTTGTACATGTAACAATTCATCATGAAGGTCAATCCAGGTTAGCGTAGTTTTAGCAAAGTTAAGCGTAAGCGAGATTGACATATCGTGAGACTAAAGCTACGCGTGGGATCCTAACTTACGCGTAAGAAATGTTACGCGTAGGAAAAGGGGACCTTATGCGTAGAGCTTACGGCAGGGCGTATATATACCTTACGCGTGAAGGCTTACTCGTAAGAGTAGACCTTATGCGTGAGGTCATTGCCACGCATATCCTTCATGGGATACGAGTCCATTGTAGAACCTTCGCCGAATCGTTATGCGTGGGATTATTCTTACGCGTAACATGACTACGCGTAGGGTAATCCTTATGCGTAGAGTTTGCAAATGACCTTGATTACGAAGTTTCACGGTAACAAGCCCGAAATAGAACCATCATATCATCAATATTAACACATAAATTCATTTTAACAACAAATCATGGCAAGAACACTTGTTAGCGGTTATGTGAGAAGCGCATCTGGCGTAATCCAAAATCCTAATAGTTCAAGAATTACGTAACAATTCTAACAATGGAAATTGCATCAAACGTTTTACGGTAGGTCTAAGGTATTGTGAGAGTCTACTAACCAAGTTATAACATCCAATTCATGGTGAATCTAAAATACCCAATCTCAAGAACTTTAAACCCTAATTCCAAATTGTTAATAATTTAGAGTTTACGGGTGGTTATAGAGCAAGGATATCCTCAATTCAACATCATAAGAACATAACCCAACAATCTTTTGACCATAACACTTCATATTCGAAAACACCCAATTCGACACAAGAACCCTAATTTTCAAACATCTTTAATACGTGTTTACGGGTGGGTTTGATGATTAAAATGATATCATTAATGTATTTGAAACGTTTGACATAATCCATTTAACCACAAACACACACAATGATTGTGTGTTCATACGCTTATGCGTAGAACACATAATCATAGCGTAAAACAATTTCTAGCCGTTGGATTTGCATGAGATTTGAAACCTTAGCTTAAAAACATGTTTTAATCACGAAACAACTTACAAAGAGATGATCAAAAGAACGATTTCTTGGTTGATTCTTAGGCGTAGATTGGTTAGGTTTTAGTAATAAATGTGAAGTGATAATGTTAGGTGAGGTATTTTATTGAAAATACTTTCGTGTTTTGTTATAGTCCCTCCACCTATTCCATTTCCATACAAAGCCATTTAACTTCCATTTTGGTTACCAAACGAAGTTTTTAGGAAAGAAACATGACGACACTCCCCTCGACTTAAGAAATAATGAAAGGTTATAAATTTAGTCCAGGAGTGTCATTAAACCGTAATATTCACCACCATTGTAAAATGAAACAACCGAGATATGAAAACATGCAAGTACGCGATGTTTTGAAATGTTAATGAAAATTTTCTCCCCTCAACATCGGATCGTAAAAATCTGAATTTTGAAAGATTATAGTGTTGAAGGAAGACATGTACTTGCCATGTTGAAAGATTATAGATTAGAAGAATATTTTGTAGTTTTATAAGATTTTATATTTTTGTATTTTGTTTTGAAAAATTTATTTACAAAAGATGTTTTGGTGTTTGACGGTGTTTTAAGACTGCTTTTAAGAGGTCATCCAATTCTCTTGAAGTCAAACACCTCATACCAATCCGGTGGATCACTCATTAAACCTAGCGGGAGGCAAGGCTTTGGTGAGCAGTGCGCCAATTGGTATTCAAGACCACAAAGTATAATTCAACGGCACCTGTTCCACGTGGTCCTTGATGAAATGATAGCGAGATCGATGTGCTTTGATTTTAGTCGAATCGGGTTGACGAGATCGCAATGGCACTCGATTGTCGCATGAGACATCGGGATTCATCCAAATACGTAACCATAGTCTTTGAGTTGTGTTCGCATCCGGATGACTTGAGCACAACACGCGGACATGGCTACATATTACGCCCGGTTGATGACGATGTACAATCCACGCTTCTTTGATTGCCAAGACACCGTTTATCACCGAGAAATTGTAGTGCTCACAAGTACTTTTCTTGAGTCTAAGCATCCTGCGTGATCGTCATGCCCAGGGGCTTGTTTGAGACCATAAAGAGCTTTGTTCGGTTTGTAGACATGGTTCGGGAACTCGGGATCAACGAATCCATCGGTTGGTCGACATAGACTGTTTCTTTAAGTTGTCCATTGAGAAACGCCGTTTTGACATCCATCGATAGACCGTCATATTCATATGAGCGTGACGCGAGAAATATCCGAGCGACCTCAAGGCGAGCAACCGGAGCAAAAGATTCTTCAAAGTCTATTCCTCTTTCTCGGCGATAACCCTTAGCAACTAGGCGTGACTTGTTTCGGATGACGTTCCTTGACATCAATTTGTTTTCCAAATCCATTTAGACCAATGGCGTAGACCCTGTTGGTCTTTCAACTGTTCCATACTTCAAGGCGTTTGAATTGGTTGAGTTCTTCTGCATGGATTCAATCCGATTATCTTTTTCATTGCGTCTTTAATGTTTTAGGCTCAGTTGGCGGACGGTGAGAGCATAAATGCAATGTTCACCATCGTGTGAAGCGTTGTCTCGTAACGATGGTTGATTCGGGTTGCCAATAATGTTAGCCGAGGATGGTCTTTTGTCCATCTATGTGTAGAGGTTGATGTTGGTATACATTGTGCGATTCGAGGTTCAAATGGTTTGTTAAAGATTCTGCGACATCCGGTGTAGCGATCTCATTGCAAGCGGGTTGAAGAACGCATTTGGATCAAAATCTGCGGTGGGGTACTTCATTGAGAATATCATCATTTGGTTCATCATTGGTGGAAGCGGTGTGTTCAAATTGTGTTGGAGTCATTGGTGTAGGTGCATCTTCAACGATAGTTGTTGTAACAGTGTATCGGTATAGGAATATTATCGGGTTGTGCGGTGAAGCAGTGGATACACGGAGCACGTTCATCAATATCGTCACGAATGAGGAGCAAATAACCTTTCCATTTGTTGACGAGTTAGGTGGGGCTTTGTTCGGTGATGATGGGGTTTGAGGAAGTTTAAGCGGTTGTGACGGGTTCTAAGTGTTATACTCGAAGCCATTTCCGTGAGTTCATCAAAGTGAGCATGAATCGTTTCCATCACTGTTTTGTCGACGATTCGATCCGTAACTTTAGAATTCTCACAATATCCAATAAAGACTCCAATGTCGGCTTTGGCTTTGAGCTTTCCAAAGTCATCACGATCATTATTCGGATAGCAAAGGATCCAAATACATGAAGGTGTTTGAGATTCGGTTTATGGTTGTGGACAAGCTCGAAGGTGTTTTGTTGTGGCGTTTTGTGATCATGGAGCGGTTTTGAGTATAGCATGCGATGATCTGACACGCCCATAAGTGTCTGGAAGTTTAGCATTGATTAACATTGTTCTTGCAGCTTCCACTAACGTTCGGTTTAGTCTTTCAACAACTCCGTTTTGTTCGGTGTACGTGCAATAGATGTTTGATCTTGAATTCCACTTTCTCATAAAATTCACGAAGGGTTTGGTTAACAAATTCGGTTCCTTTGTCCGTCCGAATTAGCCTGACGGTGTTGCGTAGGTGAACACAGATTTTTTGAGAAAGGTGATGATCATTTGTGGAGCTTGGTCTTTGCTACGAAGAAAGTAGACCCAAGTCCAACGTGAGTAGTCATCAACAATTACTAAGATGTAGCGTTTGCCATTGATCGTTTGCAGCGCGCGATCGGCCACACAAATCCATGTGAAGAAGATGTAGCACATCTTTGAGAGTCATGTTCCACCTTTGAAGGAAAATGAGCACGAGTGCTTTTCCCTTGTTCACGGTGAGCAAAGGTGATCTTTTGAATACCGGAATCGTGGGAGACCTTCAACTAGTTTGTGTCGAGCAAGGTTGGTGATGGTTTGAAAGTTTAGATGTGAGAGACGGCGATTGCCATAGCCGATTTTGTTGATGTTGCCTTAGAAAGTAAGCGGATGGGAGATGAAGCAACCATGTCTTGCATAGATATAGTGTAGAGACTAGAATTACGTGAGCGGACATAAGGTCATTTCCTTGTAGATCACAGATGAAACAAGTTTTCTCCACGAAAGCAACCTCCAAATCTCCATCACAAAATTGACCTCACGAAAGCAGTTGTGATAGGGCCTTCCACATAGTAAACCCTGCTAATTTCGATGTTCCCATTGACATAATCTCCGTAGCCCATGATAGATGCGAAGTGATCGTTCCCGAACCCGACGGTGCCAATGAACTTTGCAATAAAGTTTGATAAGTTTAAGGTTGCTGTCATATGTCGGGAACATCCGCTATCAACAATCTGAGAGAATGATCTCAGACACCGCATTACACAGGGCGACACGGATGGAATAGAAGTAGATGTGTTGAAACCGATACGAGACCTTGATAGATCTTGAGCTCGTGGATCGTTATGTATGCCTATGTAATCACAAGCACAATAAAGACAATCTCTACTACTAATGTTTATCGTGAATATAAACACAAGTAAATAACTAAGAACTTCTTGATCCTCTATGGATCTTTATATTAACTAAAGCGAGTTTTCCAATCGGTACATAAACCTTTCTAATGTGTTCCTTTTATAGATAAGGAACCCTAAACAATATCGCTAAACCGTTTCCCAAGAAGCGTATAATCATAAAACTAAATAAGATATACACAATCACTTCCTAATAAAGCTCATGTATATCTACACTAAATAAACTAAATACGGAATAAACACTTCCGTGAAACAAACTAATCACTATTATTCTTATTGAGAATAAGTCTTGACGAGAATCCACTTCACTTGATAGAAACACTTGGCATTAATATCGGCATAATCGGACTTTCACATAATTCCCAACAATCCTCCCTAAAGCTGGAATTTGACTTGTTAAGTTCGGTTTCTTGATAGATCTTCTGACA
The DNA here is from genome assembly GCA_022545495.1 of Chrysanthemum lavandulifolium. NCBI lineage: Eukaryota > Viridiplantae > Streptophyta > Magnoliopsida > Asterales > Asteraceae > Chrysanthemum > Chrysanthemum lavandulifolium. The sequence continues at coordinate 67,562,254 of CM040243.1, forward strand.
CGAGAGGATTGAACACGAACAACGACAACGACAAAGAAGAATCCAAAGAACATCTCTATGATGAAGAAACTACGAAACTCCATATCTTTGCGGCAACAAATGACAAAAGGTACATCAAAGCAGTTAGTTTCATACTATTCTCATCACATCCGGTGTGTTAACTCTGTGAGAGGTGAATCATTGAAAATAAATGGATTTGATGTCTCTTCTAATAGCCATCACTCTTGGAGTAGCCATATGTTTCGGTTAAGTAAACTATGGTACATCGATAACCATCGATTTATGAGCAAACCGGCAACCATATAAGCGGATTTGAAATGTCTTTACATGTAGCCGTTTGCTCGGGACTAGGCAATTCTTAGAATTGGTGAATTGAGAACCAAATATGGAATGCCTTTGTCTTTACCACATGCCATATACAAGTGGACTAGCCAATTCTTGGATTCCAAACAGAATATACCATGGTGAATTGAAAACCATACAACACTCGGCAATAAAGCATAGGTGGTTGCATACCCTATGATTTTTAGCAAATCATTACGACTATCAATGATTTGATGTGTCTTTACCAAAGTCGTACCCTTTGGACTAGCTAACTCTTTGACATACCCAAAGTATATCGGTGAGTCAATAACCAAAAGTATACAACAAACACGCAAGAAAAGTTAGATAAAACTAAAAGCATTTTTTTTTTTTTTTTTTTTTTTTTTTTTTTAACTAATAAAAATAACAAAGAAAACAAATATTACAGAATACAAAATGTTACAATCAAGATGAACCTTTATGTGATAGAAGTTGATTCTTAATCAAACCAACACATTGAGTAGCATGAAGGTCATCATTGCCAACCGGATTAGGAGGCACTTCCAACTTGTGTCTCAAACAATCTTTCCATAAAAATATCGGATAAAGGATAAAGCCTATCGATAGCATACACAAAATCATCCCACATGTAGTCACGAACTACGAACACAAGCGAGGATAAAATCTCCAACTCTCAATCTCCCATTTATGAGAATTCTTCCAAATAGAATACCCTTTACCATGTGGAGAATCGAATCAAACATAACACGAAGATCTCCCAATAGATATAAACGAGAACCGATTCTTTGAATGAAACTTGTAATCTTGAATGACATGCTCATCTGACATCTTCAAATCATGTCGATTCACCAAATGAAGAATATCCTTCAAGAAGTTAAACTCGATATGATTTTATCCAACCTATACACGGTGTTAAGCTTACCGGTGTCCAATTAACCAAAACTACATGAGTACCTTGAGGAAAAGCTTCAACAGATCCAACACGAATAAATGTTGATTCATCACTGAAGATCTAAATTAGTATTCCTTAAAGATTGTTTCTTAGCCAATCTATCCGAACTTCTTATAACCAAACTCGCTTTCCCATATCGCAATGTAATCGGTATCAAGGTGTAGATCGGTTTCTGAATCGAGAGAATCACTTAACTCAACCTTTGGACAACATTTGGAAGAAACCAAAGAGGATTCGAGAAACATTCTTATCGAAGAAGGAGTATCATCGAAGTTGTATCGGAAGGAACAAGCGAAGTTACCATGAAGGCAAAACATCATCAAAACTATCCACAATTTCAAGCTGTTCTCGTCTCTTGGCTATAGGAACATCGGACATTGAATCACTTTTGCGCCAAATGAGAAGAAGTAGAACCGAAGAAGAGAATTTCATAACCATATGATCTTGTCTAATCAAAGCATTATCGAGATAAAGTCATGATTTGCTTCATAGACATACCGAATTATACATAGCGACATTCTTCACAACTCTCCTCATATAATTCCTCTTACGAGCAACGATCATAGGTTTATCTCTTTTGCTTTATTTCTCTCGATCAATAAGAGCTCTTCTCATGCGTGATTCCTTCTTCCTTTGATTACCAAGTGCCATCATTTTATCCACAAAATCATCATCATTAAAGGAATCTCCTAAGATAAGTTTTGCTAGATCGGGATCGAAGCACCTTGAGAAATATAACCATCCCATTGATCATCGATGTCGTAGGAAAGAATGCATCAAGCTCTAACTTTCTTTCGGAGACACATCGAAGCATCCGATCTTGAAGAAATTTAGCCACAACACGACTCTTACGGATATTCTCATAATCAACAAACAAGCCGACTGAGCTTGATATTGTTCTTTAGTCACTTTACGACTTGACAAATCATCAATCACGGGATCTGTCCTATCTCGGAAGATGTCTCGTGAGAACCAATTTCGTGAGAACCAATGTGAGCTTGAAGAACCAATCAAACCCACATCGGAGGAAATAGGTTGAGACAATTCCTCAAGCGGTGTAGAAAACTTCGGAGAAGCATTCAACTTATACATTCTTCCGACAAGAAAAACCTCTTCATCATCTCTGAAGGTGAAACATTTGAATGTTACGGTAAAGATGAAGTTTGACCATCGAAGTAACCTCTTTCACTAAACCATCGGTAGATGCATCCTTCATATTTAGCTCCTTTGATGTGTCGTGAGATACCTTATCCAAAGAATGTTTTCGTCTTTTGCTAGTATATAGAATAGGCTCCTTGCTAGACTCCTTTCTACGTGAAGATTTAGCAATAGAAGAAGAAACATTAGAAGTAAGTGCCACATCAGCCAATATATCAAGAGATTCATTAAGATTCTCTTCAGCCTCCTCCTCAGAAGAAACCACACATCTCTTTTTATCCTTCTGACTTAGCAATTTCTCCAAGTGTGCAACTTTAGTCTCCAATTCCACAATCTTCTGACCAAGAACAGACTTAGTTTACGTAAGTTACGTCTTAAGACCGATCACCTCACACGTAAGCTTGTTCACCGGATCATATAATGAGGTAAGTGAAATAGGATCTTGAGAATGTGATTGCTCGGTCAAAATTGGAACTTCATTAGGCATTGGGAGCAACATCAACCTGATCAACATTAGAACATCCTTCACCAAATGGAGTCCTAACAGGACTTGGTGTAGGCAATCTATCAGTATCAACCTGAACTTCATCAATTTGATCCGGAACTTCTTCAATAGGAACTTGGATAAATGATGGACTAGGACATAATCTAGGTGAAGGTATAGAAACCTCAGCAACAACAGAAGGACCCTCATCACCATCTACTGAAAGATTTCCATCAGTAGGAATGGAAGAAGGTACAACAACAGTAAGCTCATTCTCAGTCTCATTCTCCTGAGGTAGCATGGCAGCTAACAAAGGAAAATGTGTCCCTTCAAATTTAGTCCTCATTGTAGCAAATAACTTAGGAGTCAAAACACTTATAGGATGAAAAGCCTGGGTTTGTGTAGAAACATTCAATATCATCTGTAAGAACCTAGGGTACATCAAAAACTTACCCGTTTTCCTAGTTATGTTTTCTACCATATTATCAAAGATATACTTAGAGAAATTATAAGTCAAACCCTTAGATAAGCAAACAATACCACATCCCATTTGTGTTGGCCAGTCCCATCCTCCACACTTATTGCTCAAACACTTTGTAGCAGCGTATGAACCAAAACCTCCACATAGGACAAAGCTTGTTTTTCAACCACATATCTGTCCTTGGACTTTGATATCCAATAGCTTTAAGCCCTTCAAGTACCATCGTAGAATCAGAATGATAAACACCATTCTCATCATCCAAGCGAAGTTGTCTTCTGATCAATTCCTCTGTCACCACATATACTTGTCCATCAACACTTGCAACTATCTCAGTATCTCCTCTCTTTTCTGCCGACGCCCAAAATTGAGTAATCAAAGTTTCATATATAGCATCAGGAGAATGTGTCAATGCATATACAATCTTTGATCTTAGTAAGAAAGAAATCATCGGCCTATAAAGTTCATCTCCTCGAGCAGATCCAAGAAAAGCAACCTTATTATGATCATGTTTGAATTGAGCGCCATTAGAGTGTTTGAAGATTAGGGTTAGGATTTTGCACAAAGGAAGTGTTTTTAATGAGAGTAATAATCGAATTACTTGTTATGGAGCGAAACTATGCCGTAGAGAATAAATAGCAAATTTCCCAAATTTGGTCAAAGTTGACCAAGAATGACGTGGACTTCTACTTTTACTCGGTTACTTATAACTTGGTGAAAGCGAAAAACCATTCTGTGAAGTAGAACAATCGTGACAGAAGACTTACTCTCGAAGCTTGATAAATATCTTTTAGCTGTTTCACCCACACGCATTAATTCTCTTACCACTTGAAATCGGCTATAAAACAATCCCAATGCACATAGACTTTTCATCAAAATCCCCAAATAATATTTCAAACCCTAAATCCTTCAATCCTTCAAAATTAGCCAAAATAACCATGAGTATCAAAAGCGAGATCATAGATCTCACAACAACATCCTCATCATCATCCTCATCCTCTAGTGAAGATACCAATTCATGGTTTCACTATTTTCCAAAACCATATCCACTACCAAAGAAGTCACCTTTTCTCTCCTCATCGGAAGATGAAAGTGTTGAGAAACCAAGTGTATCTCTTGAAGATTACGATGAATCCTATAATGAGGGAACATCTTACTCCCAACCCTCGGCACCTAGGCCTCAACGAAGGCCACGAGCCAAAATCCCCCTCCCTATGGGAAGAAAGGTGGTGCTTGGTCTCTGCATCATGTTTTGGTGCATCATCACATATCGTGTCGAGGAATGGAAAAAGGAAAATGATGTAAGTTGATGTATGATTGAAAGAGTAGATGATGCACAAAGGAAAATCTTTCCTTCTCATCTCTACGCCACAATCGACGACTTCTTCGTTTTCATCAATCCATCCTCTCCATTTTGATCCTTAGCATCTGTTAGAGTTGGTTATGCTTATCACACCGGCATATCCATCATATAGTGCCAAAAGATGTGAGCGATCGTGCATATCCAACGACTATTAGTGTGAAAGATGTGAGCCGCCATACTCATCGTGCTCATCTTTAGATGTTGGAATAGATGATATGTAATAGATTAGGACTATTAGATCATGTAGATGCTTTTGATGTTGCGATACTCTGTGTCTGTGGTACATAAGCGTATTTTGAATGAATGAATGATCTATTTGTACATACTTCTTTTGATTGAATCATATAACTTGATACTTCAACTTGGAGGAAACAAATAGCATACTTGACATAATGAATTCGGTGGAAACCGACAAGCTTTCATGACCATATCTCAAGCGATCGGGGACAACTATCTTGCAAAACAAACACACAAATATACACAAACCAACAAAGAAACACACTAAACTTACATTAGCGGGTTAGAGTTAGTTAAAATCTATCAAATATACAAAATTACATATCAAAATGCAAAGTTATACAAATCCTCCCACGAGGCATATGCCTCCCACGAGGCCTATGCCTCCCCTTAAACTTTGCAGGTTAAGGGTTAAGCATGCAAATATGGACCACAAGGTGTTGAAACCTTGGTCCTTCAAAAGCCTTTGTTATGAGATCGCCACATTATCATCGGTATGAATTTTGACCACATTTATCAAATTTTATCATATGCATCTCTTATAAAGTGGTGCACGATTTCAATATGTTTTGTTCATTGTGAAAAGCTGGATTTTAACAATGCATATGGTACTTTGATTATCAATAAAAATTGTTGTGTTCATGAAATTATACCCATAATCCAACAAGCGATTTTGAATCCAAAGAACACATCATGACAATTAGCGGCTGACCACATACTACTGCTTGATAGATGAGGTAGCCACAATAGTTTGTTTCTTGCATTGCCAAGAAATCAATCTCTTTCAAGGAATTGGCAACCTCCGGTGGTGGACCTCCTATCGATTAGCACCGGCATAGTCACTATCACTATAAGCTTCCAACTTAAAGGAGACTCTTTTGGGTACCAAAGACCTAGAAAAGGTTGGCCTTTAAGGTACTTAAAGATCTTCTTATGACATTGAGATGGGAAGTCGGTGGAGTAACTTGATGTCATGAACAAACACTCATGACATAAGTAATATCGGGCACAGAAGGCATTAAATACATCAAAGACCCAATCATAGACACTGTACAAATGAACATTCACGGTGGATCGGCTTCATTATTGGTCTTTGACTTTGGAGCTTCATAAGGTGTAATGTGATCCTTACACCCTCCATACCAAACTTCTTCAAGATGTCCTCACATATTTGTCTGGTGATAAAGATACCATCGGTTTTCTGTGAACTTGAAGACCCAAAAGAAAGTCATCTCTCCCATTGCACTCATCCGAAACTCTCCTTCATAAGCTCCTCAAACTCCACTGCACCAAGCCTCCTTTGTGGATCCAAAGATAATGTCATCCACATAGACTTGCACAAGAATAATGTCGGTGGAATTCTTCTTTAGGAAAAGAGTCTTATCAATTGCACCTCTTCGTAACCATGCTTGGTGAAATGTAGAGAGCCTAGCATACCGGGCTCGGGTGCTGATGTAGTCCATAGAGAGCTTTGACCACCTTATACACATGATTAGGATGATCACGGATCTTCAAATCCTTTAGGTTGAGTGACATACACCTCCTCTTCAATTTCACCATACAAGAAGGCTCCTTTAACATCCATTTGATAGACCATAAAGCCCATATAGGATGCATAAGCTAAGAAAATCCGTATAGCCTCAACTCTTGCCCTTTGGTGCAAACACTTCATCATAATCTATCCCTCCTCTTGTCTATAACCTGTGCAACTAATCGGCTTTGTTTTTAATGACAACACCTCTAGCATCTCTTATTCTTGAATCCATTTTGTCCCAATAGCATACTTACCATCGGTAGTGGTACCAAAATCCAAACTTCGATTTTGAAATTGTTGCATCTCATCTGCATTGCTTCAAGCCAACTTGAGTCTTCAAGAGCACGAGTAACTTGGTTGGTTCCACTTGTGAGAGAAAACAAGCAAGCAGACAATGTTGATAGTCGTGTGATTGTCTCTCTGTGATTTGAAACATAAGAGACAAAAGCCACTGTCCATATTTAGAGCAGCCACGGTGCCTCTTGTTCTAACAGAGCATTAGGATCACCAATAATATTAGGCGTGGATGAACATTGTTGATCCTTGTAGTAGTGGTGGTGTTGACATCAATGGAAGAATCAAGATTAGTCTGATGGGTTCAAAGTCGATTATCATAAGAAGGTGTGTTGAAGATGCACCTTTAGGTTGATGATGACCAAGATCTGAAGGTTTTGGAAATCTTGTATAAGGTTCACCAAGATCTGTTGACACTTTAGTAAAACTAGGAGTAGTGTCACCATGTCTTTCGGCCGAATTGGAGAGGTGAGGAGAAAGCAGAACTATCTTGTTGAATTGAAGTTTACGAGGTGAATCATTGTACTATTTTCAACATTCCTCTCGACATCTAAATTGGTGCATACTCTTGTTTCTTGATCGGCAAGGTCCTCGACATAATAGAATTCATCTTCACACACATCATTATAATCTTTAGAAGTGTCACCTACAAAATTGTTAGGAGAGAAGGAAGGCACTACAATGGGTTGTTCATCATCGGACCAGCTGTCGAATGAGCATCCAAAGTGTCGAATTAGGAGTTGGAGATGCTTGAATCGCATTTTGATCGACCTTATGTCTAGCATAACCCAAGTAATCAGTCAAGTAGTCAAGATCAAATGACCAAACATGACCACGGCCTTGAACATTAGGCTTGTCTTCAAGATACCTCAGTTCAATGTCTCCTCAATCTTCTTTGCGGGGACATTATAAACTCTGTATGCCTTACTATGAGCGAGAATACCCCACAATGTAGCCATCATCGACTTTCTCATCAAATTTGCCCAAAGGATCACGGTATTTAAGATTGTCACTGACGACCAAAGCGGTTTAAGGTAATGAATAAAGGAACTTTTCAAAGAGAAGTTCATATGGTGTTTTAAGATGTGGTCTAGTAATGGACACTCTATTGAGTACATAACAAATTGTACCATGACCTCGGTCAAAACATGGTAGGAAGTTTAGAGTGCGCTAGCATTGATCTTGCGACTTCTATTAAGGTTCTATTTTTCTTTACGCCACCCCATTTTGTTGAGGGGTTCTTGGAGTGCTATAGTCCTTTTGATTCCCTTTAACTGCGAGTTCTATCGAATGGCATTTTGAACTCGTACCATTATCACACCTAATTCCTTTCACCTTTTTGTTGTTGATTCTCAATAAGGGTAATGAAGTCTTTCAATATTTCGGATGTTTCATCTTTTGTCCTTAGAAAGAATACCCAACAAAATTTACTAAATCCATCGGTGATCACGGACAAAAATATTTATGATCAATGCTTCTCACTCTAGTTGGACCAAGCAGATCCATATGAAGCGGTGAAGAGGTTCGAAATAATGGTTACTTGTAACATGAACACCTTTGTAGGAGGCTCTGTCTTGCTTCCCTTTGTTGCATGCAACACGGTTATGATCATTGGTGAATACTTTGGCGGGAAGTCCTTGAACTAGGCCCGACTTAGAGGTGGTTGATGGTCTTGAAATTGACATGGGCCATCCTTACATGCCATTTGGTGGACTCATCCACGGATGCTTTAGCCACCAAACATGTTAAGTCACTGCTTTGGTTTGACATTAGTTAAGTTGAATGTATACAAATTGTGACTACGAGGAACCTTGGAGAATTGAAGTATCTTACGGGAGTTTGAAGTCTTTAGGCGACACAAGACATTCATCCTCGGTGAAGAGTACTTTGTTCTTAGTGTCACGATTTGTGAGGCGAGAACAAATTAAAGTGTTGAAGTTCCTTAACATAATAAACATTCTCAAAGTCCATTTGTGGTGTTTTGATGGTCCCTTTTCACGTAATTAGTCCATCACTTCCTCCAAAGGTTACATTGCCTCCACCTTCAATAGGTATAAAGTTATGCATCATGTCCTGTTTCGACATACTTCTAGAACAACCATCATCAACAATACCAACATCTTTATGCTTAAGGGATGATCCTACAACAACAAAATATACAAAGAATTAGTACACTATGGAGGCTCAAGTCATTCTTGACTTGAACACGCCTTGTGGATCATAGGAGTTGTGCCATGTAGAAGTATAAGATCCACTATTGTTCTTGGGTTTCCAATGAAACTTAGGTCTCTGTTTATTCCAAGAACAACTTCTTTGAGGTCTTTGAAGATATCCCAATACCCTTTCCCATTAGTCATAGGGTTAACATATCTAGGCCAAAACCATTTTTAAAATATTCTTTGGTTGGTTGAACATATGGTTTTCCAACGGATCTTCTCAAGGAAAAGAAGTATTATAATTAGCGACTTGTGGAACATAAGGTGGTATATCATTAACATTGGTCCACATTGGTCTAGATTTCCTAGAATCACCACACCTACTCATTCTTTGCTCATGAAAATCACAATCCTTAATTAAATGAGATTTACTTCCACACAAAACATTTCTTGAAGAAGATTTATTCAAACCAAAAGAAGTATTCTTACAAGCAAAAGTATTCAAACCAAAACCATGAAAAAATTGTTTTAACAGTATTATTATGCAAAGAATTAAAAGCAAGTCTTGAGAGGCAGCTGTCTTGGAAGGGCATTCCTTGGCGACAACTCTGTCATGCTTATTGGTAGTCTTGGGTGCGGCGGGGTGAAGACTTGGGAAGGTCGGACTTGGGAAGGTCGGACTTGTCATTTGAATCACACTCTGTAGACCCTTGCTTGGAGGACTTGTCACTTTGTTAACACAAGAGACAAAGTCATTAGTAGAAGTATTAGGGTCAGCAAGTCTTTTGACTTTTGCCATATAGATGGTGTGATCCATCAAAGTCATTAGTAGTGGAAAGGTCAATGGGCATGTGCTCACCTCTAATTGGTCCACGAGCGACATGTAGGTCACCTTCTTTCACAAAATGTGCTAGGCACTTTGGTGTAGATCTCGTGTGTCATCCCTAGCTTCTAGGCCTACATATTTCTTAAAACCTAAAGCCCTTTGTAGAATTGGGAGCTTGTTGCTATAAATGAGACTAGCCAACTTACTACCATTCATCATCCACTCATTATTCCTAGCAATTTCCTCCTTAAGTTTTTCCTTAAGCTCTAGATTTTCGACTCTACATACGCTCTTAACTTCTCGGACCATTTTAACTCATTTGTAGCACATTCGAGATCTCTTTCTAAAACACCTATTTTCTCACCATAAGCTATTTCATTCTTTTGTAACCAAACCTTTTGTCTTTCTAGTGTTTTTAAAGCACTGTTTATAAGCTTCTACTTCCACATAGCATTCATTATATTTTGGTTCCATAATATCATAAGCTTGTTTGAGTTCATTATAACGCTCACTACAACCAAACAAGCAGTTTTGTACACGAGAGATGCCCATCAAGGCAATCGATCATGCCTATCCTCGAAATACGACTGCAATCAACCCAACATTATCGAACCATCATTATCCGACTCCTCATGTAGCTTCCGGTCCACATTGCTATCAAGAGTGACCAATGCAGTTGATCCTTTGAAGTTCTGCATCCTTACGATCTGGCGATAAGTAGAGTATCGTACTTCATCACCGACTTTCTGTCTTTGCATTCTCTAGAAAAGTGACCTATCCGGTGGCATGTGAAGCATTTAACCTTCCTTTATCAAACCTTCTTTGGATCGCGTCCTTTGAAATCAAACCGTCTTCGACTTTGCGCTCAAAGTCTTGATATCCATGGAAAGCATGGCCACTTGCCATTTCGACTTCATCTCTTCAAAATCAAGTGGGTCCACTTGATCAAAATCCTCATAAGCCGGTTCTGCGAGGATCATAATCGACAAAGAAAGATCCAAGAACATCTTCCATAATTCCTTTGGATCTAGGAAGAGAGCTTGATGAAGGAGCGGCATTAGATGATGATGGATATGAGCTTGGAAAATAGTTTGACTTTGGAGTAGAGGCTCCAACAAATGCGATATGACTCATGATGAAGATGATCGAAAAGGGCTTCTAACATCATGTTCAAGAGCTTTAAGCTTGTTGTACTGACTCATCAAAGGTCATCATGTCCAAACCACCTTTAGCTTTTAAAGCTATGCTCACATGAAGCCGGGATGGAGGTAAGGACCTCGAAACTTAGAGTTCTGATCATCATTATCCGGCTTTGCACATGGTGATCAAGCGACTTAAGATCTTGTGAAACTTATCATAGCCCTTGTGAATTCCTTCCTCTTGAGAGATCGAAAGTCCTGGCTGTTGTCTTAACATCGACTTCTTGATCTTACGGACTCCTCATTCCCACGAACTTCGCCTTAATCGCTAACGAGATATCTTTGGCATCTTGCATGAAGTGAAAATCACTCAAGTGATCCTCGGGAATAGCTTGCGAAGAATAGTTCGACCTTTGTTTCTCTCGAGCGCGGCAATTCTTGGCAGATTTTGGGAGGAACATTCATCATATTACCAGTGACATCCGTGGTAGTCCTCTTCAAACTGTTCCCTTCAAAATTACGCCATAGATTCCAATCAATGTTGGAGATCGGTTTTGCATCTTCATAGCCCGAGATCATATTCCTCCCTCTTAAGGTAAGGAAACTTAGCATTGCTATTAGCAGACTCGATTCTTTGCGGATGGGTGGAGTTTTGGTTGTTGGTGAGTTCGATGTCGACATCCCGAACCGGGCATGATGTTTTGTTATGGTTGTATGGGTGTTAAGAAAAAGCTTGTCCTTAGTATCGTAGAGACTCTCACGAGGCTCGATACCACTTGTTGAAACCGACACGAGACCTTGATAGATCTTGAGCTCGTGGATCGTTATGTATGCCTATGTAATCACAAGCACAATAAAAGACAATCTCTACTACTAATGTTTATCGTGGAATATAAACACAAGTAAATAACTAAGAACTTCTTGATCCTCTATGGATCTTTATATTAACTAAAAGCGAGTTTTTCAATCGGTACATAAACCTTTCTAATGTGTTCCTTTTATAGATAAGGAACCCTAAACAATATCGCTAAACCGTTTCCCAAGAAGCGTATAATCATAAAACTAAATAAGATATACACAATCACTTCCTAATAAAGCTCATGTATATCTACACTAAATAAACTAAATACGGAATAAACACTTCCGTAGAAACAAACTAATCACTATTATTCTTATTGAGAATAAGTCTTGTGAGAATCCACTTCACTTGGTAGAAACACTTCGGCATTAATATCGCATAATCGGACTTTCACATAATTCCCAACAATGTGGAACATGAGTTTTATTCGAGTCCTAGGGTGTTCTTCACTTTAGCATTCCTTATTGATCTTTTCTTAGGTCGCAACTTCCTATTAAATCGATTGAGTGCTCTAGGCATGAAGTGCGGACGTTTGGAAAAGATGCAACTATTCTGTTTGATAGAGGAAACACATTAGCAACTTGTGATTTGGCGGTGGAATTCTAGGTTCACGATTACTAAGTGTGTTGGTGCTAATCTCTTAATCACGGTGAGGCGGAAGTTGTTCATACTTTCCTAACATTTCCGTAACTTAGAGATAGTGTGTATCGGATCTTGATTTTGAGCGAATATTTCGGTAAAATTCATGACATCTCTAGTGTGAGCAAGATAGTGATCAAGTTCGTTTGATGCTTCAAGTCGAGTCTTTTGAGTAAATCAAATATGACACCATATTCTGTTTAACTTTTAAAAGTTCTTGTTCATATTTTGAGATTTGACTTTTCAAAGACACGTTTTGATCATCCAGTTGCTCAATTTTAGGATCGAAGATTTTGCACTCAATGGCGATTTTCTTTTGAAAACTAAGTTGATGATTGTGAATATCTTTTCACACCAATGAAGACGACGTTTGCATTGTAAATTTCATTGAGTAATCGTTTATTTTCACTTTTAAAGACTCGATCTGAAGCACATTATCGGTGTTCTCCATGATTACATGATTTCAACAATATCGCTAGAGATGTGTCGGATGCAAATGGCAAAGCATGAAGTAACACAACATTATGGATATCGGCCGGATAAAATCTTCCAAGATTCGATCAACATCTTTTCTCAAGAGTTTCTTTTACGTTTAGTATTAGAAATAGATGTTTCTTTTTCTCGGCGTTTTTCATTACCCAGTTCCTTATGAAAATCCTTTTCCCGAGACAATTGCACAACTTTTCAAGTTTTAACATTAGGTAAAAGATTTTTCGAAAAATGTCTCTTTGTTCTCGCGCGAGGCGATTGAAAATGTTCAACTTTGATTTCTGGGCGATATTCTATCTCATGTTGTAAAATTTTGAGGTCGACCATGAAAATGTCAAAATATCAAAGAATTTTTCGATTTTCGGTTTTGAGTTTACTTCACTAATGGAAGGTAAAGGACCATAAGTTTGTGCAAAATCTGTTTTGGGATTAACATTAGAAGACTCGGTGTTTTGATGATAACCATTGGTGTGTTAGAAGAATCCGTTGGTGTGACGAAAGTGACCGCGTTTTATAATTAAAGGTTTGTTGTAAACAACGTTTTTAATTTTGATCGACTCTCGTCTTACGCATCTAATTCCTCTTGACGATGATATTCAACAATACTCATGACGGTATTATCAATTTTGTATTACTGCCTTTGGAAACTTCGGGAGTTGGTTTGAATGTTTTAGTGAAAGCTTTGGTTTGTAATCGCCTAGATTTTTCCATATCCTTTTGGATTGGGTTTTAAGGTAAACTTTTCAATAGTTGTTCTTGATTCACCATGTTTGTAAACAACGATTTTAAACTCTTTAATTTTGTTTTCTGTCGATAATTTCTTCAGAAGGTCATCTACCCGATTCGTTGAATGCTTTTGTATCGGAGCTGTTTTGACAATTTAACAACTCGGCCTTAGCTTTTGATTATCCAAGGTGAGGCGTTAATTTGCTTTTTATGTTTGTGTTTGAGTTGTTCTAATTCGAGACAACAAAGCATTCTTCGAGGCGGCTAGATCACATCCGTCTCTAAATATTTTTCGTTTGATGAGATTTTGCAAAAGCGGCTTCAAAACCTTTTTCACGGTTTTCTTGAGTTTTAAAAAGTTGAGTTGCATTTGTAAGCATTCAAAATCCTTGGTTATGATTGCATTTTACTTTTAAGGGTGATTTAATGCAACACATTCAACAATTTGGGATTGTTGGTCTTTAAATGTGAGAACAAGATCTGGATGAGGCAAAGGTTCATCGTGAGTCACAACATGATCATTATTTAGATCCTCAAGTATAACCACGGAGTCAATTTGATTATCAAGAAACCATAAGGTCATCTGGATCGTCAAATGTAACTCTGGGTTTATTTAATCGTCGAATGAGATGTAGATGACTCATTTGAACGATACGAGTCGTGCGGTCGAGATATTGACGGAGATATTAGTTCGGATATGATGATGGTTTGTTCGGTGCACGAGACAAGCCATCGATGTCATCTACTGGGCTGTTTCACTCATGTGTAACTCTTGCATATTAGCCATCAACATAATTGTTTGCATTGGCACCGCAAGTCCTCCATATCATCATCGAGTGCGCATCGCCATAAAGCTCTATTCTTTATGCATGAGAGATCCACGACTTCATCCTTAAGAGCCAAAAGTAAAGCCTCTTTGAAATAAGCACGCCCCTAGTCCTAGGCTTTGGGCATGCATTAGCCAGTGTCCTTCTCATGGCGGTTGTAGCATCTAAGACCATTTAACCGATTTCGAGCATTTCCTGTTCCACCACTTGAGCTCTGTTGTTATTCCTACCCACGCATTAAACCCTTGACCACCGCCCATCGGCGACCATAATCACGATTACGAACTTCAACACGTCCATTGTTCACAACAGCTTGAGTCCGTGTGTTAGATGAGAACGAATCGATTGTTGGATTTGTTGGTGTAAAGGCTAAAAGCATTAGCAATCATCACAATCCTTGTTGCAATGCTTGAGCGGATCGGTTTCTCGGTCGCTTCAACGACATATGCTTGAGCATTGTTGTTGTTGTATGGAACCGATTGATTTTGTTGAGGTTGTTCTTTGTGAAGGTGTGTTTGAAGCGATTGGTTGAGTTCTTTGGTTGAGAGGATAATTACATTGAGCATACAAGGCAAGTTGTTGAGTATCCGGATGTATTGTTTAGCAATTTGAGCACGGAGAATCCTTTCCGATCAACTTCCTTTTCATGAGGCTTCAAGTAATCGTACAACAATCCATAAGTAGAATGACGCATATTCTTCGCTTGATGGAGAAAGATGACATACTTCTCCCATTCGGGACCAAGACTACTCGGGAACTTAGTATTCATTCGCAATTCTTGGCATGATGATGTTGTGTTTATCCAAATCATTGATGATGTCGAAAATCGATGATGATAGGACTCTAGTGTCTCTCGAGGTTCAATCATGAATTGTTCATATGCCAAGTAAATTTTGGATTCCAAATCCTCCCGATTGAGTCTGAGATCCTTCCATAAGAAGCGAATATGATCCCACATTTTTGTGCGATCTTTTGAGCATCAACACTACGAAGAATTGGGTTTGGTAATCCTAAGAGGATGTATTCCATTGCAAGTTCATCGACTTCATAGTGTAGAAGTTCATAGCATTTAGATGCAACTTGATAGCAATGTTGGTTTGTTCAACTCTTGGTGGAGCAATGAGTTGGATCTCCGGGTACAATGACGATAGGCATCTCAAATGGACCTTCCAAGATAACCTTCTTTAAGAACTTTCCATGTGGCTTCCAGGATCACAAAATCTAAAGAACCTTATCACCCATTGATCGTAGTTTCTGGAGTGAGCATTGGAGGTCTATCAGTGATCCGACTTCATGAATTGATTGTTGGGTCGCTTAAAGCTTCACACATCTTTGCAAACCAAGTGGGTTCCTTCATAGTGTTCCTTGATGGATGTTGATTGAAATCGTTTGTGTAGGGTTGAACTTGAAGACTTGGCGGTGTTTGAACCATTTGTGGTGGTGGAATTGCACCAATTTGTGGAGTATCTTTCTTGATTAAATTGTTGTTGATAAATTGCTTGTTGTTGATTCCATTGTTGATGTTGTGGAGTTAATTGTTGTTGTTGTTGATGATTATAAGTGTGAGGAAATAGTTAGAGTATGGTGGTTGAGACATGTTGATGAACTTGTGTAGTTAAATGGATCTTTGTAGTCGAATGAACCTTTGTTGATGAAGTGTCCTTAGGCGTAGAAAAGACAAGAAACCAAGTAGCACTTATGCGTAAAAACACCAAAAGTTACAGCGTAACAATCACGGAGTTACTGCGTAGGTTTTAGCTTCTGCGTAAGTAGGATAAAAGCACTAAAGTTATGCGTAGACAAAAGTTAGGCGTATAAAGTTAGGCGTGGGATTACCTTATCGTAGACCTAAGTTTACGCGTAAAGTTAATCTTATCGTGAATTTCTGGCGTAAGCTTATGCTTATGCGTAATTTTAGGGTTTTTCCCAAATGATCCTTTACACTATCACGGTGCAAAAGATATCCAAAGTCGACGTATTTTCATACTTATCCAAGTAAGAAAACGGAATAAACCATGAAAATGAAGATCAAACCAAGGATAATCTTACGCGTAATTTTAGGGTTTTGATACGCGTGGGATTGCTCGTAAATTTGATTTTGCCCAAAGATGTTTCTAAACCGGTTTTGTGTGATGAAATAGCTTCAATAACACCAAAAGACACAAAGTGTGAAACTTGATGATCCAAGCTCTTAAAAGCAGTTATGCGTGGGATGAAACCCTCGAACAAAAACAAGCTTAAAAGCGTAGATCCACATAAAGTTTGAAACTTTTGCCAAAAACAAGTATTTTAACACCTCAAAACATTGAAAGTACAAGAATCTTGGATTAAAAGTGTAAAAACAAGTTTTAAGCGAACCAAAGTATCACTCGTTAGCCTTACGCGTGGGACCAAAACCCACTTCAAAAGCAATAACGATTCACCCAACTATTAGGCGATTGATACCTTTGTTAGGTCACTAGTTTTACAAACACAAGTTATAAGAGAATAGATGGGCGATTGAACAAGTAAACAAGCACACACATGATATACTAAAGGCGGTTTAGGCGTGAGGCATATGTGAAAGGAAAACTTGAACAACCAACCCTCAGTGAGGGTTATTACAAGGTTTATATAGGCGAGGAGCTAGGCAACACTCCTCTCCTTCCTATTCCTTATTGAGCTTGGGCTAAACATGGGCCTTCTACATAAGCTTGACCTTAAACAAACATAAAGGCCATAATAAAGCTACCTATTACATATGAAATATAAATACTTGAAATACTGTTTAGGAGTGATTCCAACAGTCTCTTCTACTTCTTCCAGGTAAGTCACGGGCGGTGTGTATGCCTCAAATGATGGTAGGACTTGTGGGGTACTTTGTAGGCTTGGATTTTCCATCGGGATTCCTATAGTCTCTTCTACTTATTAACTGTTTCATGAATATGGCTGACGTATCCCCGTATCTTGGCACGGTAACCAGGACTCTCATGTGTTTGCAGCCATGGCGGGTGCGTAGGATGGCTAAATGAATTGCATATTTGAGCCTCATTTAAATGTCAATATCACCAGAGGTTTCTGTCTACACGTTTTATTTGTTTCTTTTTAAAAATAGTGTGCCTGCAACTGATATGAATACGTTGTCTGTTTTAAGCAAATTCAGACTTTTATTCTAATATTAACATCATATGCCGATATTAAGAAATAAAAGTGAGGTGCACTTGACAATCCAAAGATTTCTTTTTCCTTTAACCTACATCGCAATTTTCATTTCTTAATATTGGCATACAATGATGGTCAATATGCTTTTTATTGCTACACTATGTGAGCTGTCTTTTGTGAAATAAGAGACACAAAAATTTCTTGATTAAATAGGCGATATGTTAAAGTTTCATCTGAACAATACTTTGGCAAATGTATAAGTTTTATAAT
Source organism: Chrysanthemum lavandulifolium (assembly GCA_022545495.1). Lineage (NCBI taxonomy): Eukaryota > Viridiplantae > Streptophyta > Magnoliopsida > Asterales > Asteraceae > Chrysanthemum > Chrysanthemum lavandulifolium. The sequence goes on from CM040243.1 coordinate 67,580,150, forward strand.
GCAGATGCAAAAATTACTTTTGTGTTTGTTGTAAATATACTGTAACCCCATTTAAATAATATATTCTTGTAGATGGTATTGTGCTTTCACTCACAAAAATCACTATAGATCTTTCAGTGTCGGATCAGGCTAGGTTCATTGGTCGTGAAGCACCTTACGTATGATCTGGATCCAATCCATATTACTTTTTCAGGGTGTAAGCTTACCAACACCATGAAGGCTATGATGAACTCTAAGGGGTAGTTTTAAAAATGAGATTGCCCATATCTTGGCTAGGCAGCCTGTTAAGGTTGCAACCTTTGATAGATGAATTTACATTCAAGTTTGCAGAAACCAAGGAAAATCTTTGCGCTTACGACTTTCATAAACATCTGGTATGCTTTCTCTTAAACTTCTTATAAAGACTGTGTACCTACAAACCACAATAAAAAAAATTTATCTTTCTATGTATGCCCATAATCCTTCTCACCAAAAGATTGTATCCCCATTATGTGACACAACCTGGACTTCTTTCTGATGGTATGTGTTTTAGATATACGCATTTCCAGTCTCTTATTTAGACTGCGATGAGTTTAATGGGTATAGATAAATGTAAGGTTGCACATATGTTGGTAAAACAACCTGCTTCAGGTTGCAACCACAACAATTACATTTTCAGCCACTACCCTATCTTCAAATATGCAACTGTGACACTGTCTTTTAACACTGTTAAGGCTATAATGAATTCTAATGGGTCGTTTGATACATAAGATTGCCTATATTTTGCAGCCATGGTGGGCAATCCACTTTTTTAACAACTGCTACCGTATCTGAGCGTGTCTTAATATCTATGGGATTATAGGAGCCTGTCATTTTCATTGCATTCGATTAAAGGTAATAGCATTTGCATTTTATATAGTTTAACGACATACTAGATTAAATAATTATTGTTAATTTTATCTCTTAAACTTCATTGTAGTTGACTGCCAACCAAAGCTACAAGACCAAGTACTAAACTTTTTTAGCTTATAAACCGTATTCCTACGATGGCAAACTTGAGATTCATACTTCACAGATGATAGACCTTGCTTTCATAACAGAATTGTTGTTTGTAAGCATATATTAATTTGAGTCCATGTGTTTTTAGATGTTAGGATTCTTATGGTTGTAATGTTACGCTATATATGTTTGTAACTTTTAATTAAATTGAACTTTGGCAATGAATGAATTTTTATTTTCTTGTCCAAAGGCGATATGCTATATAACAATTAAGCATTTCTAACATTATATGACAATAGTATTCATGACAATCGCTTTGACTTCAGACTTTTTTTACGCTGCCTAAATTAACGTATACAAATATCCCGCAGCAACGCGCGAGCATATATACTCGTTAATGTAACTTGGGCGACTGACCTACTTTGTGAATTTTATCTTATAATAATGTCAAGTCGTATTATGTCATTAAAGTACAAACCTTATGGTGTAATAAACTTTTGTTCACTATGCATAACCTTTTAAACCTTTATAATTTGCTCACATCACTCAAATGCATTAATTTATAAAAATTAAAAGCATGAACCTTTTCATAACACCTAAGAGGAAGGGGTACCCTTGCGTTGTTTACTTGCGCCAAACCAACAAGCCAAATGTTCCAACGGCTCATGGTACCGGATGTGGTGCTATTGTGCTCGGTTGGTAGCCAACAACCAGCGCCATTGATTTAGTTGTTGTCCCCCCCCCCCTCTTTTTATAGTGTATTTGTGTATTTAGTGGGGAATGTGTGGACCCAACAACACCACTTTTGCTATGGCACCACATTTGTATGAAGAAGAGGTTTTTTGGTGTCGTTGAAGATCTCGTGCCATAAGAATTTTTGGTGACGTGACAATACTTTTTGCCTATGGCACCACTTATATAGAACGATGGTACCCAATGCTCTAAGCATTATATATGTAATTCATTATGTTTAAAATGAAACATAAAGCTTTTAATGAGTTTTAAATGTTTCTTAAAAGCCCCGTTCTGGTTTGTCTAATAAGCCATCAATCATTAACTAGGTTATGTTTGGCGAGGGCTTATAAACGCTTATTGGGGCTTGGATTTTAAAATAAGTCGGATAATAAAATAAGTCTCGTTTGTCACACAGGCTTATGGAGGCTTATGGCTTATAAAAGAAGTCGTAAGCCTCCATAAGTCCAAGCCCATAAAATGAGGCTTATAAGGGCTTATGGCTAGTTAAATTACTTAAAGATCTATAAATATATAATGAATTATTACGTAAAAGCTGTAAATATATGTGAATTTAATTTGATGTATTTTTATATGATTTTACATAAATAAGCTTTAGCTCAAACTAATTCGCCAAACATCATTATAAAAATATAAGTTTCAACTACAAACATAATAAAAGCACTGCCCCAACTCCAAATTTCTAGCATCGGTTCCAACCTATTACGCCAAACATACCCTACAAGTTATAAGTTCGACTTGTATTTTGAATATACTCCGTCACAGGATTTTATCATTTTATGCATACAATATCCAAGGATGATCTTTGTAGCAATAAAGTACTTGCGTTGAGAAGAGATCTTAACCTAGTTTATAGAAGAACGCATGATGTAAAGGTGAAAAAACCAAATTAAAACTTTATCTATAATAATATATAAAGCACTCATAATTTTTCTTAAAACTTAAAATAGCAAAATGTTCTACTCAAAGTGCCATTTTTAAACTTGAAAATGTTTAAAAATGATAACAACATATACTACTAAATTAATAATTTAAATATTGTTTAATCCTCAAATTTTTATTATTTTTCGTTTATAATTCATAGACTTTTTTTTCGCAATGACTACAACTTATACATGTAAGTGTTGTATCACGGGGGTCACACCAACTCGTAAATATAATGATTTGCCGCTATACTCTGTCGCTTTTCACATGTATTCGTCTAGTAGTTAGTGATACATGGATGCATTTCTAGCACAGTCTAAATCTAAGACTAATAGTAATAGAGACCCGGGTTTCGTGTCACCTCTCTACCTCGACTATATCTCTAAGATCAAACACATGACCCGTAGTATTCTATCACAACAAAACACATATCTCTCAAAATTAATTAAACAAATTTACACACATAAAAGGGAAGGGACGACACAAAACCTTTGCATTTGCAAAGGTCGCTTGATTGATCGAACCAAACAAAAAGAAAGGGGCCACATTCAGTGGGATAGCTGTGAGGGGCGTGTCCTATGAGCATAGAGAGAACTTGACTAGTTAGTTAGAGGAGCCAAAATGTAATGTATTTATTTTAAGAGGGCTAATTTACATTTTCATATAATATTCATACTAATAATACATACTACTATAAAATGTAAAGGTTAAAAACGTACTTGTGACTAAATTTTTTGAAAGGGTCACGACCCCTTTCAATCCCCACTAAGTTTCAGCCTTGCCTATGGGGTAAACCGACATTGAGTAAGGTCGTTGTTATGATCGGTGTAAAGAGTATTTATACCATCATTTTGAGTCTCTTAATTGTTGTTCAAAAATAAAGTCTCTCTAAAAGATATACTAAATAGCCGTACAAAAAGTTGTTGATTTTATAATATATACGTTGCATGATTGTGATTGTCGATTTTGTATATTCTGTTGGATATTTTAGTGTAATTGGATTAACTTGTTTTGACCAATTTCATCATAATAATACATCATTTAGGTTTGGAGGTGCATAGTGCACACTACTTGAATTTATTATGATCTTAGGGCGAAGCCCCTAAGGAGACGAGGTCGGGGCGCGCCTGTAGCAGTGGTCCAGGCGGCGGCCTGGCAGGTCAGTGAGGCAGAGCCCAGGCTGGGGTCAGTGAAGCCATTGATTCTGTCAAGTGTTGTTCTCGAAATTAAGTTGCTATGTAAAATTGTCTTTGAAGTTGTATTTCTTTGAAATACAATGGATTCTCTTGAAGCCATTGATTCTCAACAAGTGTTGTTCCTCGAAATTAAGTTTGAAATTGGGGACACAATTTGACAACTTGAAAACCCTAAAGCTGCTTTGGCGGTTATCCCGTATTATAGTTATATATACGGTTTATTTGGTCATATATTTTCTAACGGTTCATTATATCTCAGACACACACATACAGAAAATTCTCAACTCTGAATTGTATCCGATTGAATAATTTGGTAGAACCGCCGAATTGATTCGATCTGAAAGTGTTCACACGCCTTTCAGAGATTAAACATATCCGTTGGTGTTCGTTATTACTACATATCCCCAACATATTCTCTGGGTTGTACAAATTTCTACACTCCCATCACAGCTAAGTGTTAAACTACTTAACTAAGGCTGGTCGCATTCGAGTGGGTCAAGATCGGTTGGCAACAAAAATTTCATTCGGCAACCGATGTTAACATCGGTTTACACGAATGCGAGTCTCGGTTGTGACATCGGTCAAGTGACCAAATTTTTGAATATCGAATGCATTTAAGACCGATGTTTACTTGCTTCTATCCCTTGTTTTTTTTTTGACCGTTTGCATTTAAACCAAAATAAACGACCGTTTGGTCTTAAACTAAAAAAAAAAAAAAAAAAAAATCAAACTCATTTTATCACTCTATAAATACCGACTTCACCTCAAACACAATTCACAACTTACCATTTTCATCTACATTCAATTCAAGTAATTCTTATCCAACTTCAAAATGTCAAAGAAAAATACCTCACAATCAAAAACCCGACGATCACGAATCGACCCAAATTTGACCGGACGATCACAATTCAATCTAATTCTTAAGTATTGTAGTGTTTATTTGAATTTCGTATTGTAATTTTTTTTTTTTTTTTTTTAAATTAAGTAGTGTAATGTTTTTTATTTTATTTCGTAATGTAATGTTTTTTTAATTTGAATGAAATTTAAATTTAATGTTAAAATGTTTGAATTAAAAAAAAAAAAAAAAAAAAAAAATCTTAGGTTGTCATTGGGGCATCCGGGTTGTCCCATGACGCGATGGCGTGAGTTATCCTGGGTCGTCTGCGTCATGATGAACCAAAAGCTAAAGAATCAATAAGAGATAACTTGTGTCAAAAGCAAACGTCCCTTATGTTAATTCAAGAGTCAAACTGAAAGTCAACTTACGACTTTTACAAACATTTCTTAGGAAGTATGAAATACGAACTCTTGAACCTGACAATTATTTGGGGTTTGATGTAAAAGAGTACTACATCTTAGTATTTTACAGCTAAAAATTCATTAAAATTCCCAAAACATTGGATCAAACCCCACTTTTAACGTTTTTGAATAATAAAAGTGGAAACCATAGACTGAATTCCCAAGATTGCCTGCCATTTTCAACTCCATTAAACAATTAATGCATAAAAAGCAGGTTTATTAAATCTTTGAAAAGTGAGAATATTGTCTCTTTGTATTTTCAATACACACACACTCGTACAATTGGTCTTCGATCAGTCGTCTTCGTCATTCCCAAAGAACCTATATTCATCCATGAAAAGACAAATATGAGTAAAATTTGATCGACTATTATGTAAAATCTCGCAGGCTATCAATAACCTATACGAACTACAGCAATCTATTAAGGGCTAATACGATACCTTATCAAGTGATATTTCTTGAGTCATAATCATATATGACAATTTAGAGAGAAGTTTTGGAATTTAGAACTTTTCAACAAAGCAAATTTAGAACTTTACATGGTATTAGAGCTGATATTTATCTTCTAATCTCGTGTAACATCAGTTCATGAAGCACATTGAGATTGACAATCATTTTGTTTAAGATCAGGTTGCTACCGGCCATGTTCGCATTTTGCATGTTTCCCCCCGTAACCAGTATGTAGATATTTTTACTAAAGGATTTCTGTCTACATTGTTTGATGATTTTCGGACCAATTTGAGCGTTTTGTGTCCTCCGCTCCAGCTATCGGGGCTGTTAGTAGATTATTAGTATTATTTGTAGGGTGAAAGCTAAAGATACGTAAAATAATTTTCCAAATAAACAAGTCTACGCAATGTACTTTGTAAATTATCAAAGATATGTAACATATTTAAAAAAAAAATGATCAAATGCGCGAATTTGTTCTAGTTTGGTGACCAATTGTGTTACTTTTAATCAAGTGTAACACAGTAACACGTCTAAGAATCGGTCATATTATTAGATCGAAGATTATTTGAAAATATGTTGCGTATCTTTGACAATTCTAAAGACATCATGTAAACATTATTTAAAAAAATATATTACGTATTTTTAACTTTTCACCCTATTTCAGGTCGGGAGAAGCCTGACTAGTTACTATTCATGTAATTATACCCATTGAAAACATTATTAACATTAAGCAATATACACACACACATTACATGCCAAACTTTAGGTAACTACATACTTGCAACAGACAGTAATCATCATAATGAAAACTACAATTCAAAAGAAAAAAATAAGTCAGTCCCATGAACATCAGAGTAGCAGTGGCAACATTAGGCAACATCTTTATATATCATATATACCAACGCACAAATAACTTCTATCATCAACCTTTGTAGGTACGGAGGTACAAAAGACCTTGTGTCATTAATGACGTGACATTGTGTGATCAGTCGATGCCATCTTCACTTTGCTTGGTTAAGCTCGCGTGGATAAATATATGATCTTCTTTTCTTTTCTATCTGGGAAGCATAAAGGGGCACATACTTTATGATATTTTTGTGATGCAGTTATACGTTAGTAGTGCCATAAGACAACTTCTGATTCTTAACACAATTAGTATGATAGGATTCTGGCCTCATGCATATGCATTTGGGAAGATAAATAAATTCGTAGGGTACTCAATATACATTAACATTGCTTGAACCTTATACTCTTGTGGTTACTCTATGTAAGTTTGATTTAAGTTTGCATGGACGTAAAATTTTATATTAGGAAGTTTTGGTAAAGGAGGTGATGATTGTAGTTTGAAGACCCTTTTCACCGGTGTTTCGATTCAGTGTCGTAGCTGAGCGAACGGAAATTCTATATGAAAACTTATATGATAAATAGATATGATGATCAAAAATATATTATATCAACTATAGAATCAAAAACATAGTATTTTGATGATTTGCAATATAAAATTGTACAACGGTAATATAGAGTAATTTTTATTGAAAGTTAATTTTGAGGCGCAAAAATATAACGGGGTATATAGTTTGAGACCCCTAAAAATTTGAGGCTCAGTGCGATAACACGCTTCCCGGACCTTCGTATACGGCTCTGTTTTGGTTAGCACATTAAGTTGGTGATGTAGATATTTGTGTTGTACAATAAAAATTAGCTAATTTTGTGATTTATACGTCCAAAGGTTGGTTAATATATTTCTGACGAAGTAAAATGTTTATGAAAATTGACAAGGCTTTGTGGTCGAAAACTCGAAATGATTGGTGCATACTTCAATAAGGTAGTACACATAGAAACTTGGACTCACGTCGTGTATCTTATACTACAAGAAAGAGCACATGCATGGTTGTGCTTGTGTTCATGCAATGATGGTAATTAATCGTGATAAACTTGGAACTATTTAAACATATGTTGGAAATTACGCCTTTTTGAAACATGCATATATATCACGTCATTTCTAGGGGCGTAAGAGATTGACTCAGAACTACTCAAAATCGACTCGATTTAAATGAGTCGAGCTCGAGTTCGAGCTACTCGAGTACATTTTGAGTCGAGTTCGAGCTCAAAATACTCGATGCAATGAAGCTCATGAGCCTTATCGAGCTCGATTAAATTACACATTTACCCTTTTATATAAATACATTTACTTAATTTTCATAGAAATCGAGTCGAGCCGAGCTTGATATACCGAGTATTTATCGAGTTCGAGCATGAATGTAGAAATAATCGAGCTCGAGTCGAGTTTCGAGCTCGAGTTTTATATCACGAGTCGAGCTCGAGCTCAAAATATAAAGCTCAAACGAGCTCGAGTTGAGTTTCGAGCTCGAGTTTTAGTATTCGAGTCGAGCTCGAGCTTGGCAGTACTCGGCTCGACTCGGCTCGTTTACACCCCTAGTCATTTCCTACAAAAGAATGGTCGTGTAATATAAGCTTTCTTTATTTTGATTAAAAAAAAAAGGCAAATGATATAAAAATGCATAAAACTTGTCACTTTTTTTTTTTATGCTACAAACTTTTAATTTTTCTATTGTAACATTTAACTTTCTTAATTTTCTTATTGTAGCGTCCAACTTTCTTAATCATCCTATTGATGTCATCCAACTCTTTAATATTTATATTCAGTAGGAACCAACATCCTTAATTTTTCATGTCACCTTACTTTTTTGCTTATTCTGCGCCTCTGATAAGAAAATTAAGAAAGTTGAATCTTATAATAGGAAAATTAAAAGTTTGTAGCATATAAAAAAATGATGAGTTTATGCGTTTTAGACCATTTGCACACAAAAAAATAATAATAATAAATAAATAAATAAATAAAATAATAATATGGTTTGTAAAAGTGGATACAAACTACGGTGTTCATCGGTTCGGTTATCGGGTTATTCGGTTTATTCGGTTCGGTTAGTTCGGTTAATTTTTTTTTGGTATAACCGAAACCGAACCGAACCGAAATTAAATTTGATTCAACCGAACCGAATAACGAAACCGAACCCTATAACCGAAAACCGAACGAATAACCCGAATTACATAATTTTAATTATTATTTTATTTAATTATATATATTTTAGCACAAAATATTTTTTTCAAGCTTAATCATGTTATATTTATACTAAAAAAGAGTTTTAGTGATTTTTTTCCATATATATACATAGAAAAAATATATATTTTATATGAATTCGGTTTTCGGTTTTCATTGCCAAAACCATATCTAACCCGATAACCAAATATTTAGTTAGGTTCGGTTCGGTTTTGACCAATTCGGTCCGGTCACAAATTCGGTTAAGTTATTTTCAGTTTCGGTTTTCGGTTACTGTGGATATTACCCAATCCGTGAACACCCCTAATACAAACCGATAATTCACACTAACAGATATGAAGAACCATCCTTTGAACTCAAAGCCCGTTCTTAATAGTAAACTTTTTAATATTTTTCTTTGTGAAATTGGAATTTAAGATTATCAGCTATGCATATAACTGTGTCACCCGTTCGACCTATCAACTTATTTGACGTGCAGTGGTTTGATAAATGCGTTACACAGTTGTGACCAGTTTACATGGTTAAACTAGGGGTGATTCAGCTTCACTTGATTGAGGAGTTAAATCTTACAGCATATCTTCAGTGTCTTTTCCACTTTTACTCTAAGAATTCGTTGTGTCCACAATCCAAATATCTTCAGAATTCGTTATACCTAAAGTTTCTTCTTTTATTTTAGCCATCTGAAAGTTGTTGGGCTGTTGGGCCTGACATGTTGTTGGGCCAAGAAAACAAAAAAGTAATTGATTCAGGTTCGAGGTGAAATTGTGTGATTTTAAACCTAATTAACCGAACTGTAAGTTAATTAAGGTTCGACCTGAAATTGTGGGAGTTTAACCCCGACCAATCCGATCCCATAACCCGAAACTACACCAAACTTATCTGAACGACATCCCCGTATCAAATTTGTTCTAAGTAGGGATGATATTCTCGATATAATTAGCTAAATGACTCGTTTTATTCAGGGTGTACCGACCCGTGAACCTAAACCTTGACAAAAATTGCCACCTTGTGCAATCCCTGGTTAGAGCCCATTAGTCCTAAGGACCATGGTATAGGGGCCAGGTAGCCCAATTAACTCATGGCTAGCATTGTGTTTGCGAAATACTGTTTAGACATACCCCATTCTCTAAGATATGATTCTAATTTCTATCTGACAAAAAAAAAAAAAAAAAAAAAAAAAAAACTTAAATGAGAAATAGAAGGAATTTTAGTCATACATTTTCAAATAAATAAAATAATTTTAAAAGGATATGATCTATTTTTATAAATCGATCTAAAATGTGGGTGATTGTTACTTTTCATCCTTTTTCACTTGATCCCAACTCATCGATCCATATATATATAAGGTATTAAATTACAGAATATTTTTTATTGTTTAAACCCCCTCTAAACTAATAGATTGACCGTAACAAAGGGCAACAGGTGCAATGTATACATCAAAACAGACAACTGTTTATTTATATTAGCATACAATCCTGTTGAAGATTACGAAATACATTGGTCTTTTAAAACCACAAGCATATTATAATGTAGTTAATAATTAGGATTATCAAAATTGACTACCAAATTATTTAATTATAACATCATTAAAATACTTAAATAGTTATTTCATATTACTTTATCAAAATACTATACAAATTTACATATTACTTTATCAAAATACTATACAAATTTAAAGTTCTATTGTTTAGGTGATTAGGTTAAGATGATACTTAAATTCATAAATACAAAGAGAGAAATCAATTGAAGTTTATAGAAATTGATCAAATTTGCATGCATTTTTATATATAAATTCTCTACTTGAATATATGATCTTCTATTAGCAGTTATAAGTATGGCAGATAGCATTATTATTTTGTAAGACGACTGTATTATAATTTAAAAAACGTTTTTAACATTCATAAACGTGAAGACTGATTTTTTAATTTTCTATTGTTATTTAAAGAGTTTCCCCGTTAAATGCTATTTCAAAAAACGTTTAAGTACATAACATGAGGGTGAAATCTCACATATCAGCCTATTTACATACGCGAAAACGAACGCACCTTATGTGCTTCAAATCATACCTATCATAAGAATGACACCCAAATTTGTGAACTTACTATAAAACTGACTACTAACGATAAGATTACATTGACTCACAATGACACAAACAATAAGCTTATCGTTTAACTTGACCTCGAAGAGTGATATCAAATGTATTGCAGAATGCCAACTGTTGTTCGGTTAGTCTAAAAGCATCTTTCTCGTAACCATCATAAATATCATAATCTTAATCCTCAAGAAGGCTTGCATCGTTTGTACCACCTCCAGCTCGATTCGCTAAGGAGCCATGAATCGAGCCGTTTAATCATTTATCTTCTCAACTTCACTATCTTTTCTTGATCTCCTATTAAGGTACTAGGTATAGAGATGCCGATTTCAAATTCAATCGTTATCAATGTGTATTTTCACACGACCTAATAGTTTGGGTCGTATTTTTATCCTTTTGTGTATTTTCATCTACGCAACTCGCCACTTGTGCAGTAGGAGTTTTATTTCGTTCAACATCCCCTACCTCCTCCACGTCCACCATATTACCTAAAGCTTCAAAGGAATTCGAAGTAGTAGTAATATTAATACCTTTTTTAACATTCACTCCCTTTATTTTCCCTTGTGTCATCTCGGTCTTCTTATTAGGTTAAACCAGTTTATAGACCATGTGAGACTTCGAACCAATATGAATACCACGAACAGTTTGCCTTTGAGTCTTCACGTTCTAAAACAAGTCCGAATCGATTTTCTTAGTAAACTTCACTTTTGATTCGAAACAATTTTCTTAGGACATTGATATAACGAATGACCAAATAACTTACAAGTTGAACATCTAATTGGTTTCCACTCGTGCTCAACGCGAATAGTGTGCAAGATATATCTATCTCCTTCAATTTTTGGTAGAGCCACAATAAGAGTGTCGTTCAAAGCGACATCGGCTTGAAGCTCAATCATTGCTCTCGCAAAACTAGATCGACCCCGTTACCAAGTTTTGTCGCAATAGCACTCAAACCATTCTCCGTGAATGCCGTAATAGAGACATTGTTAAGTTTTACCCAAACTAGGACACTCTTCAAATCTTCCTTAGATACATTCACCATAGGAGACCTTATACGAAGAATCAATGGAACATTACAAATCAACAATGGTCCATTCTCAATCATTGCTTCCATACCCGTGTTGGAGTTAAATTTGAAGAAGAAAATTCCTCTCGAGTTCATCATAGTACCAACAAGACCAAATTTACTCCACGCGTTCTTAACATATTTTTCAACCACAAGATAAGCAACTCTCTTGCCTAGACTAATCATATACACAAAGAAGCGTTTCTTGACCTCTAGGACTGATTTTATGGGAATAGCAATATCAACCCCATTACCAGCCGAGTCAATTAAGGTACAAAAGTTAATAATTTTCTTCCTAGGTTTTCCATTACGACAAGATCTAGTGTTCAAAAGATTAGCATAAGACTTATGTTCACCAATTCCACTCGAATTATCACCTCCTGAGTTCAAGTTAACATCACTTACATTATTAGAAACGTTAGCAGTAGTCACAGCAGCATGTTTGACAGAACTTGATCAACTAGGATTCAATGGTTTTCCATCATCTCCAACATCAAAAGTTTCCCATCAATCATTTGTCTTTCAATATCACTAATATTTGCAGTCAGAGAAGTAAGGTTTGGACTATCGAAAGCCTGTGATAAGCTCGAGAATTGTCCCAGTCCAGCACCATTATGATCATCATTCAACGCAGTACCACAAACCTTCTCGTTTGGACCAGGAATCCCTGAAACATTCTCCATAGCAACCGAATTAAAAACATTCTTCTCTTTTGTTTTGTCCTTTTTTCTTCCACCCCCTTTCACCCCAGAATCAGTGAATAAAAAATATTCAAGAAAAACGATTAGTAATTCAGTAATATGTTTAGATTTTAAGGAAGTCGATCGAATGGATGTTATGTTTAGGTTAAAAAAAAGCCAGAGGGGTCTGACCTTTTCAAATCTAAATGGATACAAATTTCTCTAGTATTTTCTTTAAAAACAAGAATAAGATGGAAGCTTTTTTTAACGGTATCACGAGTGATTCAGAAAAAAATAATGTTTTATGACTATCCTTATATATGTTATTGAATTAACTTCATTTAATCGTTTAAGGGGTTGTATTTTTCATCAATTTAATCTCGTCGAGGTTGCTTACTCGCTTAAGATGATTGATTGGTCCTGCGTGTGAATATTAGGACGGCCACCGTCGTTAAACCTTTCGTTTAAATTCATTAAAAAAGAACAAGTATTTTGCAATTTTATTTGTGGATTAGTTTGCAAATCTACGCGTATTCAGCCACATGTTGTTAGGCCATATATAAAAAACTTTATAATTTCATCATGATCATCAAGTGTGAGTCATACTTTAAATCCTTATATATGTTGCAGTATAAATATCAAACAAGTATATACAACACAATTTACTTTTTGTACTTCACCGTTATTATAATTTTTATTAAATGGTCACTTTAGATTTGGTGGAGCTGAGATTGCGTTTCACGTTGGTGTCTACTCATCTTGCATGGGAAAGACATTTATACAAGAAGTTTTGATATGTCATAAATAAGGAAGAAAAAATAAAGGTGGTTTTAGCTTGGCAATGTTTCTCTGCTTTAGTGCTTTTATAGGATACAAACCTTTTTCCTATCTTATAAAGTTAGTTTTCGTTGCTTAAGGTTGTTGGTTATTGCCTTGAGAATAGAGAAAAGAACATGTCTTTTAAAAAAGAATTCACTCTTGTCTGAACTGAAATAGAAGTCATAAGTTATGTATGGTCGACCGAAAAGAAATTGCACGTATATATCACGTAAACTCGTCCATAATGTGTATGCACTCAGGACGGAACCAAGGGTTCCCGCAGGCTCTCGGGACATCTATAGATTTTTTCGATACATTGTGAATTTTTGAACGAAACATCAAATTTTCCTAAATTGCGAACCACACGGCTTAAACTATTGAAGACGATGAAGTAAAGATGAAGTATTTAGGGTTCACTTTTCCACTTGATAGACGATTTGTCACTCCATCACATGGAGGAAAAGGGAAAGTGATAAACAAAGACAAATCTTAATCATCATTTCATTAAACAATTGTTCAAGACACCTTGCATGTTTCCTATTCCACTACAAAATCAATTTTGTCTACAAATCATAACCAATAATCACACAACTTTCTCACTTTACATATTTCATAACCTTTCAATGCTAGTGTTTTTAAATTGCACAATATAGCCCCTGGAAAGAGACCAACATGGAAATTTAATCTTTCACCCATCATTGAACTAATAGGATCGTATTTAAATACTAGAGTAATAGCTAGGCACAACCAACTCTTTATGAACGGTGCATGTTCGTTTTATGTTACGTACAGTAATAAACTACTGTAGTAATAACAAATTTTGTATTTGTGAAGATGATATGACAGCAGCGTATGTGCAATGCATAAACACGAAAGAAAGGACGTGAGTAGATAACATAAATAGGAGTAATTAAATAGTGTGATCGACATCGACCAAAACAATCAACGATAAAAATTAAGGAAAAAATAATGTGTAATTGATCTTTTCTTCCTTTTTTTTTATTTTTTATTTAACTAAAATACACCGTTGGTCTCTAAAGTTGACACGACACATCGCAATGGGACAAAACTCGGCTTTTTTCGTCGTGGGGTCCTATTCGAGGTTTTCATTCTCAAGTCCTTTGACCATTTTGTCAGTTAGTCGAGGATATCTCATGCGTTAGATTTGTCTTTAGTCCAAGGCACTTTTGCCATTTCAACATATCTCAATTAAAATTTCTTAATTATTGCCACATGTAATGTAACCCTCTCCCCGCCCCAATAAACACATAGTCTGTATTATCATTCGTCCCAGAACTTTCGTGACAAGAATTATCGAATTCACAAACCCTAATTGCATGTCAAAGAACCCTGTTTATCAATCATAAAACCAAAACATGGACTTTACCCTATGGAAAGTAAGAAGACAGTCAAGGTTATCCAGGTTGATGATAACGTCCTATACGACTGCTAAGAAGAAATACTGATCTTTTTTTTTTTATTACGATCATTGCAATTTGTAATTCGGTATTTATTGTTTCCCAATTAACTTTTAGAATGCTTTAAACATATATTGACATGTTTTCGGTGGTAGATCTAATATGTTTAGTATGAGGGTTCATCACAATGGTGTCTTTAAATCTTGGCACAGTAGAATATCGTTGGAGGTATGGAAAGTTTAGTTGATTTGGTTGATGTTGATAGTGTGTCGATTGAAGAGTTGGATGTTCTTATGTATGAATTGGGTTATGAGCTCGGTTCAAAAATTATTATTACTTTGTTAAGCCTGGTAGTAATTTAGATGATGGTTTGTATAGCTTAAGTGAGAGTGCTAATTTAGAAATATTGAAAGATCTTGTTGATGACCATAAGATGATAGAGGTTTATGTTGAAAATGGTAAGACAACATTGGACGTTGATAAAATGTCACCAAAGTCAATTAGAACAGTTATTGCTGATGTGGATGCAACAAAGAAAAATGCAGCTCTTGCTATTGTTCCATATTGCTCAAAGAAATTGTTCTTAGAAAACATTGTTAATAAGTCTGTGGTAGAGGATATATGTGAGGTTACACATCAACCTTTGGAAGTCGATAGTTTGGTACAATCTAGTCGGATGCGAAACACAACCCTTGTTTCCGTTGTAGAGGTCATCATCTTGAAGATGTTGTAGGTGATGTCAACCAAGATATAGATAAACATGTTGAGCATATCCAAATAGATAGTCTGAAGAGGTATCTCAAATGATCAAGAGTTAGGTCATCATGAGGAGGAAACATGTAATCCGTGGATCATATCCAAAAGGTAAATCAAGGGGTTAGTGAAATCGATGAAGCGTAAGTGATGACAATATGAGTGAGAAAGACACTTATATGAGTGGCGATGATGATATTGAGAACAATGGTGATGGAAACACGGTTGTCGATGAGGCTAATACTTTTGAGGAGCCCGATTTTGATGTTAACTGTTCAAAGTGATCGAGACTCTGATTTACCATCTATAGGTACCACCGACCAGCTACCACATGATTTTTTAAGAAAAATGAGTTGGATCCGTTAGATGATAATGATTTTGCAAGTGGTTCGAGAATGAGGATGACTATGTTATTAGGAGGAACAAATTGAGGGCATACAAGAAACAAAGTTAAGTGATGCGGCACAAACAGAGGACAAGATATTTTTATGTGGTCAAAGTTTTGTAAGCGCAAAAGAAGTAAAAGATAGGATCTACCGCTTTCAATAAAGACTAGGAGGAAATTGCAACTAATTAAGAATGACAACAGAGAATTAGGGTTAGGTGTCTTGGACAAATACCGTTTGTGGAATAACAGAAGGTTCGGTCGGAAAAGCCCCAAAGAGGAAAATGGTCCGATAACTAGAGGCCTTGGTAGGATGTATATTTGCGAAAGCGCAAGGAGCAAGCAACAGAGTGTCCATGGTTGTTGTATGTAGCCAAAATACAGATAAAGATGTATGGATTGTTCGAACTTTCGTGGATGAACAAAATGTTTGCAATCAAGAGACATTAAAGCTTGTGACTACAAGTTTCTTTCAAGCAAATAGTTGACCAAGTTCAAGTCAATCCGGATATTCCAATCTGTAATGCTCAAGATCATTTCGAGAAGCAGTTTGAAGTTCATGTGTCTATGCAAAAGCATTAAGGGCAAAAACAAGGCGAAAATAAGATTAGGGGTGATCATAAGCAACAATACACCCTTTTAAAAGACTATGTTGAAGAGTTGCGTAAAACTAACCGAGATACAATAGTTAGGATAAGTGTACAAACCGCAATGGATGCAACAAGTCCAACCGAGTTTTCAAGAGAATGTATGTATGCTTAGGCGCTTTGAAGGAAGGATACAAAGCTTGTCAAAGAGAGTTGTTGGGTTAGATGGTGCTTTTATGAGGGTCCTTTTCCGCCGACTTCTTACATGAGTCGGTATAGACAACAACAATGGAATATACCCGTAGCCTACGCGTTCTGTGTGAAAGCAAAGACTCATGGATTTGGTTTCTTGAATGTCTAAGAGATGATCTTGACTTGCAACCAAACTCAAACTACACTTTTATCGACATGCAAAAGGTGATTTTACCATTTAGTTGATTAGATTCACTTGTATTTTCGTTAAATGCAAGTTTTATCGAGAAGGAATTGATGTTTATTTGTGCAGGTATCATTCCGGCGTTAGCGTATATTCCTAGTCTTTGAACACGATATTGTTTGAAGCACATCCATGATAATATGAAATTGCAATGGAATGCTAAAGCATACAAGGAACATTTGTGGAGATGTGCGGCGACAACAACCGTCCAACAATTTGAGGCGACCATCTTTGGCATTCAAGAGTTTTAGCGAACCCGCCCATGCTTGGTTAAGTAAGATACCACCAACACATTGGTCAAGGTCGCATTTTCGTGTACCTAACCAAATCTATGTCTACTTGTACATCTTTTGTTCTCGACATTTTCGGTACCTAACCAAACAAGTTGTAGGGAGGGCTCATTCGATGTGCTACTTAATAACATGTGTGAGGTGTTCAATGGGAAACTAGTGGGAGGTAGGCACCAACCCATCATTACTTCTTTGGAATACATTAGAGTCTTGTATGAAAAGAATAATGAGCGTTGTGAATGTGATTCAAAAGTGTGTCGGACCATTAACACCAAAGGCAACACTCATGTTAGATGCAATCAAGAAAGAGGCTTATAAGTACACCGCTTACGGGTTGAAGGAGAAAAGTATGAGGTGGGTGGATGGGAGACAAGTGTACAAAGTGAATGTTGAAGCTAGGGCTTGTACATGTAGAAGATGGGAGCTTCTGGTATGCCATGTAAACATGCTGTTGCTACCCACCGGTGTATGAGGTTGAATGGAATGCAAAGAAGAAGGCAAAGGTTACAGGTGACAACTATGCAAGTAATGATCAACCAAGTGTGGTCCATCTCAATCTAGAAGTCAAGTTGATCTCGCTCGGTGGGTCTCCAAAACAATTTTGGACTAAAACCAAGATTATAGCAAAGAAAGCTTTCTTCACCACAAAAAATGCTAGTTAAGCATATGAAAGCCAATGTTATCCATCGAATATGTATTCCCTAAACATTATTTGTTGTGTTTAAACAATGTATGTTTTCGAACTTTGTAAAAACAAAATTTTATGCATTTGGAAATATATCCATTTGCGTTATGTATGAAATCATGTCATGTTAGTGTATGGGTTAAATTGTGTGTTTATGGTATTGTTTTAATACAGTCATCATACATCTGTGTTTTGAGTTGGATACTGTTACTCTATTATCACAAACACTAATGAAGGATCAAAGATGGATGAACAACACCATATCAAGTTTATCTTGATACTCAGAAATGGTGTCGGTTCACCCATCCTTGAGACTTCATACGTCTATGAATCTTGGATCTGTTGAACTTGGATCTGTGTTTTGAGTTGGCTACCATTTTTCTATCATCACAAACAGGAATGAAGGATCAAAGATGGATGAAAAACACCATATCGAGTTTATGTTGATACTCAAAAGTGGTGTCTGGTCATCCATCTTTGAGACTTCATATGCCTATGGTTCTTGGATCTGTTGAACTTGGATTTGTGTTTGAGTTTGGTTGCTGTTGCTCTATTATCACAAACACCAATGAAGGATCAAAGATGGATGAACAACACCATATCAAGTTTATGTTGACACTCAAAAGTGGTGCCATACATCCATCTTTGAGACTTCATATGTCTATGAATCTAGGATTTGTTGAACTTGGATCCGGGTTTGAGTAGGATACGGTTATTCTATCATCACAAACATGAATGAAGGATCAAAGATGGATGAACAACACCATATCAAGCTTATGTTGATTCTCAAAAGTGGTGTCTGTTCATCCATCTCAGATCATTCATCCATCTTTGATACTTGGATCTGTGTTTTGAGTTAGATACGGTTAACAAACACAAATGAAGGATGAAAGATGGATGAACAACACTATATCAAGTTTATGTTGATACTCAAAAGTGGTGTCTGTTCATCCATCCCTCATCATTCATCCATCTTTGATACTGGTAGCTTGGTTATGAGTTTGATCATTTTACTAAGGTGTGGTTTGAATTAGATAATATTTGTGTGGCAACTGAGGTGGGTTTGATCATTTATAAGGGGTAGGAGAAAGTATTAAAGGCATAACACTCATAAGGACTAAATGATAAAAGTAAAACTACTTATATTGTAGAAGGACCAAACTACATCAAAACTTGACTTTTCAAAAGTCAACCATCGCCACACGTCTACTTACGGACCATACATACCACCGACTCAAAAGGCAAAACCACCTACATTGCTAACCCACTAGATAAACCATATACATACGGCAATGATGAGTATCCGGGAGAAAACACGAAGTTCCTCGGTCGGCGAGTTTCTCCTTCCGAGGAGGAGTTCGGTAGGGTATTGGCTTGAGTAGCCTCTAGCTCATTTCCAGGCGATGCGTCTATAGTATCCATGGTCTCACCGATGAGGGCTTGTTGGCATTCTTGCAGCGCCGCCTCATTACGGTGGATATGCCTTTGCAAGCAGAGGAACACCTCCCTTGCTCGGTGATGCATGGTGGATCCAACCACCCGTTTATGGGACACCGGATCCCTAAAAATCGAAAACAAGCGTTTGAACACACTTAAAAGTCGACTCAAAGATGAAACTATTAACTAAACATGTTAAATTAAAAATACACGCATTATTATGTAGAATACTAGCCAACTGAGCAGGACATGCATAGTATTGCTGCCGCGTTGACATTATTCCAAAGAAGTTTTAACTACAACTAGCCTACCACAAGCACAACGAACCATTATTACAAGTAGATCGGAAAAATTCAGGATAAGAATTATTTTTGGTGGAGGAGACTTTAGGGATGAGTGGTGAATATGAGTTGCTTTTATTAGGCCCTATTTACTGTAGCAGCCACACAAAAGTGTATCGAGCACGCTTAATAGATATGTTGAAATGGCAAAAGTGCCCTTGGACTAAAGACAAATCTAACGCCATGAGATGTCCTTGACTAACGGCAAAATGGTCAAAGGACTTGTAGCGAGTGAAAACCTTGAAATAGGGACCCCCGACGATGAAAATGCCGAGTTTTGTCCCATTGCGATGCGTCGTGCCACCTTTAGGGACCAACGGTGTATTTTAGTCTTTTTATTTCTTTTATGATTGATCTTAGACTAAATGTAATAAGGGAGACTCATTACTGTGGTCAATATTGCTACATTAGCGCAAACTCGGCTTTCTTTCTTTTCAACCTTATTCACAAACAATTTAGTGTAATAAGACGATCGCGGTCACTACTTAGATATACTCCACTTAAACTCAAATATATTACACAAAAACTATTTAATAAAAACACTCACACAACAATCTTGCACGACACGATCGTGCAATCGACCAAGTCTTTACCTTTTATCTTTTGAAAACGCGTCAACCCAGCGTCACGTAATAAAAAGGACTCGGTCTTGATAAGAGTGACCGTAGTCATGAACTCCCTACTACGTACGTTCTTATAGTACTAATACAAATATGTGATTCGAAAGAAAGTCCCCCATTGTAAAGTTACTATTTATTTTATTTCTTACGTTTAATAAACTTTTAAATCTCAGTATACGCTTCCAAAAACTTATGCAAATGTCTATCTTTTATACCTCTAACTCGATCATATATCCATATATAGCAATTACTTTTATTATAAAAGGTAGGCATATAGCAGCTGCATTATATTACGTATCTTACAAAAACTTGAAATGAAATATTAAATATCAATTGAATTAATATATACATACAGAGTTGAGATCCATGTAGAACTCAAATTTGTCATGAAACCAATTAACCAATCACGTTCATCCATTTTTATTTTCACCTTTTTAAAACAACATATCTCGCAAACGGTAAATCTTGTTCTAAAAAAATACATTATCGTGACGAGAATTAAATTATCTTTCATAGATATCGTTGGTATATATCTTACCTAACTTTTTTTAAAAGTTCGTCAGAAAATCACGTGTGATTTGTAAAATCACGTGTGATTTTAAAAATCACGTGTGATTCGAAAATCAAATCACATATGATTTTAAGAAATCACATGTGATTTACAAATCACGTGTGATTTTTACAAATCGCGTGTGATTTTTACGGACGAAATTTTTAAAAAAAGTTCGTCGAAAGATATAACAATCGCATCATAGAAAGATAATTTAATTCTCGTCGAGATAATATAATTTTTGACGTAACGATTAACGGTTTGTGAGATATTTAATTTTCAAAAATGGTGAATATATTTTAATAAAAGAAATGAGTGGCTATGATTGGTTGATTGGTTCTATGGCAAATATGGGTTCTATAATGAACTTTTCTCTATACATACATAGCTTATAAAATAAATAATAAACTTGTTATTGTCTCATTCTATGCATGTTACGTCTATAGAAGGTGACAATATTTTAACAACTTTACAAACACCATAAGACATTCAAACAATAATTGTGTAGTAGTTTATTTCAAGTTGCATAAAGACAACATTGGAAAGTTTCAACATCGTTATGAATTATTATTTAGTTACGATGGATGTTGTGCGGCGGAGACGGTGGTGCATGTGGTTTTTGATAACGATGGCGGTGGTTGAGGTGGCATGTTAATTGATGGACGTTGTTTTACAAGAGCTAGACCATAATAGGTGGCGCTTGCAACTCTATCATCCAAAGTTGACTTATATTATTATTAAATTTTTCTTGAATTATCGTGGTTTTTTCTTCATAGTTCCACGGATAAAAAGATGGTCCATCTTTCTTATCACAAATATAAATAAGAGTAAATTGCAAAAATGGTCTTTGTGATTTAGCTTAATTGCAGGTTTAATCCTTAACATTTTGAAAGTATGAGCATATAATTGACTGCACTTTTAGGGAAAAATGCGTTTAGTATGATACCATGAATCACAATCGGTATCGGTTTTGATATAAGATGGGTCTCTTACTTATAACATATTCATTCATCCCCTTTTGGACTCTTATGGAGTATGGACAATATCGATATTTTATTCCTATATAATGTGAGCCCCTTATCATAACCAAATACTTAAAAACATTACCACTGTCATTCCCTCATTCTCATAAGGAATACCAAACGTACCCTTAGTCTTTGGTTAAACTGAAATGACTAAATTACCCTTGTGTTCTTCCAACTGATTTTTTACTTGAACATTTTACTTTTTCTTTAATAAAAACTCATCGGTGTCCTACGAACACATGAGCAAACTCATAAACTCACAAATTCAACTTATAATCATTTGCAAAATACTCTGATTAACAAACAAACGTTTTCATCATCTTCAACACTAAATCATTCAGTATATTAAACGCACCAATTAATCTCTAACCTCATCGATAGAATAAAAACACAAAAAATCAACATTATTGATTATTTATCTCATTTTACTTTCATACTCAAAAATATAAGAACAAAGCCATATCCATCATCGCAATCTTCATCAACCTCCGTAACCATCACGCCTAACACTAACCTTCACCACCAAAACCTAACACTAACACCGCCACCTGTGTGATTCGTTTTCTTAGTCAGAATAGATATTTGGTGCTGGTGAGGTACGCTTTTTTGGTTGGAACAGATTTGTGGTGGTTGGGGACGCTAACTCATATCCGATGGATTGGAGGAAATCTGGTGGTTGGAACAAATGTTTAAATGAAATTAGTTGAAGGATGATGATTACATGCGATGGTGTTGTTTAGGTTTTGTGTTCATATGTTGGTATGTGTGTTGTACTATTTGTTGGTTGTGTTTGTTTGTGTCTTTATGTGTTTGAAAAACATATTTTGTTTGGGTTCTAGGATGATGAATGATTTCTTTTGGGAAAAAATTATACGGGGAATAGAGATAATGTTTGTTTGATTAATTCTAATTTGTATGATGGTGTTGGTAAAGTCTGGAAACAAGAATAAGTATATTATTACTAGGAAAAAAGTTAGAAGTCTAATTGGAAATAGAAAAGAGGAAAATAAGGGTAAATTAGTCATTTTAATTCGAACAGGGACTAATAGTGTAGTCGAAAGTTCCCCATAAGGACTATGTATGCACTTTAGACACATTAGGTATTAAACCTGCAATTTGGCTAAACCACAAGAACGATTCTTGCAATTACTCTACAAATAATTACTTGTGTAATTATAGATAATATTTATGGCTTAAGAGTTGCATTCAAGGTTTTAAAGGTTAACTAGGCACCAATTTAATTTTGGAAAACCGATTTTGAGAAAACATGTCGGTTGAACTACCGATTAAAACGAGAATGGGGAACTCTGTCAGCTTGATTAAAAAATGATTTAAAAAAAAGTATATTGTAATTTTTCTAATTGTGTTACGTTAATGCCAGTTTACTTTTTCTATTTTCCGTATATAAATGAAAGAAAAAATCGAAGTACAAACATGTGAATAACACGCGACCTTAGTGAAAGGTTTATAGATATAATTTAATATGCGTATGACTAGATTCGAACTCGAGACTTCGGGATTGCACACATTACGTATGAGAGTTGATGTTAAAATAATTAATATATATAAACGTTATTATTATTAATTACTTGTCACGAAATAAAACTTAACGATAGTTAATATTTAACGAGGTTAGACTAACGGTCTTTGAATGTAAACTACGAGGACTAGAGATGAAATTAGTGGACAAGAAAATTCTAGAACCCCTCCTTTGGGTCCATGGCCGGTCGTGGGTCTTCAAGCCCTAGGGGAGAGATTTCTTTGTCACCAAGTTTTGAGAAACTATAAATACAAACCCCTTGTATTCATAATTCTTAACCTTGGATCACTTAGAAACCTAATTTCTTCTCCTCTCCTCACCTCTTGTTGTTTGGTCGATCGTGTACATCCCTCCCCATAGGGATACGATTTTCCAACTTCAAGATACAAGTGTTTGGCTTTATTTGTGATTCAAGAACCTAGCTTTTCACATCAAATCGATAGTAGTACGTGTGTACAAGAACGAAGGACGAAAACAATTGTGTTTATGGAGATTTGTGGGTGTCGACTTCTTTGGGTCGATTGGTTATAAACCCTAAGTTAGGGTTTGGGTTTTTGTTCCTCGTTCACGTTATCGTGTGTTTCTTGAATTGCTAAAAGGTACGCATATTCTTTTATTCGGTTAATTCAATTACAAGTATTATTCCTATTACTTCCGCTGCATGCTTTGATGATGTTTACTTGATTTTAATAATTTTTATGATTAGTAAAACCCAACACTTAGAACTTCTTTTCTATTTCTTGAAATATTTAGATCGGCAGTAAAACTTTGACCACGTGTATTTGTGGGTGTCAAATGCAACTGGATTTTTTTCCAAGACCAGCCCTAACGCCATTACACCGTGATGTCCAACTATTTAAGTGACCTTTTGACTAGAGTTGTGTTCTAGTCGATACCTTTTTCTCATCTAGGCTCTAAAACAAGTACTTTTCAAATTCATTTTTCTTTCGACATGATTATGTTAGATTGCATAATTCCTCGTAGGTGTAACTTTATTAATGACCATTATTTATAATGTTGAAATCCTAGATACCCTAAACTCACAAACCGGGCTTGGGCCTATTTATCCACTAATACTCCCCCACAGTCTGAGCGGCAAAATCGCAAAAGCTCGGACTAGAGTAGCAAACTAGAAAAGAAAAGAAAAACAAAACATTAACTTAATAAAAGCATAACTTTAGTCGACTCGTAACAAAACCGTACCAACGGTCGAATTTAGTTGACTGGTACCAACGGTCGTCTAAGTCGACTTTAGGGACTGGTACCAACGGTCAACTTTAGTCGACTGGTAACAAAGTTGTACGAACAATCAACTAACAAACAAACAATAAACAACTATAAACAACTATTAAATTATTTTTAACAATAAAACAAAAACATAACATAATAGATTCTAGTTTGATTGATTCCCTGCACAAGAAGAGTAACTGTTAGCCTTGCCGTGGGGACGGACCCCACGATTAGACTCCGACGTGAGAGTAAGTACACATTCTTGAAAGAGAGATAGATTTAAGAGTATGTGTGTGTAATTATGAGAGAGAAAGTTGTACCTTGTATGGGGATTAGAGCCCCTTTTATAGGTGAGGCTTACCGCTAGGGTTTCCTAGATACTCGCATATAGTGGTTAGTCGCCGGAGCCGGACCCTTGTCGGATAAGGTTCCGTGTCAATCGCGGATGCGGACACTGGATACCTTCAGTGGCTGATGACTCAGCCTGCCATGTATCTTGCGTGCGTCTTTAGGTCTGGACTATAGCCAATTTCGTCATTGGGCTTACTGTCGGTCCAGAGTTCATAGTTATTTTATCGTTATTGGGCCTGGGCCCAGTATGTGTATATTGTGTATTAGGCCTAGTGGGCCCGTTATACATACTATACATCATCAAGTCCCCCCAGTCTAGTATGTGCATTGCGTGCGGGTATTGTCGCGTGCGGTGGATATTACTAGACTTGAGTTGACTGAGCGCTTTTCCTTTCCGTGCCTTTTTTGAAATATCCTTCTGATGTTCCTCTTTTTTAGGGACTACTACGTCATCCAGTCCCCCCAGTCTGGCATATTTATTGCACACGGATATATGTCGCGTGCGGTGAATATTTTTAGACTTGAAGTTTGACGGAGCCGTTTCTACTTATTTTTTAAGTGTTTTTATGACGTTTTATTTCTTGCTTTACGTGTTGTGCAAACGTAAATGATTACTGACCCTTCATTTTCTAGCTGATTGGACCTGGTGGGTCCTGCGTCTTTTCACTAGTCTTGCTTTTTTGCTCTTTGCTAATCGTCGTTGGTTTGTTTTTTGACACGTGTCATTTTTAGGGTTTATCTGGATGCCAACAACCTCCTTGTATAAATACGCTTTACTTTTCCTTTGCCCCATTTCTCTTTTACTATTCTCTATTCGAAAGCGGTATTTTTCTTCCTTTCGATCTAATCTTCTTGGGTTGCGTCCGTCATCCAGGTTGTCTATCCAGGTTAGGTTCTAACTCCTTTTCTTCTTGCGTTATGGGTACTTTTGCATCTGCTAAGTCTAAACTTTCACAAAGGATGCTTGATCACTTTTGTATTAAATATTCAATTCCGCAATTTGTTCATCGGAATTGCCTGATCCGGATCATACTATTCAAGAGGCACCAGCTGGGAAGATTGGTGTATATACCCGCTTTTTTGAATATGCTAATTTCCGTCTTCCTTTATCGGTGTTCCTTATTTCTATCCTTAATTATTATCGCGTCCATATATCGCAGTTTTCTGTTATTGGTGCTGCTAAAGTTTCTCAATTTGAGATTCTTTGTTTCGCTATTGGCATCAAACCTTCGGTTGGGTTATTTAGGTTTTTTATGTTCAGTCTCAGAAGAATGGCTGGCTTTCTTTTAGTAAACGAGTTGATAGTTTTGGCGTTTGCTATACTAAACCCCTTGATTCTCTTAAAAGTTGGAATGATCATTTCTTCTGGGTTGACTCCTTTGCTTGTCCTACTATTCATCCTTTCTGTGTTGGGAGAAGCGTTCCTAAGGATGCTATTCCTAAGGATTCTGAGTTTGATGTTGGGCATGTTGCTTCCCTTGTTGCCAATGCTTCTCCTTTTCTCAAATTTTCAAATCCTTTCTCTGCTTGGTTGGGTTAAGTCGTAATTTTACTTTGGGTGAAGCTTTTTACCCTGTGTTCTATAACGAAGAAGATCAGGGTGTGTGTACCATATTTACATTTCTTTACTTTCTCATCCCTTTTTTGTGTGTCCTAAACCGTGTTTGTTGTTTTCCTACTCTTTGCAGCGATGGATTTGCTATCTTTGGTTCAAATGAAAAATCCTATGAAGCTGAGAGTTGATATTCGTCCTTTCGGAGAGGGTGAGCTTCCGTTGTTGGAACTAACTGAAATCCGGACCGTTTCTCTTGTCCCTCCATCTTCTGTTGGGTTAGGTGCTAACGAGAATATGCTTGTTGATTTTGAAGTCGGAGCTTCTAGGTTATGCGATGATTCTGTGAATGTTAATATTGCGCGGCCTGCTTGTTATGTTGCTGAAGCTGCTCTTCTACTGTCTGGTACTACTCCTAGTACCTTTTCGGTGTCTGCTTGTGATGTGGCTTCAGGTTCTCGAAGAAAGAGGATGAAAGTTTGCATCGATCCTGTTTATCCTCGTAAGAAGTTGAGGAGTGATTATGTGGATTTTGGTAGGACTTCTATTGATGGTAAGTCTTCGAAATCTATTCAGAAGTTGCTTGCTCAAAGTACGCGTTCTCTTGAATTTTCTTTGAATGCTTTACCCATTCATTCTTCTTCTTCTCCTTCATTATCAATCACTCCCCTTCATGAAGCTGGGACGTCTAATGAGTCTGATTCTGGTGTGCTTTGTCTTGGTAGTTCTCCCTTCAGGTTCATTTTCTTGATTTTTATCTTTTCATGATGTTTTTTTTTTCTTCTTCTCTTGCTTTTACCTATTTTTTGCTTGTTGTTTGGTAGGTCCTCGGTGCCGGTTGTAACGGACGTTGTTATTACTACTGTCGTTTCTGTCGAGAGGGAAAGGGGTCAAATGAATGTCCCCTCCTCCATTCCCGGCAGTCTCAATGTTGTTGGCGGTGTTCACCCTGCTCTTGATGATTTTTCTGACTTTGATATCTCGGCTGGAGACATCCGCGTTGTTGATGGTTTGAATGTTCGTTCTTCGCCTGGTGTTCATGTTCCAAAATGGAACGTTGCCAAGAACTCTCTTCTTGATGATGTTAATGAATGTCGTGGTATAGTGGATGAGTTTTCCCATCCTTGTTATTTTTCTTCCATTCATGAGATGGGGTATGATCACCTTCTAGCTGAGTTTATTGTTGCTACAGCACGACAGGCGTGCTTTAGTTCCGAAGTCCGTATGCGATTGGAGTATAATATGGTAGAGAGAAAGCGCTTATTATCCATGCTAGAAGAAAGGGATAAGGAGGTCTCGATCCTTAAGGCCAGAGTTGTTGCAGTCGGGTCCTCTGAGTTGGCTACTGCTGCTGAGTTGTCCGCAGCTTATGTTGCGAAACTTACTTTGTTGAAGAGTCAAAATTCTTCCCTTGAGCGGGAGCAAGACTCTCTTCGTGTTGAGCTTACTAAGCTCCGATCTTCTTTTGATGAGAAGGATTATGAGTCTTGTACTTTGAGGGCTAAAGTTGATGTGCTCAAGTCTCAGAATGCTAACCTTTCTGGAAAGGCATGATTTTTCACCCAACTCTTCCATTCGCTTATTCTTCCATTGTATTTTGACTCTATATTTTTATTTATGGATACGTACTTTGGAGTCCTCATGTTCCGAGCTTCGCAGTCAGGTTCTTTCTCTTGATGCTTTGAGGGAAGAGTTTTCCAAGACCCAAGACGCAAAGGTGGCTGCGGTTATGAAAAAGGTTGATTCAACAGTTGATGATTTCTGTGCACTGGCTTGGCACCTTGATGAAGAGTTTTATCCTCGCTTTCTCACTTTGCTATATAGTCAGCGTTGGTTGTTGACTAATGGCATGAGCCTTGTTGTGTTTAAGTGTTTGAATTCTCCCGAGTATGTTGCAGCAATGGCGGAGGTTATCAGCCATGCCATTGATAAAGGTATGCAAGTTGGGCTAGCAGCGGGCATTATTCATGGTAAGGAGAAGAAAGAGCTTGTGGATCTTGCTGCGTATGACCCTTCTGCGGAGGCTCATTATCTTTCCGTCGTGAAGGCCCTTGCGGATGTGGAATTTTCATTACTCTTTATTCTTAAATCTAGCAAAGATGCTGGTATTGCGGAGGTTATGGATCTTCTTCGGGTTGAGGGGCCGCATGTGAGTACCCCCATGATTGTTGGGTTACAGCCTAACTTTGAACAGCTTGAGGTTCCTGTTTATGACAAGCATGCTAGTACTATTATTGGAACTAGCTCATTGTCTCGCTCGCTGGAAGTTGTTCAAGGAAGGGTTGATCAATTTAGGAGTCTTCCTGTTTCTCACCAGTCCACTGTTGCTGATATTTATGATTCTTTAGTTGATCCGTTGTCCGCCCGTAATGTTATGGGTACGGAAGGTCCTTCCGTTGGCAAGTTGGCCAGTACTTCGTTGCCACTTGTGCTTGCTTCTGCTAGTATTCCCGATGTCTCGGTTAGGCCCCTTTCCACCGATGATTATGATTTTGGAGAGTCTAGTGTTATTGTTGATATTGCGGAGGATCCACTCCCTGATGTGAGCAAATTTCCGTCCATCCTATCTGAGTCCGAAGCTAGCGTGACTGTCTTGGAGCAAAACTAGTTTACTTTTCTTTCTTTTTATATTTGTAGTCCTTTGAACAATGTCTAGCTTTTCCATTTCTTGTAATGTTCACAATGGTGGTGTGAAGCTTGTTACCTTTTCTACGCTACTATCTTTTTGTTTTTTCGGATACCTGTGTTCTTAGTATCCGCTGCATGCATTGTGTGTTGCTATTATTTTAACGTTATACGGATATGCACGTTTTTAATAGTCTTTTGTGTACATCCTCTTTGGATTTGTGCCGTGCTATTTAACGTTATATGGATATGCACGTTTTAATAGTCTTTGGATAATGTTTGGGCTATCCTCCCAGTACCGGGCTTGCAATACCTCTTACGTACCTTGGTGATTATGTTGTTCACCTTTTGGTTATTCGTGATAACTCTTTGTTATTCGGAAATAACATATTTGGGTCATGCCCAATTTTGTGCTTGCGCGTCTTATGCATTTAATCAAAATGAAATTATTTGAAAAATAAAACAATGAAGGTAGCTAATCTTCACTTTTTTATTGATTTGATATATTTCAAAATAAATTACAAAAATTTCAAAAATTGTAAATTCGAGTACATTTTTTCCATTGTCAATTGTTCTTACCCTTTTTATTCTGAGCCTTATAACTGGTGACGCTCTGTCCTTTCCGGAACTTTGTTGATGGCGGACATCATTCTTGAGAAGTGCTTTTGCAATTCTGCTTCTCTTCGCTCTTGTGAAAGTTTTGTTTTAATGGTTGCCCATGGCGAGTTGCCTTATACATAATAATTGTGATTCTCTTTCTTGAAGAAACATTCTTGTTGGATGTGCTTTTGCTAACATTGTCATTATTCGCTGACTTTCCCGGTGCGGGTATTTTCCTTTCTCTTCTAAGTTCCGTATCCTCCTTCTTGTCTGCTATCCGTTTCTTGAAGT
This sequence comes from Chrysanthemum lavandulifolium, assembly GCA_022545495.1. NCBI lineage: Eukaryota > Viridiplantae > Streptophyta > Magnoliopsida > Asterales > Asteraceae > Chrysanthemum > Chrysanthemum lavandulifolium. The sequence continues at coordinate 67,610,205 of CM040243.1, forward strand.
AGTTCCGGTCCCTGCTTCCTCATGGGGCCGCTGCATTCTCCCTACGGGGTTCCCTGGGAAGTTCGTGGGGCTTGTAATTATTTCTTGAAAGGCTGTGATGATCCCCTTGCGTGCTGTTCTTTACAGCAGCGGGTTTATAATGTTGTAGGGTATACAACAAGTTCGATAGGCCTTTCAAGAGGTTTCCCGTATGAGCTTGCCCTAATGCGCGGTAGTGGAAGGGCTTTTAGTGAGGTTGCTTTTCCACCGCGTAGCTTTTGTTTTATCTCGGCGCCCGCAAGCTGATCATTTGTTCCTTAAACCCAGTCTATCCGACCCGATCTGCCTGGATTGGTAGACGTACGCTTCTTTAGGGGTCGGGCTGTATAAACAGAGGAATGAAGGCATAGTCTTCATCCTCTGTTGTTTGTCATTCCTAGGGTAGCTTCTTGTTAATTATGGGGCATTTTACGCATTGCGTTGTCCCCCACTTCCATTGTTGTCCTTCCCCAGGGACCAAACTCTTTGCACATTCTATCACTCCTTTCGACCTAGTTCCTGTGATATAGTTATTTCTTCCGCTCGGGAACGCCGAGGTTAGGAAGGAACTATTTGCACTACCAAAATCTCAAAGGGCTAATGAGAGTCTAAACGTTTTAAACTCCCACCTTTGGTATGCCCTATAGTCTGGGTATGCTCACGCAAACTTCAATGGACATGGGTTTTGGGTGAAGGAGTGTTGTGAATGGTCGCGGAGGTTGGTTATTAGTCGCCATTTTAGAACGACTAATTGTTATTAGTAGTCACTTTAGAACACGTTTCGGTTGGCCCGACATCTGCTTTTGTTCTTATGTTTCTCTTTTGGAGGGTAAAGGTTCAGGTTAAGTATGGATTCTTTGGAAACGACCGTGCATTGGCAATGTGTTGTTGTTGATGGCCGATTGTATTCTTTTTCTACCGTATACCATCGTGTTCTTCTTCTAAATAACATCTTGACTTCTCTTTGGTTTTTCCGAAATTTTCATTTGCTCGTTGTTGTGTGCCAATCCTTTTTAAAGAAGGAGTAATTCCTTATTACTTTTTCTCGCTCTTTCCCTTTATTTACCTCGCATAGTTATAGCGAGGATTTTACTGCTTTTGTATGCGTTAGCATTAATTTTCATTTATTGCTTTGTTGGTAGGCACGTGTCTAGGCTCGTAGCTGGGCATCTCGTTGTTCTGTTAGATTTGACACAATATTTCTTGGGAAGGAACGCGAATCAGACTTGTAAATTTTCTCTCATTTTGAATATTTGGATAAGGCTTATCCTTTTGCTTCCACCCTCGCTTGGTCGCTATCGGGGGCTTTCCATTCCGAGACCTTATCATTTCCTTAGTTTTGGCGTTCATGTCATGTTTGCCGTAATTTTTGCATACTTCTATCGGATTGTTGTCCTTTCTGCTAGTATTGAACCACGGATGTTTGTGCTTCTTATTCTCTGGGGACAATTTCCAAAGGATTTTTCTTTTATCCGTAGTGTGTTTCAGTGTTCTTCGTCCTTTATTCTGCCTTCTTTTCGTGCGGCCTTCCATGGTTTGATTTGTTTTAAAGTGACGAGGTGCTTCTTTGGCGCTTGTCTTTGCTTCTTGAGTCTGCTCGGTACTTGACTCCTTTTATTGTATTTAATCACACGCTTCCTTGCTTTGTGTTTCTGCTTGGGACTTTTGGTTCTTTATTTGTTAGGGTTTATAGAGTCAGATTTTCACTTGTTCCGGTAAGGATGTCCAGATCCGTGTTTATTTTATTAGCACTCTTGCTTTCCTTTTCTTGTTCGATTTCTGATTTCATCTTTTTGTAGATGCGCGCGCGGTTCGTCCGACTCTACTTTGAGTGCTTTTGCCTTCCTTACGAATAGTTTTTAAGTGATGGTGGTGATGTTTTTTTTTATTTAGCGCTTGGCTTTTTCCTGTTGCTCTTCTACATCTGTCATCGTCCCTTTCTTTCTGTCTTCCTTTTGCTTTTTTAAATGTAGACATTCTTCTGTGGTATGCCTTGCCTTTCCATGAAATTCGCAGAATTTTCCATCAACTTTTTCTTCAACCGCGGTGATTGAGGGCGGGCTTGGAGACCTCGCTTTTCTTGGTGCCGATATTTCCTCTAAAGGTTTTCGTAGGTTGCGGAAACCCTTTTGCCTTTCTCTGATTCTTGATTTGCCTTAAATTCTTTTTTGAAATTTTGTCGACGCTTGACTACTGTTCGTTCCATCGGTCTTTGTACCCAGTGCCTTTTTCTTTTGCGACTTCCTGCGGCTACTTCTCCTTTTAGGTAGGAGGTAGTTGTATTCATTACTTCGCTCATTGACTTTGGTATTCTGTCGTGTAATCGCTTAATCAGCCCAGGATCGGTGATTGCATGCATGAATCCTGAGACTTTCATAATTTCTGGGGCTCCCTTTATGTCCCTGGTTTCTTCTTTAAACCTTCTTACAAAGTCTCCGTTAGCTCTCCATCTCTTTGCTTGATATGATGAAGTTCTACATGATCTTTGATACATTTCTTTTGCTGGAGGAAGTTAGTCAAGAAAAACTCCTTCAGTTTGTCATAGCTGTCTATTGACTCGGGCGGGAGATCGTCAAACCAGACCTTAGCGGATCCAATTAGTGTGGAGTTGAACATGTGGCACCAAGTTGGCATGGCCCATCGTTCCAATTTTGTCGCTGCCTAGAAGATTTTAAGATGATCCTCTGGGTTTCCACTTCCATCATATGTTTTCATGTTGGTTGGCATTCGCGTTTGCACTGGCATCTCGAAGTAGCGGATACGTGGAGTGAATGGATCAGTCTCCTTGCAGACCCAGGGTCTGGCCAGGTCATAGTCGTTACTATCACGTGGTTTCCACTTTCTGACTTCGGACCTCCGACATCCGTTTTCGTTAGGCCCGTCGCCTAAGCAGCTATCCATTTTCCGAGATCGAGCTCTTTCAATTCCGTGCCTTCTGAATCCTGGTCTTATTTTTTGCGATTGGGAGTCTTTGTGGCTTCTCTCTTCTTTTCTTTCAGTAACATGGCGGACTGGCTGCCTGTGTTCTTTGGAGTACACGGAAATACTTTCTTCTTTGTCTCCGAGCCGGTGGAACACACTATTACGCAGCCTTTGGAACACCGTTCCCCTTCCGTCTTCTTTCCCTTTGGGTGACCTAGATCAGGTGCGTCTTCGGCCGCTACCATTTTGTGTGTTCCGCCGCTTTATTGACTCGAGCTGCTTTCGCAAGTCTCTCCTTGGTATTTCCGATTTATGATAATGCGGGGCTTCACGGTAATCCTTCCGGATTTTTACCGCTTTGGCTCTTTCTTCCCGTTTTTGAACTTTCTCCGTCATAATAGGTAAGATATGGTCGAAGTACTTATCACAATACTTCCGGAGGGCTGTGTCGGACGCAGGCCCCTCAAGATTTGTTGAGACCGTGTGGTTTTCTCTTTCCACTATACTCCGCAATGTGGACACAAAGGCGGGAGTTGGTCTAAACCGAGTGCTCATGGCGAGTATTTTTTGGAACGCAGTTATGTACTGGGTTCCACGGATGGCGCCAACTTGTTAGTACAAAAAGTGTGACGGGTCATAATGGGTGAGATTATAGCTTGCCGGACTGGGCCAACAAGCTTCTAATGGGATGATCTTGTACTAATACAAGTAGTTTGATTGATTTCCCTGCACAAGAAGAGTAAACCGTTAGCCTTACCGTGGGGACGGACCTCACGATTAGACTCCAGCGTGAGAGTAAGTACACATTCTTGAGAGAGAGAGGTAAGAGTATGTGTGTGTAATTATGAGAGAGAAAGTTGTACCTTGTATGGGGATTAGAGCCCCTTTTATAGGCGAGGCTTACCGCTAGGGTTTCCTAGATACTCGCATATAGTGGCTAGTCGTCGGAGCCGGAACCTTGTCGGACAAGGTTCCGTGTCAATCGCGGATGCAGATACATGATACCTTCAGCGGCTGATGGCTCAACTTGCCATGTATCTTGCGTGCGTCTTTAGGTCTGGACTATAGCCAATTTCGTCATTGGGCTTATTGTGGGTCCAAAGTTCATAGTGATTTTATCGTTATTGGGCCTAGGCCCAGTATGTGTATTGTGTGTATTGGGCCTAGTGGGTCCGTTATACATACTATACGTCATCAAGTATATACTATAATTCTTATAGGGTTAACTCCATATAATAGCAAGATATTTTTTAAAATATACAAATATTATATGTGAATTTTGAAAAATACCAATTTCGTATACCTACTTTCAAAATTTGTCTCGATATCATACATTAGTTGATGTGGCACCGATTAAATTAATTACACGACATTGTTAATGATTTTTATTGGTGATGTGAAGATTACTCTAAATGTTATCTTACTTATATTTTTCGTATATATCGATAAAAACACTTTATATACACAATTTATGAATCCTAATAATCATAAATCGATGCGATCAAGAAGAAATTGAAGGAGCAAACAATATGTGGAAAACTATAAGGGGGGGTTGAATAGTTTTACCAATTTAAAACTTCCTTTTAAATATTTAGATCGACTTATGTCAATCTATTTGATTGTTTATGTTGGACGTTGATAGATGGATATATAAACGTGAAATGAAATATAAAGAGTAAGAAGCACATCACCACAACACAAGTTATTTATAGTGGTTCGGCTACAAGGACACCTTCCTTGCCCTACTCCACTCCCGAGTCACCTACTCGAGTTAGTAAGCACTACACCAACTCCTTGTGGCGGAGAAGCCTTCACAACGTCGCTTAACCTTTTTCGGTACAAAGCTAAATACCGAGTTCTTTCACACCAAGGCGAACCACACCTAACACAACGTCGCCTACCCTTTATACGGTGCTAGGCTAACCACCGAGTTCTTTCACACCTTAGGAGAACTAATCCTTCACAACGTCGCCTACCCTTTATTAGGTACTAGGCTAAGCACCTAGTTCTTTCACACCTTAGGTGAACTACACCTTCACGACACAACACCTAATCTCAAGGAGATCTACTCCTTGTTACAACACCATCAAGGATATCACCATCCTTGTATATAAACAAATACATATTTGTATAACGATGCACCTCATCGATTATACGACCTAGGCATTCTTCCCAAATGCTACTTGATTTGATTCTTTGGCATCCTTCACTAATGCCTTTGACACAACGCTTGGCACCCTTCACTAATGCCTTCGTCTTGACACCTTTAGCATCCTTCACTAATGCTTTGACACGGATGATGAGCACCTTTCACTAATGCTTTCATCTTGACACTTTCGACATTCTTCACTAATGCCTTCAACCCAACATCTATGGAGAAAGGAAGAACTATCAACAAGAGAACCTTAGTAGTCTTGATGATGACGAAGCATGGCAACTCATGGACTTTGAGCTTGCACGTCTTCAAGAGGTGGTGATCTCTCCTTTAAGAGGAACCTAGTAGATCACACAAAACAAAAGACAAACTACATAGATCACTTAGATCCGAGGTTAGAGGTTAGAATACTTTGGGGAAGTATGTGTAAAAGCACTCTTAGAGAGGAAGAAATGGCTCTCTATTTATAAATGAAATTCTCTTCTGTTTCCCGGATCCCATGGATCCCTACCACAAGGGATCCGGCTAGCACAAAGCTAGGGATCCGTGGTCCTCCTCTTTGCCCATGGGTATTTTTGGTTATGGGTCATGGGTCATGGGTTATGGGTTGATCCATGGTTTTCTTTCTAGATACAATGTATCTTAAGGATACAATGAACTTGGTTAAGTGGTATAAATAAAACCATGGGTTATGGGTCAAAACCATTTGCTAGTTTTTACCTATTTAGTATATACTTGTTTTACCCATTTTAGTATATACTTGTTTTACCCATTTTGGTATACTTAGTTTAAGTATATGTTTAACCCAATATGTAAACACTAGTTGTTGTACATATGTATCTAAGTCATAAAATCACTTATACTTGTTTTAGTGTTTTATGTGAAAGCGTAAGTGTGTTAGAAAACTATTAGTCCAAACCATTTACGTATTCTATTTGTTTCGTTAAAATGATTTTACGTTTGTTATCGACAAAACATTAGAAGATCGTAAAATATAAATAAACATTTTCACGGCTTATTTGTATTAACAATCTCCCCTTTTGTTGATGACAAAACATAAAATTATTTTAATGAAAAAGCTAAAATTGTAAAAATTTGAATTTGTAGTTTTACTTTCTTCTCCCCTTTTGTCGAAACAAAAGTGTTAAAAGAAACTAACACAAATTTTTTTAAAAGAAAAATGTAAAATGTAAAGAGAGCAAGTGGCGGGAATGGTACTGTCTTAACTCCCCTTGACGAGTCCATCCCTTTGAAAGGGCGTCAAGGACATAATGTAAAATGAGCTCATTGTGTTTGCAATTAAGTTTGTAAATTGTTCGTCTAAGTGACGAAAGCGTGCTCCCCCTTGAATATTGCAATGTTGCAATGGGGTGTCATGAAGTGTAACCCAAAATTGGATTAAGTTTGCAAATGATTTTGCAATGTCGTTTGACACAAAGCTCCCCTAGCTTTATGGTGTCAATATCTTCATGTGTATTTTGAATAACTACAAAACAAAGGTTAGAAAAACAAGAGTATAGTGCATAATTTCCTGCAAAAGAGACTCAAGTTAGTATAAATTTGTGCTCCTGTACCACGGATCCCACGGTTCCCTTTAAGGAGGGATCCGTCTAGTTATCTGTAAGGGATCCGGCTATCTCATGCTGATGATCTTGAAGATGAAGAAATGTCAGGAAATGCTATTTTGAGAAAATGAGATATATGTACCATATATCAAGCACAACAAAGATAATCATAGCATATAAGTATTCATTCAATAAAACAAGAGATACACAACCAAATCTCTAAAACTAAAAGAATGAACTTTAGCCATATAAGTACTACTAATGCTAATCTCATTACGGGATTTAGAATGTGACAATGTGCTTAAGTCTAGGGATGGGTGGACTTGTTGAATTGATCCAACTTTGCAAGAAGATGATTGAACATGAAATGTACCTCATTTCGTACTTCTTGAACAAGTCCTTGAGTTTTTAGACAATTTGGGCAAATATTGTCTTGGTTTGGCCCGAAGGAAAAAGGATGTTTTGAGGGGCTCAATGTGTGTTTGAGGGTCTTCATTTTGAGAAGTAGGAGAGGTTCTAAAATGAGGGTGGTAATGGAACTTCTTCCATATGATCAAGGTTGTTCCTTGTCTCCCATGATGGGCTAGTTGGTGTTGTAGGTGGTTCCGATTTAATGAAAAGGTTGGTGAATGGGAGGTTCTTGGTGATGAATGGAACAATGAATATATGTTTGGATGAGGAAGAGGCTCATTCAAGGAGTGTAGTCCATTCTCAATGAATGAAGGTTTTGATGGCTTGCTAGAACTAGCCATGTTTGGTTTGGAACTAGATGATCCTTTTCTAGTTGGAAAGGTTTGATGCTAATCCTTGCGGTTCTCTTAGCTTTTGTTGGATGGGTTTGATGAGGTGGGATTCTAGAGTCATTATCTCTAATGGGAGATGTTTGGTGGATGAAATTTCATGGATCATTTGACCCTTTCTTTTGGATGATCCTATGTTTGAGGAGTTGTTGCTAAGAGCCTTAGTCATGGTGATGAAGGTGCTAATGTGAGCTTCTAATTTCGATTTTTGAAAGGTAATTGAGGATGGTGCCATAAGTCTAAGATTGTTTGGTTTATAAAGAGTAATTTGAATTTGGGAATTAAATTCTTGACCACTTAGAAGACTAAGCATGCTCTTGAGATTTTGATCACTCTAGGAAGATAATTAATGTATGCTAAGAGTGGTTAGAGAACCAAAAGGTGACATGAGTTTGAATATAGGAGTCGATTTATGTTCTCTCATCTACGGATCCGCGGATCCTCTCGATAGGGATCCGCTGGTTAAAGACCGTGGATCCGGATATCGACATGGTCTAGGTGAAATCATTATGCTTTTGTAAGGTTAGTTATTAATGGATTTCGAGAGTTTAACTTAATTTTGAAGTCTTTAGTGTTGGATATCTCAAACCCTTAACCATAACAAGTAATGGTGTTTAATGATGATTTTGGCCAAGAAAATTTGACTTTGGGTAGTCTAAATATATGTTTGACAATGATTCCATTTAGTTTGATGTGGAGAAGTGGTGATAACAAGTCCTAGAACTCGGATGATGTCCTAATAGGAATTTACTAAAATCCTTAAAAATAAAAAGAATTGAAAACAATTTTGGCCTTAATTTTGATTAAAAGGTGATTGAGATTAATTTGCTAAAATTGAAAGATATACCTAACTAAGTGCTATCAAGAGTGATAGATAATGTGTGAGTGTTAGAGCGGAATTATGGTGAGTTTTGACTAGAAAAAAAAATATTTTAAGGATGTATCCTAGATAGGTCATGGATGAGAGTGAGATCTTCAACTATTTGAGAAAAACTTAGTTGGTTCTAGTATCTTATGTTTGACTAGTTGGAGATGATCTAATAGAATGTTTCGATGTACCTAAATCTGTATTGCATATCAGATCCCACGGTTCCCTTCTGGGAGGGATCCGTCTAGTACAAATGTTGGGATCCGCCTACTGCAGATCAGAAGGCTTTCAGCAAATGTGCAATTTTGCACTTCTTAGTAAATGCTTCTCCTAGTTGTTTCTATGAGGACTAAATGCAAGAACACAACTAATATAATTAATATCAAAGTAGGAAGAACTAAAATTCCTAAAATGAGTGACGACGACCACTCCAAGAGGTCGTAAAATCTCATTTTCCAAACACCTAAGTTAGGATGTTTAGTGCCAAGGTATGGCAATGCCTACATACTACAAGTATAGTTTAAAGTGTTTACAAACCATTGTTTGAGATTGTTTATCATACACTAGATTCCTAAGGTCTTACCTTTCTTTTCCTCCTTCACTTCTTCACCCGTCCTCCACTCTTTATCAAACTATCTTCACTTCTTCTTCCTCAAGAAATTGGCGAAGCATTTGAAGATTCCCTTGGTTTGTTGCCATTCGGGTGATTCATTAGGGATGTTTGGCAATTGGTTAATGTAGTCCAAGGGGTCAAGATCGATATTTTCGAGTGGGTTGCTACTACTCCCTTCACCTTCTCCTTGCCTCTCTCTTTCGTCCGAGGAATCCGTGGGTGGGTGTGGTCTCTTGCCTTCCACCATAAACCTTGTTGTTCTACCCTCGGTTAATGGTACCATAACCTTATTGCAAAAGTTATGATCAAGGGATTGTGGAGAAGGGTCTAATGCAAAGATGAATTTGGCGAGACGGGTTAGAAGCATTGCATACGGAAGCACCATCTTGTCCATGCTTCTAACACTTGCCATTCTTTTGACCATGTAGTAGACAATGTTGAAGCGAGTTTCGGTCACTAGACAATAGATCATGAAGCTTAGGCATGCGTTGGGGTGATCCTTGTTTCCTACTAGACACACCACATTCTCTCTAATCACATCTTCCCATTTTCTATACAACGGGTACATCTCCGAGAGCTCCATTTGGAAAGGATCTCTATAGATCACTTTCGACTTCCTAGTAACTCTTGATGGGGATGCTCTTGGCATAAATACGGTATCCCTTACCGTGGTTGCTTCCGGGATTGTTGCGTGATAAATGTCGTGATGATCAACCATAGAGTGTATTTCTTGCAACGACCACTCATTAGAGTACATGCAAACACCATCATGTGGCACTCCTATTATTCTTCCAAACTCCTCAAGTGAAAGACTAAACTCTCGCTCATTGATGGTGAATTCAATTGAGATGGACCCGTCATCATTTCTAATTATCCCCATTGTCTTGTAAAACTCAAGCACAAAGACCGGGCAAATTTGTTCGTTTATATCCAATAAACAATCAAACCCAATAGTTGCAAAAACTTCCCTTATGTCAGTATTTGCAAGAAATGATGGATCAACAACTCTACCTTCATGAAAGAGTCTCCTTTCAAGCAACTTAAAGGCTTTTCTATCGTCCGGACTTAAGCCATTTTTCCTATGATACATGGGTATGTAGTGGGCGGTGTCTTGGTAATCTTGTTGCTTGTTGCTAGGCATGATATTCCTAAACAATACAACCCAATGTGGTGTTAATGATGAATAGTAGCCTAGAGGGTTTGATCACAATTTTGCTCTCATCATCTTTGTTGAGTTCAAGAAATGTGTTTAATTTGTATTAACAATGTTAATTCTTTGATTTAGATTATCTTAGAAAACAATGTGGTGACAAATTATAATAAACCCATTTGAACCCAACTCTTAAAGATGAAGAAATTGTAATTCTAAGAATCAAGGAATTAAAATAACAATGTAGTGAAGATTATACTTACACAAGTGATTGTTAGACTTGAGAAGAATGATCAATTTGCTCCTGTGAACGATACCTTGGTTTTTGTTCGTGAGTCTTTGAGGTGAGTATTATTGTGGAACATCCACGGTGATCATTCTTGATCATATATTGTCTTCATTGCACGGATCCGCGGATCCTCTCATTTGGGATCCGGCTAGTGTAAACCGAGGGATCGGCATAACAAAGAAAGATCACTCAAACATTCCTTGATAACTAAGGTTTGGGAGTTCTAAACAACCTAATGTTTTGGTGTTTAAGGTTCTAAAACTTGTGATTTGAGGTTTTGAAGATTCAAGATACTATTCCTATTAGGCGAGGTTCCATTTTTTAAGAATTAGTCATAATTCTTGGGAAACTTTTCAAACATTATAATAAAATCCCATTTTATTATAACATAAGAAATTTCACATGAAAATTTATAGACATAGATGAAGTGTCAATAAATTCTTTGTGATGAATAATGATAATGGTTATCAAATAACCAAAATGTCATTATTACGAAATCATAGTGTAGTTTCTACAAATAAGTCGAAGAATACTATTTTTGATAATGACTTTAATATAGAAAACTATTAGAACAATTACTAATAAATCATGCAACTATGATTTCAATAATAAAATTAAAAGCAAGTGATTAGTAATCATACCTTGGCTAAATATTCTTTTTGCGAAAGGAAATATTTAGATAAGTTCTTTATGCTCTTCTTGGTAGCTCCAAACTCAAGTATGGATAATGCTTAGAAAAGAAATGTTAGAGCATTCTATCATTGTCCAACAATAAACAATATAGTGATTTTAAAATATGATGAAGATAATCCTTCTTTGTAGTTTTCAAACATACACGGATCGTATCGAGTCTTTAAAGTACAACATACTTTAAGAAACTTGGTAATGAAGCTCGATGCCAATTGTGGAAAACTAGAAAGGGGGTTGAATAGTTTTACCAATTTAAAACTTCCTTTTAAATATTTAGATCGACTTATGTCAATCTATTTGATTGTTTATGTTGGACGTTGATAGATGGATATATAAACGTGAAATGAAATATAAAGAGTAAAGCACATCACCACAACACAAGTTATTTATAGTGGTTCGGCTACAAGGACACCTTCCTTGCCCTACTCCACTCCCCGAGTCACCTACTCGAGAGTTCGTAAGCACCACACCAACTCCTTGTGGCGAAGAAGCCTTGACAACGTCGCTTAACCTTTTTTCGGTACAAAGCTAAATACCGAGTTCTTTCACACCAAGGCGAACCACACCTAACACAACGTCGCCTACCCTTTATACGGTGCTAGGCTAACCACCGAGTTCTTTCACACCTTAGGAGAACTAATCCTTTACAACGTCGCCTACCCTTTATTAGGTACTAGGCTAAGCACCTAGTTCTTTCACACCTTAGGTGAACTACACCTTCACGACACAACACCTAATCTCAAGGAGATCTACTCCTTGTTACAACACCATCAAGGATATCACCATCCTTGTATATAAACAAATACATATTTGTATAACGATGCACCTCATCGATTATACGACCTAGGCATTCTTCCCAAATGCTACTTGATTTGATTCTTTGGCATCCTTCACTAATGCCTTTGACACAACGCTTGGCACCCTTCACTAATGCCTTCGTCTTGACACCTTTAGCATCCTTCACTAATGCTTTGACACGGATGATGAGCACCTTTCACTAATGCTTTCATCTTGACACTTTCGACATTCTTCACTAATGCCTTCAACCCAACATCTATGGAGAAAGGAAGAACTATCAACAAGAGAACCTTAGTAGTCTTGATGATGACGAAGCATGGCAACTCATGGACTTTGAGCTTGCACGTCTTCAAGAGGTGGTGATCTCTCCTTTAAGAGGAACCTAGTAGATCACACAAAAACAAAAGACAAACTACATAGATCACTTAGATCCGAGGTTAGAGGTTAGAATACTTTGGGAAGTATGTGTAAAAGCACTCTTGAGAGGAAGAAATGGCTCTCTATTTATAAATGAAATTCTCTTGTTTCCCGATTCCACGGATCCCTACCACAAGGGATCCGGCTAGCACAAAGCTAGGGATCCGTGGTCCGCCTCTCTTTGCCCATGGGTATTTTTGGTTATGGGTCATGGGTCATGGGTTGATCTATGGTTTTCTTTCTAGATACAATGTATCTTAAGGATACAATGAACTTGGTTAAGTGGTATAAATAAAACCATGGGTTATGGGTCAAAACCATTTGCTAATTTTTAACCTATTTAGTATATACTTGTTTTTACCCATTTTAGTATATACTTGTTTTTACCCATTTTGGTATACTTAGTTTAAGTATATGTTTAACCCAATATGTAAACACTAGTTGTTGTACATATGTATCTAAGTCATAAAATCACTTATACTTGTTTTAGTGTTTTATGTGAAAGCGTAAGTGTGTTAGAAAACTATTAGTCCAAACCATTTACGTATTCTATTTGTTTCGTTAAAATGATTTTACGTTTGTTATCGACAAAACATTAGAAGATCGTAAAATATAAATAAACGTTTTCATGGCTTATTTGTATTAACACAATCGATATTCTTACTTAATGATTATCCAATTGTTTGACATTCGATTGAATAAGTTTAACGACTAAAAAAAATCTCGTTTTATTCATTTGTTCAAAGATTAATACTTTGTAGTAACACTAAGTTCCACTACACTATAAAAAACACACTTCATGTACATAAAAGTGAACTTCAAATAGCATAAGTAGATGGTGAAGCGCATTAAAGAATGTAACTAGATATACACTATACAAAATTCAACATGGCAGTGAATGAGTTGCATATAATGACATGTCCTATATATATAATGTGGACTTTGGCGTATCAAAAAATAAGTTTGTGATGATAACATAACGGATTTTGAAAGTATGTATATGATATTGATATTTTTTAAAGTTCGCGTATGATATTTGAACATTTTTAAAAGCATATTGCTATTATATGAACTTAACTCATTCTTATATGTCTATCAACAACAGGGACGGAACCAGGGGGTCTTGTTGGTTTCTGGGACATCCGTATATTTTTGATGTAGTGTTAGTTAAAAAAAAAAAAAAAAAAAAAAAAAAACTTGTTTTCTTGGATGTTGCTTAAATGAACCCGGTCCATCAAAATATTTTTCTAGTGTTATTTAGTTAAAGATTATACTTAAAAAAAATTATGTACTTGAACATATTTGGTTCTCATTCTCTCCTTAATCAACAAATGCTTGCATTAGGCAATGGATATGAAGAAATAAGTCATATTATCTCGACAACAATGAGACAAACAAAAGCAACATAAACTAAATAAATATTAGGGTTTTGGCCGTACAATAGACGTGTACTTTACGAAATGTACCGTTTTGGTACGTGAACTAATTTCCGTTTCATTTTTTGTTGTCTACTTTTATGTTTTGTACCATTTTGCACGGCTAAACTTATTTTACCGAAACCATAATCACTATTGCCACGTGTGCACGCCACGTCAGATTTCCTAAAAAAATAAGTTAAATAATAGGGTTTTGGCCGCTAAATAGCTATGTACTTTTTCAAATGTACCGTTTTGGTACGTGTATAAGTTTGGTCCGTTTTTAAACGTTTTCGTCCGTTTTTATACGTTTTCTAATGTTTTCTTACGTTTTACCCGCTTTTTATCGTTTTGTTCGTTTTATCGTTTCGTCCCTTTTATACATTTTCTTACGATTTCAAACGTTTTACCCCATTTTATACGTTTTCTTATGTTATTGCCCGTTTTTATACGTTTTCGTCCGTTTTTACGTTTTTACTTTTTCCGTTTCGTCTGTTTCTTTACGTTTTTATGTTTCGTTCATTTTACGTTTCGTCCATTTTTATGTATTAAATCATTTCTTTTGTTCTTGTGTCTTTTTATGCTTTCATCCGTTTTTACGTAAAAAGTATTTAAACCGAAAAAAGTACAAAACGTAAAGATACTGGACGAAAACGTAAAAATGTATTTAAAACGATTGAAACCGATGAAAACTTTAAAAAGCAGATTTAAAATGAAAAAAAGATTTAAAACGCAAAAAACAAGCATAAACGAAAAAAAATGATGAAAACGTAACGAAACCGACAAAAACGTAAAAAAAAAAAAGACGAAAACCAAAAAAAGGACGAAAACATAAAGAAACAGACGAAAACGTAAAAAAAGGACGAAAAAGTTAAAAAAAATTGGATGAAAACGTAAAAAACGGGCAAAAACGTAAATAAACAGATGAAAACGTAAAAAAACGGACGAAAACGTACAAAAACGGATGAAAACATAAAGAAACGGATGAACACTTAAAAAAATGTATTAAAACGACGAGGGACGATGAGATGCAATTTGGGACAAACAAGAAGGACGATCTATGTAATTTACTCAAAAATATGCCACATAGGCATTTTGCGGTTTATACATTCCCAAGGTTCTCGTCAGAAACACGCGTGTAAATGGAACAAAACATAAAAGTACGCAACATAAAATGGAACAGAAATTAGTTCACGTATCAAAACGATACATTTCGTAAAGTACACGTATTTTGTACGGCCAAAACCCTAAATATTAAATACCAAAAGAGAGGAAAATACAAGACAAAGTATGAAGTCTCATCGTCCGCACTAGATTCAACAACATGATACTTGAGACATACTGTCTTTTAGATTTGAATTTAGACTTAACGATTTAGACTTCGAGATCAAAACTTGCAACATGTGATTATAATCAGTGAGTATTCAAACATATCAGCTTTGCAATTAATCATTCTTAATCTCGTAATCTATAGCGATTTGATAGCCACTAATTGCCGATACCAATGTACATTCTTGTTAGTTTAGATTATTTACGCTTTATGTAAACATCAAACTTCTGCTAAGTTGTTGTCATTTGTCTCATCATTTCGCTTTTTAACTAAAGATTGTTGTTGCATATCAGCATATGGTCTAACTGATCACAACAAGCAAATGAGCGATGCTCATGAAAAACAATATTGATGATCTGACATTCCCTTTTACTCACGTACTTTTGACAATCATTGCTTCTTCGACATGATACTTGATCATTAAGTTGCTTCAACCTTTGGAGCAAATGGCACCTTCAACACTCAACATTCATAATACTGACTCTTGACAGTTGACAGTACGCCATTAACATTCTTGTTTAACACACTCGACATTTCATGGAAGGTAATAATACATTTGATCTGCTTCTCTAACTACCAATCATCGGCACCTAGTCTCTTGAATCCCCTTATACAGCTTGGCACTTGCCCTTTTGTCGACTCTAACACAGCGTAACATATTACTTTTCCATGTTAAAGTCTCAAAATGGTTAACAAATAACCGAGATACGTTTGCTGTCATTTAATTATACGATAAAAAAAGATTATTTGCTGTCTGTTTAATCATTTGATATGCCAATTTGTGTGCAACTAATATGTATTTTTCTAACCTAGGCATTAAGTTAAGGCAGCTAGCTACATACACATATAGCCAAAACTCATGCACATTATAAATTACTCCTATATTAGCTAATGATGTGTTTGATGATGTCTAACCAGTTTCACACTTTAACATAACAATAAACCATATTATTGAAGTCGAAGGAAGCAGAAAGATAGAATGTTTAACCATATTACTTGTTTCATAAGAAACTTTGAGCAATACCCAGGGACGGACTCAGGAATTTTGAAAGGGTGTTGCACAATTGTCATTTGAGTTAACTAAAGTTACACTATAAAAAATAAAAGTAACAAAAAAGTTTATCGGGAGTTGCCCATAACAAAATTCGACACTTTCTAGAATTTTTTGCATTTCGTGCATAAAATTGGGTGTAGCCTGTGCCACACCGGACATCAATGTAGGTCCGTACGTCCCTGGCAGTACCCTATTTCCAATTAAAAACTTTTGGTATTACTACGACATTATCGACTTACAGCGAGGACGTCGCTATAAGTTACTGTCGCTATAAGTTTTAGCGGCAACGGATTTAACTTATAGCAACTACGCGTTTGACTTTACTATTTGACTTTTTGGCTAAGCCCCCGTCGCTATAAATGGAATTTGGTGTGGTGACAGCTAAATGAAACCTTTTTTGTTAATCATAGTACGTGTATATTAAGGGGAAAGGAAAATAACTTGTTAATTGTCAATAGAGTCGTTCATTTTATTTAGAAGTTGCATGAAAATAGAAGTCACTTGTATAAACTTATATTCTTTTTTAACGGCAAATTTAAGACGCTAGGAAAAGAAAGTGCTTTTATGTCTATTGTAAATTAAATTGAAAGAAAAGAGTTTAACATCGTTGAAGAGAAGATTGGTCTTTAGCTTTGAAGAGGCAAAAACGAAGTCATCTCGGCAACGCAAAAGGAGGCAAAGGGTCGTTTGGACTACCAAGTCAAAAAGATGTAACGATGGGCATTAATCGTGACTTTAGCTACGAGATTAATCACATTCTTAGATCATTATAGTAATATCTGGTTAAATTCTATAAAGTGAGTTCGCATATAGTCTACATCTGATTACTATATTAGCAATACTATCTCCTATCATTCAAAAATTACTGAAAATCAAGCAGTTGTTCTCATCCATCTCATATCATTCAAAAGTTGATCTTAGTGAATTTAGTTAAAGTGTGTAAAAAGGGTTAAGGCAGTTTAAGGCATAAAATAGTCGGTTACTTTCTAAAATGTTTCTAATATGATACGTGTAATAATTTTCGTTAATATAATACGTCAACTTTTGATTTTGTGCTAATATGGTCAAGTTTTTACCAGATACCTGTAAAACCGGCTAAAGTTTTACCAAGGTATGACGTACTTTTTTTGTGAGCAAATATGGTCCCTTGTGGTTTGTTTCTTTTGCAAAATAGGTCCCTTGCGATTTTTTCAAAGTAAGTCTTTGTATGTTTTTAGGGTGCTTTTATATGGTAAAAATTTTCTTTTTAAAAATGAAGATATTTTTTCTTTGTACGTTTTCATACGTTTTTATCCACTTTTGTACGTTTCATTTTCATCCGTTTTTATACGTTGTCATCCGTTTTTTTTTTGGTAAAGGGTTTCCCTGGTAAATATATTACTCCAAAAATATTTAAGACAACGGATATGGGTGAAATCATATCTCATCCCGATACATGGCGATAAAATTTAACATAACAAGACACTTCATATTCTTAAACAAAAAACAAACTACTATGCACTAGATTACATTTGACACAAAACCAAACATAAACTAACGTCTAGATTACTTTCTACCACTACTTGGAGCGATATCATACATGTCATAAAAAGTATCCAATTTCCCTGGTAAATCGTAGACCTGATCCGCATAATCATCATAATAATCTTCAAGCTCATGACCGCCGCCAGTCGATGCGAGAAATTTAGCCATAGGATTATCCGGCTCAAGCACTTCCTCATCATCAATGTCAGAAACAACCACATCCCCCACTTTAGAAAATGGGTTACCCACCATATAATACGGAGAAGCAGAACTAGGCTTAATAGTAGCCGCATGTTGTCATCCGTTTTCATCTGTTTTTATACGTTTTCATCCATTTTCATTCGTTTATATCCGTTTAATACGTTTTCATCCGTTTTCATGCGTTTTTATATGTTTTTGTACGCTTTTTATACGTTATTATACGTTTTCATTCGTTTTCATCTGTTTTTATACATTTTCATCCATTTTTATAAATTTTCATATGTTTTTATACGTTTTCATCCGTTTTTATCTATTTTATTTGTTTTTTATACATTTTATCCATTTATTATACGTTTTCATCTGTTTTCATTCATTTTCACATGTTTTATACGCTTTTATACGTTTTAATCTGTTTTTATACGTATATAAACATACAAAAACATATAAAACATTAAAAAAAAACGCATGAAATCAGATGAAAATGTATATAAATGTACAAAAACGTATAAAATACATGAAAACAGATGAAAACGTATAAAAGCGTACAAAAAGGGATGAGAAGGTATAAAAACGCATGAAAACTGATGAAATATATAAAAACGGATGAAAATGTACAATGAAAACGTATAAAAACGTACAAAAACGGATGTAAACATATAAAAACTGATGAAAACGTATAAAAACGGATGCAGAAATTTCACCAACTAAACGCACCATAAAAACGCACAAAGACTTATTTTGAAAAAACAAATCGCAAATGACCTATTTTGAAAAAGAAACAAATCACAAGGGACCATTGTTGCTCAAAAATTAACTTTTTAACAAGTTTAGCCAATTAACAAGTTACTCATGTATCATATTAGCACGAAATCAAAAATAAATGTATCATATTAGAATAAAAACTAATACACGTACCATATTGGAACATTTTAAAAAGTATGTGGTTATTTTATAGCTTAACTCCTTAAAAAACTATACAATTGGTGAGAAAATATCTATATATATCTCATATTTGTCATATATCAATAAACCAATCATGTTTGATTAAAAAAAAAAAAAAAAAAAAAAAAAACACTTTTACCCTTTATTTAAAAATTAAATATCTCAGAATTAACATCATGACAAGATTAAATTATCTTTCTATAGATATCGACTTTATATCTTTTCATTGTTTTCTTTTAAAATTTCTGCGCAAAAAATCGCATATGATTTTTAAAATGAATCACATGTGATTTTTCCTTTCGGATATTAAAAAAAAAAAAAGTTCGTCGAAGTATATAGAAGTGCTTATCTATATAAATATAACTTAATTTTCATCGCGATAGTGTTTTTCGTAACTTGTAGATTTATCGTTTACAAAATATGTTTATTTTAAAGAAAAATGAAAACTAGCTTTTTATTGATTTTAATGAAAAATAAATAACTAAAATTAATTTATTACCTGTATATCAAATATGAAATGTAATATGAGATTTATATTAATCTCAATTTACAATTAATATGACGTGAACATAACTGTATAAGAAAGTATTTTTAATTACGAAAATGCACTTAAATTCACATGTAAATTAAACTAAAGTAAAATTCAGAATAAAATATTGCAAGACAAGAAAGAGAGAGAAGGTGAAGGGCACTTGACTACTTTTTTATGTTGCACGCATCCATCCATTCATCCATGACAGAAACCACAGTTTACATAATACTAGTCACATAAACACAAACACAAATCCAAGAATAAAACACAAACATCATATCATTTCATCTCACAACACCAACAAAAACCCTCATCCTCTTCCTTCATGTTCTTCTTCAAACATGCATTTTGAAACCTTTTAAACTTTTTTTCTTTTTTCAGAAAACTAATAATTTTTCTTTTTTTCATTTTGATTTAGAAGTAAAATATCAATATGGATTTGCATAAAGATGGAAGAAAAAACGAGCAACAAGCTGCGCTGCTAGAACTTTAAACTTAAAGCTACACAATCTTCTTCTTTTTTTTTTTTTTTTTTTTTTTGCAAAAAATTCTTTGGTTTTAAAAAACTGGAGGAGGGGATGCCCTTACCCTTTGAATTTGAGGGGAAGGGGGAGGAGGTCTTACTAAGCCAAGAAGATTTTCACTTTCACAACAATCTTGTTGGTGTACCTTATGCAAATCCACTTGTACATTTCCAAAACAGTTTACTAGTTTCTAAAAAAAGAAAGTTTTCTTACACCAAAGAACCAACTTCTGTCCTGGATAACATCACCACCAGTCCTAGTCCAACTTCAACTTCCACCCTGTCTTCTTCTCACGGCGGCGCCGACACCGTGGCGCCGGTTTTCCCGCCGCCGCCGGATGACCAAGATCAAGCCATGCTGAGATGGATCATGGGTGATGTTGAGGACCCATCTATAGGGTTTAACAAGATGCTCACCTCCGGTACAGTCACCGGAGCACCGCCGGACTTTGACTTTTCCGGTGGGTTTGGTGTGGTGGATCAAGGCTTCATGACCCATCATCACCAAAACCAAATGTTTTCACCTTTGTCTGCTGCAGAAACTCATTTGGTGTCACCTTTTGATATAAAACCTAATGTGCAGTTTAATGTGCAACAGCAGCAACAAAGGTACACCTCAGGAAACGTAGAGTACAACCCATTAATGCACAAAAACACGTTCCTAGATGTCAAGAAAATGGTAGTACAACAACAGCAACCAGTTGTTATTAGCCATTTGCAACAGCAGCAACAAGGGATCATTGATGAGCTTTATAAAGCTTCAGATTTGATCCAAAATGGAAACAATCCAATACTCGCGCAAGGGATATTGGCGCGGCTCAATCATCAGATTTCACCCATTGGTAAGCCTTTCGAAAGGGCTGCTTTCTATTTTAAGGAAGCTCTTACTATGTTGGTTAATTCTATTATTAGTAATATTAACCCACAACTTACTCAGAATGTGTCACCTTTTAGTTTGATATATAAGATTGGTGCTTACAAGTCATTCTCCGAAATTTCGCCTTTTGTTCAGTTTGCTAACTTTACTTGTAACCAAGCTTTGTTAGAATCCCTTAATGGTTATGACCATATTCATATTATTGATTTCGATATCGGATATGGTGGTCAATGGTCTTCACTTATGCAAGAACTTGCTCTAAGAAGCAATGGTGTTAGTTCGTTAAAGATTACGGCTTTTGCTTCACCTTTGACTCATGATCAGCTTGAGTTGGGTTTGACACGTGAGAATTTGATCCATTTTGCTAATGAGATTAATGTTGGCTTTGACTTTGAGATAGTCAATATTGATGTTCTTGCTGGTGCTTCATGGTCTTTGCCTTTTAGTGTTTCGGATAAGGAAGCTATTGCTGTGAATTTGCCTATTCATGTGTTGTCGAATCATCAAACTCAGATTCCAAATGTGCTTTGCTTTGTCAAGAATTTGAACCCAAAGATTGTGGTTTCGGTTGATAGAGGGTGTGACAGGACTGATTTGCCGTATTCAAATCATTTGATTCATGCCCTTCAGTCGTATTCAAATTTACTTGAGTCACTTGATGCTGTCAACGCGAACCTTGACTCGTTACAGAAGATTGAAAGGTTTTTGGTTCAACCCGCGATTGAAAAGATTGTATTGGGTCGGTTTCTTTACCCTGAAAAAACTCAGCATTGGAGAAGTCTATTCTTATCAGCAGGGTTTTCACCATTGATGTTTAGTAACTTTACTGAAAGTCAAGCGGAGTGTTTGGTTAAAAGGACCCCGGTTCGTGAGTTTCATGTTGAGAAGAGGCAGTCGTTGCTTGTGCTTTGCTGGCAACGTCGGGAGCTTGTGTCTGCTTCTGCTTGGAGGTGCTGAAAAGGTGTCGGTTATTAAAAGGTGTTAACTTTTTGGCGAAGTTTACTACTTATGTTTATGTTGCTAATCGTTCCTGAATCAAAGAAAGGATGGAGACGATATGGTAGTCGATGTTGTTAGTATGTTGGATATGATTATGAATGTAATACTGTTGATGAAGTTTTTCGGGCTGTTTATTGTAGCTAAAAACATTAATCTTGATTCTAATTATGTTTAGGTTATGTCTTTTGTTGTTGTAATATTCATAACAAAAACTTGAGTCGATTCTAATTGTGAACAAGTTATTACCCTTTGTCAGTCTGCTGAGTGCCATCATAAGCAGTTTGGTATGATTGAGTTCTCGTCTCAAAGCGGTTTTACATATTTGGAACCAAAACTGTCTAAATTCTAATCGACTTTTGCTTTTGTGGCGGATGATACTTTGCTAGGACTACGAGTCTACGAGTGCCATCATCCACAAAAACATAAAAAGACTGATTTAGTTACAGTTTATTCGTCTTGGGGAGAAGTGATTGACACCTTTGAATGAACCATTATAGAAGAATTCGGGGTGAAGTGATTGCATTCCTTCGCATTCCTTTCCATTTCCTTTTCCTTTTCCCTTTCCCCACTTTCAACCAAAGCGGACCGACGAAGTTAATTTCGCTCTGGCCGAATGAAGTTAGGTAGATCAGCTCGAGACGCGGTGTTTGAATTGAATTGAGTCATGAAATCATTTGGAAAGACTACATCTAGACACTAGTCACTTTTTGGCGTTTGAGAGTCTCAATGGTCTTGGTCGGATGTTGGCCCCAAAACACAAGTTACCCTAATATAAAAACATTTTCATTTCTTATTGTAAATCTGTATTTTTCTTCAAGTTTACTCATTAACAGTCATTATAAAATAACGATAATATATTACTATGATAAACGGGCTTATTATAATATGCGTGGAATTGCACATTTGTGGTTGGATATTTGGAGGATATCGTATGCATTGAATTTAGTGTCATTTAAGCTCTCTTATAAAGTCTTGACAATTTATAAATTACTTTCTGTGTATTTACGTTGAAACGATATCCTACGATAGTCATTTAGTGATTTATTATGAAACTATAACTTTTCGTCGTAAAATAATGTCATTTGACAATTTCATGAAAGTGACTAAACGTCCTTGAAAAGCTAGTCGTAAAATGGTGCACATCGAGTGTTAGGAAACAAACTCAACGGTTTTGGGAAGCTTGTAACATTATCTCAAAGTTTTAGCATTTAAGTTTTCATCATAGAGGTCTCGATCATGGAGAAAAATATAGTTAAAGTATGGTACTTGTGTCCAAAATATTGTTTAAGGGTGGTTTTCGGTAAAGTTTAAGTGACCGTATTTTATTCATTACAACTCCGCTTGACGAACGGTCGGACATTTTGAAAAATAGGCTAGGCGAACTTACTTTTACTAGAAGACATCATTTTGTAATAAGTACTACATCCATGTTAAAAACGACCCTCAACATGGTCCTTCATGGCCGTAATGTTTGTCTAATAGAAATATATTAGTTTTGCTTATATAATATAGTTACGACAACTTTATTTAAACGCGTGTAATTTAATCGTTACAAGTCCGTTTTCCACGTTTTATATGTCCTTAGCTTCGTATTAAAGTATAATAATATATATTTGATAAGTCGATACATTTTATAACACTTAAGACTCATTTTTGACTCGTAAAAAGTTGAGAATACATGCTGAATTTTCTAAAACAAATAGTTTTCGTCGTTAAACTTAAAAATAGCATAACTTCTTCGTTATAACCCGTTCAAGCGGCCACGTTTTCGTTTTAAAGTATATTTTCTAAATATCTAGCCCAAAATTTTTTGTAAACCGCCGAGATTTCCGAATTCAAAATATGATCGACCTTTAAATAAAGTTGTCGAAATGAGTTTTCTCGCAAAACCTATTCTAACCAATTCAAACCAACCAAAGCTATTCTAATTCTACCATACACCTTCTTAGGGTGTCATGGGTTCCTAGACATCACCAAAAGTGATATGTTTCAAGGAGTAATTATAGGATGATAAATATATATATATATATATATATATATATATATATATATATATATATATATATATATATATATATATATATATATATATAACAAAAAACAATAAAAGTGGTATAGACATCAATATGACTTGCATGTTTTTCTCAAGCTTAATGAAATGAACATAAAATGAGTATGAAAAATGAATATGAACATGAAATGCTTACTAGTTACTTGATGAGGTTAAATGAACAAGGTTAATCCTAAACACCCAAGGTTTTTATTTCAAAACCTTACTTAAGAGTGTGTCTAGATTGTGATGAACTTAACTTGAAAAATTTTGTGATCTCCTTCTTGGTCTCTCTATGGTGGCCGGTTCTAGGGGAGAAGAGGAAGAGAGGATATTTTGATTTTTACACTTTGAGATATGAGATAACTATGTGTAGTTTAGAGTATAATATGAATATATGTATTGTATAAGTTAGATATTTTATGAAAAATGGTGTGACTCATCTATGTTTGTCGACAAACATGAAAGAAAATGAAAGAGTTTGTATTTTGAGTAGATAAGTACTTGTGTGTAGAAGTAAAAGTGTGTTACTTAATAATAATTAGTAACTTGTGTATATTTAAGCATTTAGGTTAGCGTTAGCTAAAAATAAATTTTAACGGATCAAAATAAAATATATTGAAGTCATAAAAATTATAAAATACATTTCTTACAATAATTGAGTGAATAAATAATTATCGAGTTGAATTTACTAAAACCGTCAGTAAAATTTTATACATAACAATTTATATACAAAATAAATTGAAAACATCGGTAAAGTAATAATATTATTTTATAATCTTAATATGAGTATAAAAATATATCGGAATAAATTTTGGAAGTTTCGGATCAATTGTTCAAAATAAATGATCGTGCGATAGCGTTTATTTAATAAGAAATATATCGTTAATGAAATATAAATTTGAAAATGACGGAAATTGAGAATTGTGACATTCTTCCCTTGTCAGAGGAATCACGTCCTCGTGATTCGATTATTGATAACTATAGCCCAAACCGCGACAAGGGTTCTAAAAGTGTATGCTCGTGTATGGTCTAAATGATTATGTCAATGCTCATGCATATGGGTTCCTCGTCCAACTAGATATGTTCTCATGCTATCGTGACCATTTCCCATTCTAAAGACATGCTCTCTTAGGGTTAGGTTTGATGAGGCAAGCTTTCCCATTCCCGAGCAAAACCCTCAAAAGATTTTTAGGTAACCGATTTTTACTTAATCCCACAACTCATCAAACAAGAACTGTCATACGATTAGGCTAAATCGGTTTAGGTAACAACTTGTTTCTAGCTTGATCTTTGCAACTCATCAAACAAGAACCGTCACGGATCAAAGCGAAACAAGTGGTTTGAAGAAAATCTTTTGAAAATTTGGCTCGATTACGGAATTGCTTACACATATGAGACTACTACTCCCTTCATTGCATGATTCTTCCTAAATTAGACATAGGTGACTGGGCTATGTATAATTTAGGAAGTAACTATGCAATGCTTGGACTAATCGACTCATATGATGTTTGGTGTTGAGTCATGAATCCGCATGTATAATGAGTATGCACTTATAATGATATGATGAGATGCTATGATGATGTAGTTATAGTCTAGGTCAATGATGCAACCTAGTTCTCTATAACCGATGCTCGATACCAACTGTCACACCCCAAATTACTGCTTTTGCAATGAATGGAATTCGGGAATGACCGTCATAGCATCAAAGGTACAAGTTATATCGAACGACCTAAAGTGTCGCTTTTGAAAATATCGTTTGATTAAGTAAAATAATCAGAGTTTACAAAACATAGGTCCTAAAATATTTCCAATATACCAAAATGAGTTTGTTACAATCAAACGATAGTTAAGTGCATAAAATATATGTGAGACGCGTCGACATCGCGACTCTATGATAAGTCCACATGCATGCCATGAAGTGAATGCCTTAGATACCTGAGATAAAACATGCTAAAAAGTGTCAACACAATGGTTGAGTGAGTTCATAGAGTTTGGTTAACAAGTAAAGCTTTTAAAGAGTGTTCATGCAGCAAAGGAAAAGTTTTTGGTCATATAGAATAGTCCACAAAAGCAAAGGCATTGTAAATCCACCCGGCCCAAGTTCACCATACAAAACTTGCAACCTTTGTGTGTTCACAACCCATTGCACAAAATATAGTGTGTCTAATAGTCGAGTATAAGATACCATAATAGTTCACAATATAACACCACGTATATAATAATTCAAGGATGCTCGAACATGGGAGACTTTGCACCGCTCCAACAAGGAGACTCCTTTGTCACCGACCACCTAGGCGAGAATTATTGAGAACGCCCACCAATAAGGCGAGACTTTGCACACTCCATCGATAAGGCGAGAATTATTGAGAACGCTCCACCAATATGGCGAGACTTAGATTGAAAATGCTCCGTTCCCATAGGGAGACATTCTGCTCCGGACCGGGGAGGCTTTAATTTGCTCCGAACAAGGGAGACTTAGATTGAAAATGCTTCGTTCCCATAGGGAGACATTCTGCTCCGGACCGGGGAGGCTTTATAGTGATGCTCCGAACATGGGATACTTTAGGTCAAGGTCATAACACGTCCGGTTTAATAAGTTCAAACAAGTCATAAGTTTGTATTTAAGTTCAAGAGTTCCGTTCAAAAGTTCGTAATTAAGTTCAAAGATTTAAGCCGAGTTCAAAAGTTCAAAACAGTCAAAGAGCTCAAAACATATCAAAATGTTCAAAATAGTTAAAGTGTTCAATATTATGTCAAACATGTTCAAAATGGTCAAAGGGTTCATTATAAAGTCAAACAAGTTCAAAAAGGTCAAATGGTTCAATATTACGTCAAACATGTTCAAAATAGTCAAAGGTTCAATATTAAGTTAAAAGAGATTAATTATATGTCAAAATGTTTTAAATCAAGTTAAAGTGTTCAAATCTATGCCAGTATGTTCCTATCAAGTTAAAAGAGTTCAACCATATATGTCGAAGGGCTCAAAATCACGGAAAGTGGTTCAAATAATAGTGTTCATAACATAGTGATCAATTTAGTTCGGGCACAATCTACTTACTATCATAAGTAGCGAAACAAAAGGGTACAAGTTCATGATAGTTCAAACAATATAGTTAAAGTTCATATAAGTGTAAAGTAAAAGCATGAAGTTGAGCATGTATCTCCCCCGAAGAATTTATAAAACAATTAAACGAGTAAAAGTGGGGCTATGAACTCACCTGTTGCAATAGTTATGATGACAAAGTGGATGCACAGAAATGAGACGCAACTCATGATAGTTCAAACAATATAGTTAAAGTTCATATAGTGTAAAGTAAAAGCATGAAGTTGAGCATGTATCTCCCGAAGAGTTTATATAACAATTAAACGAGTGGCTATGAACTCACTGTTGCAATAGTTATGATGACAAAGTGGATGCACAGAAATGAGACGCAACTCTCTAACCGCGACCTATTATGAATGATATGCTCTAATATAAGTCATGAAACAATGTCGTGCATGCAAACTCATATGATATCCATACCACTTGTACACTTTTGAAAATAAAGTTTATCGTCGAAAATAATCTTATAAAGTCTTGACAATTTATAAATTACTTTACAGGTATTTACGTTGAAACGATATCCTACGATAGTCATTTAGTGATTTATTATGAAACTATAACTTTTCGTCGTAAAATAATGTCATTTGACAATTTCATGAAAGTGACTAAACGTCCTTGAAAAGCTAGTCGTAAAATGGTGCACATCGAGTGTTAGGAAACAAACTCAACGGTTTTGGGAAGCTTGTAACATTATCTCAAAGTTTTAGCATTTAAGTTTTCATCATAGAGGTCTCGATCATGGAGAAAAATATAGTTAAAGTATGATACTTGTGTCCAAAATATTGTTTAAGGGTGGTTTTCGGTAAAGTTTAAGTGACCGTATTTTATTCATTACAACTCCGCTTGACGAACGGTCGGACATTTTGGAAAATAGGCTAGGCGAACTTACTTTTACTAGAAGACATCATTTTGTAAAAAGTACTACATCCATGTTAAAAACGACCCTCAACATGGTCCTTCGTGGCCGTAATGTTTGTCTAATAGAAATATATTAGTTTTGCTTATATAATATAGTTACGACAACTTTATTTAAAGCTGTAATTTAATCGTTACAAGTCCGTTTTCCACGTTTTATATGTCCTTAGTCTTGATTAAAGTATAATAATATATATTTGATAAGTCGATACATTTTATAACACTTAAGACTCATTTTGACTCGTAAAAGTTGAGAATACATCTTGAATTTTCTAAAACAAATAGTTTTCGTCGTTAAACTTAAAAATAGCATAACTTCTTCGTTATAACTCCGTTCAACCCGCGCGTTTTGTTTTAAAGTATATTTTCTAAATATCTAGCCCAAAATTTTTGTAACGTCAAGCATGTTCAAAATAGTCAAAGGTTCAATATTAAGTTAAAAGAGATTAATTATATGTCAAAATGTTTTAAATCAAGTTAAAGTGTTCAAATCTATGCCAGTATGTTCCTATCAAGTTAAAAGAGTTCAAACATATATGTCGAAGGGCTCAAAATCACGGAAAGTGGTTCAAATAATAGTGTTCATAACATAGTGATCAATTTAGTTCGGCACAATCTACTTACTATCATAAGTAGTGAAACAAAGGGTACAAGTTCATGATAGTTCAAACAATATAGTTAAAGTTCATATAAGTGTAAAGTAAAAGCATGAAGTTGACTGTCGTCGAAAATAATCTTATAAAGTCTTGACAATTTATAAATTACTTTAGGTGTATTTACGTTGAAACGATAACGATAGTCATTTAGTGATTTATTATGAAACTATAACTTTCGTCAGAAAATAATGTCATTTGACAATTTCATGAAAGTGACTAAACGTCCTTGAAAAGCTAGTCGAAATGGTGCACAGAAACAAACTCAAAGGTTTTGGGAAGCTTGTAACATTATCTCAAAGTTTTAGCATTTAAGTTTTCATCATAGAGGTCTCGATCATGGAGAAAATATAGTTAAAGTATGATACTGTCCAAAATATTGTTTAAGGGTGGTTTTCGTAAAGTTTAAGTGATCGGACATTTTGGAAAATCTCCAGAAGCGAACTTACTTTTACTAGAAGACATCATTTTGTAAAAGTACTACATCCATGTTAAAACGACCCTCAACATGGTCCTTCTTGGCCGTAATGTTTGTCTAATAGAAATATATTAGTTTTGCTTATATAATATAGTTACTGCAACTTTATTTAAACGCGTGTAATTTAATCGTTACAAGTCCGCTTTCCACGCTTTATATGTCCTTAGTCAGACAAAGTATAATAATATATATTTGATAAGAATTCACCCGCTCCGCCATGTTTTTGTTTTAAAGTATATTTTCTAAATATCTAATTTTTGTAAACTGTCGAGATTTCCAGAATCAAACATATGATCGACCTTTAAATAAAGTTGTCGAAATGAGTTTTTCTCGCAAAACCTATTCTAACCAATTCAAACCAACGCTGGGTTATTCTAATTCTACCATACACCTTCTTAGGGTGTCATGGGTTCCTAGACATCACCAAAAGTGATATGTTTCAAGGAGTAAAGGAGATAATATATATATATATATATATATATATATATATATATATATATATATATATATATATATATATATATATATATATATATATAACACTCAAAACAATAAAAAGTGGTATAGACATCAATATGACTTGCATGTTTTCTCAAGCTTAATGAAATGAACATAAAATGAGTATGAAAATGAATATGAACATGAAATGCTTACTAGTTACTTGATGAGGTTAAATGAACAAGGTTAATCCTAAACACCCAAGGTTTTTATTTCAAACCTTACTTAAGAGTGTGTCTAGATTGTGATGAACTTAACTTGAAAAATTTTGTGATCTCCTTCTTGGTCTCTATGGTGGCGGTTCTAGGGAGAAGAGGAAGAGAGGATATTTTGATTTTACACTTTGAGATATGAGATAACTATGTGTAGTTTAGAGTATAATATGAATATATGTATTGTATAAGTTAGATATTTTATGAAAAATGGTGTGACTCATCTATGTTTGTCGACAAACATGAAAGAAAATGAAAGAGTTTGTATTTTGAGTAGATAAGTACTTGTGTGTAGAAGTAAAAGTGTGTTACTTAATAATAATTAGTAACTTGTGTATATATTTAAGCATTTAGGTTAGCGTTAGCTAAAAATAAATTTTAACGGATCAAAATAAAATATATTGAAGTCATAAAAATTATAAAAATACATTTCTTACAATAATTGAGTGAATAAATAATTATCGAGTTGAATTTACGAAAACCGTCGTAAAATTTTATACATAACAATTTATATACAAAATAAATTGAAAACATCGGGTAAAGTAATAATATTATTTTTATAATCTTAATATGAGTATAAAAATATATCGGAATAAATTTTTGGAAGTTTCGGATCAATTGTTCAAAATAAATGATCGTGCGATAGCGTTTATTTAATAAGAAATATATCGTTAATGAAATATAAATTTGAAAATGACCGGAAATGAGAATTGTGACATTCTTCCTTGTCGAGGAAACGTCCTCGTGATTCGATTATTGATAACTATAGCCCAAACCGCGACAAGGGTTCTAAAAGTGTATGCTCGTGTATGGTCTATGATTATGTCAATGCTCATGCATACCTCGTCCACTAGATATGTTCTCATGCGACCATTTCCCATTCTAAAGACATGCTCTCTTAGGGTTAGGTTTGATGAGGCAAGCTTTCCATTCCGAGCAAAACCCTCAAAAGATTTTTAGGTAACCGGTACGATTAGGCTAAATCGGTTTAGGTAACAACTTGTTTCTAGCTTGATCTTTGCAACTCATCAAACAAGAACCGTCACTCGGATCAAACCGAAACAAGTGGTTTGAAGAAAATCTTTTGAAAATTTGGCTCGAAATCGGGCTATGTATAATTTAGGAGTAACTAATGCTTGGACTAATCGACTCATATGATGTTTGGTGTTGAGTCATGAATCCGCATGTATAATGAGTATGCACTTATAATGATATGATGAGATGCTATGATGATGTAGTTATAGTCTAGGGTCAATGATGCAACCTAGTTCTCTATAACCGATGCTCGATACCAATCATCACACCCCAAATTACTGTTTTGCGCCGGAATGGAACGGGAATGACCGTCATAGCATCAAAGTTACTGATTATATCGAACGACCTAAAGTGTCGCTTTTGAAAATATCGTTTGATTAAGTAAAATAATCGTAGTTTACAAAACATAGGTCCCAAAATATTTCCAATATACCAAAATGAGTTTGTTACAATCAAGCGATAGTTAAAATATATGTGAGACGCGTCGACATCGCGACTCTATGATAAGTCCACATGCATGCCATGAATATACCGAGATAAAACATGCTAAAAAGTGTCAACACAATGGTTGAGTGAGTGCATAGAGTTTGGTTGACAAGTAAAGCTTTTAAAGAGCGTTCATGCAGCAAAGGAAAAGTTTTTGGTCATATAGAATAGTCCACAAAAGCAAAGGCATTGTAAATCCACCCAGTTCCAAGTTCCGCCCATACAAAACTTGCAACCTGTGTGTTCACAACCCATTGCACAAAATATAGTGTGTCTAATAGTCGAGTATAAGATACCATAATAGTTCACAATATAACACCACGTATATA
The DNA here is from genome assembly GCA_022545495.1 of Chrysanthemum lavandulifolium. Lineage (NCBI taxonomy): Eukaryota > Viridiplantae > Streptophyta > Magnoliopsida > Asterales > Asteraceae > Chrysanthemum > Chrysanthemum lavandulifolium. The sequence goes on from CM040243.1 coordinate 67,641,649, forward strand.
ATAATTCAAGGATGCTCCGAACATGGGAGACTTTGCCTTTGCCAACAAGTGGAGACTCCTTTGTCACCGACCACCTAGGCGAGAATTATTGAGAACGCCCACCAATAAGGCGAGACTTTGCACACTCCAATCGATAAGGCGAGAATTATTGAGAACGCTCCACCAATATGGCGAGACTTAGATTGAAAATGCTCTGCCCCATAGGGAGACATTCGCTCCGGACCGGGAGGCTTTAATTTGCTCGAACAAGGGAGACTTAGATTGAAAATGCTCTGCTCCCATGGGAGACATTCTCGCTCCGGACCGGGAGGCTTTATAGTGATGTTCGAACATGGGAGACTTTAGGTCAAGGTCATAACACGTCCGGTTTAATAAGTTCAAACAAGTCATAAGTTTGTATTTAAGTTCAAGAGTTCCGCTCAAAAGTTCGTAATTAAGTTCAAAGATTTAAGCCGAGTTCAAAAGTTCAAAACAATAAAGAGCTCAAAACATATCAAAATGTTCAAAATAGTTAAAGTGTTCAATATTATGTCAAACATGTTCAAAATGGTCAAAGGGTTCATTATAAAGTCAAACGAGTTCAAAAAGGTCAAATGGTTCAATATTACGTCAAGCATGTTCAAAATAGTCAAAGGTTCAATATTAAGTTAAAAGAGATTAATTATATGTCAAAATGTTTTAAATCAAGTTAAAGTGTTCAAATCTATGCCAGTATGTTCCTATCAAGTTAAAAGAGTTCAAACATATATGTCGAAGGGCTCAAAATCACGGAAAGTGGTTCAAATAATAGTGTTCATAACATAGTGATCAATTTAGTTCGGCACAATCTACTTACTATCATTTGAAACAAAAGGGTACAAGTTCATGATAGTTCAAACAATATAGTTAAAGTTCATATAAGTGTAAAGTAAAAGCATGAAGTTGAGCATTGCAATAGTTATGATGACAAAGTGGATTCGACCTATTATGAATGATATGCTTTAATATAAGTCATGAAACAATGTCGTGCATGCAAACTCATATGATATCCATACCACTTGTACACTTTTGAAAATAAAGTTTATCGTCGAAAATAATCTTATAAAGTCTTGACAATTTATAAATTACTTTACTGTGTATTTACGTTGAAACGATATCCTACGATAGTCATTTAGTGATTTATTATGAAACTATAACTTTCGTCAGAAAATAATGTCATTTGACAATTTCATGAAAGTGACTAAACGTCCTTGAAAAGCTAGTCGTAAAATGGTGCACATCGAGTGTTAGGAAACAAACTCAAAGGTTTTGGGAAGCTTGTAACATTATCTCAAAGTTTTAGCATTTAAGTTTTCATCATAGAGGTCTCGATCATGGAGAAAAATATAGTTAAAGTATGATACTTGTGTCCAAAATATTGTTTAAGGGTGGTTTTCGGTAAAGTTTAAGTGACCGTATTTTATTCATTACAACTCCGCTTGACGAACGGTCGGACATTTTGGAAAATCGGCTAGGCGAACTTACTTTTACTAGAAGACATCATTTTGTAAAAAGTACTACATCCATGTTAAAAACGACCCTCAACATGGTCCTTCGTGGCCGTAATGTTTGTCTAATAGAAATATATTAGTTTTGGTAATTTAATCGTTACAAGTCCGCTTTTCCACGTTTTATATGTCCTTAGTCAGATTAAAGTATAATAATATATATTTGATAAGTCGATACATTTTATAACGCTTAAGACTTATTTTTGACTCGTAAAAAGTTGAGAATACATCTTGAATTTTCTCAAACAAATAGTTTTCGTCGTTAAACTTAAAAATAGCATAACTTCTTCGTTATAACTCCTTTTCAAGCGGCCACGCTTTTGTTTTAAAGTATATTTTCTAAATATCTAGCCCAAAATTTTTGTAAACTGTCGAGATTTCCAGAATTCAAACATATGATCGACCTTTAAATAAATCGAAACCTATTCTAACCAATTCAAACCAACGCCGGTTATTCTAATCCTACCATACACCTTCTTAGGGTGTCATGGGTTCCTAGACATCATCAAAAGTGATATGTTTCAAGGAGTAATTATAGGATGATAAATATATATATATATATAACACTCAAAAACAATAAAAAGTGGTATAGACATCAATATGACTTGCATGTTTTTCTCAAGCTTAATGAAATGAACATAAAATGAGTATGAAAAATGAATATGAACATGAAATGCTTACTAGTTACTTGATGAGGTTAAATGAACAAGGTTAATCCTAAACACCCAAGGTTTTTATTTCAAAACCTTACTTAAGAGTGTGTCTAGATTGTGATGAACTTAACTTGAAAAATTTTGTGATCTCCTTCTTGGTCTCTATGGTGGCGGTTCTAGGGGAGAAGAGGAAGAGAGGATATTTTGATTTTACACTTTGAGATATGAGATAACTATGTGTAGTTTAGAGTATAATATGAATATATGTATTGTATAAGTTAGATATTTTATGAAAAATGGTGTGACTCATCTATGTTTGTCGACAAACATGAAAGAAAATGAAAGAGTTTGTATTTTGAGTAGATAAGTACTTGTGTGAAGTAAAAGTGTGTTACTTAATAATAATTAGTAACTTGTGTATATATTTAAGCATTTAGGTTAGCGTTAGCTAAAAATAAATTTTAACGGATCAAAATAAAATATATTGAAGTCATAAAAATTATAAAATACATTTCTTACAATAATTGAGTGAATAAATAATTATCGAGTTGAATTTACAAACCGTCGTAAAATTTTATACATAACAATTTATATACAAAATAAATTGAAAACATCGGGTAAAGTAATAATATTATTTTTATAATCTTAATATGAGTATAAAATATATCGGAATAAATTTTTGGAAGTTTCGGATCAATTATTCAAAATAAATGATCGTGCGATAGCGTTTATTTAATAAGAAATATATACGTTAATGAAATATAAATTTGAAAAATGATCGGAAATTGAGAATTATGACATAATACTCCTCCACAATTCGAGCGGTGAAATCGCGAAATCTCTAATTAAAGTGTAAACTATAATTACTAGAAACAAAATAAAGATAGATATATTGACAAAGAATCAAGAATTTGATAGCAATCAGTCACAGCGGATAAACGTAATCTGAAAAAAGAGATATTTTTATTTACAACTTTCTGAACTTATAACGGCAAATGAAAGTGCGTCCGACCGGTGGAGACGGCGATTTCGATAACTTTTTCATCGAAATTTAAAACAATGATTCTAATGTTATAAAAACAATGATTCAATGTTATTTTCTGAACCCAACGTCTTGTTACGGCGCCTCACGGGCCTTTGCTGAGATTACGAATACGATTCCAGTATGATTTTCTTTGGAATTTAATTAAGAAGCCATGATCGTTGATCTCGTCAGTTAACTCTTTATAGTTCGGGAGATAGGGCCGAAACAGTAGGCTGCAATTTTTTGTTTTTTTTAGTACGGATGACTGAGTATTTCACTCTAGCTTTTCCCTTAGCTTTCGAGATTGAGCGTTTGCAGTTACGTTCCAGTTGTGCTAGAGCATACTTTCAATAGTCTAATGCACAATTAAATAAATAACCCCACTTCCATTTGGTCTGGTTCACTGATAACAAAAGGGTCAAATAAGTATTTGACCTGCCATCTAAGGGTGTTTTGGCCTAAGATAAAAATTAAGAAAAATATTGTCAGACTCGTTTTTTCATGCTCTTTTCAATGGAGTGCTCGGGGAATTTTTTCGACTTTGAACCTCGAAAAACACGAAAATATCATCGAAACTCATCAGAAAGTCATCGTTTTTTCTTTGTTTTCAAACCCTTGTACCTGCAAGACATAATAAGACATAGCAAACATATTTGCAATATAATTTCACATATTTTATGGTTATTAGTCCGTTTTAGTGTGTTTTTGGGTATAAAAATGATATGTGTTTAGGCACACATCAAAATCCCCACGCTTAAGCTATTGTTGGTCCCACACACAATGTTTATTACACACGTTGGAGGAAAGTTGCATTCCAATTGTGCTAGAGACGGATAAACAACGGTAGGTAAGGTTTGATGGGAGTGACATTGAGACGACGACTTAAAGTAGCCAACAAAGTCCAAAGATTGGACTTAAAGATTTGATACATGTAAGACATTGTAATCCTCGAAAATATAACTTTATTACTCCTTTCTAAAAAAAGACGTGTGTATATTTAATAAATGACAAATGACATAAAAATTTACCATATTTTAATTTAATATAACTTGTAGATAGTAACTTCAATTTTTTTCTCAAATAAAGTAGCGAACGTAAGGAATTTTAACTTTCTGTAACTAGTTAACCGTTATCATTTTAGCTAAAATGACTTTTAAATGTTCAAATATAATACTACGTCACACTTTAGCTAAAACAAAGACTGGCAACATCAATTGAGATGTAAAGAAAAACTACAAAACACCTTATATTACACAAAATATTAGTTTCAATACCTTTGAATCGATAAAAAGCAAGTTGTATTACCTAAAATTTATACTGATCCTAAAGTCACTTTGGTATATCTTTTGTTTATGAATAAGCTTAAATAAACCATCAAACATTTTTTTTAAAATTAGATGGAGGCCACTAATTAGAAGATCGAAAATATACTCCGGCCACAAAATGGTTTTTTTCTTAAGAACCGCGTAAATTAATTGGAATAAAGATAATTAGATAAAGCGAAAGTTATCATTACGGTTGATTGTTGTTTAAGGTTGTTGAATGAAATAAAAACGACATGAATTAATGTCTTTAATTATTGAAAGATAAAATAACTTATTTCTGATTAAGACAGACTGAGAAGCTTTATGTCATCTATAGTTTACTTCCCACCTAATTCAATCACCCATCTTTAATTACTTAAATAACTAGACAGATTTTAACATGACGACAGGCATAGCACATAATTGTCAATATATCTAGATGTTCATATGTATAAGGGAAAATGGATGTTCATGTATAAGCATGGACGGATCTTAAGTAATGACATTGAAATTCAAAACTTTGAGGTTACTTATATTTCGCTATATGAAATACAACTTTGGTCCTATAAAATTAACTCGATATAGATTCAACTCTTTAATAATTTCACCTAAGTTCCGACTATGTATAAGGGATACCAACTATATGTTCTTTTGACATGTTAATAACCGACAACACTAATCTTGCAAGTTGATTGTCGTTTGCTTTTTTCGAGCTTTTACCTCTTCATCTCGAAACCACGCCCGCAAAGAAGAGTACATTTAACTTCTTCATCCGCAATGCGTCCGTTTGCTTTTTGTCTTATCAAGATCTTCTTTCATTTTTCTTCTTCTTCTTCTTTTTCTTTTTCTTTTCACTAGTATTTTGTGCTATTAAAGTAACTTTTTTCCTTTTCTTTTCACTAGTTTTTACATTTCGTATGTTTTTACATTTTCCTCCATTTTCATGTTTTCCGCTTTTTAATGTTTTGTCATTTTTACATTTTAGTCCATTTTCTTACGCCGTCCGGTTTTACGCTTCGTCTTTTTACGTTTCGCCTTTTTACATTTTCGACCGTTTTTACGTTTTATACTTTTTTTTATGTTTCGTACATTTTTCTTTCGCTTTCATTCGTTTCTTACATTATCTTCGCTTTGTTATGTAAGATAAAATAACGTACAAAAACTTATAAAATCATATGAAAATGGAGGAAAAGTAAAATAAACACATGAAAATAAAAAAAAAAAAAACGGATTAAAACGTAAAAAACGAACGAAAGCGTAAAAAACGGATGAAAACGTAAAAACGGACGAAAACTTAAGTAAACAGGCGAAATTGTAAGAAAACGGACGAAAACGTAAAAAAACGGACGAAAACATAAGAAACGGACGAAAAAGTAAAAACCGACGAAAACGTAAAAAGGCGGCGTAAAAGAGGCGAAACGTAAAAACGGACGAAACGTAAAAACGGACGAAAATATAAGAAAGCGGACGAAACGTAAAAACGGACGAAAACGTAAAAAGGCGAAACGTAAAAAGCGGGCGAAACGTAAAACGGCGAAAAAGTAAAAACGGACGAAACGTAAGAAGGCGGATGACTAAACGTAAAGAGATGTAAGATATCGAGAAAGAGATGTAGGGGTTGTGAGAAGAGGTAAGAAGTGGAAAAGAAGAGATAAATTACGTCTGCGTGGTAGAAGAGGAAATAAGAGATTTTAAATTTCTTACGTCGAAAAAAACAAACGGTCTTCAGGAATACGTCTGCGCTGCAGACAAAAGAGAAAGAAGAAACGCTTTGAAAAAAACAATGCAATGCTCGATTAAGAAAAGTAAGGATTTTATTTTATTTTTATTTTTATTTATTATTATTATTATTATTTTAGAGATAACGAACAATATTTATTGGTATCACTTTAGTTGAAATTTGACCATATTACAAATACAAAACACACCGTACCTACATTAACAGGATTGGCCGATTGGGTATTATTATTGTTGTTGTACAAATACAGAACACGCGACGTACATGCGCATATACATATGCATATCACATAAAATTGTTACATACACAATATTATATTCGAATGTTGCATAGTTTGTTAGGCTTTGAAACAAAGGAAAGTGCACCTGCTTGGTTCAGTGGTCGGTAGTCTCTAATGTACGTTATTGCAATTAAGACTAAATTGTTAACCTTTCGCTTTGACAATTAATCAACATGGACGTTCACAATACACATTATTCATTTAAGTTATTTTCGATCTTTTCCTTACTAGATATAAGTGATTAAAAAGCTTATATGTGTGTATAGGATAGGATGAACTTACAATATTTCTGCAGATTCTTAAGATAAAAACCATATATATGTTACCAATTAATGAATCATTATCATTATAATTTACAAACACAATACTAAGTTTTCTTATTTGTTGTTTATAGTGATATAGTTAAATTCCATGTGGTATGAACTATAAATACATGTATTATCTTAAAAATAAAGGAAAAAGTCACCGCATTGGCTTTAACAGCTCGGCTCTTGCACCACTACAAGCAACTACATTTTTTATTTTTCAGATAAGGTAATTGGAAGGACAGAAAAACAATTCTCAATATTATGCTTAAAATTATGTGGTGCATTTTTGTTGGTTAAAGCAAACTGGCTCACTTTTATTTTAGACATAACATATACGAGTATCATGTTTAACATCCTCACATAAAAAAAAAAAATAAAAAAAAAAAATAAAAATTGGGTCTTTTATTTATGTACAAGAAGATAAATGATTGAGAGTCTTAAAGTTATCCCAGTCTACATATGTGTATAAAAAAAAATTTAGAACGATTGAGTTAGTAGAGACGGATATAGTTAGATAGTTAGTGAGTAACCTACTCATACTATTAGAGAAGAAAATCAATGAGCTATTAATTTATGAAAACATGTCTTTAACGAATAACATATATTTATGTTATAGTTGTTCAACTAAACTTATACAGTTAACCCTTTTCCCAAAAAACCTAACTTACTCAGTTAATGTCACCAACAAATAATTGTGCTTAAGATGTTTAAGACATTTCTCCATCGATTATTGGTAGGATATTGATTTGCCTGATAATGACATTTTTTCTATTTAATAGGGTTGATAAAGACTTTCACATATATAATTAGCTTCTAGTGTTATGATTATGACATGTCTCGTTTAATTTGTAGTTTATGTTGTATATGGGCAAATGGCAATATATATAAATATACAATTATCATATTGTATTTGCATGACCATATTGGTACAGCCTAAATGTGAAAGATTTGAAGTTTTGGCCTCAATGTATCTTTAGATTGAACTTTAGTTAAATTTTCTTCATTGAATGGGTGATTTAGTTGGCTCTCGCAATGGGAGGTACAAAAAAGTTTTAAAACCATATAAAGTTTAATTTTCATTTTTAATCGCAATATTGTTGCAGTTCATATATATTTGGCATGAAGAAGTTCATAATCTTAATTCTTAAACTTTCATTATATTATAATGCTTTTTGATGAAACACTTTATATATACTTCTAAAAGGTTTATACATAGTAGAAATAAAATTTTAAAATCAAAATGATTTATAAGTTGATGATTTGCATGCATGTAAGGTTTATAAATCTTAAAAAGCTTCACTATTTTTAGATACTCTTATTATCAGTTACTTGTACTAAAATATCATACCTCGTGTTGCCTCGATGTAAATTTACTCGTGCTAAAATATTATACCCCGTGTTCCCTCGATGTAAATTTAACGTTATATTTATGTTCGGTCGTTAGCAATTAGCAAATGACTCGAATAAGGTTGTTAAAAGGATACGCTTCAGCTTCTAAGTGTACCCGTCTATAAAGTTGGAGGGCTAAAGTGGAGCAACTTTGATACTTAAAGGATCAGAAGTGAAGTTTCAATCTTGGATGCTATATAAGCACACTTTAGGCTTCATTTATTTTATTCTCTCTTATATTTCTGTGTGTTTTCATATCTCTTCTCTCTGGTTGTATCTGAGTTGAAGAGAAACCCTAGTTTTTGTAATCAGTTTATCTCTTGTTTCTGTATTGTAAATATTGCTATTCTTTAGCTATTTTTGATATAATAAAAGTGAGCCAAGGAGAGGTTGGTTTGGTTCACTCTTAAACTGGTTTTGTGATTAAATTGGCTTTGGTTTTGTAAGTTTCTACATGGTATCAGAGCCAGGTTGCTCTATACCAAAGCGTCTATTAAAGATCGTAAAGTTTTTCAAAAACTAGGGTTTCTCAAAATTTGGGCGTTTTGATCTATTTGTGTAGATCTTGTTGTTCTGAGAGTAGATATTGTGGTCTTGATATCAGATCTTGAAGATCTGAAGGCTAATTGAATTTTCCCAAAAATTAGGGTTTTTCAATTTTTGGGGGTTTTTTGATCCTGGTGGTTTATTAGTTAATTACTTATTGATTTAGTAATCTTGTGAGTTAATTAACTCTAGGACTGTGTTAATTTGATTTTTATCAAATTGGTTAAAATTAGGGTTTACTGTATCAAACCCTAATTCAGGTTGATTTCTTGAGTTCTAATTGTATAATCTGACTGTTTTTTATTCTAATTTCAAGTTTCTTGAAACAAAAATCAAAAACCCTAAAATAATTTTTAGGGTTTTATGTGTCAGATTATTCCATTTCAATTGTTTTGTTCTAATATCATTTTCTTTTATTTTCAGGTGTTTCCGCTGTGCTGATTGATTTGTGTGGATCTTCTTGATCCTTGGTTCTTGATCTAATTGAAAGCTTGCGTGGTTGTAATACCTCTCACACTTTCTTTTAGAGATCCCAATGATGTTCTCTATCAGACACAATGGGATAGGTGTAATTCTGTTGTGTTATCTTGGATGTATTTCACATGACCTTTATAAAGGTCAAGTGTTTCCTATAAATGCTAAGTCTGTTTGGGATGAATTAAGATATAATAAAGAAGATGGTTATATGATTTATAACCTGCATCATAAAATTCATACTCTAACTCAGTATGGTATGAGTCTTTCTGAATACTATCATGAGTTTAATGCATTGTGGAGGCAGTTTGACTCCCTTGTTGATCTGCCCACATGTGTTTGTGAAACTGCTCCCACTTTAAAAAAGCATTCAGATCTTTTGAGGCTAATGCAATTTTTTATGGGTCTTGATGATAATTTCAGTTATGTGAGAAGTCTTATTCTCACTACTGACCCTTTACCAGATGTTAAATCTGCTTTTGCTACTCTATCTAGAGATGAGTCTCATAGAAATAGTCACGTGACTAATAAATCTATTAAGAATGGCGCTGCAGCCTTTGCTGCTAGGCCTAATACTGGTAATTCTCAAAACAATAAGTGGGCCTCTAATAGAAACAATAATAATAATAATAGCAGGTTTGGCAGGGTGTCTAACCTTGTCTGCAAGCATTGTAATATGAATGGTCATACTATTGATAGGTGTTATGAATTGGTAGGATATCCATCTGGTTTTGTTAAAAAGGAAATATGACTCAAAACAATGCTAATAATGTGACTGATACTAGTAAGAGTACCTCTCATACTCTCACTAGTGATCAGTATCATAAATTAATGTCTTTACTTAGTGGTTCAGGTGATGCTATCAAGGCTCATGCTAGTATTGCAGGTACTGTCATTGCTTCAAACTGTGTGATTAGTTTCTTTACTTGTAGGTTTTTTAATTTCAATTCTAACATAAGTACCTATAGTACTTATATTGGTTGGATCATTGACTTAGGAGCTAGTCAACATATTACTTTTTGTGCCACTCATCTTTATGATATAATGGATGTATCTCATTTAAATCTTATTGTTGCACATCCCAATGGGACTGTTGCACAAGTTAAACAAATTGGAAGCTTTAAAATTGGTAATAATCTGATTCTAAAAGATGTGTTGGTAGTTCTTGGGTATCACGTGAGTTTGTTATCTGTTCATAAGCTGGCTAAGGATAATAGTGTGATTGTCAGTTTTAATGATAAGATTTGTAAAATTCAGGATTTAACTCAAAGGTTCTTGATGGGGACTGGTAGTGAGAGAGGAGGTCTTTATTTTCTTGATGAAAGTAAGAGGGTTAATAAAGTAATATTAAAAGTTGTCTTATGTCAAATTGTATTTGGCATAATAGACTTGGACACCCCTCTGACCAAGTCTTAATTGTGATTAAACATAAACTAAAAGATCTTAAGAGTACTAGTTATGAGCCCTGTGAAATATGTCATAAAGCTAAACAAACAAGAGAACCATTTCCATTAAGTGTTCATAAAACTAAGAATATGGGTGATCTTGTTCATTTACATGTGTGGGGACCTTATAAGGTGACTAGTAAAGATGGGTTTAAGTACTTTCTTACTGTGGTAGATGATTACACCAGAGCTGTTTGGGTGTTTTTGATGAAAAACAAAACTGAGGTTTTTGATCATGTTACTAGTTTTTATAATCTCATTAAAAATCAATTTGAAAAAACTGTTAAAGTTTTTAGAAGTGATAATTGGACAGATTTTGTAAATAAGAGGTTTGAAACTTTTCTTTCTAATAATGGTATTTTACATCAAACTTCTTGTCCTTATACACCCCAACATAATGGTGTAGTAGAGAGAAAACATAGGCACTTGTTAAATACTGCTAGAGCCCTCATGTTTCAGGGGGGTTACCTTTAAAAATGTGGACTGAGTCTATTCTAACTGCTACTTACCTTATTAACAGGTTGCCAACTGCTGTGTTATCTGGTAAAAGTCCTTTTGAGATGGTGTATAATACTAAATCTAATCTTTTGACTCTAAGACGTTTTGGCTGCTTATGTTTTTCAACTGTTTTAAATGAATCAGATAAGTTTGGATCCAAGTCTGATAAATGTGTGTTTGTTGGATATGCTTTTGACAAAAAAGGATACAAACTTTATAATATTGATCAAAAGAAGTTTGTTTTTCTAGGGATGTAAAGTTTTATGAAATTGTATTTCCTTTTAAGAATAATTCTTTCACTAAAGATTTTGTGTTTGAAGAAAATGGAATTAATGATTTAAATTTCTTTGATCAAGAAAATGAAACAGTCAAAATAATTTTAAAACCAATGAACCCAATGATGATAAGAAAAGTAGTATAGATGGTAACATCAAGTATGTACCTGAACCTAGTACTCATAAACCTAGTGTCATCACTGTAGAAGAAGTTGTTAGTGTTGATGAGCATCTGCATGCTGAAACATCAAATACTACTAATACAGCTGATGTAGATATTAATTTTCCAGTTGATATAGTAGATACTGCAGATACAGTTAATGTAGACAACACTAGTGACACTTCTAGTAGGAAGGACACAGAAAATGGTGAGTATGCAACAGAAACTACTGTTTCTGATGGTATACATGGTACTAGTCATGTTGATGATGAATATATTTCTGAGGGTGAGGAATTGGATATGTTTGGTAAAATGTTTGAGTCACCAGAACCAGCAGGGGCACAAACTGTTATGAGGACTAGTAAAATGACAGCTTTACCATCTAAATATAAAGATTATGTGCTTAATAAGAATAATAAGTATGGTATAGATAAATTTGTTAAATGCTCCAATTTAAGCTTTGATAACTTTGTGTTCACATCTAGTCTTAATAAAATATATGAGCCTACTACCTATGAGGAGGCTGTTAAAGACAGCACATGGGAAGATGCTATGAACCAAGAGTGTTGTTCCCCGTTCACTATTATTTAAAACAGTTTAAGTATATAAAAACAGTTAAGAGTGAACTATGACTGAAATTAACATAAGTAAAACACACAAAGTAATTTTCAACATCATATTCTTATTAGAAATAAATCAACAAAGAATACGTTACCCAAGTACTTGCGGAATACTACTTGGGATTGAAATGACAAAGTTTGGTGACTCTCTCTAAGCTCAAAGCTAAGTCCGAGCACAACTCTTAGAGCTCACCGAGCTATCTCGGGAACTAAGTTGTATTTGGAGGAGTGAAAAGATGGCTCATGCGTGTATGTGTGTTTTACAATTCACAAGCTTAATCTTTTCACTCCATCTCTTATGCTATTTATACATGTATGATATTTGACTCTTTCCTAAGTGACAACCGACATCATCTGAAGACAAAATCTTGATGTATTTTGTCTCATTATAAAGACTATTCTAGGTAAGAGACAAGACTACTTTCCTAAGTTCGGTGATGACATTGAGCCCGATCTTTTGCCATTCAGGAAAGTTGACTTTGGTTGATAAGGACTTCGTCTTATCTCGATTCAAACTTATCCCGCCTTGTCCCGCTCTTTCTTGATCTTTACATCCCCGATCTTCTACTTCAGTTTGTCTTGATGTAAGTAGTTGGAGAAGAGTCTTAGGGATTCAGTGAGTTATTGTCATCACCACTGAATCCACCATCTTCTTCTTGACTCGATCTTCACCCTTTAAGTTATGCCTTCGAGTGGAGAGACTTCATCTTCGCTTAGTACCGAGTATCCCGAAGATGACTCATTGGGAGACTATGCACTCGGTGACCTTTTAGTGTTTAACGGATTAAACACTTGGGCTATTTTCTATTTAAATCCTAGATTAACGGGTTTGGGTATTTACCGAACCCAACAATCTCCCTATTTGGATATACAAATAGCCTAAGTGGTTGATCGGTGTAAGTGAGCAAATGGCTTCTTTACATCGAATGTACTAATGAATACAATAAGGAACACCGAGTAAATTAACAAAACATACATCTTTTATTGATCGAGTTACATAGTTCCTATCACCAAGACAAAAGATAAAACAAAATGATGTCGGTCCGATGGATTCCGGTGCTTCAAGCTTGACTTTCTTAGTGATGAGTGTTTCCTCGTCGGGATGGTCTCTTATCTTGGCATTCGTGTCTTGACAGAACGATATTTCTTGGGGTTTGGATCCGAGAGGCCATTGGTATGTAGCTCAACATTGCGGCTACACCACCGATCAATATCACTCCATCTTTGAAATGATGGGTTTCCATAGATATCAATGTGGAATATCCCTCTTCAAGCTTCTCAATTACTAGGCAGTTCACAAATTTCACTCCTTCAGCGACTCCCTATTACACTCCGGTCCGTGCACTTTAATCTCGTGTTGGAACTCAACTCTCTTCCTTTTGCCGGTGGATGATTGTTGTTGAGATCCTCGAGGTGCGATTAAGGTGGGTGAATTCCCAGCCAATGGACAATCCCTCGATCTTTCATATCTTTTCAGAGCATCTTCATCGTGTCCTTAACCACCGCATTCTTTTCTTTTCCATAATTGGACCAAGCTCATCGAGTTCGGTGATCCCAAAGTCGGTGAATTTGAGGATCATGAACCTCAGTGTCGTTTATCAACCCCATCGTAAGCGTTCATGGCGATGGTTTGGTATTGGGGATGATTCGACATTTGTGATCTTTTCATGAAGCCTTGACTTGTCATTGTCCGATTGTAATGCTCAATTACGCTTTGCTCGATGACTTTAGTTTTCTTCTTCTTTCTTCCAACTGCTTTCTCATTTTAGCCATTTGAGCGACTGAGCTTCTTGAACTTTTGTCTGCTCGACCCTTTTCAAGCTTCTTAGCATCTATCCCAATGTTTTCGACTTCCTCAAGAACTACTTGTACCAAAGCTTCTCGCTCTTTCTTTCTTCTTCAACAAGTTTCTTTTTCTTTCCTCCTTAGCAAGGTGAGCACTTAACGTTGTGGCGTGGCAGGTACATGGTGTTGCCGATCTTGGGGAATCTTCTCGTGCTCGGAGTTGTCATTTGCCTTTTCCTTTGTCTGGCCCGAGGAGGATGAAGTTGCTACCGGGGTGGTGGTGTTGTTGTTATTGGTGTGATTTGTCGGTGCTGTTGTTGTTGTTGATGTTGGTCGTGGGATTGATGAGATAGGTATTCTTGAGACCGGTGGTGATGATGAGATTTGAGCTAATAATCTTGATGGTATTGGCTCCCCTCGGTGAGAAGGAGGTTCTTGACAATATTCTCCCCTCAACTGCTGCGGGGAGGCGCGGTGAGGCAAGAGTTGAGTTGGTCTTTGAGGGGCGGAGCCGCTTGACCATGAAGGCCCGATAAATTTTAGAGATCATAGCCTTGATGTCGATGTGGTTTGAATGCCGGTGACCTTTGCTTCCAAATTAGCATGAGATAATTCCAAGGCGTCATCCGAGGCCCAAGATTCCAAGCCATGGAGGATGATGCCTTAGCCGATTAGCCACCTGAGCATCAAGAGAACCCAATGTAGATTGTAGAGACCGAGCAGTAACTCAGAGCCCCGAACATTGGCGGCATCAAGCATATCAACCAGGTTAGTGAATTGAGTGTTGGGTCCTCTTTGACAGTCTCCTTGATATCATCAATTGATGAGCCACACTTCTGAAGATACTCTCGAATTTTACCCAGGTTTGTATTATGTTCATCAACTGCTGATACATAAGATCCCTATGTTCGTGAACATTTTCATTGAAGGTGAGCACATCGGATTTAAGATCGCCAGAATCGGGCAGACCTCGATGTGTTGTTCCCACGGTGTTTGATGACCCCGAGTATAACCTTCTTGAAGCTTTGGTGATCCTTTGAACAAGTCGCCTTCGAGAAGTGGGAGAACATTATCAAATCTTTCAAATTCATCGGTGGAGGAAGAGGAGTCATCATTTTCATGCCGGAATGGTGATTCAAGATGTTCTGTGGATCGCCGAGGCTCTTGTTCACTTGAACCTCGGCCACTTCTTCCCCAACTGATAAAACTTCATCATCGGGCCAAACAGCGCATCTTCGAAAAGAGTATTCCGGTAACATCGAGAACGGTTAATGTGGGGTTGGTGATGGGTTCCATATCGTGGTGGTATGTTTCCTCTCGAGTCTTTGTCCTCGTTGACCCCTCGGACAGTGGTGGGCGTTCCCTAGTGCCTTCACTGGAGTCGATTGGTTGTGGGTTCCGTATCGGCGGGTTGTTTCTTTCCTCCGAGTCTTTGTCCCGAGTGACCCACGAGACACCGGTGGGTGTTTTCCGATGCCTTTGGCATGGTCGATGATAGTTGTATCCCTATCGGCGGGTTGTATCATTCCTACGAGTCTTTGGGATCGATCGATGTGCCCTCGGACAAAGGCTTGGGTTTGCTAATGTCATCACCGGGCGTTGTGGAAGCGCCCCTACCGCCGAGTTGTTTGTTTCCTCCGGATCTTGAGGAGTAGTGGTTGTGACCAAGGGCACCGATCGTGATGTATCGGTGTCCTTCGTTGTCACGGGGTGGATGTTGCACCGTCACCAATGGGTGTCTGCTCAGTCTGGGCTTTTGTGCCTCTTAGGTCAGTGTTCCGAAGCCTCAGGCCCGAGACTTGGGTTTAGTCTTAGTCCCACCGAGACTTCCCTTTCTCTTTTAGGAGCAGGGTTTGAGACACCGATCCTCACGGTAGTTTACAAGAACCATATGGGCCGTCAATTCAATAGGAGTGACAATGGATGGGTCTTTTGAAAATTGGATTGGCTCGGGATGCCGGTAAAGCACAAAATTTTTCTTCCCGAGGATAGTTTGAACCGGTAACACTTGCAAGCACAAGAGACAAACCTAGGATACGAAACGTATTTCATCCTAGTTTTGCTCAGAGCTTGGTTCTGAGATCATGTAAATGATCTCCCTATGTCGACAGTGACCCCATTCATTAGCAAGATGCCATCATCAATGAATAGAGTTAACTTGTTCGATGGATGAGTGGTTCTCGCAGAGGACACGAATCACAAAAGTGAATAGGATCCTCCAAGCCACGGAAATGAGCTTTTGGCATGCGGGGTTACGCCCAAAACGTTTGATCTAAAATGATTTGTTTTAACCCATCCTTTGTGGAGGGTTCGGGATGGGCGACATAACCTCCTTTGTTATAATCCAACCCCGTTGAAGTGCAAAACATTTTATAATCCAGGTGAATTGTTGTTGCCCCCGTGAAGACCGAATCGATGAGATATTCCACGAGAGGTCCGAGGTTGTTCTCATCGAGAGGTGTCTGGTCATAAGCCTTGGTCGTTGCCCAAAACCCCCGAGGAGATTTTGATAAACAATGGAGGACACCGAACAAAGGCCGTTTTGGTGGGAAATTAAATAAAATTTCATAATGTCTTTGTAGGTCGGGACAGCTTGTGGTATTCAAAGTTGCCTATGACATTATTAGTTTTAAATTCAACATTTGTAAGATCCCCACCATCGAGAAGCAACTGGAGAGATTGTGTTCTAGCCATTTTCATTAAAGATTTTAGGGTTTTGAAAATACTTTCTTTTGACTAGAACAATCAAGGTTTTTAGATCTCTCAAGTTTTGTGATGAAAAACTTTTGTAAATGTTTACAAGAAGGCTTTTCCAAAAGAGGTTTGAAGAGTTTTTGAGAACACACAAATATTTATGGGTTTTTGAAATGATTTTGACAGAGTTTTGTTGCAGAAAATAATTTGTGTGTGTGTGTTTGTTTTGGAGGAGGGTATTTATAGAGTGGTGAGAAGGGTGGTTTGTGCACAATTGGGAATATTAAGAGTCGGTTTTTGAAAAACGTTTGAATTTCCACATTTAATGCTACCACCCATTACCCGCATAAAATCCGTTTTCAAGGAGCGATTGCGGTGCGGTAAAAGTGCACTTTTGCGAGATAAAATATCAATTTGATATTTTTATGTGAGGAGGCATTAAATGCCAAGTGGGATGACAGTAAGACAAAGAGACATATATTCCTATATTTAATTAGCATTGTTACTAACCTAGGACATTTAAGTAACTGATAGTTGGATCATTTAGTTACTCATTCAATGCTCTTTGTCAATTGTCGGGGACCCCGAATGAGTCTTACTCATTCGGTGAGTGGTTTATTTTGGATGTTCAGGAGGATGAACCATTTCGAGAGAACTTATCGAGATTGGTTTTCGGACACCGACTTTCAATGTCAAGCATTCCCAATTCGAATTTCGGTCTCAAGGTAGGTTCATCAAGGGTTTGGTGAAGATATCACCATTGATATTCGGTGAGGGATGAAATGAAGTTCAATGTCTCCTTTCATTATGTGATCCCCGATGAAGTGATATCGATAACAATGTGTTTGGTTCTTTGGTGGAGGGAGTGGTTATTGGAGATTGCAATAGCACGGTGTTATCACGAAGATGGGCACCATTTGTAATGGATGTCATAGTCATTGAGTTGACTTTTCATTCATAATACATTGGCACAACATCCTGCTGCAGACTACATATTCGACTTGGTGAGGACATAGCCACCGATTGTTGCTTTTAGCACTCCATCAAACCAGTTTTCCTCCAAGAAATTGACGGGACCACGAGGTACTTTTTCATCCATGTTGCGACCAACATAATCGATTGAGTAACCCTCGAGATCAAACCACGAGCATTTTGGATAATAGAGTCCAAGGTTTGGGGTTCCTCTGTGTACCGAGTATTCTTTTGGCTGCGGTGAGATGGGATTCTTAAGGATTGGACCGATATCTTGCTATTAGGCGGATCGAGAATTGGATGTCCGGTCTAGAGGCGATTAGATACATCGGTGAGCCTACAATCCTCTAAATGAGTTTGATTGATCGATTTTCCGGTGAGATCGGGTCCAAGGTTGTTAGGTGGTACCATTGAGTCTTCAACGAGGCACGATCGATATCTCATATTTTTTCAAGAGATTTCGGTGTATTTCTCTTGGTCGATGGATATACCTTTATCGGTTTGCACGATTTGTAGTCCAAGAAAGTATGTGAGTTCTCCCATCATGCTCATTTCAAACTTCTTTGTCATCATTTTTTCAAACTGTTTGCAAAGTTTGTAGTTTGTTGAGCCAAAGATGATGTCATCAACATACACTTGGACTAATATCACATCTGTTGAGTTCTATAGACAAACGATTGTGTTGTCTATCTTTCCTCCGACAAACTTGTTTTGTATCGTGAAGGCTTAGAGAGTTTCATACCATGCCACGGGAGCTTGTTTAAGTCCATAAAGGGCTTTGTCAAGCTTGCGAGACATAGTCGTGGAATTCACTACTCTCAAAGCTTGGAGGTTCCGAACATACACATCTTCCTTGAGATCACCATTTAAGAATGCACTTTTGACATCCATTTGGTAGACCACAAGTTCATGTATGTTGCATATGCAAGGAAGATCCTAATGGCTTCCATTCTGCAACAGAGCAAATGTCTCATCATAGTCAATGCCTTCTTATTGACCGTAACCTTGGCTACAAGTCCGGCTTTGTTTTTAATGACGATGCCGTTTTCATCGGTTTTGTTTACGAAAACCCACTTCATTCCTATGACTACTACATCCACGAGGACATTTGATCAAGGTCATGACCTTGTTTTTATCAAGCATTGCAGTTCTTCTTGCATAGCCCGAACCCAGCTTGGGTGTTTTAGAGCCTCGATGACACTTTTGGATTCTATTTCGATAGGTAATCGGCATATAGACATTCATTGGTGAAGCTGAGTTAAGTTAGCGACCATGCTTCTAGTGAGCATGCCTCGGTGGGTTCACCAATGATGTTTACAAGCTCAATGTCCCGAGATCTTGTCCACTTACTTTGTGGTGCGGGATCCGAGCTTGAAGATGTCACTAGGAGTTCGGATGTGAGTTCGGTGCAAGAGCCACATGATCATTTAGATCATCGTAGAGATGTCTTGTTCGGTCGAGGTTCATGAGTTACTGTGTTCACGATCATTTGGATCGGTGTTTCCTATCCCGGCGAGGACCGACCGATTATCAATGAACTCACCGATGGTTGGTTGGGTAGGTTGTGAGGTAAGACATAATATGAGATGTCGACATCGAGGTTGATATGAGGAATTGACTTTAGTGTTGAACTCATCGGGAGGATATCTTGATGAGTCATCAATTCCATTTCCTCCACCGAGGTATTTGTGAACTCGATGCTTCGAACTTTCATCAAAGGTGACATGAAAGGTTTCCTCAACTTGTTGTCTTCGGTGTTAAACACCACAAGGCTTTGGAGATCGCGAGTAGCCTAAGAAATATCCATCATCACCTTTGCATCAAATTTGCCTAGGTGATCATTGTGGTTATGAATAAACACAGACACCCAAACACATGAAAGTAGCCGATGTCCGAAGTCTACCTTTGAAAGTCTCATAAGGGGTCTTATTATGTCTTTTGACAATGATTGACCTGTTTGAGTGTAACAGCGCTTTGATCGCTTCATCCGTAAATGCTTTGAGAGGGTGAGCCATTTAACATGGTTCTTCTTTGCCTCAATGAGAGTTCTTTTTCCTTCAAAGAACCCCATTTTGTTCAAGGGTATAAGGAGATGAGAAATATTGAGAAATTCCTTTTCATCACGTAAGCTTTCAAGCTCTTGATTTACGAACTCGGTACCATTGTCGATTCGATTTGTTTAACGATAATGTCATTCGGTTTTCAATTTTTCGATGAATGACATTATTGTATCACCGCCCGACTCTTTTGGAAAGAAAGTATACCCACGTGTATCTTGAAAACTCATCAACAATGACAAGTGTATACTTCTCATCTTTGGATTGATCCGGGACCGACGGTCCAAAGAGATCCATGTGCAGAGGTGAAGGCGACTTTGATGGAGAAATTTTGTTTGGTTTTAAAAGATGCTCGTGGTGTTTACCTTTTCACAGCGAGCATGGTTTGTCTTCTGCAAAAACCGGTGATGGTAAGCCAAGGACCTTGTTTTGTTTTGCCAAGTTGTTGATATTTTTGAAGTTTAAGTGAGAGAGTCTCTTGTGCCACTGACCGGTTGATCGATTCGGTGGCTTTGGCAAAGAGACAGTTCCATCTTGAGAAAGAGTAGACATGTCTAAGACATAAACATCATCTCTTCTAGAGCTATCAAAACAACTTCTTTATTGGCATTGAAAATGGTGCCTTGTTTGTCATTGAATTGCACAATGTACTTAGCATCACATAGTTGGTCGACATCGATGAGATTGTATTTGAGACCATTGACATAAGAAATTTAGAGAAAACTATTCCATTGCAGTTCTTGAACCATAACCTTGATGGGACATGATGAGTTATCACCAAATACTACCTTGGGTCTGGTTCCTTTACATACTTGTGCAGATACTCCTTCACACGGTCATGCTTCTTGAGCATCCATTGTCTAGATGCCGAGATAGGCTCCTGGCGTGTCTCGCACAAGTAGTAAAGCGAATTAGTTTGTCTTAGTGACCCACTTGCTAGTGGGCTTAGGTCTCAAGGTCTCTTCGAATTTTGCAATTGACTCATGGTCGGTGGTTGAGTGCATTGTGCTACCACAAGTTTTGCATTTAGAGACTGAGGAAGACTCAGTGATTTTGGGTTGTTTTGTACTTCTCCTTGCATGAATGATACTGTCATGTTGGGATGTCTCATGAGTTGGATTTTCACATATATCATAGCATGTGTTCATGAGACAGTCATCCTGAGGGAAGAGGAAAAGGTTTTGCTCTATTTTTTAGAGATGTTTTGGAGGATGAAGCATACCGATGACCAACTTTGGTATAGTTTGCTTTCTTGACAGAGCTTATCTTGTAAGTGGTCTCATAGCTCGTGATCATCCTTATTGCGATCATGCAATAAAGGATTCTATAGCGATTGTCGATGGTATGACGGTGTAATGACCTGACACACTTCGCTTGGGTTTGTTTGTGGATTTTTATTTTGATGAGCTAGATGAGGTCGACTTGGTTTCCTTGATTGAATCGGGGCTTTTTGATGGAATCCATCTTTTCTCTCGCCTTCTCACAAGCTCGATGAGATTCTTGAATTTGGTCGCCCGGTGGGGACAGAGGATGTTGAAGTCTCGGTAGGAGTAGACTCGTGTTAAATTTGTTTTGCTTGTCTTTGCAGGTTGCTTCTACCAAGTCCGGACCTTTCTTTTGGTGAGTGAGGATTGAATTTTAGAGGAGTAAGCTCGAGCTTGATCAAGACCTCAAGAGGTTTCGGGGGTGGAAGCGGTGTTTCAAATTCCTGGACTCGGAGATGTGTTCAGACCACCGTCACATCAAGGAGTCCTAGCATGCTCTTAAGAGCTTGGCTCGTGCTCAAGAATCCTTCCGTAATCGAAATTTGGAAGCTTACTCTCGGGATTAACCCGCTCAATCCAATCACCGAATTTGGAGTTGTCAACATATTGGTAATCATACCACCGGACACAAATGGTTTTGAACTTTGGTCTTTGTTGAGAGTCGGGAGATGATCTTCACCTATGACTCTCTTTTGCTCTTGGGAGCACCCGACATCAAAGACCACAGGATTCTTAGCGATCCAACAATCAAGAATATCTTGTTCCTTTTAAGTTCATCTTGAAGAGCCCGATTTCTCTTAACTAGTTCGGTTTTGAATTTGCAAAGTGATGACCTCAAGCTTGGCTTGTTTTAAAATAAGTAGTTCATCTCTACACTTGTTTAATTCAAAACTTAGCTTGTTGTATTTTGAAAAAGATTTAATCTTTGCTCTTCTACGAACTTAAGGTCAACATTAAGATAATTCATATAAGATCGCTAATCGAGTCATCATCCATATAAAGTAAGATGTTTACCTTCATAGTGATGTTGACCCATTCCTCGCTTCGGCATGATTCTTTCAAGCGACTAGCTTGTCCTCTTCTCGAGAGGCCATCGAGACCGACACGCGCCATTTCATCATCGATGACACCGGCTCTTCATCCCATCGAAGGTCTCAAAGAACAAGGCCTTTGTTTTACCATGCATGATTGAACACTTTTTGTTGTTTCGGAGGACGGCCTCGAGCAATGCAAGCTTAGCTTTGACTTTCTTGTACTTGGCTTCAAAATCAACAATTTTGTTTTGATCGATTTGTTATGAAAGTTTTGATGAGACCGATAGATTTTGGTTGAATTTTGCTAAAGCCTAAGGACCGATTAGACCACGATGGTTTATAAGAGGGTTCGAAATTGTTTTGAAAAACAATCTCTTGCAAATGACCTCTTTTGTGACACTTAAAGCATTCAATGTCCTCATTTGCTTTGGCATTTGAAAACCTTTGTTTCTTTTTATAAACATTCGAGAGTTAGCAAGGAGTGCCCTTTCACGAAATTCGGTGTTCGGTCATTTAGGTACTCTCACTTGATCTCTCATCGTGCTCATCATCGAATTTTCACGAAAATCTTGAACAACATTGTTATAATAGAAAGCAGTTGATATTGGTGATGAGGTGGTGGTCGGGGACTTCTTGACTACCCGAGACTTCTTTAAGTCGGGGTATCGTCATTGATGATGTTTTCTCATAGACAAATTTCCCATAAATTTCGTGAAGCTCAAGATTTTGGATATGATTAGCATTCAAGTCCCCGAGAGAAATTCAACCACTTCTCGGGGAGGCTGACAAAACCAACATTGATTTCATGTTTGGACAACTTAACACCATCATTTGACATTCATTTAAAAGAGTTTTGTACCGTGTAAGTTTGAGAGAGAGTTTATGAGTCCTTAGCCCTCAAGGTGTTATACTCAAGTTTCGTGTCCATTATCCTGTTTTCCTTGGTATCGATGGTCCTTCATGACTATGAACTAGGTCATCCAAGGTTTGCTTAGTTGTACTACGACTTATAACAGACTCCATAATGTCATCGGAAGACAAGATATTATGATACTTTTGAGTCTTTGGTCCCTGGTTAACCACTCTCCTTTCATCTTGGGTCCACCGAGCTTGAGGTTTGGGCAACCCTTCAGTGAGCCTTTGGGATAAATGGACCTTCATTTATACACTTGATATAATAAGGTTCCATCCCAATCAAATAGAAAAGCATTCGCTTCCATTTGTTGAATTTGCCAACTTCAAGTCTAGGGCAACAATTGAATAAGCTCAACCCTTTTATCGACTAGTTGGGGTACATCAATTTCGACCATTTAGGATCCTAATTTAAAAACTTTTAGAGCTGCCTAAAACGAGATTTATAATTAGCCTTGCTCGATACCACTTGTTGTTCCCGTTCACTATTGTTTAAAACAATTTAAGTATATAAAAGCAGTTAAGAGTGAACTATGACCGAAATTAACATAAGTAAACACACAAAGTAATTTTCAACATCATATTCTTATTAGAAATAAATCAACAAAGAATACGTTACCCAAGTACTCATGAATAGTACTTGGGATTGAAATGACAAAGTTTGGTGACTCCTAAGCTCAAAGCTAAGTCCGAGCACAACTCTTAGAGCTCACCGAGCTATCTCAGAACTAAGTTGTATTTGGAGGAGTGAAAAGATGGCTTGCGTGTATGTGTGTTTTACAATTCACAAGCTTAATCTTTTCACTCCATCTCTTATGCTATTTATACATGTATGATATTTGACTCTTTCCTAAGTGACAAACTAACATCATACGTAAGACAAAATATCGATGTATTTTGTCTCGCTCACAAAGACTATTCTAGGTAAGAGACAAGACTACTTTCCTAAGTTCGGTGATGACACCGAGCACGATCTTTGCCATTCGTGGAAAGTTGACTTTGGTTGATAAGGACTTCGCCTTATCGATTCAAACTTATCCCACCTTGTCCCGCTCTTTCTTCGATCTTTACATCCTTCGCCTTCTACTTCGGTTTGTCTTGATGCAAGTAGTT
The DNA here is from genome assembly GCA_022545495.1 of Chrysanthemum lavandulifolium. Classification (NCBI taxonomy): domain Eukaryota; kingdom Viridiplantae; phylum Streptophyta; class Magnoliopsida; order Asterales; family Asteraceae; genus Chrysanthemum; species Chrysanthemum lavandulifolium. Next base: position 67,665,721 of record CM040243.1, read on the forward strand.
GGAGAGAGTCTCAGGATTCGGTGAGTTATTGTCATCACCACCGAATCCACCATCTTCTTCTTGACTCGTCTTCACCCTTTAAGTTCCGCCTCATCGAGTGGAGAGACTTCATCTTCGCCTCGCACTCAAGATCCCGAAAATGACTCACCGAGAGACTATGCACACAAAGGACTGTTAGTGTTTAACGGATTAAACACTTGGGCTATTTTCTATTCAAATCCTAGATTAAGGGGCTTGGGTATTCTTGAATTGTCTGCTGGTAGAAAAGCCATTGTATAACAAGATAACACCACAAACCGGGCCTAAGCATTTTATAACAAGAATGCCATTTGAATGGTTGACCATGACTTCTATAAGTTCAAAGGACTTACGGGATTGGTTAGACAAACCTGATAGGCATAAATATAAGTGATAAAGTTATGTAAACGGTTATAGAAAATATGACGTGTCACATTTATAAGGAAAAAGTACTTAAGGGACCTAGGTTGCCAAGTGTTAAATATGTTAATAAGTGTTTGTGGCTAAAATGGAATGAAATGGGACTTGAGGGACCTAGTGTGCCATTTAGGCAAAGTTGCCAACTACTAATATCTGGATACTTCTCCAAATATCAGTAGACTTCAAGAATGTGTAGTGTGTGGGTGTTTGTGACGTGAAGAGAAAACGGAGGGAAAGGGCAAAGTCGCTTTGGTGATTATTGATGGAAGATTGAAGCCCTAGTACAAGTATATTGTACCTAGCCATGCCCATATTCAAGTAAGTAACCTTAATTGATGATCAATTGATGAGATTGAGATTAGGGTTCATGCACCCTAATTAAGGGAAATTGAGTAAATGATGTTCATAAGCTTAATTAAGAAGTTATTAAGAAATTGGTGTAAGTATTATTGCATTAAGCTAATAAATTGATGGGGCTAATTATCATGTAATCATGGCATGATTATATGATAATTAGATGGGTTTAAGGAAAATCTATGATTAAGATAATCATGGTTTAGGATTTTGATTATGTATATGTGCCCTTAGTGATTGTGGCTTAGATGACAAGAGTGGAAGGTGATGATGATGTTAGACGATGATGATAATGTCTTTGGTTTTATTAGTTTGGAATCAAGGTAAGTAAACCGGTCATTATATGTTGTTATATGATTCTACACATTGTATGTAAAGTGTAGTTGAGACTAGTTTGGCTTAACTAGTCATGAAGGTTAGGCAAGGTGGATTAGGCTAAGGTATGTTGATGTTGACCCATAGTAAATGTTTTGCTTAAGTGAATCAAGGTACGTGTTAATGTTTAATGATTTGCAATGGTTAATGATTTATGATGTATAATGTATGAATGTCTATGAAAACATGTTATGAACGCTTTACTTACTAAGCCTTGTGCTTACGGTTTAAGATGTTAATGTTTTGTAGGTTTAAACGTGAAGGAAAGGAAATGCTTGGAACTAAGGGTTAAGGTTGGATTATGCGAAAGTTTAGAAGATTGATAAGAAGGTAGAGCTTAGGTACATACCGAGCTCATGACAAGGTTGTCCCCCGAGAGTTTTAAATGGGTTTAATGTTTATAGTGTCAAGTCTTTGTAATGGTTAAGAGTCAATTTACAGGTTTTAATGTATGTTGAAGGTTTATGTTAAAGTTATATTGAAAATGGGTCAAAATGGGTGTTTGGCAAAACACCCGTCACTTTGAAAAGCGTGTTTCCGTAGATCATGGAGACCACGAGTATTATGAAGATAAAGTTTTATGATGTGTAAATGATTTCTGAAAGTCTTCATGTAGAGTCGTGTTCGGGAAGTTAGTTTTCCGAAAACTTTGCAAAAGTTCTTCCCTGAGCATAGATCTTAAGATCTATGCTCAAGCCAGAAATTTTAAGTTCAAGAGTTTCTTTCCTGGGCATAGATCTTAAGATCTATGCTCAGACCTGAAAGTTGATTTCAAAGAGTTTCTTTCCTGAGTATAGATATTAAGATCTATGCTCAGCCCATAAAGTTAATTTCAAAGAGTTTCTTTCCTGAGCATAGATCTTAAGATCTATGCTCAGACCCGAATTTTGATGTTTGGCAGATTTTTGTCGTTTTGTATAAAATAAACCGTAAGTCGTTAAAAGTCGTGCCACCCGTCATTTCAAAGGTAATTAAGTATAGTTTCACGTAAAAATAATTTCAAGGGTCGGTTTGTTACAGAATCAAATCAGTTTAACGATTTGTCAGTTTTAAGTCAAGTCATTTCTGCGTTAAAGTTTTTAATTTTTGATTATTTTAAGCCGTGTCATTCACGGGGTGTAATAACTTGGTATCAGAGCTTCGGTTTAAGTAAATTAGGTTTCCATTTTAGGTTTCCTAGAATTAAACCCTTATTATAATGCGTTGCATGTAAGAGTATTAATGCGGGAAGGTAAACGTTTAAGTTTTGAAGCGAACTATGAGATAGGTTATATGAACCTAAGTAGAGAATAATGAATGTGTTTTATAATGTTAATGTATATGTGATATAAGTCCGTGGAGGACTTGAAATGTTTAAGTGATTTGAATCACTGTGCACCTTGGTTAGTGCCGGTAATCGCTTTGTGATTCTAAGAACGTGTTTTAAGAATAGTGGAAATGGAATGTCATTAAAATGGTAAGTGGTATTAGGGACGGGCTAAAAGTGAAATAAAGTACTTGATGTTTAAAGTATAGAATGTAGTAATGATAAGCGAGCTAAAGTATAATGTGTGAAAGCAAGATGATAATTGACACATTAATTGTTAAGTGTCTTATAATACGAGATGTATAGGATGAGACTTGGAAATGATAACAAGCAACGATGAGATGAAAAGGGAATAGCTAATGAGCTAATGATTAAAGAAGAGATGAGTTGAGAATGTAATTAAGAACGTAATGACATGTCTTATAGTCAGAAAGTGATAAGTATGTATAAAGTTAAGACAATGACTTGAAATTATGATATCACAACTAATGTGTATCATTAGCAGTGATCATTTAAAAATGAAAATGATAATTGGTAAGCATGTTTGAAATGAGTAATAAGAAAGTAAGATGTGCAAACACATAAAATGTGTAAATATAATAAGCAAGTGTCATTTTCTAATGATTCTTTCTTAAAACTAAATAAAAAGAATGGAAATGTGAATGTGTGTTAAAATGATGATGACTTGGATCCAATGTTAAATGTGAAAGGTTAAAGGTAACTATCATATAACCGATGAGTTAATGATAGTTAATGAAGTTAATGATTGTATCCTTGAATGACAAAGGTAATGATGGTATCTTCGAGATTACCATGTGAATGATGGTATCCTTGGGATGACCAAGGTAATGGTGGTATCTTTCGAGATTAAAATGTTAATGATGGTATCCTTTGGGATGACCAAGCTAATGATGTTAAAGGTGGTATCCTTTAGGATGACCAAGCTAATGATGTTAATGGTGGTATCCTTCGGGATGACCAAGTTAATGATGTTAATGGTGGTATCTTTCGGGATGACCAAGCTAATGATGTGAATGGTGGTATCCTTCGGGATGACCAAGCTAATGATGTTAATAAAGGTAAGGATCCAAGTCTGAAAATTTTTAAAAAAGGGTAATGTAAAGTGTTAAAAAGAGCTAAAGGAAAGAAAACGTTAAATGTGAAACGAATAGGTACGAGTGTTGTGTTGGAAGCATATAAGTAGGACGATTTGTGATTTCCTTGATTAAATGGATTGGGACGCCTTTTCATTTAATTAAAGAAATTGTGAATCTCGAACCATGAGGTTATATTTCTTGATTTACATTGGTGGGACGCCTTTCCATGTAAATGAGGAAATATAAATGAGTGGGCTTATTTGTTCGACATGGAATGAGTAAGGTAGAAAGGGTAGAAAAGCGAAAGCCTAGAATTAGTTAGAAGTTTTAAGAACTAAGATAGAGGAGATATAACTAGAATGCGACTTTTAAACTGAGATATTAAGTAAAACCAACCATTAGGTGTCTATAGTATAACTCGAAAAGATTAAGAAATTGGTAATGATGTTATAACATGCTTAGAGGCGTGGTATAAAATGTGAGTAATGAAGGTAATGAATGCTAATTATTATTGGCACCTTTATAAGTAAATGTGGTAACGTAAGTTAAGTTTAGCTTTATGAAGTAAAAGTATTGAAACTTCTTATGAGACTTATTGTCTTTGACGCGATATTTATAAAAGATGCATAGAAAATGAGACGTTGTAATGAAAATGTTGATGGAATAAAGGAATGACAACGTTAAAAGGTGAAAGTCTTAGTCAACATTGAATTGTGAAAGTCAAAATAACGTAAGATCTCCCGAGTAAACCTTAATACTTAGCGGAAATCCTTAGAAATGAATAGAGAAGATAAGGTGTTGAAGCAAAAGGTAAGGAAGGATAGTAGAACGACTTCGGTTAAATAAGAAGGATAAGTGGTATTAACTAATGTTTGACTTATGTAAAGTCAAAATAGAGTAAATTTACTCAAGTGACACATTGTCCATGATTAAAAGGTTAGAATAACGCAAGTAAGAATGTGACGTAATGAAAGTAAAGTTGGTTTAATGATACGTTAATCATAGTAAATGTACCTCGAATGACATAATGACCTTAGTAAGAGTAGTACGCTCTTAGAAAGTTTAATGAGAAGTAGCGTGGATTAAGGATTTTGATATGTATTGCTTAATGTTGCAAGATCGCATAGATCATTGCAATGGAATGTATGGATGATAAATGTGCTTAATGCTAAGAATGGGGTAAGCGACCAAGTCAAGGTTAGTTTAAACGAGAGATTTCGGGACGAAATCTAAATAAGGTGTAGAATTATAACACCACGAAACCGGCCTAAGCATTTTATTACAAGAATGCCATTTGAATGGTTGACCATGAATTCTATAAGTTCAAAGGACTTACGGATTGGTTAGTCAAACCCGATAGGCATAAATATAAGTGATAAAGTTATGTAACGGTTATAGAAAATATGACGTGTCACATTTATAAGGAAAAAGTACTTAAGGGACCTAAGTTGCCAAGTGTTAAATATGTTAATAAGTGTTTGTGGCTAAAATGGAATGAAATGGGACTTGAGGGACCTAGTGTGCCATTTAGGCAAAGTTTCCAACTACTAATATCTGGATACTTCTCCAAATATCAGTAGACTTCAAGAATGTGTAGTGTGTGGGTGTTTGTAACGTGAAGAGAAAAGGGAGGGAAAGGACAAAGTGGCTTTGGTGATTATTGATGGAAGATTGAAGCCCTAGTACAAGTATATTGTACCTAGCCATGCCCACATTCAAGTAAGTAACCTTAATTGATGATCAATTGATGAGATTGAGATTAGGGTTCATGCACCCTAATTAAGGGGAATTGGGTAAATGATGTTCATAAGCTTAATTAAGAAGTTATTAAGAAATTGGTGTAAGTATTATTGCATTAAGCTAATAAATTGATGGGGCTAATTATCATGTAATCATGGCATGATTATATGATAATTAGATGGGTTTAAAGAAAATCTATGAATAAGATAATCATGGTTTAGGATTTTGATTATGTATATGTGCCCTTAGTGATTGTGGCTTAGATGACAAGAGTGGAAGGTGATGATGATGTTAGACGATGATGATAATGTCTTTGGTTTTACTAGTTTGTAATCAAGGTAAGTAAACCGGTCATTATATGTTGTTATATGATTCTACACATTATATGTAAAGTGTGGTTGAAACTAGTTTGGCTTAACTAGTCATGAAGGTTAGGCAAGGTGGATTAGGCTAAGGTATGTTGATGTTGACTCATAGTAAATGTTTTGCTTAAGTGAATCAAGGTACGTGTTAATGTTTAATGATTTGCAATGGTTAATGATTTATGATGTATAATGTATGAATGTCTATGAAAACATGTTATGAACGCTTTACTTACTAAGCCTTGTGCTTACGGTTTAAGATGTTAATGTTTTGTAGGTTTAAACGTGAACGAAAGGAAATGCTTGGAAGTAAGGGTTAAGGTTGGATTATGCGAAAGTTTAGAAGATTGATAAGAAGGTAGAGCTTAGGTACATACCGAGCTCATGACAAGGTTGTCCCTCGAGAGTTTTAAATAGGTTTAATGTTTATAGTGTCAAGTCTTTGTAATGGTTAAGAGTCAATTTACAGGTTTTAATGTATTTGAAGGGTTATGTTAAAGTTATATTGAAAATGGGTCAAAACGGGTGTTTGGCAAAACACCCGTCACTTTGTAAAGCGTGTTTACGTAGATCATGGAGACCACGAGTATTATGAAGATGAAGTTTTATGATGTGTAAATGATTTCTGAAAGTCTTCATGTAGAGTCGTGTTCGGAAGTTAGTTTTAAAACTTTGCAAAGTTCTTCCTCGAGCATAGATCTTAAGATCTATGCTCGAGCCGTAAATTTTAAGTTCAAGAGTTTTTTCCGGCATAGATCTTAAGATCTATGCTAAGACCGAAAGTTGATTTCAAAGAGTTTCTTTCCCGAGCATAGATATTAAGATCTATGCTCATTATAAAGTTGATTTCAAAGACCCATCTATGCTAAAGATTAATTTTAAAGAGTTTCTTTCACGAGCATAGATCTTAAGATCTATGCTCGGACTAAATTTGATGTTTGGCGATTTTTGTCGTTTATTTTGTATAAAATAAACCGTAAGTCGTTAAAAGTCGTAATTAAGTCTATTTTCATGTAAAAATAATTTCAAGGGTCGGTTTGTTACATAATCAAATCGGTTTAACGATTTGTCGGTTTTAAGTCAAGTCATTTATGCGTTAAAGTTTTAATTTTTATTATTTTAAGTCGTTTCGTTCACGGGGTGTAACACATTGGCTATAAGTGGGTATTCAAAGTTAAGTATAAAGCTAATGGTGAAGTTGAGAGGTTTAAGGCAAGATTAGTTGCCAAGGGGTTTAATCAAAGAGAAGGTATTGATTATGAGGAGACTTTTTCTCCGTTGTTAAAATTGTTACTATAAGATGTGTTTTGAGTATAGTTGTTAATAACAATTGGCCTTTGTTCCAACTTGATATAAATAATGCATTCTTATATGGTGAATTAGAAGAAGATGTGTATATGACTTTGCGGAAGGTGTTTTCGATAAGAATGATAAAAGAGTTTGTAAACCGGTAAAGTCATTATATGGGTTAAAACAAGCCCCTAGAAAATGGAATGAGAAATTATCGCTTAAAGAAAATGGGTTTGTGCAAAGTCCAAATGATTTTCTTTGTTCATTAAAATGACAATGATGTTTTGTTAGTTTTATTGGTATATGTTGATGATATTTTCATCACTGGGAATAATGTTGATGAAATTAACAAGTTTAAGAAGTTTTTGAGTTCAAAGTTTTTGATAAAAGACTTGGGTAAGCTCAAATATTTTCTGGGAATTGAAGTACTTGATATTGAAAATGGTATTTTTCTTACTCAAAGGAATTACTGCACTGAACTCTTAACTGAGTTTGGTATGCTTGGTTGTAAACCATGCAGTGCACCTATAGAGACAAATCCAGACAATAAGAAACTTGTTTCAAAATTTGGTGATGATGAACCTTTGTCTAGTATAACAAATTATCAAAACTTGTTGGCAATTGATTTACTTGACTTTAACAAGGCCAAATATTTTTATGATGTGCATTGTTTAAGTCGAGTTATGCATAAACCTATGAAGTCTCATTTAAGGCTTGCATTTAGAGTTTTGAGATATTTGAAGAAAGAGCTCGGTCTTGGTATCACTTTTAGAGAGGTGATAATAAAAGTTTAAAAGTGTTTGTTGATTACGATTGGGCAAAGTGTAAAGTGACCGAAGGTGCATTATCGGTTATAGTGTTTTTCCGGGAAGCGACTTGGTTTCTGGAAAATTAAAAAGCAAGTTGTGGTTGCTAGATCCTCTACTGAGGCTGAGTTCAGGGCAATGTGTAATGTTTGTTGTGAGGTTATGTGGATCACCAAGATTTTGGGTGATTTGTATGTTGATGTGAAGTTGCCTATGGAAATGTTTTGTGATAACAGTTCTGCTATGCAGATTTCTGTTAATCCTGTGCTTCATGAAAGAAGCAAGCATTTTGAGATTGATCTTTATTTCTTGAGGGAAAAAGTGGCTGATGGCTTTATAAAGCCGATTAAAGTTAAGTCCGAGGATAATATAGCGATCCTTCACCAAAGGGCTTAATATTTCGACCATATGCTTTTGCAAGTATCTTGGTTTGTATAATGTGTTTCAGGACAGTTCTGGTGGACAAGGCAAGGATGATGGCAGAGTCTCCGGAAGCTAAAGCTTATGGGAGAGTGTTAAAAGGATAAGCTTCAGCTTCTAAGTGTACCCGTCTATAAAGTTGGAGAGCTAAAGTGGAGCAACTTTGATACTTAAAGGATCAGAAGTGAAGTTTCAATCTTGGATGCTATATAAGCACACTTTAGGCTTCATTTATTTTATTCTCTTATATTTCGGTGTGTTTTCATATCTCTTTTCTCTGGTTGTATCTGAGTTGAAGAGAAACCCTAGTTTTTGTAATCAGTTTATCTCTTGTTTTTGTATTGTAAATACTGCTATTCTTTAGATATTTTTGATATAGTAAAAGTGAGCCAAGGGGAGGTTGGCTGGATTCACTCTTAAACTGGTTTTGTGGTTAAATTGGCTTTGGTTTTGTATGTTTCTACAAAGGTGTATCAACATGCTTAAGTGTTCAACAGCCATACCATATTCGAGTCATTTGCTAAAGCCAAATTTCAAAATGATACCTTATATGTTAAAGTAAAACTTGTTTACATAAAATCAATCTTTCTAACTTCTTTAGTGTGAAATCTTTGATTAAGCTTTAGAAATCAATTTTACATAATATCTCATCTTCAATCGATCAATCGAGAAAATGAGTTAATTTAGCTAATCCTTTTTGTCATATCTTCGTTCTTTTTTATATTTTGGATCGTTATCAGTTCAAATGATCGAAAGTTAATTGAGTACTTAAAGAAAACAATTTATAAATAGAGATAAAAATGACGAGAAAGAAAAAAATAAAAATAGAAAAGCTAAAACGTCTAAAAGAAGCCTAACAATAACTTTGGCTTATGTAGCAACAAAATTAGTTTGGGGGAGTTTGGTTTGGATATGGGTATGGGTACAAAAATGAGTATCATTTAAGTGAGAGAAAATTCACCCTTTATAGTGGGTATGCATTATACTCTTTTCGTCTTATTTTTATTGTCCACTTTTACTTTGACCGGTCTTTCTTGTTTAACTTTGATCATTAATATATTTATTTGTTTTATATAATACTTGATGATAATTATACAAATGAAAATATATTTAAAACTCAGTACATTCATATATTTTTTATCAAGTATTATATAACACAAACAAAAATAATTATGGTCAAAGTTGAAAAAGAAAATTTAAAAAACTAATAAAGGACAATAATTTTAAGACGAAGAAAATACCTACATTCATAGGTATGATTGTCAGTTTTAAAATTTAAACATTCTAACCAAACAATTTTTAAAAGGGTGATATCTATTCCTCAATCCGATACCCATAAAACAAATGCATCCTTATTGAGATACTAGTTATTTCTATCATGCAAAAACATGGGCTTTTTATTTACGTTGAATATAGACATAGATTTTTTTATAAATTGTAAGGCATAAGATGTGAAATAAATGATTCTCTCAAAATACTAGTTTAACTTTATAGTATCAACGAGTGTGAAACTCGCGCGACGCGATGGTTTTGTTTTGTAGACGTGAATTTTGAAGCGATGAATGACCGGAAAATTTGTTTGGATATTTATTTGGTTAGTCCTTGAAGGACCGACTTTGCAAATACAATTAAAACCTTATGGACTATTTTCGTGCTACAAATGACTTACTTTGTAAAGACACTTAAACCTTAGGGACTATTTTTGCCAAATTGCTATAGATAGTTATTAATTCTACATGACTTACTTTGCAACGACACTTAAACCTTAGGGACTATTTTTGCCAAATTGCTATAGATAGCAATTAATGCTAAAGGACTTACTTTGAACGACACTTAAAACCTCGCGCTATTTTTGCTGGGATGCTAAAGATAGCATTTAATGTGTTGGCTTATTCTTTTTCTTCCCCGCCTTTTAGCATATATAGTAATTTTACCAAGTTTGTCCTTCCAAAGTTCCAAATACCCGGCTCTAAAGATGATGTATATTTGTTAAAGCTATGCTAAACTCACATAAAGAATTCACAACAAAATTTACTCATTTGGTGTATCGGAGGGTGATCATGTATTTGTGATGCTTTTTCTTCTTTTATGATTACGTAACAATCACCACGACACGTCAATGAAGTGAAAATTTTTGTAATTTTTTTATATAAATCTATCATGGCTCTCTTTTTATTTACCATAAATATCGGTCTTGGATATTTGAAAGTTTTAAAATTGAAATATAAAAGACTCAAATTTCTTAATTATTTATTTGCTTTAGCAAATTAGCCTTTTAAAATCGTAACACTAAAATGGTGTGACCGACTCCATTTATCTGTCAAGACTTTTGTAGAAAGCTTTGAAAATCGAAAGCTTATAGCTTTAGCTTTAGTTGAATAATGGTAAATTTAGTGCGGAGCGGTGTAAAGCTTTTTGGGGCTATAAGCGGTGAGCTAAGCATTTTGAAGTTTAGTAGTCATTGGCAAAAGAGCAGTGAGCTTTGGTTAATTTTTAGAGAAGCTAATTTGCTTATACTTCTTTAAAAAGCAATGAGTTGTGGCTAATACTTATCGCCACAACCGCCGCTCATTGGCTCATTGGCTCATTGTTATGTTCTGTTGTTATCGCCTAATCGCTACTTTTAGGAAACACATCTTTACACACTTGCTTTAACACTCGGATCATTTAACAACAAAAAAACGCCCTTACTCCCGGGATAGAAAGTGCGTTTGGTCACATTACCCCGGTCTAAAAGATATTTAGGGTGGTGGCATGCATGCGGTATGCATTCGGCATGCATTGAAACCGAACGGTAATACCATTGCCACACCCGGCATGGTGTGGTGTGGTAGTAATCAAGAATCCATACCGATTCTCATGTGGGCATAAAATGAAAAGGAAACGTTGGGTATAAATGGTGGTATGGAATGACCATCGCCACTAAAAACTATATGAGGTATGAGATTAGGTGGAATGATATTATTAGTGGGTTGTGAGGTATGGTGTGATACGATTGCCACCACCCTTACATGATCAAACAGTCAACCAACATAAACCAAACATAAGCAATGGTAAAAGATTCAGATGAAAACGACAAAGAGATCAACCTTAAAAACCAACTTGTGTGGAAGCATGGGACCTCTTAGAGAATGTGTTGTCAACATCATAGGGATATGTATGGTTTTGATGTGCAGGTACACCGTGCCTACCGTGGCTGTTATTATACCAGATTCCAAACATCTACGGATGATATTGGCCCATTCCTGCCTCACCGCAATCTTTTTTGTGGGGTGCAATAATAGACAATCATTGTCTATTTCTGTTTTAGTACTCATTCTTTAAATTATTTATGTTTTAGTCCTCAAAGAGTTATATCATTGACTTAAAATATGATACTTCTTCCGTCTCAAAATAAGTGTTTCGTTTAATTTTTAAATTTTTTTTTGCTCGACTTTGACTTTAAATTTTTTTATTTGTGTTATATAATATATAAATGATAAAGTTATATCAATGAAAATATATTTAAAATTTAAATTCATTCATTATTTTGCATCAAATATTATTTAACACATATAAAAGTATTTATGATCAGAGTTAAACAAAAAAGCGAAAAATCAAACCGAACACTTATTTAAAACGGATGTAATAAGTGATTTTGGTTGATTAGTGATTGGCGTGACTAATTCACGTATCAATTTGACGCCTATGAGGATCTTCTAACACACCAAGAAATCGATGGTAAATAAGAGGGTGAGAATAAGTGGAATACATGTGCCACTAAATGAATAGATTAGGCATGAAATTAGTCACATGAATTAAGCATCTCAATCATTTTCTTTTTTGGTTCTAGCATAAATCATTACTTATCTATTTAACTTAACTTTACCTCTAATAAACTAACTAGTGTTGATCAAAACAAAGAATATAGTTTTTATTTTCTTATGCTAACAATTATGTCGTTTATGTGTAAATATGTAGATCGCAGCAAATTTCATTTATTTTTATATATTCTTACTGGTAAAATGGGTACTTGTGAACGTTTATATAAACGTGTCAAAAGCTTAGCTCTGTACATGTGTCTACATTGTTAAAGCTTAAATAAATTGTTAAAAAAATATATACAAATTTGTTTTGTTGTTAAATGTTAAATAGTATTGTATTACATTAAGGGGGTGTTTACCAAATTAAGTGGTTTTATATGAATCAATTAATTAGCTTTTTAAAGGGGAAGACAAAGCTTTGATGGGTCTCTACATTAAGGCGTTTGGTTTATTCTTAGGAAGAATGATGGGTGTCGGATTTGGAATGAGGTGGAATGATAATGGGTATGAAAAAGTATATCATTACGATTGTTTATGTTTGGTGATAAAATATGGTATGAAAAAGTGTATAGATATTTGAATTTTGTAGTGAAAAAAGAGGCGTGGGAATGGATTTCATGACACTAAATTGGTGTGAATGAATCTATGACTATGATATACCCATTTCATTCGCCCACAAAACAAAAAAAACAAATACGGACTATGACTTTGAAAGTCATAGCCTCATTCCCATTACACCAAACCAAACGGACCTAAGTGAGATTAAAAGATTGGGTCCACATTAACACTGTGTTACCGAGTTGGTTTTATAAAGAAAAGAGAAAGTAATGAAAGAAAACAAAAATTTATTATATTCTTGAGTTTTTTATAAAAGAAAAGAAGTAAAATAGAAATTTTGAAATTTATTTGAAAGTAAAGTGTTTCCTACCAAAAGTGAGAGGAAATTGTTTACTTTACATTATTTCCATTTTCTTTATGAACAAAACTCAAGAACACACCGTAAGTGGCTCATATGAAAAAAAGAAACACCCTCAAAGTAGTTGTTTACCTTCCTTTTAACGAGAAAAAAATACAGACTCAAAATCCTTAGTTTCTCTTAATTTTAAAAGGTTAATTAAGACTTTCTCTACATACCACTTAACTTAGTAAACAAGCCCTAAATATAATGAAAGCTCTCACCACAAGTTCTCCCCCCCCCCAACCACCACCATGTTATCCTTATTACATCACCTCTTATCACCGTGGTTGTCCTCATGTATTGTTGCGAATTCGATGTTGAAGAACACCACATTGGGAAAGCATTAATATTTAATTTTGTGTGCGTATATTATGACATGCATTTTTATTTGAGTTATGTGTGTTTGGTTGGTAAAGTTGTTGCTCTTGTTACACATGTTTGTTGATGTAGTTGGTGGTGGAAAGGAAAGATGTTGTGATGTTGAGTTAGATTTGGTAAATATCCTAAGCATTACATTTTAGTTTTCTTTTTTGGACGAGAATTGACAAGTAAATAAAAATAAAAAACCAAAAACACATTGATTTGGATGTAGGCTTGTCATAGAAACCACACATGATGCGGTGGACAACAATGTAGGGGTTATGATCAATTAATGTGAAAAGTAGCCCTTTTCTGTCCAACTTTGTCGCATTGTGAACTCCGGGCATTATTCATCTACACAATCATGAGTTTCAAAATTATTTACTAAATAGAAGCACACAATTATACATGCATTGAACCCCACAAAGTCTCATACATGATGGTTCATCTATCACCTCTGTTTTGGATTAGACTTAGTGCAATGGTGACCGCGGATGGCGGCCATCATCGTCACATCATCACCGACTTCTTTTATGACCAATTTAACGTAACAATGAGATAGCGGTCATCACAAAAAACATACTCCACAAAAATCATTTAAAAAAAACACCACACACAAAACGTCCTCACGCGTCTTGCATGAGTTGTGTAGCAAGGCATGATGCGTTCTTGGTTGCCACATGGAACGGAAACGCGTCCAAAATATCCTCTAATGACAGTCTTGTGCATTGGTGTTCTTCGTCTTTGTGGATACTTTTTTGATGTGACAATGTTCATCTTGTAGTTCAAATTGTAATCTAATCACTTTGATCTTTTGATGATAAAATCAAAATTCTCCATCTCACATTTTGGGATGTGAGTGCATAAATTCTTTACCATCATCGTAAGTTTGTTTTGTTACAAGCTATTTCGATTAGGAAAAGTACAAAGTTATTGCTAAAATATATGAGAAAATATGAGTCTAGCAATTATACTGCAATAACAACATTTTTAATTACGTTTAACGAGTATGAAGTCTAGCAATCATAAGACTACTACTTTTTCAATTGTGATAAATTTTAGTAACTTCCTAACAATGGCGTCTAACCAGATCCCCTTTCCCAAACCCTTAATTTTTTCAATTAAACCTAATTAAATCAAATCAGCTCATCAATCAGTTTTATGTATTCAGATCTCCCTTCAATCCAAATCATCCTTTTCATAATCAATTTCATATTTTATCGGTTTCGTCAATTCCACTTAGTATGGGTAGTTTTAGATCGAAAGAGGATGATGTTTCCAAGATTTCTACGTCGATTTTTGTCACCAATTTCCCTGATTCCTTCTCCACAAAAGACTTATTCCATTCATGCAAATTGTATGGGCATGTCGTTGATTCGTTTATTCCTTTGAAGAGGTCGAATGGTGGTAAGAGATTTGGTTTTGTTCGTTTTATCAATGTTTTCAATGTGGAGCGTATAGTCAATAACTTATGTACGATATGGGTGGGTCGATTTAGATTACATGCTAATATCGCAAGGTTTCAACGTTCTTCTTTGAAAGGTCATAAACCACATGAGAAGAGGGATACAGGGGACAGTAAGAGTGGTTCAAACGTTTCTCGTGATAAAGACGGGGATATTAATAAGGGCAGATCTTTTGCTCATGTGGTGCAAGGTAATAAGGTGTTGGAGTCGTCTGAGAGCGACTATATTCCTGCCATTGTTCTAGATGATGAATGTTTAAATAAGAAAGATGTGTTTGTCTCGCTGTTAGGGAGGGTGAAGGAGTTTGTTTCTTTGTCCAATATTAAAAATGCTTTAAGTAATGAAGGATTTGTTGATCTTTCCATTCGTTACATGGGAGAATTATGGATTATGTTGGATTTTACCAATAGTAAGTCCAGGGACACATTTAGAGAAAGTGTGGGGGTGTGTTCTTGGTTCTCAATGTTGCAACAAGCTTCCACTGATTTTTTCACTGAAGGGAGAATTGTTTAGGTGGAAGTTGAAGGGGTTCCATTTAAATTGTGGTCTGGGAACACATTTAAACGGATTGCATCGAAATGGGCGACTTATTGGATGCGGATGATCAGGAGGGTAGTTGTTATCATTCTAAAAGGTTGTGTGTTTATACCAAGGTGGGATCAAATATCTTCGAGAGTTTCAAAATAGTATTTAAAGGAAAAGTGTTCTGGATCCGGGCCAAAGAAGTTCCTGGTTGGGTGCCCGAATTTATGGAGGAATTGGATGAGGATATTCAGTCAGAAGAGGGTTTGTTGAACGGCGATGATGATATTCCGGAGGAGAACAATGACGGTGGTTATAGTGAGTCAGAGGAAGTGCCAGAAACTGTGTTCAATGAATCTTCAGGACAAAAGGAAAAGCAATCAGAGGACCCTTTTAATATTTATGACTTATTGGAAAAGAATAAGAAAGACGGAATAGAGAATGTTACGGAGGAGAGTAGTCATGAATATCCTCCGGGTTTTACACCTAATGATGCGGTTAAGGATTCTTGTATTAACGGGATAATGGTTATGGGGCGATGAGGGCATTCAACGTAATCACGATGGTAGCGATGCCTCTGATGAGATCTAAAGAACATATGTCAGTTCAGTTGTTCGGTCGTTTAAAATTTCAGAAATGCCACGAACAGGAGGATCTATTTTGAGTTGTATGGAGGAATTGGTGAAAGTAGGAAAAATAATGGGCTACAATATGGAGGGATGTGTAAAGGATATCACGGAGATTATTGAATCACAAGGAGCGGACGTGGTTCATCGATGAATTTTATGTCTTTGAATATTCAAGGCCTCACCCAAAAGGCCAAAAAAGATTGGGTAAGGGAGTTGTGTGTTAAGTTTAAAGTTAATGTGTTGGATCTTCAAGAAACTAAAATGGAGAGCATGGAGTTGTTTAATGTGAAGTCGTGTTG
The DNA here is from genome assembly GCA_022545495.1 of Chrysanthemum lavandulifolium. Taxonomy (NCBI): domain Eukaryota; kingdom Viridiplantae; phylum Streptophyta; class Magnoliopsida; order Asterales; family Asteraceae; genus Chrysanthemum; species Chrysanthemum lavandulifolium. The sequence continues at coordinate 67,681,946 of CM040243.1, forward strand.
GGGTAACTATGCTTTTGAGTTTGTTCATAGTGATTCGGTTGGGAATTCGGGTGGGATTTTATGTACATGGGATCCTAATTGTTTTAGTAAGAGGAGCTCTACGGTATCGAATTATTTTGTTATTGTTCGTGGTGTCTGGTTGAAATCAGGTGTGGATATTCTTTTAATAGTCGTGTATGCTCCACATGATAAGCGAGAAAAAAGGATGATTTGGGACTACTTGCTTAATGTAGTTAATAACTGGGATGGTGAAGTGGTCATGATGGGAGATTTTAATGAGGTGAGACTCAAGTCAGATCGGTTTGGTTCGGTTTTTCATGCCCGTGATACTGAGTTTTTTAATTCTTTTATTTTAAAGGCGGGGTTAGAAGAGGTTCCGTTTGGTGGTAGTGCATATACGTGGCGTCATAAGTCTGCATCAAAAATGAGCAAGTTGGATCGTTTTCTTATCTCAGAAAATCTGTGGTATAATCACCCGAACATTAGCGCTATTACTTTGGATCGTTACTTATCTGATCACCGGCCCATTTTACTCCGTGAATCTAGTTTCGACTATGGGCCGAGTCCGTTTAGATTTTATCATCATTGGTTGGAAGTTGAAGGCTTTAATAAATTGGTTACGGATACTTGGAATGCAGCCCCGGGTGATTGTCATAATGGTATACGCAACCTGATGAAGAAGTTGAAATTTCTTAAGAATAAAATTAGGGAATGGAATTATGGGAATACGAGTAATTCGAAGGCTGAGATTAAGAGGCTTAAAGATGAGTTACATAGGCTGGATGAGGTGATTGATAGTGGGAAGGGTTCTGATGAGATTGTTTCTAAAAGAATGGAGGTCATCATTTCTATGCAACGTATAAATAAATCCCATGCAACAAATTTAGTTCAAAAGGCGAAGATTAAGTGGGAGGTGGAAGGAGACGAGAACTCCCGGTTTTTTCACGGGATTCTAAATAAAAAGAGAAGTCAGATGAGTATTAGGGGTGTAATGAAGGATGGTGTGTGGATTGATAGTCCTGATCAGGGGAAAGGCGAATTTTTGAATCATTTTAGTAACAGATTTGTGAAGCCTTTGGAGAAGCGTATTTGTATTGATATGTGTTTTCCAAAGTCTCTTACTCGTGTTCAACAGGAGGAATTGGAGTCTAATGTGACCAGAGAAGAGGTTAAGAGGGCGGTTTGGGACTGTGGTGTGGACAAGTCCCCTAGTCCGGATGGCTTCACGTTCGGGTTTTATCGTCAGTTTTGGTTACTCATTGAGAATGACGTGTTTGTGGCTGTTAACTATTTTTTTATGCATGGTGAGATCCCTAAAGGATGTAACTCATCATTTATTACTTTGATCCCAAAAATTTCCGACCTAATATGGTGAAAGATTTTCGCCCTATAAGCCTGATAACGCTACACGCGTCGTTCGGGGTCAAAGGAACTTCCTTTTCGTCGAGCAAGTTTTTCAACACCCTAGGAAGTGAACCTAATCGTTGTAGTGTAGTATTAGGGTAAGCCAAGGAATTGATATCGATTCTCAGGGAATATGAATGCTAGTGAGAAGTTACTACGCTAAGGTTGGGGTTGAGGAAGATTATTTTTATCTTTTATGTTTTTAAGATATAGAAAGGTACGAATCTCGTGGTATTGGATTTGGGGGTTGGTATTTCTATCGATTACTCTACTCGTCTAATTATCTAATCTAAGGTGTATGTAGTCTATGTCTAATTATTGTGTGCTCGTATGATGATTTAAAGATGTGTTTACTTAGGTTTTATTACTCCTTAATTATCTCCTATTGATGGTTGAATTGTCATGTCCTTATTCTTAATCGCGTTGTGTGTCTAGGGTCTTAGGGTATGCGTTTATCCCTAACTCTTTGAAACTACCAAAGGTTATTGCCTACAAAATCTCTAGGATTTATAAACTTAACACTAAGGTACTCTTCGGATGGTTTAGCCTACAATGACTCTAGGTACTATAAGCTAAGGTTCACAAAGATTAATCAAGCATTAACTACACAACGGATGATCTATCGCAATACTAGATCATTAACAATTAAGACAAGAGACAACCAATCAATATTCAATAATTAAGTTTCATATTCCCTAAGCAAACACACAAGTAAATTAGCCGGACATGAGAAACATGCAAGCATACACACAATTAATTGAAGATATAATTGAATTAATGAAGTAAAACACTTATCTTGATGTAAGATAGGGTATGGAACCCTAAAATACTGTACAAGACAGCCTTGGTTCGGTTTAGGTTTTACTCCAAAAGACTACACACTAAAAACTAAAAATTGATTCTATATATAAGATTACACATGCGACGGCCACCCTTTGATTTGTGACGCCGAGTCGCCGTTATTAGGGTTTCTTCTTGCCACGTTAGTCTTGCGACGACGTCACCTTATGCTTGTGACGCCGTCCCCCGATCTCTAACGTCGTGCGGATCAAATCTAGGCCGTCTAAGTTGCGACGCCCTACTCTTTTAAAACCTGAAGCCGTCACTTGTAAATGAGCAATTTGGCTACTGAGCCGTCACAAAAGTTGTCCGACAGCATCACTAGTTGTGCCTGACGCCGTCTCTTTCAGTTTTAGCAGCCTTAGTGTCTCGATTCTTGATTTTGGCCATTTTCTTCGTATATTCGCGCCTTTTCGTCCGAATAAGTGTCATTCCAGCATTTTGTCTTCAAGATACCTAAAAAGTGAAAAGGAACGATATTAAGTAATAACGGATACAAAAGTGATCAAATAAGGGCTTAAACGACCCTCAAAAGGTACATTTTAAAACCTTATCAAAGCCTTATTGGAAGTGTGTACAAGATTATTGCCAAAATATTGGCGAATCGTCTGGTTAATGTGTTAGGAGGCATTGTTAATGAAGTGTAGTCTGCTTTCATGGTGGAGAGACAAATTTTAGACGGTCCGTTTATTCTTAATGAGGTTATACAATGGTGTTCTTTGAAAAAGAAACAAGCAGCCATCTTTAAGGTTGATTTTGAGAAGGCATACGATTCGGTCAGATGGGATTACTTGGACGATGTATTGAATAAGTTTGGTTTCGGTAATAAGTGGCGTAATTGGATACAAAGTTTTCTTAGGTCATCGAGAGGTTCCATTCTCCTTAATGGTAGTCCAACGGAGGAATTTCAGTTTTTCAAAGGCCTTAAACAAGGAGACCCGCTCTCTCCCTTCTTATTTATCCTTATCATGGAAAGCCTTCATTTATCGTTTCAACGTGTGGTGGACGCAGGTTTGTTTCTGGGGATAAATATAAACAACTCGGTGACTATATCGCATTTGTTTTTTTGCGGACGATGCGGTGTTCGTTGGAAGATGGTGTGTCGGGAATATTGATACTCTTGTTAATGTTTTGGAATGCTTTCACCGGGTTTCTGGTCTTAGAAATAATACGACTAAAAGCAAGATTATGGGTGTTCATGTGGATGATGCGAAGGTTAATCAGGCCGCTGCAAAGCTCAGATGTCTCATTCTTCATGCACCGTTCACTTATTTAGGTACTAAAGTTGGTGGAGCTATGTCTCGGGTTGATGAGTGGTAGGAGGTTGTCGATAAGGTTACAGATCGACTATCTAAGTGGAAAATGAAAGCTCTTTCTATTGGAGGCAGATTTACGTTGCTGAAGTCGGTTCTTGGCTCTCTCCCTATTTTCCACATGTATATCTATAGAGTTCCGAAACGTGTTCTCCACGAATTGGAATTTGTTCGTAGTCATTTCTTTAACGGACATGATCGTAACAGTCATAAAGCTTTATGGATTAAATGGAGTAGCGTTGTTTCTGCGAAAGAAAAAGGGGGTCTTGGTGTTGCTAGTCTTTATGCGTTAAATCGTGGTCTTATGTTAAAATGGATGTGGAGATTTTTTTCTAATAAAGATTCGCTTTGGTCGAGAGTCGTGAAAGCTATTCATGGTAATGATGGTAGTGTGGGTAAGGAATTGCGTAATGGTCATCGTTCTTGTTGGTTGAATATAGTGAACGAAGCTAGGATTCTTAAAGAGCAAGGTGTAGATTTTTTTGAGTTTTTGAGGCTGAATTTGGGAGATGGTAATATGGTTCGGTTTTGGGAGGATAAATGGTGCGATGATGGTATACTTAAAGACAGGTTCCCTCGGATTTATGCTTTAGAAAAAAGCAAAAAGGTGAGTGTTCGTGATAAATTAGCGGACGCTAGCTTGGAGCATTCGTTGCGTCGTAATGTTAAGGGAGGAAGGGAACAATCCGAGTATGATGCTGTCTCAGAGGTGATTGGTGAAGTTAACTTAGTTCCTGAGGCTGATAGGTATGTTTGGTCGCTTGACATTTCTGGTGTATATTCTGTGGCTTCGATGAGGAAGGCGATTGATGAATATCGTTCGCCGAATGTGTCTTCTATGACGAGGTGGGTGAAGTGTATGCCTCTCAAAGTGAATATACTTGCCTGGAAAGTCAAGTTAGATGCTCTTCCTACTAGATTTAATATTTCACGTCGTGGTATAGATATTGGATCTCTTCTGTGTCCAATATGTGACAAAGGGGTTGAAACATCTAGTCATTTGTTCTTTAATTGTGGTTTGGCCTCTCAGATTTGTAGTAAGATTGCGCAATGGTGGGATGTCTCTTACGAGGATGTTAACTCTTACGGGGATTGGTTGACTTGGATGGTGTGCTTACGTATCTCGGCTAAGATTAAATTGATGCTTGAAGGTGTGTTCTATACAATGTGGTGGTTTCTTTGGTCGTTCCGTAATAAGATTCTTTTTTACAGCAAAACTCCTTCGAAGGCGGTTTTGTTTGATGATATTGTGTCTAGTTCGTTTAATTGGTGTAGATTTAGATGTAAAGCCTCGTTCAGTTGGAACGATTGGCTCAAGAATCCTTATCTTTGTCGTGTAATTCTAGCTCCTTGCTAGTTTTTTAATAAATCCGTTGTTCCAAAAAAAAGAAGTCTAGCAATCATACTGTTTATGTTTATTCATTCTACATGTTTCATTACGAGTATTTCTCTTGTATTTTGTCAAACGTAATCTTTACATAAAACTACAAAAAGAAGGTAAAAGAATAGGGTCGTGGTTTACACACCACAAACTACCCTTTTCACTTTCTATTATCCGTTTTATTGATAGGACAAAACAGTTTTTAATATTTTTTTCATTATATATATTTTGTCTTGAACTATTTTACTTTATTATTTTTGTTTTACATTTTTTTGGCAGTTTTACTCATTTTATTAACAGAACAAAAACAGTTTTTATGGTATTCTACTCCGTATTTTTTGTATTTTAATATTTTTTGACTTATCAAACTTTAAAATTATTGTTTTTTTTTTCTTTTCTTTTTTTTTTGCAGTTTTTTAATATAAAAAAAATTATAAAAATAAAATAAAATATATATAAAAAAAATGATGGTGTGCGGATTATTTTAGTGTGCGTAAACCCACCAAACCAAAGAATAAAACGTATTTTTGGTGATTTTGTTGATTGCTTTTCTCCTGCTACGCCATTTAGAACATAGCTATTTCAAATATTTTGGTGGGGCTCGTGATTTCTTGTCGATATATGTCGTGAACATGACAAAACACTTCCTCATAAAAGATATTTGTTATGCTACTTGTTATTTTTTCTTTTTATCCAACAAAATTACTTGGTTCCGAAAGAATTTCCTCTCTTATTTGCAAAAGTCTGCAAAAAATAGTACTACCTTTTAAAAAGAAAAACATCAATCAATTTTTGTTGACAATTAGTAAGATAACACAATGTATCCATTTTCTAAACATACAAGATGATCACGTATGATACCCCCGACACTTAGAAGGGTTAGACGCGGATCAGGAACGTAACCCACTAGACCGGACTCACTAGAGCATTATCCATACCCGCATGGTACAACCTGGACGGGAATGTCAAATCCGCGGATAGGAGACACTTCCGGAGGAAGCCCCATCCGCGCCCCATACAAGGGGTAAGGAATCTCACCTAGGATGGGGTACTATAACCTCTGCCCCTAAAAAGGAAAGCGGGTAAGTTCCGCCAAAACCATCGCTGTCATGGCAACGAGACAAGCTCTGAGTTGACTTACGTCATTTCCCACTTGTAAATTGTCACTCTCATGCCCCGTGACCATGAGAACACGACAGAAAGGTCAACCATATAAATAGGGGTTTCACCAATGATCAAACGGTAACACACACTCACTCTCTCTCTAAAACTTACTTTATCTCTCTAAACCCATACTTACTCTCACACCGGAGGTTGACCGCGGAACCCCGTTCCGCGGTGAGACTAACGGTGTCTACTTTCTTAGCAGTTTATAGCCGAGATTCATACTTAGTACAAGATTTATACTCCGAGGAGTTAGCATACACTAATCTATGCAGGGGAGCGCCCAAATTTGTATTAACAAGTTGGCGTCATCCGTGGGACCAGTAACATAAGTGCGTTTCCAAAAGAAGCTCTCATGAGTAATCTGGCAAACAACCCTTCCCATTCTCCTGAGCCTTCCACGGTCAGGAATACAGGTGGAAAAGAAAAAGTGCACGATGCAGAACATTACCCCCTAACGCCGTGACCGACGCAACAATAAGGGAGTTCTGCGAAAAGCACTACAATCAGATCTTGCCCCTAATGGCAGAAAAAGTCCATTAGGAAAAGCCGGACCGGGTCAAGACCCGTTTAGATTTTGATGATGATACTAGGAATGAGAGATCTCGAGAGCATGCCCGGAACACCCGTTCGGAGTCTGAAAGAAAACGGAAATCCAAAAAGAGGCAAAGGGCTAACCCTAGCGCCAGATCAGACCCTAAGGAGTATTCCAGGTCACAAAGTGTCTTCTCGAGACTTAGCAGTCGAGAGGATGCGTGTCCCAAGGAAAGGAGCCCAGTGGAAGTTAGGAGATCACGGCCAGACGTGTTCTCTAGGCTAGAAAGAGAACGCCTGCATGTGACCACAAGGCTAGGGGACCAAAAGCCAGCTGTGTTTTACAGGCTCCAATCAAAGGTGTCCTCCCGCAGGCAACGCAAGAGAGAAGCTGATAGGCTCAAAAAGAAAGACGCGGCAACAAGGCATTCGGTTGAAAGATACCAGAGAAGCCGAAGCTTGACTCTTGAAAGTGCTTCCCACTCGAAGTATAGCAGGGAGGAGACTCATCGCTCACATCGCAGCAGGAGTAGGGAGGTGACTCCCTTGGAGAGTGAAGAAAGCACGGGAGGACATTGGAAGTCCACCCCAAGGAGCAAGCCGGGAAACGAACCTGATGAACTCTACTCCCCGTACGATATAGCTGATGCGGATCCCTTAACTCAGCAGATACGGAACTTTGAATTTCTAAAAAGGACGAGGATGCCAGCTCATATCAAAGCGTACGATGGGACGGGTGACCCGGAAGATCATCTAAAAATTTTCCAGACCGCGGCCAAAGTGGAGAGGTGGGCCATGCCCACGTGGTGTCACATGTTCAACTCCACCCTGATGGGGCACGCCCGCGTCTGGTTTGATGAGCTGCGACCAAAAAGCATTGATAGCTTTGAAGATTTAAGATCAATCTTCCTCTCGTATTTCCTTTAACAAAAGAAGTATACGAAAGATCCCGTTGAGTGCATCACATAAAGCAATGAGAGGAGACTCCTGAGGCATTCGTGGAACGCTTCAAAATGGAGAGTATGCGTGAAGGGGCTCCAGAATGTATCGCGGTATCGGGTTTCATGCACGAATAACGAACCCCGAGCTAATCAAAAGGCTCAATGATAACATATCCTGCATACGGGATGAAATGTGGAAGGTAACCAAGGCATTCCTCCGAGGAGAGTTGGCCGTGGCCAACCAAACAAAAAAGAAGCATTCCCAATGGAAAAACCACGAGAGTGGGCAGAAGAATATCCAGATCTTTGAGAGGAAAGGAGAATTCAAGGGCCGCCTGAGGCCAGAAAGGAAGCGGGGCGACAGATTCACCCCCTCACAAAAACCCCAAAGGAAATCCTAGCCATGGATACTGTTAAGTTCACGGCTCCTCCGCCAATGTCTAGTCCAGCTGAATCCCGGAACAAAGATAAGTACTGCGACTTTCATAGGGAAAAGGGACACAACACGGACGAATGCTACCAGCTGAAAAAACAGATTAAGAATGGGACTCAAAAGAATGGTGGTCCCAAAGGTGGAAAGAAAGATACCGCGGCCAAGGACAAAACCCATGCCATATTCATGGTCCAAGCTTGGCAGCGGACGGTCAGACCCAGGATGCCCGTGGATACAACTCCTAATATGGAAATATCATTTCCCCCCATATCCGGGGATGACTGGGACGACCATCCGCTGGTAATCAAGGTAGGTGTTGAGGGATATAAGGTCCACAGAATGTATGTGGACAACGAAAGTGCTTCAGAGGTCCTGTATGAGCATTACTTTAATAAGCTAAGCCCGGACATCCAGAAGAGAATGATCCCCGCCTCATCACCATTATTGGGATTCAGTGGAGAACTTTCATGGATGCTGGGACAGATTCTCTTAGAAGTAACATTGGGAGACGGCAAGAAGACAGCTAGTGCCTGGATGAATTTCATGGTAGTACGATCCCCTTCTCCGTACAACGGGATAGTTGGAAGGCCAGGCATAAGGTTATTAAGGATAGTCCCATCCACGGCACACGGAATGTTAAAGTTTCCCACCCATGACGGAATAGTAACCTTGCATAGCGACAAGGTAGTTCCAGTTTAGTGTAGAATGGTAACCGAACCACAGCCTCAGCAGAACACGGAAGAAGCTAAGGCGAAGGAAGGAATCAAAGTTGCAATCCACCCCAAGTTCCCCGACCAAACGATCACAATCGGAGGGGGTTTGAGCGACGAGGGAAAGAGGAATCTCTGCGACTTGCTCAAGAGGAACTTGGACATTTTTGCCTGGCAACCCTCTGACATGACCGAAGTTCCGCGAACGATAGCGGAGCACAAGTTGAACGTTAGAGAAGGCTACAACCCAGTACGGCAAAAGAAAAGAGGGCAAGTCCCGGAAAGGAACAAAGCCATCAACGAGGATATCACCAAACTTGTCGCAACTGGAATTATGAAGGAGGTCCATTACCATGATTGGTTGTCTAACCCAGTCCTAGTAAAAAAAAGTTACGGGAGTGGAGAATGTGTGTAGATTTCAAAGATCTAAACAAAGCTTGTCCGAAGGATGCTATCCCCTACCGTAGATAGACCGAAAGGTTGAATCCTCTGCGGGTATCCCTTGAGTGCTTCCTTGGCGCCTTCTGAGGATATCACCAAATCTGAGATAACATCAGGGATGAGGAAAAGACAGCGTTCATAAAACCCATGCATCTTTTGTTATACGAAAATTCCCTTTGGTTTGAAAAATTCCGGAGCCACATACCAAAGGCTAGTGGACAAGGCCTTTGATAAACAGATTGGAAGAAATTTGGAAGTTTACGTCGATGACCTGGTCATCAAAAGATACTCAGAAGAAGAAGTGCTTAGGGATATAGAGGAGACCTTCGAAACCTTGCGGAGGATCAACATGAAACTAAATCCCAAAAAGTGCACATTTGGGGCGGAGCAGGGGATGTTCCTAGGCCACGTCGTAAGCAAAGAAGGCATCAGAGCCTGCCCAGAAAAGTCCGAGGCTGTGACCACACTCCCATCCCCAACAACGAAAAAGGAAGTGCAGAGTCTGAATGGAAAGCTAGCAAGCCTCATCCGCTTTATGTCTAAATCAGCAGAAAAGTCCCTCCCATTCTTCAAGACACTTAAAAAGTGCATCAAGAAGAGTGACTTTCACTGGACGGCCGAGGCAGAGCAGGCGTTCAGAGAAATGAAGGCACACATTGCCAACTTACCAATGGTCATTGCACCACACCCAAAGGAGGAGCTAATTATGTACCTGGCCGCGACACACGAAGCTGTAAGTGCAGTCTTGCTAGCACAGAGAGAGTCGCAGCAACAGCCGGTGTATTTCGTCAGCCTCGCCTTAAAAGGCCCTGAGATGAATTACACCCCAATCGAGAAGCTATTACTTGCGCTGGTGTATGCATCCCGCACCCTGCGGAGATATTTCCAGGCACACCCGGTGGCGGTTATCACGGATCAACCCCTAAAGCAAGTTCTGACCAAAACAGAGAAAAGTGGAAGAATGGCCGGATGGGCAATAGAACTAGATGAACAAGACATCAGTTTCTGGCCCTGGACAACCATCAAAGGGCAAGTATTAGCAGATTTCATTGCCGAAGTTCCGGAAGAAGGAATTCCTGACAAGAAAGCGGATAGCAGCCGTACTCTGAGCCATGGAACCTGTTCACGAACGGATCCGCGTGCCAGGAAGGATCCGGGGCGGGCTTAATCCTAACGAGCCCAGAAGGGAAGGAGTTCACATATGCCCTACGTTTCGAATTTGAAGCATCCAATAACGAGGCGAATACAAAGCATTGATCGTAGGTTTGCGGATTGCAGAACAAATGCAGGTGAAAGACCTGTCAGCAAACGTGGACTCCCACCTCGTGGCAAACCAAATCAACGGCTCATACGAGGCAAAGGAAGCAAGTATGGCGCGTTACCTAGCTAAAGCCAAAGCCTTAAGTGAAGGATTCCGGACATTCTCCATCAAGCAGATTCCCCGAAGCCAGAACAAGCAGGCATACGCGTTAAGCAAGATAGCCTCTGCTAGCTTTGCCCACCGACAAAACAAGTACTTGTGGAAGTCTTAAAGGAAAAATCAATTGAGGAAAAGCAGGTCCTAGCAGTCGTTGAAGAAGACGGAGACACGTGGATGACCCCTTTAATTGATTACCTGAGGGATGAAACGCTATCAGCAGATGACCAGAAGGTCAGAAAGCTGCGGATCAAGGCACGAAAGTATGCGCTAAGGGACGGCGTCCTGTTCAGAAAATCCTTCCTTGAGCCATGGCTCTGATGCGTGGGTCCCTGTTTGGAAACAGAGCTCTTTTATCGCGGAATTAGACGTCCAGGCCAACTACGTGATGCGAGAGATCCACGAGGGCTCATGTAACATGCACTCAGGGCCAAAAGCTGTGGTAGCCAAAGCAATCCAATCCGGATATTACTGGCCAACAATGCATAGGGACGCTTGGGAGCTCATACAGAAATGTGAAGACTGCCAAGTCCACCGCCCAGTACCAAAGAACCCGTAGCAGAACTTGACCCTGATTACCTCCCCTTGGCCTTTTTACAAGTGGGCACGGATATCTGCGGTCCATTCCCGAAGGGCGAGCAAGGTGAAATTTATGATCGTAGGATTGACTATTTTACCAAATGGATTGAGGCTAAACCTCTGGCCTCCATCACGGGGAGACAAGTGAAGAAATTTGTCTGGGACAATATAGTTTGTTGATTTGGCTTGCCGGGAGAAATAGTGTCGGATAATGGAAAGCAGTTCCGCGACAAACCGTTCAAGGACTGGTGCGAAAAGCTCAATATTAAACAACGATTTGCCTCTGTTAAGCATCCACAGGCAAACAGATTGGTGGAAAGCGCGAACAAGAGTTTGGGAGAAGGCATCGGAGCAAGGCTGGAGAAAGGAATGTGCTCTGGGCACACAGAACCATGATCAGGACTATACGGCACCGAAGCAATTATCCCAGTGGAAATTGGAATGCCAAGCCTTCGATGCACAACTGTAAACCAAGTCTCCAACAACCAGAACCTCCACCTAAAACTGGACCTCTTGGAAGAAAGGAGAGAAGCCGCGGCAATCAAAGAAGCACGCAGCAAGGCTAGGATGGAAAAGTATTACAATGCTAAAGTCCGTAGCACGGCATTCAGGCCTGGAGAGTTTGTTTACCGCAACAACGAAGCCAGTCGGATGGAAGACACTGGAAAGCTGGGCCCAAAATGGGAAGGACCTTATGAAGTGGTGGAAGCATTAGGAAGTGGAGCGTACAAGCTCAGAGGAGCGGATGGGGAATTACTCCCAAGAACGTGGAACATCCGCAACTTGAAAAAATGCTATATATAAGTGTAAGTTCGTCATCCCACCTTTTGTAGTTGATCACGGATCGAGATCCGGACAACGGGAAAGTAATTTTAATTTTCTATCTTTAGTTTTTCTTGTATCATTTCTAAATTATCAATGAAGCGTAGAAACGCCCGCTCTACAAATTTTCCGAACAAAGTTCATTTACGATTTTATTATATTTTTTGCGCATCCGCGACATACATGTCGCACACATAAAAAAAAAGAAAGGACGAGCAACCTCACAATTGACTCAGGCATGTAAGTGGTATTGCAAGCCCATTGGCCAATCTATATTACCCCCGAATTACTAAAGTACGGACAAGGGTACAAAACAAAGCCCGGAACAACCAACACCGACAACCAACAAGAACATACATATGTAATCTAAGCATAAAACAAGTATTTTCATTAAGTCCAAGATATTTACATATACGCGGGAGCATACCCCCGAATTATAAAAATAAGGGCACTACGGCAAGCGTAGCCCCAACACGACAAAACTAAAACACGGTACGACCAAAGCAACAGTAATAAAGCTTCACAAAGGATTGAAGGGCGGCATAGTCTAAAATCCGCCCGTAGAAAAGGCACTTCAAGCATCCCAGGCACGATCAAGAACTCCCGTGTCAAACATGTCGTCATAGGTTGCTTGACTTGCTTCTTCTTCTTCTTTCTCTTCTTCCCCGGTCGGACCAGTGACGGGGGCAGACGGGGTAGGTCCCGGAGGAGTTATGATCATGGTAGGTTCCCCGGAAGAAGTAATTTGATGAACAACGTTGGAAACCATCAGATCAGGGTTCCAAAAGTCAAACCCGATACCCTTCAAATGACACTTTTTCTCTTTGTACGCGGCAATGGCCCGCGGGCTCCTCATAATGGCCTGGAGCAGAGAATTAGGAAGTAACACCTCCTCTGTAGTGGGACAGATGTACAAAAACTCCCCCGACTCACTAGGCCGCTTGTGACAACTCGTAAATTCCTCGACGCGTCGTAATTGGAGAAATGTCGATTTGAGCGATCGTTTGATTTAATTTATGACACGAGTCGTATTTTATATCGTTTTTATTGGAAATAATATTTTAAGAACATTGGCGCAACTCCCATGTCATGAATCATTCGTTTACTAGGCTAAACGAGCCCCGAATCAAAGATATCGAAAGTTTTATAAAGTTTCACTTAGGGCCCTTGTGATAAGTTACTTAACCGCCCCTTGTAGTTTCACTTGTACAAGTCTAGTCCCTTGTGGAAGTATAAATATACACACCTCTCACCACTCCCTCATTTTTACATATTCTTTCGCTCACTACAAAACACACACACATATTTCCTCTCACCTCTCTCTACAATTTCCGGCCACCCATCTAGGGTTCACCTTTTTCTGGCCAACTTCCGGCGACTTCCAATAATTACACCACCTATCCCAAATGATAGATCGTTGTCTTGTGACCACGATTATGCAACGTACGCACCTTAAAACCTACCCACGCGCCCTAGATCTTGAAAAATAGATCCGAATATTAGGGTTTAAATGTTTACAAGTCGTGCAAGGGTCAAGCATGGATGAATACGAGTTGTACTCATAAAAGACTTCATCAAGACCCTCGTATCCATCTCTTTTCTCACGGTAACCCCACGACCTGTTTTATGTTTGTGTTATCTCATTTAAACGATTTTATATGATGTGTTTTCGTGGAATCTAAAGATGTTGTAACAATATTTAAAATATTTCGTTGGATACAACGTACATAAAAACCTGTTTTGATTTCGTTTAGGATGGTAAAACCATGGTTCAAAACTGATTTGATTCTTGTGTTATTAATTAAATTCGTGTGGTATTAAGGTTTCAATGATCCGATTAGTTGCGGGTTTTGTGTCCAGTTTTGTCCTCGAGATTAACTCATCGAGTCAAAGGGACTCACTGAGTCACGAGTCGGGTTAGCTCGTTAAGTTGGTAGACATATTAGTTCTCGAGTCAGGGGTGACGGGTCATGGCAGAAGCAAGACGTTTGTTTGTTGTTTGCGTTATCGAGTCAAAATGGTGTATGAGTTCCATGCATGGCCTCATTTTGGTTGATTGGACAAGAAAAACAATTTTCATTTCTTAGTCCATTTGGTTAATCTTTAGCTTAATATTGTAAAGTGTTGTTATAGTATTGTTTTGGGCTAGCGAAAAGATAGTAGTATGAAATGGTGATTAACGGGTCGTACGTGTTACATGTTTGGTATAAGGCGAACTAGGCACCGAGTAATACTTTAATCAGATTTGGTAAATGTAGTCGATAAGTGGTAAAAATCATTGTAACATGAACTATTAAAACTAGTAAAACTCAATAATTAGCTATAAGACGTAATTTGTCGTTAACATGGAATATTGGGACTAATAAAGTGGCAACGGGTATAAGACAATGAGCTATTCAAGGCATGTAACGGGCATATTTGACTTATCAAATTGTTAATAGCGGACTCGAGCTATGTATAAGATATTACGATAAACTTTAACAACTAACTACGTAATTGATAAATGATATTGGGTATTACATATGAATTATAAGATTTAATACCATTTATAAATTTAGAAAACACTTGATAACAAGCAAGTTATTTATAAGCGGATAAAACTATTAGATAAGCGATATTAAAACTAGCCAATAATGAGCTAGTTATTTATTATATGGCGAGATGTTTAGATTTATATTGTCGACAAATAAGGTTTTATTTATTAAAACCCTTATTAACTACAATAATGACTCGTGTTTTATAAATGCAAAATATCTTTCATAAACTTTTGATAACGATTATATTGATTAGTAGGTGGTACTCTACTAAACGTTTTGGTTTAAAAGGGGTTTAGTATAATTGTTTTTGCGATAAAACTAAATATTCCGTTTTCACATCTGAGTTGCTATCAAAATTATATAATTATATATATTATTGAAGGATACAGTTTAATCTATTATAAACCCTTATTGGATACGATGGTAACGCGTGTTTTATAATATATGTTAGCCTTTATAAACTTGTTTGGAAATATTATTTTGATAATATAACTTATTGAAGTCGTACTGGTTTGGAAACGTTGGAATGAATGAACGTGTCATTTATAGTACACTATTTACTATACCTTATGTGAAGTAATTTCGGGTAAACTCATATGATTATGAATAACGATTGAGAAACCTTTATTTATTGAGCGATAAATGGAAACTTGCCTTTTATTATTGAATCTGTATGTTTGGGAATTGTTGGGTAAATAGTCGAAACTTATCAATTAACCTATTTATGTTACATAAATAGTTTTCGTCATTTCCTAGTCTTTGACTAGCTTGAGTATTGACGGTATTTCTTAACTTGGTCGATGTGTTTTCCTTTTTGGCGTGAGTTATGGTCTGTATGTCTCGATGTTGTCGATGATTCCTCTTCTTTCGCGCGAGTTGTATGTCGCGTCTATATTTCTTACCACCACACGAAGCATTAAAACTAAACTTTTGAAATATTAATTATGAACTTTTGGGAACGATAATGTACTTTTGAAAGTAACGACATGAATGATCCACGAAAACTACAACACATTATTTTCTATTGATTTCTTTATCGTATGAGCTGTATTCTAAGAATATCGTATACGCATTAGGCTGCGTCACAACTATTCTATTGTACTTGTCGTACATTCTTTTGGATGCCATGGAGATTTACTTTAGATACCAGTCGTGTCAATAGTGAATAGTGCATTACTGTGCCGTGATTACATGTTATCTTCTGCTAGTGTTTATTCGTGCATTGCTGTGGCAAAGGTGAGTTTCATAGCCCCACTTTTATCTACGTTTTAACTATATTGGGGTGAGAATCATGCTACTGTTTTTGGACCGTGAAAACTATTTGTATTTGCTTATATGCTTGACTATTTAGATTGATGTGCGGTAGTTGTTGCCTTAGTTTAGGTTTAACCGTGCCTAACTAAGAATAGACTTCTACCTCGACCTAGTCAGGGGTTGGCAATTGTTCTAGATTTTGCCACGGCGGTCTTTGGACTAGAGTCGCGGGGCCGAGTAATCCACGGATGCGGGATATGATTGGAGATCCGGGTAGGATCGGTGTGTAAACGGTATTTATCTATCTTAGGTATTGCATAGCAAATCAACTCTTCTTGGTCCACTATGATTTTGTTGAACTTAAACCTATGAACTCACCACAGAAGCTAACCTTTTAACATGATTTCTCGTGAATTTGAGAGATGTATGAAATACGTGATCGTGGAAGCTTAGCAGAAAAGGCGGGTTCAAGGATCATTTCGACTACGATAAATTTTGGGGACCTATCTTATTAAATCATGTTTTGGGCCTAATATTTACACTTTTAACTAAATGTTTTGAATAACCAATTTTGGGATTTACTTTGAATGATAAATGACTATCTTTTTGCTATACTTGTGTGAGATACCAATCCAATAGTAACGCCGAAAACTTGATTAAGTCTTCCATTGCATCGAGATTTGGGGTGTTTCTGATTGGTATCGAGCTCAAGGTTATAGAGAATTAGGTATTTTATAAACCCTAAACTATAACCACTTTTTAAGAAAATTGATCCTCGATCGACGACGCCCGCCGCAAGTCGAAGCTTCTTAATTGATTATGGTATGAACTGCGATTTGAATTACGAGATGATGCATTAGGGATATTGTGAACTGATTATGGAAACATTATGAATTGGAGATATGATTATTGATTTTGGGTCAATAAGATGTGATTATCGAGATATTACGAATTTGATTTTAGTAAACGGTATATTATGAATTTGGAGTTTTGAACTCGATTGATTTGATATGGGATATAGATGATTGAGAACATGATAACGCTACACGCGTCGTTCGGGGTCAAGGAAACTTCCTTTTCTTCGAGCAAGTTTTATAACACCCTAGCAAGTGAACCTAATCGTTGTAGTGTAGTAATTAGGGTAAGCCACGGTATTGATATCGTTCTCTAGGAAATAGGAATGCTAGTAAGAAGTTACTACGCTAAGGTTAAGGTTGAGGAAGATTATTTTTGTATTTTTATGTTTTATGAAATGGAAAGGCACGAATCTCGGGTATTGGATTTGGGGGTTGGTATTTCTACCGATTACTCTACTATTATCTAATTATCTAAACTAAGGTTGTGGGAGTCTATGTCTAATTAATGTGTGCTCGTATGATAGTTTAAAGATGTGTTTACTTAGGTTGTACTACTCCTTAATTATCTCCTATTGATGGTTGAGTTGTCACGTCCTTATTCTTAGTTGCGTTGTGTGTCTAAAGTTGTAGGGTATGCGTTTCTCCCTAACTCTTTGAACTTACCAAAGGGTCTCGTCTACAAACCCACTAGGGATGATAAACTCTTACTCTAAGGCACTCTTTGGATAATTTAGCCTACAACTACTCAGGTAATCATAATCTAAGTTTCACAAAGATGAATCAAGCATTAAGTACACAACGAATGACCTATCGCATTACTAGATCATTAATCAACTAAGATAAGAAACAACCAATCAATATTCAATAATTAAGTTTCATACTTCCTAAGCAAACACACAAATAAATTAGCCGGACATGGAGAACATGCAAGCATACACACAAATAATCAAAGACATAATTGAATTGATGAAGTAAATACTTATCTTGATGTAAGATAGGGTTTAAAACCCTAAAATATTGTACAAGACACCTTAGGTTCGGTTTTAGGTTTTCACTCCAAAAGACTCTCCTAAAAGCGAAAATTCGGATTCTATATATAAGATTACATATGCGACGGCGTCACCTTATGTTTCGTGACGCCGCCGTGTCGCCGTCATTAGGGTTTCGTCTTGCCACGTTAACCTTGCGACGGTGTCACCTTATGTCCGTGACGCCGTCCTCTTCGACTTCGGCGTCGTCGGGTTGCATCTAGGTCGCCCGAGTAGCAACGACCTACTCTTTTAAAGCCCGACGTCGTCACTTGAAAATAGGGTATTTGCCTCTTGTATCGTCACAAAATCCTCCGACGACGCCGCAACTAACACCGACGCCGCCTTACATTTCAGCAGACTTTGAGTGTCGCGATTCGACTTTGGCCATTTTCTTCATATATTCGCGCCTTTTCGTCCAAATAAGTGCCATTCCAGCATTTTGCCTTCAAGAGACTTAAAAGTGAAAAGGAGCGATATTAAGCAATAACGGATACAAAGTGATCAAATAAGGACTTAAACGACCCTCAAATGGTACCTTTTAAAACCTTATCAAATATCCCTACACTTGTTATTTGCTTGTCCTCAAGCAAATGTGCTTTTAGCCAATTAATTTATAAGTTAGGGGTCATGAAGCATTAATTCAAAACGGTCCACAACACATATAAGCCCAAGAAAGTCATAACAAGCACGGAAATTACATACTAGCACCTCACATGGGGTGTTTGGATACTCACATCTCTCTCGGTGTATATATGAAATATAACAAATAGGAAATGGAAGATAAACACTCATTAACGGTCCTAGTACATAGATTACCATAGGCTTGAGAATAGATCAAACCTCCATCGCTTTGGCGTAAGCACCTAGGAAAGACTATCAAAGAGGTCTTTAAAGGGTTGTAATGTTAGGCTTACGGTAGGGAAACAAAGGGTTTGGTGGGATAGGCTATTTAGTGGTGGCAAGTCAAAATCTCTATGTTAAATGCATACGAAGAATGGCGTTGCTAAGCTAAGACTCGACACTCTAAAACTCTAGGCAACGGAAATAAACAAACATAAATTTAAAGGATAGATGTAGGATGGTAGCCAGTATTTTTTTTTTTTTTTTTTTTATTTTTTTTTTTTCTCTTTTCTCTTTTTTATTTTTTTTTTTTTTTTTTTTTTTTTTTTTTTTTTTTACACTTTTACTCTACCATCCTCTACGGTAACATCAAAATGATAGGGATTTATAGGCACATCCTTACACTTGAGTTTTATTACTCTAACATTAATTTGACCCGAATTGAAAAGATCAAAACACTTGGGGTACATTGTCAAACAAAGCGAATTTGAATTTAACGTTCCCTTCCGTCATTTCACAAACTTTAACTTTTCCCATGAATCCCAATCGTCCCAAAAGCTGTATACAAAGGATATGACTCGACTTAGCAACTCATGCAAGCAACCGATAATTGAACTAGGGGTTTTGGTGATAACAATAATGCACTAAAAGTGAGTGCATATAGGGTAGGCTAAGGCGATTTGGGTGTATATTTGGGGTGGGGTGTAAACAATGCTCTTCATTGATATTCAAAAAGCGAAACATCACGAACCGCGAAAAAGATAGGCTCGAGGGGTTAACTAGGGTATCGTGTACTAAAGATGAGTACAACGCAAAGGGTGTGGGGAATTACTCAACCGATGTGGAAGAAGTAATTATATTACGGTATCAAACAAGGGTTTATCCTAATGCCTCTTATCATTTAGTTATTCCTAACTACACAAGTGTAGCCTCACTTGCGATCTCGGAATGCATCACAAAACAAGTTCTAGAATCTAATATACTACCGGTTCACACTCTAAGCATTGAAGATGAATGCTTTAATTCCTACTAATCTAAGGCGATCCTCTCATTTGGGTGGAATTTGGGTGGTAAAGGGTTTTGTGCTAATCATGCAACTTCCTATCCATGAGACGCTTTTGTTAAGACTAATGGCCCACTCGTATATGTCATGAAAAATTTTAAATTTGGTGCCAAAATTACCCTAACCGACATTTTCTCATGGTTTATTACAAAAGTGCAATTGGACAAAGCAAATAATCAAGGATAAGCATAGTTTCAAAGTTCACGTTTATCTTCCTCCCTACACTTAAACCGAACATTGTCCCCAATGTTCCCGAAAGTATCAAAGTTATGATAAAAGAAGGTAATTAAAAGCGAAAGAAACTAGTACTCCCCGATTAGCTCGGTAGGATCCGTGTAAAGTGGTGGTTAAATCCTTTTCAAGAAGAATTATTGCGTGAAAAGCTCCTTCCAATCTTATGTAACTTCTTCTTGACAAACTAAACACGCACACTTGAAGAAAACAAACGAAATCTTCGCGTAAAATCGGCGGTAATAATATATATAAGACTCGATTTAAACTAGGATATAATGCTTGTGGAATGGATGTTTACAATTTCTAAGAAAATTAAGACCGAAAATTCCAAAAATTTATAAGTAGCTCGTAAAACGAGAAAAAGTAATCGATGTTTTCACTCCTTCCTAACGTCGTCGGGTTGCAATCTCGACGCCGTCAGTTATCGACAAAAGCGGTCTGCGATTTTACGGAAAAAATTCGAAAATTTACATCTTTAGAATCTGGAAAAATTTCTCAAAAACATCCATTATGACTCGATACAAGCATTTGACTCGAATAAACAAACATATATATCTTTTAGTTAATTGTTATTCTCATGTTTACGTTTCTTTTGAAAACATGTGTAATCCTCCTACACTTATCCCTTATGTAAAATACCTTTATATGCAATTAAGACGAGGTTAAAAACAAAATAAAGCATTTTTACAAATTTAAACATGAGGATAAACAATTAATAAAAGATACATGACACTAACAAGCAAACAATTAAGCATGGGTTGCCTCCCACGAAGCGCTTTTCTTTATTTAAGAGTCTTGTAGCTAGACTCGTAGTCGTGCTCCTACGTTTTCTCACTCATTCTCAATGAGAATTCTATCATGTTGACAAAATTTTCATCGACTCTATACCTAGGCCCTAGGGTCAAGCAATCCTTATAATAATGCCTCTTTCTTTCCCACATGAATTTATAACCTTTCTCAACATCTTCCTTGCTTTTGTCCTCAAAAGTTTTGATGTTGTCTCGATCATAAATGGACAAGTGGCCATACTCATTTGTTTTCCAAGGCATCCTATAGGTGATCTCATTGGTTCCTTTCTTAAACCTAACTGCTCCATCATGCTTGTTATGGCTCATTCTAGATGTTTCAACAAAGCGGTTTCCTAGCACTACTTGGGATAAACTATAGTCAATAACGCATCCTACATCTTCTAGGACCATAAAATCAACTAGGAAGGTGAAATTTCCTATAAAGACATGCACGTCCTTGACTTTTCCCACAAAGTTACAAACTCCACACGGACATTTAGGGTCTCTCCTAATATTGAGTCGCTCATTCATAATGTCATTGTAGATGAGATGACATTACATTAATGGAGATTCCGTATCAATGTAAGCATGGTCGACACTCCTATATCCGATCATACAAGGAATTTTTAGGTTCGGATTTCCTCTCCTAATATTTGGGCATATCCTAATGATAGGTGATCGTGGATTATTGATTATGTATTGATAGTATGCAACTTCTTCCTTAGTGGGGTAAAGATTGAAGTAAGCACTATTTTCCACATCCACGTTGTTGTTTATCATGCCATTTTCCGACCATCATAATCATAGAGCCAATTACGAGGCAATCGACTACTTTCTCAACAACTTCCCTAATTGTACCGTCGAATATTTTACGCAAACTCGAAGGTCGGTATTTCTACTCACATAGCGGCTTGAAGGTTGGGTTGGTTATTGGTTTGGGTTTGAGTGACATTGACTTATTGGGTGTTGGGTTATCACGTGGTGGTTGGTTATCATCCTCCATGATGAAAAGTGATGGGTGTTACGAACAAAGATCACGAAGAAGGGGATAGACTAAGAGAAAGCTAAAATGAGAAAAATTTACTTGATAGGAATCAAGCAAAGAACCTAAACGAGGTGGACTACTAACTAGCTATTCTATTCCCAGCTGGCGCGCCTAAAACTTGATAACGCTACACGCGTCGTTCGGGGTCAAGGAAACTTCCTTTCTTCGAGCAAGTTTTATAACACCAAGCGATGAACCTAATCGTTGTAGTGTAGTAATTAGGGTAAGCCACGGGTATTGATATCGTTCTCTGGGGAATAGGAATGCTAGTGAAGTTACTACGCTAAGGTTAAGGTTGAGGAAGATTATTTTTGTATTTTTATGTTTTATGAAATGGAAAGGTACGAATCTCGGGTATTGGATTTGGGGGTTGGTATTTCTACCGATTACTCTACTATTATCTAATTATCTAAACTAAGGTTGTGGGAGTCTATGTCTAATTAATGTGTGCTCGTATGATAGTTTAAAGATGTGTTTACTTAGGTTGTACTACTCCTTAATTATCTCCTATTGATGGTTGAGTTGTCACGTCCTTATTCTTAGTTGCGTTGTGTGTCTAAAGTTGTAGGGTATGCGTTTCTCCCAACTCTTTGAACTTACCAAAGGGTCTCGTCTACAAACCCACTAGGGATGATAAACTCTTACTCTAAGGCACTCTTTGGATAATTTAGCCTACAACTACTCGGTAATCATATTCTAAGGTTCACAAAGATGAATCAAGCATTAAGTACACAACGAATGACCTATCGCATTACTAGATCATTAATCAACTAAGATAAGAAACAACCAATCAATATTCAATAATTAAGTTTCATACTTCTAAGCAAACACACAAATAAATTAGCGGACATGGAGAACATGCAAGCATACACACAAATAATCAAAGACATAATTGAATTGATGAAGTAAATACTTATCTTGATGTAAGATAGGGTTTAAAACCCTAAAATCTTGTACAAGACACCTTAGGTTCGGTTTTAGGTTTTCACTCCAAAAGACTCTCCTAAAAGCGAAAAATTCGGATTCTATATATAAGATTACATAGCGACGGCGTCACCTTATGTTTCGTGGCCGTCGTGTCGCCGTCATTAGGGTTTCGTCTTGGCCACGTTAACCTTGCGACGGCGTCACCTTATGTCCGTGACGCCGTCCTCTTGACTTCGGACGTCGTGCGGGTTGCATCTAGGCCGTCTCGAGTAGCAACGACCTACTCTTTTAAAGCCCGCGTCGTCACTTGAAAATAGGGTATTTGGCCACTGTATCTTCACAAAAATCCTCCGACGGCGCCGCAACTAACACCGACGCCGTCGCGCCTGCTTTCGCAGACTTTGAGTGTCGCGATTCGACTTTGGCCATTTTCTTCATATATTCGCCTTTTCGTCCAAATAAGTGCCATTCCAACATTTTGCCTTCAAGAGACCTAAAAGTGAAAAGGAACGATATTAAGCAATAACGGATACAAAAGTGATCAAATAAGGACTTAAACGACCCCTCAAAATGGTACTTTTTAAAACCTTATCAGAACACATTAGATGAATTGATTGATAAGATGATTGATGAGATGTTTATGGCTTAGTTGATGAAAGGTTTGATTGAACAATTGATTGAGCGTGTGCCCTGTTAGTAGACGATTTAAGTCTGCCTATCTTAGTAGTTCACTATAAGCATTTCACATGCTTATACACACACAGTAAGCATGTCCTCATGCTTACGCATACCCCATAAGCATTTCTATATGCTTATGCACGTCCTATAAGCATGTCCTCCTGCTTATTCATGTACATGAAGCATGTCCTCATGTTTTCGCACGCACTATACCTATCACAGAGTGTGGAGTCCCAAACCTTAAATCTATAACACTTAATTTATATTAAGTAGTTGCCTTGGGTATACCCCAAAACAATAAAGAGAAAACTTTGTATGAATATACACAAATACGTGGGATCTATTGGAATGTTTTTGGAAGATTAAAGTGAACAAATGAACACATAATGTGATAACCAATAATTCAACATTATTTATCAATAATGCGGATACTCTCAAAGTATCATGGTTACGCAATTTCCTTGTGTAATCTCACCACTTGATTTAAAACTTGCACATTAGTAGTGATCGTGGAAATGATTTGGGAATATAAAGGGAAATGGTACTATTATAACTAAGTCGGGAGTCACAGACGAGACCTTTTGTCTCGTGAACGTGAGTTCTACAGTTAAGTTTTGATGAACACGAGTCTAAAACGCGTTAAAGCTGATAAAGCATGTAAATTGGTGTGTTGGTATCATGTGTGTGTCATGTTCACGTGTTTTGCATCTTATCAAGTTTATGTAACCTTGATCATAACTAGATGATGGATTATAATGATTTTGATGATGTCGATTGGTGATGGTCTCGTTTCACGATTTTGAGTCGAAACCTTCGTAAACCATTGTTCCATTCTTTAAAATTTGTCAAACAAGTGGTAATCGGTTTTGGTTACTAATAATGAATTCATGTTCGTTAATGTTATAATGATATGTGAAACCGGAAAGTGTTTTCGAGATAATAAATTGGGCTAACGTGTGATTATTTGGTTAACGTTGAATCATTGGTATGAATCGATTTTGAATCAAATGACATTTCAATTAACAACCTTAATTGAATAACAAATTAATTGTGGTGTTTTGGGTAATTGGTAAGTTATTAACAAACATTAGCTTTGATACCCATTAATCGGTTGTGTTTGGGAAATTGAAAGAGTCAATTGAAAGTGTTTAATGTTGTTGGGTATGTTTGATTGTCTATTTAGATGGCGAGATTGGTATAAGATTGTTTGAAGAATCAATTAGAATTGTGAAAATTATTTATTTTTGACTTAATGGTATATATATGTCAATTTTGCGCTACGTCAGGTGTTATCGTGACTTTCTAGTCTCGACTACCCGACAAAGACCATCTTTATGGTCTTTAGTATTTATTTGGGTAATATGAATTTTTGTAAAAGCCGAGAGTCATGACTCGGACTTGGGAACTCGAAACGAATAATGACTCGAAATTTATATTGGGATTTTTATCGAAATTTATATTGGAATTTTTATCGAAATTTATATTGGAATTTTTATCGAAAGTTATATTGGAATTTTTATCAAAATTTATACTGAAATTTTTATTGAAAATTTTTATTGAAATTTATAAGTGAGATGAATGAAATTATATTGAAATTATATCGAATCTTTATATATATACATCTACTAGTAAATCGTACTAGAAAATATAAATGATAAATGGTTCTAACTAAGCATTCGATAACAAGGCTCGCCTTGTTGTCCAACATTTTAAAAAGGGAACCAACGTTTAAAAATAGAAACGTTTTGTAATAAAGGATTCATTAAGTGTTTCGA
The DNA here is from genome assembly GCA_022545495.1 of Chrysanthemum lavandulifolium. Classification (NCBI taxonomy): domain Eukaryota; kingdom Viridiplantae; phylum Streptophyta; class Magnoliopsida; order Asterales; family Asteraceae; genus Chrysanthemum; species Chrysanthemum lavandulifolium. The sequence continues at coordinate 67,706,954 of CM040243.1, forward strand.
GGGTACGTTTATTGAAAGGTGTCATTTATGAATATTTAATGTCATTTATGTGTTGTGCGTGGGTTACGGATGACCTAACATTAATAGCGTCGATCCATGTGGATAACGGACTTATTAGGTTGACGAACCTAATAGGTGCCCGCTATGTACGTAGGATAACGTTATTAATGGGTGAATTATCCTTATGACTCGTTAGGATGTGTTTGGTTTTGGGATAATAAGCGACATGAACAAATGGTTGAGTTTATCGAGTTGACGAATTCGATAAGGTCTAACTATTTATTCCGAAACTTATTAAACTATAAAGTTTACCATATAGACGTCTCATTGTGTCATTATGAGTCGCATTGTGGTTATTTGAGTGCATTCATGGTGATTGTCGAGTTGATACCCCACACACACACACACACACACGATGATACCTAACGTGAATAACTAAGTGGAGCAACGAGATATTTCTGAGATAAGAAAATGAATACATTTTGGGCATATAACATTGAAGTTGGGAATATACATATATAGAGTTGGTTATAATAACTGGTTGTGCCTTGTTTAATAAAAATTTATCGAACCTCGATTGAATATTGACTGATCACCTATATTCAGCCAGAGACAGCAGGACATGGACTGATCACCTATGTCCGTCTCAGAGGTGAATTTTACAAATACTGGGAATTGTTATAACAAAATTTTGTTCGGATTTGAGATTGATTTTAAGAATGATAAACTTAAGGTGGACTCGCTTTTCACACTCGCTAAACATCACGAAAGCCCGCCCTCACACACGACACACTGGCATCGTAACACCTCTTGAATCGTAACACTTCTGGCATCACGATACGTCTTCGTTTTTGTGAAATTCTTGTTTGTATTAGTTCGCCATAAGTCGGGAGAGACCCGATTGGCACTGTTTGCATCCGAGTTGCTTATCGACATAAGCCTCGTCGATCTCTCTCTAGAGCGTTTGAAATTATTTTGGGCTATTTTTGGATTTGGTGTGGACTACTTTGGATTCGGTTTTGGATTTTAGTCCTTGGGTTTTTGAATTTGAGATTTTGATCTCGTTCCGAGTTTTAACTCGTCATTTGACTTCGAGTCATTGTTTGGCCTCGAATTATTATTCGGCTCCGTTTCGTTGATAACTTTGTTAAAATCATCTTTCGACCTTTAGGCGGTATTCGATTTCGAAACGTCGTCCGGTCGCACTACGATAGTAACCGTATTGGAATTATCATTCCACCTGATAAGGTTTTAAAATGTACCTTTTTGAGGGGTCATTTAAGCCCTTGTTTGATCACTTTTGTATCCGTTATTACTTAATATCGTTCCTTTTCACTTTTTAGGTATCTTGAAGGCAAAATGCTGGAATGACACTTATTCGGACGAAAAGCGCGAATATCTGAAGAAAATGGCCAAAGTTAAGAATCGAAACACTCGTGGTGCTAAAAGCGAAGGGGACGGCGTCGGTGTTATCTGCGACACCGTCGCATCACTTTTGTTACTACTCAATATCCAAATTGCTTATTTACAAGTGACGGTGTCGGGTTTTAAAGAGTAGGTCGTCGCAACTCGCACGGCCTAGATTTGATCCGACGACGCCGAGAATGAAGGGACGGCGTCACAAGTATAAGGTGACGCCGTCGCAAGACTAACGTGGCCAAGATGAAACCCTAATAACGGCGACTCGGCGTCAAAAAATCAAAGGGTGACGCGTCGCATGTGTAATCTTATATAGAATCCGGATTTTTAGTTTTAGTGTGTAGTCTTTTGGAGTAAAAACCTAAACCGAACCAAGGCTGTCTTGTACAAGATTTTAGGGTTCCAAACCCTATCTTACATCAAGATAAGTGTTTTACTTCATTAATTTAATTATGTCTTCTATTACTTGTGTGTATGCTTGCATGTTCCCCATGTCCGCTAATTTACTTGTGTGTTTGTTTAGGAATATGAAACTTAATTATTGAATATTGATTGGTTGTCTCTTATCTTAATTGTTAATGATCTAGTAATGCGATAGGTCATCCGTTGTGTAGTTAATGCTTGATTAATCTTTGTAAACCTTAGTTTATAATACCTAGAGTTGTTGTAGGTTAAACCATCCGAAGAGTACCTTAGAGTTAAAGTTTATAAATCCTAGAGATTTTGTAGGCGACACCCTTTGGTAGTTTCAAAGAGTTAGGGATAAACGACACCCAACGACCTCGTAAAACACAACGCGATTAAGAATAAGGACGTGACAATTCAACCATCAATAGGAGATAATTAAGGAGTAATAAAACCTAAGTAGACACATCTTTAAATCATCATACGAGCACACATTAATTAGACATAGACTACATACACAACTAGATTAGACAATTAGATAAGTAGAGTAATCGGTAGAAATACCAACCCCAAATCCAAACCCGAGATTCGTACCTTTCCATTTCCTAAAAACATAAAAGATAAAAAATAATCTTTCTCAACCCCAACCTTAGCGTAGTAACTTCTCACTAGCATTCCTATTCCCTGAGAACGATATCAATTCCCGTGGCTTACCCTAATACTACACTACAACGATTAGGTTCCTCGCCTAGGGTGTTGAAAACTTGCTCGATGAAAAGGAAGTTCCTTTGACCCCGAACGACGCGTGTAGCGTTATCAAGATTTTGGCGCCGCTGCCGGGGAATAGAATAGCTAGTTAGAATTTCACCTCGTTTAGGTTTCCTTACTTGATTCCTATCAAGTAAGCTCTTTTTTCCCAATTTTTAACTTCCGCATAGTCTATCCCCCTTCTTCGTGACATTTGTTAGTAACCCCATCATGGAAGGTGATAACCAACCACCATTCATCAACCTGCCACCAAATGACCTGCCAAGAGGCCGTACTCTTGGTGAATACTCAAGACCAAGCCACCTAGGCTATAGGAACACCATTGAGCTTCCCGACCAAGCCCAAACTACGGCCCTGCGATCCGACACCATCCGGTTGGTGCAAAACGGATGTGCATTCCATGGACTTCGTTAGAAGATCCTGTCGACATCTTAAGGATTTCCTTAAAATTGTCGATTCCATCGACCTCGATGTTACTACTCGGGAGACCACGCGTCTCGCGTCTCTTCCAATTCTCTACGGGACCAAGCTAGTAATTGGCTTGAGCGACTTCCCCGGCTCCATCTCAAGTTGGGATGATCTCACCTCTCGCTTCCTTGCTCAATTTTTCCCACGGGAGAACCACTAAGCTTAGGAATGATATCTTGATGTTTCAACAACGTCAAGGTGAATCTCTACGAAGCATGGACTCGATTCAAGGACTTACTTCATAAAGTCCCTCATCACGGCATTGATCTTTGGCTCCAAGTCCAACTCTTCTATGATCATGTCAACTTCCCCACCAAGCGATCCATTGACCAAGCGGCCGGTGGAAAACTTAGTGATCTCATCGCGAAAGAATCATGGGGTATAATAGAGGACCTTGCTCTCTAAGACAACGAAAGTTGGAATGACCCCCGTGAGCTGCCCAAAACTGTTAAGGCAATCTCCTTGCCTCCCATTGACTCACAACCTTCCGACCGTAGGATGCTCGAACTTGAAGATCAAGTTAAATTCCTAATGAGCTCCTACAAAAATCCTAAGTCTTCACGCCATGTGAACAAAGTTTCTTCCTCGTGTGAGCCGTGTAGTGCTCCTCAAAACACGTGCACTTGCACCCAATTCCCCGAACAAGCTTCCGTTGACTACGCATCCTCGCGTATTAATGGAACGGGAGGAAGATTCCCTACAACACCCGGACCTAGGACTTTTAATGACGCCCGATAAGCATGTAAGGGCAAGCCCGACTTCTATTGGGGAAAAACCAAAGAATTCACTTCCAATGATTTCTCATGGCCCCCATCTCAAGGCCCTAACCAACAAAATATTGAAGAGATGTTGCAACACCTAGTCGCATCCCAAGAAGCTCAAATAGCTAAGCTCTCGGACCATTTTAACCAACAACAAGCCGAGATGGATAGAAAGATAGATAACCTCTTGAAAGCCATGACCAATAGTGATAGGAAGGTTAATGCTATCTCAACTCCCGAACCTTCCGGTGTAGAGATTAAGGACCCAAGTAAGTTAGCTAAGCACGTTCAATTCGTCAATACCATCGCTTTAGTGGAACCTAATAGAACAAATGACGAAGCGAACCATGACACGATACTTGAGGTTAGTGAAACACCGATGAATGAAACAACCAAGGAAGTAGATGAAGTAGACAATGACTATTTCAATAAGTTTCCTACGGAAGAAGAACTATCTCGCCACCTACATAGTGCGTGACCTCCGTCACATGTATGTTAGGAAGAGCCCTAGGATCAAGTTTGGGAACCCTTGGAATCTTAACATACCATGTTGCATAGGACACCTTTTCGTGGCAAAGGCCTACATTGACCGCAAGTCTCCAATAAACATCATGACTAGCACCTACTATAAGCGGGTAATGAGGAAGCTTATCCCAACTAGGCAAGATCCCGATAATCCTAGGGTTAGTTGCAATTTTCTTGGTAGAGTTAAGGGATTGCCCGTCTCATGTAGGTAGTTTCACATTTCTACGGATTTCATAATTGTGGATGATATTAGTTCGCCATAGATCCTAGCTTGTCCCACGTTATTCTAGGAAAACCTTTCATAGAAAACACCGGATGACTTATGATCCCTCATTAGGAATAGTGCGATTCAAGGATGAGACCGATGATGTAGCCTACCAAATGCCGTTTAAGATTGAGAAGTTTTCATCACTCTCCAATGATGAAAGGAACTTAAACTATTGGTCTATTATAGGAATGAGGAGGATATGGAGAAAGGAGTAGATTATGTTATGGCCAAGATTTTCGATTCTATAAGGATTGCTTGAACTTAGGACCGAATATAGAACCGATTGGGAGAGGATGACCTCTTAGAAAGGTGCATCATAGGGCACTTTTACAACATGGAATCCCGAATAGAGACCGTCATGAGGAAGAAGGTGGCGGTAATAAAGTCACGTGGGGCACGACTACAGTCTAGCTACAAGACTCATAAATAAAGAAAAGCGCTTGGGAGGCAACCCATGCTTAATTGTTTGCTTGTTTGTGTCATATATATTTTATTGATTGTTTATTCTCAGGTTTAAATTTGTAAAAATGCTTTATTTTGTCTTTAACCTCGTCTTAATTACATAAAAAGTTATTTTACATAAGGGATAAGTGTAGGGAGGATTACACACGTTTTCAAAAGAAACGTAAACATGAGAATTTCAATTAATTAAAAGATATACATGTGTGTTAGTTCGAGTCAAATGCTTCTATCGAGTCATAATGGATGTTTTGCGAGAAATTTTTCCGATTCTAAAGAAGTAAATTTTCCGGAAAATCGCAGACCGCTTTTTGTCGGGATAACTGACGGTGTCAGATCGCAACTGACAGTCTGGGAAGGAGCAAAAACAAGCGATTACTTTTTCTCGTTTTACGAGCTACTTATAATTTTTGGAATTTTCGGTCTTAATTTTCCGTAAATTGTAAACATCCATTCCACAAGCATTATATCCTAGTTTAGTAGAGTCCTATATATATTATCACCGCCGATTTTACGCAAAGGTTTCGTTTGTTTTCTTCAAGTGTGCGGGTTTAATTTATCAAGAAGAAGATACATAAGATGAGAAGGAGCTTTTCACGCAAACGTTCTTCTTGAAGAATGTAACCACCACTTTACACGGATCCTACCGAGCTAATCGGGAGTACTAGTTTCTTTTATCTTTTATTACCTTCCATTATCATAACTTTGATACTTCGGGGAACATTGGGGACAATGTTCGGTTTAAATGTGGGGAGGAAAATAAAGCGGGAATTTTGAAACTATGCTTATCCTTGAATGTTTGCTTTGTCCAATTGCATTTGTGTAATAAACCATGAGAAAATGTCGGTTAGGGTAATTTTGGCACCAAATTTAAAATTTTCATGACATATAGGAGTGGGCCATTAGTCTTAATAAAGCGTCTCATGGATAGGAAGTTATATGACTAGCACAAAACCCTTTACCACTTAAATTCCACCCAAAATGTGAGGATCGCCCTTAGACTAGTAGGAATTAAAACATTCATCTTTAAATGCTTAGTGTGTGAACGGTAGTATAATAGATTCTAGAACTTGTTTTGTGATGCATCCCGAGATCGCTAGTAAGACTACACTTGTGTAGTTAGGAATAACTAAATGATAAGAGGCATTAGGATAACCCTTGTTTGATACCCGTAATATAATTACTTCTTCCACATCGGTTGAGTAATTCCCCACACCTTTGCGTTGTACTCATCTTTAGTACATGATACCCCTAGTTAACCCTCGAGCCTATCCTTTCGCGGTTCTCGTGATGTTTGGTTTCCGAATATCAATGAAGAGCATTGTTTACACCCCACCCCAAATGTACACCCAAATCGCGCCACCTTGTATGCACTCACTTTTAGTGTATTATTGTTATCACACTAAACCCTTAGTTCAATTATCTAGTTGCTTGCATAAGTTGCTAAGTCGAGTCATATCCTTTGTACACGCTTTGGGACGATTGGGACTCATGGGAAAAGTTAAAGTTTATGAAATGACGGAATGGAACGTTAAATTCAAATTCCCTTTATTTGCGTAATAATGTACTCCAAGTGTTTTGATCTTTTCAATTCGGGTCAAATTAGTGATTAGAGTAATAAAAACTCAAGTGTAGGGATGTGCCTATAAATCCCCATCATTTTGATGTTAGCATAGAGGATGGTAGAGTAAAAGTGTATGAAAAAAATAAAAAAAATCGAAAAAAAAGAGAAAAAGAGAAATAGAAAAAATAGAGTGTTGAAAAAAAAAAGAAAAAAGGGCTACCATCCTACATTTATCTTTAAATTAGCACACCATATAGGTCAGCGGCATCAGCAGTTGAAGAAGTTGACGGCCGGATTCAAGCAAAAAATGGGATAACCTGAGAAGGAGAGGTCTCCTTTCTATATGAAAGACGAAGATCTGGCTTTGAAGCCTCCTTGAGTCCGGCTTAGCTTCAGGTACGAGTCAAGAACAGAAGAAGGGGATCGCCACAATCAAGAAGCAAGCTAAAAGCTGTTGTTTAGATGACTTTATGTTATGAAAGAACCCAGAAAAAAAGTAATTATTGGAGCGCCCAGTAGAGGCTTTCTTAGCGAAAAAAGTATATAGAGTCTAGAGTGTCGAGTCTTGGCTTAGCAACGCCATTCTTCGCATGCTTGTAACATAAAGATTTTTGACTTGCCACCACTAAATAGCCTATCCCACCAAACCCTTTGTTTCCCTACCATAAGCCTAACATTACAACCCTTTAAAAGACCTCTTTGATAGTCTTTCCTAGGTGCTTACGCCAAAGCGATGGAGGTTTGATCTAGTCTCAAGCCTATGGTAATCTATGTACTAGGACCGGTTAATGAGTGTTTATCTTCCATTTCCAACTTGTTATATTTCATATACACCGAGAGATGTGAGTATCCAAACACCCCATGCGAGGTGCTAGTATGTATTCCGTGCTTGTTATGACTTTTGCGGGCTTATATGTGTTGTGGATTGTTCTAAACCAATGCTTCATGACCCTAACTTATAAATTAATTGGCTAAAAGCACATTTGCTTGAGGACAAACAAATACCAAGTGTAGGGATATTTGATAAGGTTTTAAAATGTACCTTTTGAGGGGTCGTTTAAGCCCTTGTCTGATCAATTTTGTATAAGTTATTAATTAATATCGTTCCTTTTCACTTTTTAGGTATCTTGAAGACAAAATGCTGGAATGACACTTATTCGGACGAAAAGGCGCGAATATACGAAGAAAATGGCCAAAGTCAAGAATCGAGACACTCGGTCGCTAAAAGCGAAAGGTCGGCGTCGGTGTTATCTCTGACGCCGTCGCATCACTTTTGTGATGGCTCAAGAGCCAAATTGCTTATTTACAAGTGACGGTGTCGGGTTTTAAAAGAGTAGGTCGTCGCAACTCGCACGGCCTAGATTTGATCCGCACGACGTCGAGAGATCGAAGGGACGGCGTCACAAGCATAAGGTGACGCCGTCGCAAGACTAACGTGGCCAAGACGAAACCCTAATAACGGTGACCCGGCGTCACAAATCAAAGGTGACACCGTCACATATGTAATCTTATATATAAAATCCGAATTTTTAGTTTTCATGTGTAGTCTTTTGGAGTAAAACTTAAACCGAACCAAGGTTGTCTTGTACAAGATTTTAGGTTCCAAACCCTATCTTACATCAAGATAAGTGTTTTACTTCATTAATTTAATTATGTCTTCAATTACTTGTGTGTATGCTTGCATGTTCCCATGTCCGCTAATTTACTTGTGTGTTTGCTTAGGGAATATGAAACTTAATTATTGAATATTGATTGGTTGTCTCTTATCTTAATTGTTAATGATCTAGTAATGTGATAGGTCATCCGTTGTGTAGTTAATGCTTGATTAATCTTTGTGAACCTTAGTTTATAATACCTAGATTTGTTGTAGGCTAAACCATCCGAAGAGTATCTTAGAGTTAAAGTTTATAAATCCTAGAGATTTTGTAGGCGACACCCTTTGGTAGTTTCAAAGAGTTAGGGATAAAGCATACCCTACGACCTTAGACACACAACGCGATTAAGAATAAGGCGTGACAATTCAACCATCAATAGGAGATAATTAAGGAGTAATAAAACCTAAGTAAACACATCTTTAAATCATCATACGAGCACACAATAATTAGACATAGACTACATACACCACTAGATTAGACAATTAGATAAGTAGAGTAATCGGTAGAAATACTAACCCCAAATCCAAACCCCGAGATTCGTACCTTTCCATTTCCTAAAAACATAAAAGATAAAAATAATCTTCCTCAACCCCAACCTTAGCGTAGTAACTTCTCACTAGCATTCCTATTCCTTAGAGAACGATATCAATTCCGTGGCTTACCCTAATACTACACTACAACGATTAGGTTCATCGCCAGGGTGTTGAAAACTTGCTCGATTTAAAAGGAAGTTCCTTTGACCCGAACGACGCGCGTGTAGCGTTACCACCACCGTATTTTGATAGTAATCTTGTTGGAATTATCATTCAACATCATTTCGGTAGTAACACTGTGGATTTGTTATCGAGCCTCGTTTCGTTGGTAACCATGTTACCGACACTTATACCTCAAGCCTAGTCTTGAACCAATTGTTGAGAAAACTTCTGAAACCTTACCATTCACTCGATGTTGATTTTAACGACGTGATCTGGTCGACTTTGCTTTGCCAATAGCTTTCAATAAGGTAGTACCTTACGTGCTGTTGATGTCGTACGTTATCCTCTGTTTAGGTACCCCTATCGATAACGATCTAACGACTTGTTTTAGTGAAGTTGTTCACCGAGGATTATCCTTAGATATTGTTCCGTCAATGTTGACTCTAGCAACATGGAACCCTCAACATTGTTTGTGACAACTCGTAATTTCAGGACATTTCATATAGACTAGATTTAGTCTACACATCATTAGTAACATCATTTCATATCAATTTATACATGGGTTTTGCATTTTACATTAAACGTTTATTTTCTTATTAAATAAACGCTATCGCGTAAACATTGTTTGAACATTTGATCCGACATTTCCAAAACTTATCCCGATATATTTTTATACTCATATTAAGATTATAAAATAATATTATGAGTTTACCCAGTGTTTTAAATTTATTTCGTATATAAATTGTTATGTTTATATAATTACGACGGTTTTCGTAAATTCAACACGATAATTATTTATTCACTCAATTCTTATAAGAAATGTTTTTTTTATAATTGTTATGACATCAATATATTTTATTTTGACCCGTTAAAATTTATTTTTAGCTAACGCTACTCTAAAAGCTTAAATATGTACATAAGTTACTAATTATCCTTAAATAACTACACCTTTATTTCTACACATATTTACTTAAGTCTTCAAAATACCCAAGACTTTTATGTTTCTTATATTGGTCGACATATATAGGTGACTCAACACTAATTATACACAAAAATATCTTCTAAACTTACACATATGCAACTACTTGCCTTTTATTTAGTTTATTTTATTATATACTATGTAACACATACTTACATATTATCTAAGGTGTAAAGTCACATATCACTCTCATCTCCATCTCCATAAACCGTCATAGGAAGAAAGAAGCAAGAATCCATTTTTTTTTCAAGAACAAGTTTAATTATCACCTTTAGTATACTCTTAATCAAGGTTTTGAGATAAAAACCTAGGGTATTAGGATAAACCTTTGTTCATTTAACCTCATCAAGTAACTAGTAAGCATTTCATGTTCACTTTCATCTTTCATATTCATATCATGTTCATTTTATCACGCTTGAGAAAAACATACAAGTTATATGATGTCTATACCACTTAAATTGTTTATAAACTATATAAATTCATATATGTTATCCTATAATTACTCCTTGAAACATATCACTTTTGGTGATGTCTAGGAACCCATGACACCCTAAGAAGGTGTATGGTAGGATTAGAATAGCTTCGGAGTTGTTTTGAATTGGTTAGAATAGGTTTTGCGCGTGAAAAACTCATTTCGACAAGTCTATTTAAGGGTTTGACCTTTTCTGTGAAATATGGAATTTTCGACAGTTGATAAAAATATTTGGGCTAGATATTTGGAAAATATACTTTAAAACGAAAACGTGGCCGCCTGAATGGGTTAAAACGGAGTTATAACGAAGAAGTTATGCTATTTTTAAGTTTAACGACGAAAACTATAATCTTGTAAAATTCAGCATGTTATATCAACTTTTACGAGTCAAAATGAATCTTAAGCGTTATTAAATGTGTCGACTTATCAAAAATATATTAGTATATATTATCACGATTCCGAGGATATATAAAACGTAGAAAACGGACTTATAACGATTAAGTTATTCACATTTTAAACAAGTTGCCGTAACTATTTTATATAAGCATAACTAATATATTTTCTAATAGACAAACATATCGGCCGCGAATGACCATGTTGAGGGTTGTTTTTAACATTGATGGAGTACTTTTTATGAAACGATGTCTTCTAGTAAAAGTAAATTCGCCTAGCCTATTTTCCAAAACGTCCAACCATTCGTCAAACGGAGTTGTAACGAGTAAAATACGGTCACTTAAACTTTGCCGAAAACCACCCTTAAACGATATTTTGGACACAAGTACCATAATTTACCTATATTTTTCTTCGTGATCGAGACCTCTATGATGAAAACTTACAAGCTAAAACTTTGAGATAATGCTACAAGCTTTCCAAAACCGTTGAGTTTGTTTCCTAACACTCGATGTGCACCATTTTACGACTAGCTTTTCAAGGCCATTTAGTCACTCTCATGACTTGTCAAATTATATTGTTCTACGACGAAAAGTTATAATTTCATAATAAATCATTAAACGACTATCGTAGGAGGTTGTTTCAACATAAATACTTGTAAAGTATTTTATAATATGACGGGATGTCATAAACATATATTTCGACGATAAATTCTATTTTCAAAATGTACAAGTGGTATAGATTACATGTGGATTTGCATGCACGGCGTTGTTTCATGACTTATATTAGATCATATCATTCATCATAGGTCGCGGTTAGAGAGTTGCATCTCATTTCTGTGCATCCACTTTGTCACCGTAACTATTGCACAGGTGAGTTTCATAGCCCCTACTTTTATACATTTTCAATTACTTTTGGGGGAGATACATGCTCAAACTATTTTCATTTACTTTCACAAGTACTCTAAACTTTTAAGGATTACTGTGAGTTCATACCCCGCTTTTACTCGTTTAAATTCTTACAAACTCTTTGGGGGAGATACATGCTTAAATACTTGTTTTACTCTTCTTAATACTCAAACCATTTATATAATTGTGTTACACTATACTTTATACTCTTTGGACATTATGTGTGGTTTATTGCGATATGTGCCTTAATATGCTAAACTTGTTTTCAATTATGCCTCAACATACATACATTAGCAATCGGTTAACTCCTGCGGGAGCCATGGAGAGGTATTGATGGTACTATCGGCCGACGCCCCACCCTTGTGTCCTCGATGACTTGACCTGGGGTGAATATAATCCGTTATTCAATGAGACACAACAAACAATGTAGACTTGTCAAGAGGTTCAGTTGGTTGTGATTCTTTGCATTAAGTACTTGTATATATCGTATGCACATATGTCCTACTTACAAACAAGATTGACATCATTAAACTATACATATTTTGGCAATGGGTTGTAAACACACAGTTGCAAGTTTTGTATGGGCGGAACTTGAACCGAGTGGATTTACAATGCCTTTGCTGCATGAACGATTTTTGAAAGGCTTTACATTTCAACACAAACTCTATGAACTCACTCAACCTTTGTGTTGACACTTTTAGCATGTTTTATCTCGTATCTAAGGCATTCACTTCATGGCATGCATATGGACATATCATAGAGTCGTGGTGACGACGACGTCACACATGGGATTTATGCACTTTAAAACATCGTTTGGCTTGTATCAAATTTATTTCCGCACATATTGATTTTCATTTGGGACCTATACTTTGTAAACTCGATTGTTTTACTAAATCAAATGATGTGTTTTCCAAACGACACTTTAGGTCGCTCAATATAACTATAACTTTGATGCTATGACATCATCCCCCAGAATTCCATTCACCGCAAAAATGTAATTGGGGTGTGATGATTGGTATCGAGAATCGGTTATAGAGAACTAGGTTGCATCATTGACCCTAGACTATAACTACATCATCATAACATCTCATCATATCATTATAAGTGCATACTCATTATACATGCGGACTTATGACTCAACACCCAACATCATATGAGTCGATTAGTCCAAGCATTGCATAGTTACTCCTAAATTATACATAGCCCCGATCACCTATGTCTAATTCAGAAGAATCATGCAATGAAAGGAGTAGTAGTCTCATATGTGTAAGCAATTCGTAATCGAGCCAAATTTTCAAAAGATTTTCTTCAAACCACTTGTTTCAGCTTGATCCGAGTGACAGTTCTTGTTTGATGAGTTGCAAAGATCAAGCTAGAAACAAGTTGTTACCTAAACCGATTTAGCCTAATCGTATGACAGTTCTTGTTTGATGAGTTGTGGGATTAAGTAAAATCGGTTACCTAAAAGTCTTTGAGGGTTTTGCTCGAGAATGGGAAAGTTTGCCACATCAAACCCTAAACCGGAGAGACCAACACTAACCGAATTCGTGGACTGAATTCCTTTTGCGGGCGAATGTGACAACTCGTAATTTCGTGACATTTCATATAGACTAGATTTAGTCTACACATCATTAGTAACATCATTTCATATCAATTTATGCATGGGTTTTGTATTTTACATTAAACGCTTATTTTCTTATTAAATAAACGCTATCGCGTAAACATTATTTGAACATTTGATCCGACATTTCCAAAACTTATCCCGATATATTTTTATACTCATATTAAGATTATAAAATAATATTATGAGTTTACCCAAGTGTTTTAAATTTATTTCAGATATAAATTGTTATGTTTATATAATTACGACGGTTTTCAGAATTCAACACGATAATTATTTATTCACTCAATTCTTGTAAGAAATGTTTTTTTTATAATTGTTATGACATCAATATATTTTATTTTGACCCGTTAAAATTTATTTTTAGCTAACGCTACCCTAAAAGCTTAAATATGTACATAAGTTACTAATTATCCTTAAATAACTACACCTTTATTTCTACACATATTTACTTAAGTCTTCAAAATACCCAAGACTTTTATGTTTCTTATATTGGTCGACATATATACGTGTCTCAACACTAATTATACACAAAAATATCTTCTAAACTTACACATATGCAACTACTTGCCTTTTATTTAGTTTATTTTTATTATATACTATGTAACACATACTTACATATTATCTAAGGTGTAAAAGTCACATATCACTCTCATTTCCATCTCCATAAACCGTCATAGGAAGAAAGAAGCAAGAATCCATTTTTTTCAAGAACAAGTTTAATTATCACCTTTAGTATACTCTTAATCAAGGTTTTGAGATAAAACCTAGGGTATTAGGATAAACCTTTGTTTGTTCATTTAACCTCATCAAGTAACTAGTAAGCATTTCATGTTCACTTTCATCTTTCATATTCATATCATGTTCATTTTATCATGCTTGAGAAAACATACAAGTTATATGATGTCTATACCACTTAAATTGTTTATAAACTATATAAATTCATATATGTTATCCTATAATTACTCCTTGAAACATATCACTTTTGGTGATGTCTAGGAACCCATGACACCCTAAGAAGGTGTATGGTAGGATTAGAATAGCTCGAGTTGTTTTGAATTGGTTAGAATAGGTTTTTGCGTGAAAACTCATTTCGACAAGTCTATTTAAGGGTTTGACCTTTTTTGTGAAATATGGAATTTTCGACAGTTGATAAAAATATTTGGGCTAGATATTTGGAAAATATACTTTAAAACGAAAACGTGGCCGCCTGAATGGGTTAAAACGGAGTTATAACGAAGAAGTTATGCTATTTTTAAGTTTAACGACGAAAACTATAATCTTCAGAAAATTCAGCATGTTATATCAACTTTTTACGAGTCAAAAATGAATCTTAAGCGTTATTAAATGTGTCGACTTATCAAAAATATATTAGTATATATTATCACGATTCCGAGGATATATAAAACGTAGAAAACGGACTTATAACGATTAAGTTATTCACATTTTAAACAAGTTGCCGTAACTATTTTATATAAGCATAACTAATATATTTTCTAATAGACAAACATATCGGCCGCGAATGACCATGTTGAGGGTTGTTTTTAACATTGATGGAGTACTTTTTATGGAACGATGTCTTCTAATAAAAGTAAATTCGCCTAGCCTATTTTCCAAAACGTCCAACCATTCGTCAAACGGAGTTGTAACGAGTAAAATATGGTCACTTAAACTTTGCCGAAAACCACCCTTAAACGATATTTTGGACAAAAGTACCATACTTTACCTATATTTTTCTTCGTGATCGAGACCTCTATGATGAAAACTTACAAGCTAAAACTTTGAGATAATGCTACAAGCTTTCCAAAACCGTTGAGTTTGTTTCCTAACACTCGATGTGCACCATTTTACGACTAGCTTTTCAAGGCCATTTAGTCACTCTCATGACTTGTCAAATTATATTGTTCTACTGACTAAAAGTTATAATTTCATAATAAATCATTAAACGACTATCGTAGGAGGTTGTTTCAACATAAATACTTGTAAAGTATTTTATAATATGACGGATGTCATAAACATATATTTCGACGATAAATTCTATTTTCAAAATGTACAAGTGGTATAGATTACATGTGGATTTGCATGCACGACGTTGTTTCATGACTTATATTAGATCATATCATTCATCATAGGTCGCGTTAGAGAGTTGCATCTCATTTCGCATCTACTTTGTCACCGTAACTATTGCAGTGTGAGTTTCATAGCCCCTACTTTTATACATTTTCAATTACTTTTGGGAGATACATGCTCAAACTATTTTCATTTACTTTCACAAGTACTCTAAACTTTTAAGGATTATCGTGAGTTCATACCCGCTTTTACTCGCTTAAATTCTTACAAACTCTTTGGGGAGATACATGCTTAAAGACTTGTTTTACTCTTGCGAATACACAAACCATTTATATAATTGTGTTACACTATACTTTATACTCTTTGGACATTATGTGGTTTATTGCGATATGTGCCTTAATGTGCTAAACTTGTTTTCAATTATGCCTCAACATACATACATTAGCAATCGGTTAACTCATGGAGCCGGCGGAGAGGTATTGATGGTACTATCGGCCGACGCCCCACCCTTGAGTCCCCGATGACTTGACCAGGGTGAATATAATCCGTTATTCAATGAGACACAACAAACAATGTAGACTTGTCAAGAGGTTCATTATCGTGATTCTTTTCATTAAGTACTTGTATATATCGTATGCACATATGTCCTACTTACAAACAAGATTGACAATTCCATATTTTGGCAATGGGTTGTAAAACACACAGTTGCAAGTTTTGTATGGGCGAATTTGAACCGAGTGGATTTACAATGCCTTTCTTTGCATAAACGATTTTGAAAGACTTTACATTTCAACACAAACTCTATGAACTCACTCAACCTTTGTGTTGACACTTTTAGCATGTTTTATCTCGTATCTAAGGCATTCACTTCATGGCATGCATATGGACATATCATAGAGTCGTGACGACGTCACACATGGGATTTATGCACTTTAAAAACATCGCTTGGCTTGTATCAAATTTATTTCCGTACATATTGATTTTCATTTGGGACCTATACTTTGTAAACTCGATTGTTTTACTAAATCAAATGATGTGTTTTCCAAACGACACTTTAGGTCGCTCAATATAACTATAACTTTGATGCTATGACACCATCCCCCGTGAATTCCATTCCACGCAAAATGTAATTTGGGGGTGTGATTGGTATCGAGAATCGGTTATAGAGAACTAGGTTGCATCATTGACCCTAGACTATAACTACATCATCATAGCATCTCTTCATATCATTATAAGTGCATACTCATTATACATGCGGACTTATGACTCAACACCCAACATCATATGAGTCGATTAGTCCAAGCATTGCATAGTTACTCCTAAATTATACATAGCCTCGATCACCTATGTCTAATTCAGAAGAATCATGCAATGAAGGGAGTAGTAGTCTCATATGTGTAAGCATTCCGAATCGAGCCAAATTTTCAAAAGATTTTCTTCAAACCACTTGTTTCCAGCTTGATCCGAGTGACGCTCTTGTTTGATGAGTTGCAAAGATCAAGCTAGAAACAAGTTGTTACCTAAACCGATTTAGCCTAATCGTATGACGCTCTTGTTTGATGAGTTGTGGGATTAAGTAAAAATCGGTTACCTAAAAGTCTTTTGAGGGTTTTGCTCGAGAATGGGAAAGTTTGCCACATCAAACCCTAAACCGAGAGACTAACACGAACCAATTCGTGGATCGAATTCCTTTTGGAGTGGGCGAATGTGACAACTCGTAATTTCGTGACATTTCATATATACTAGATTTAGTCTACACATCATTAGTAACATCATTTCATATCAATTTATGCATGGGTTTTGCATTTTACATTAAACTTTTATTTTCTTATTAAATAAACGCTATCGCAGTAAACATTATTTGAACATTTGATCCGACATTTCCAAAACTTATCCCGATATATTTTTATACTCATATTAAGATTATAAAAATAATATTATGAGTTTACCAGTGTTTTAAATTTATTTCAGATATAAATTGTTATGTTTATATAATTACGACGGTTTTGTAAATTCAACACGATAATTATTTATTCACTCAATTCTTGTAAGAAATGTTTTTTTTATAATTGTTATGACATCAATATATTTTATTTTGACCGTTAAAATTTATTTTAGCTAACGCTACCCTAAAAGCTTAAATATGTACATAAGTTACTAATTATCCTTAAATAACTACACCTTTATTTCTACACATATTTACTTAAGTCTTCAAAATACCCAAGACTTTTATGTTTTTATATTGGTTTATATATATAGGTGACTCAACACTAATTATACACAAAATATCTTCTAAACTTACACATATGCAACTACTTGCCTTTTATTTAGTTTATTTTATTATATACTATGTAACACATACTTACATATTATCTAAGGTGTAAAAGTCACATATCACTCTCATCTCCATCTCCATAAACCGGTCATAGGAAGAAAGAAGCAAGAATCCATTTTTTTTTCAAGAACAAGTTTAATTATCACCTTTAGTATACTCTTAATCAAGGTTTTGAGATAAAAACCTAGGGTATTATGATAACCTTTGTTCATTTAACCTCATCAAGTAACTAGTAAGCATTTCATGTTCACTTTCATCTTTCATATTCATATCATGTTCATTTTATCATGCTTGAGAAAAACATACAAGTTATATGATGTCTATAGCACTTAAATTGTTTATAAACTATATAAATTCATATATGTTATCCTATAATTACTCCTTGAAACATATCACTTTGGTGATGTCTAGGAACCCATGACACCCTAAGAAGGTGTATGGTAGGATTAGAATAGCTTCGAGTTGTTTTGAATTGGTTAGAATAGGTTTTGCTGTGAAAACTCATTTCGACAAGTCTATTTAAGGGTCCGACATTTTCCGTGAAACTGGAATTTTCGACAGCTGATAAAAATATTTGGGCCAGATATTTGGAAAATATACTTTAAAACGAAAACGTGGGCTTGAATGGGTTAAACCGAGTTATAACCAAGAAGTTGTTGGAAAATTTAGTGCACTTGTGGGATTAGTTCACACCTTGTAATGGGTTAGGAGGTACGGAGTGTACACCCATAAGGTCCATGAACACCCTGACTCTTATAGTGGTTTGTATTGGTAGTGCTTGTGGAAAGTACGCATGTGGAAAGTACCGCTTGTGGTTTCACATATGTCGTGTTCCCACCGATAGGCGCGTGTTTCCACCAAGTGCTATGAAAGTATCGATAGTGTTAAAGTATCGCTAAATGGCGTTATAACCGCTAATGACCACGCTTAATTGGCCATGTAACCACTAACGGCTATAATGGGGATAGTTATGAGGTGATTAATGGGCCGATTAATCCTCATAATTCCTTTTGAACGGTTGAGAGTAATCTCCTATAAATAGGAGATCTGATTATGCATGAAAGACACACAGAAAACACTAAACACTTATAAGCGCAAGGGTTATAGAATTGAGCCTAATTCTCTAACTGCATTTGGTCTTATCCCAAGTAGATATTCGTGATACCCAAGCATTAGGGTCGAATAGTTTACTTTGGAAAGTGATCACACGATTCCAAGTGATATCCGGTAACCACCTAGTGGTATCTGTTTCACGTAATGCTTATTGATTATCTTACCCTACCGCCGGGCGATTTCACACCAACAATCAAAGTAAACTATTTTGTGATAATCAATGGCAACCGCGAATGAATGACATGGCTTCAAACTTTGCTAAGCTAGACAAGTTTGAAGGGGTGGACTTTAGAGGTGGCAAGAAGATGCACTTCTTGCCGCAGCATGAGTGTGGTGTATGCGCTACTACACCTATTCTCGATGATGGGGATGATGCTACCGTGGAGCGTATCGTAAGGAGGAGCAAGTGGAGAATGATGACTACATATGCAGAGGTCTTATTCGAATGGTATGTCCGATTCTTTGTTTGATATTTATCGAACTTTGAATCTTCCAAAGAACTCTGGATTCCTCGATGCCAAATATATGGTCGAGGATGCATCAAGAAGTTCTTGTTAGTAATTTCACAAATTACAAAATGACCGATTCAAGACCGCTATGGAACAATACACCGAACTTCTTGGAATACTTGGAAGGTTTACACAACACAATATGCACATGGATGAGGCTATTTCAGGTCTCTTGTGTTATTGATAAACTTCTCCTTCGAAAGATTTCAAGCATACCTTGAAACATAAGAAAGAGGAATTAACTCGTTGAGTTGGGCATCATCTGCGCATTGAGGAATCTCTCATGGTGCGTGATAATGACAAGCCAAAGAGTAGCAATGCCGCCGGACCATCTGTTGTCAATATGGCAGAGCATAACAACTCTACTGTGTACAATGACAACAAAGGCAAACGCAAATATCATGACAACACAAAGGCGAGATCCTAACAAGAAGGCAACACCTACTTGTTGGAAATGTGGCAAACCGGTCACATTAAAAGGATTGCAAAGGTGTTAAAGTTGGTGGTAAAGCCAATGGATCGTGCACTAATGGTTCAGTGGAGTGGTGGTTCAATTAACTCACCGAAAGGTCGAATATGTTTAATAAGTCTTTCGATTTATTATGTTACATATGTAGTCAATCTTTTATGTGCGGATGATGATGTTGCGTGGTGGGTTGACTCGTGCAACAGCTCATGTGTGTAAAGATAGAAGTCGGTTCAAGACTTATGAGTCATCGAATGATGGTTCTATTCTTCACATGGGAAATGAGTCAATGACCTTGGTGCATGGTCGTGGTTGTGTAGATCTTAGGTTTAGTTCGAAAGATTGTAACTTTGTTTAATATTATTCATGTTCCCGATATCGTGAAGAACTTGGTTTCAAGTAGTGTTTTGAATAATCATGGATATAAACAAGTTATTGAATCGATAAATTTGTTCTTTCTAAATGTGGTGTTTTTATTGGTTTTGGTTATTTATGTAATCAAATGTTCAGCTTAATGTTACCAACCGACAAAGTGTTATTTCAAACTTTTGTGACCACATATGATCGACCGATTCTACCCTTTGGCATGCTAGACTTGGTCATGTTCACTATAAAAGAATGCAAGATATGTCTAGGATGGTTTAATCCTGCGCTGACATGGACAATCGAAAAGTGTAAAACTTGCATGTTGACCAAGATAACCAAGAAACCCTTTCGTGGTGTTAGTCGTGAGACTAAGATCTTGAGCTTATTCACGTTGACCGTGTGATTTGCATGCCACTCCTTCTTTGGGGAATAAGAAGTACTTTGTGAAATTTACCGATGATGCTTCTAGATTTTGTTATGTCTATCCGTTACATACCAAGGATGAAGCATTAGATAAATTCAAAGTGTTTAAAATGCAAGTTGAATTACAACTTGGGTCTTTGATCAAAAGATTAAGGATCGATAGGGAGGTGAGTACATGGATACTCAAGATTTCATCTGTTGGAATAATCCATGAAACGATCGCCTTATACTCCTCAAAGAAATGGTATTTCCGAAAGGAAAACAGGTGTCAAGGAGATGGTTAATTCCATGTTGTCCTTTTCGTGATCGAAGTCAAGGGTTCTGGGGTGAAGTATGTTAAGTACTTGCTATTTATTAAATAGGGTTCCCAACAAAAGGAACAAGGTTACCCTTATGAACTCGGACTAAAAGGAAACCCAACTCGAATTATCTCAAGGTTTGGGGTTGTAGGGTTGTGAAGACTTCGATCCAAAGCAAAGACTTTGGGTGAAAGAGGCATTGATCGCATCTTTGTTGGATATGCCGAGCATTCCAAGGCTTTTAGGTTCTATGTTATTGAACCTAATGAACATGTTTCGCTTAACTCAATAATTGAATCAAGGGATGCGACTTTGATGAGAATAGATTCTCATCATCCCTAGACCAAATCGATCATTCTAATGGAACTCATGACACCGTGTATCAAAGGTCCTCGATGATGCACCATCTGGTCCCCGATGAGGTTGTGGTTCAAAGAACATGAACATGTGCTCGTGAAGAGCAAAGGGTCGTGACTCAAAGTCATTTGGACTCGAGTTTCAACTATACTTAGTTGAAGGAACAAGGATGAGGTCTCGACCAATACCCTATTGCTTCATTGTTGAGGATGATCCCAAGACATTTGAAGAAGCAATGAAGTCCCGTGATATTGCTCGGAAAGAAGCAATCAATGATGAGATGGATTCCATCATGGGCAACAACACTGGTGTTGGTTGATCTACCTCCAGTTGCAAACCCCGGGTTGCAAATGGATTTTCAAAAGGAAAATGAAGGTAGATGGAACTATTGAAAGTTCAAGGCTAGACTAGTCATTCGTGGCTTTAAACAAAAGTCGAATAGACTATTTTGATACTTATGCCCCTGGCTCGTGACGTACCATAAGATCGCTAATTGCTATGGCATCTATTCACAACCGTTATTCATCGATGGATGTGAAAATAGCTTTCTTTGAATGGTGAATTGAAGAGGAGGTTTATATGAACCAACCTCGTGGCTTCATCATGCCCGGTAATGAAAACAAGTGTGCAAACTAATTAAGTCTCTTTATGCACCTAAGCAATGGCATCAAAAATTTGATGAAGTGATTTTGTCTAGTGGTTATGTTCTTAACCAGTCGACAAATGCGTATATAGCAAATTTGATGAATCAAAGGAGTCATCATTTGTCTATATGTTGATGACATGTTGATCTTTGGCACCGACCAAAATCGTGTCGACGACAAAGGAATTTTGTCATCAAGGTTCTCCATGAAAGACATGGGGAGGCGATGTTATCCTTGGTATAAGGATTAAACATGAAAGTAAAGAATTTCTATCTCGGCCTCATTATATTGAGAAGGTGCCGAGGAAATTAATTACTTTGATTGTACTCCGATGAGTACACCTATGGATACTGTGAAGTCGATGCCTAATCATGGCAAGGTCGTATCTCAACTTGAGTATTCTAGGTAATTGGTCGCCTGATGTATGCCATGACTTGTACAAGGCCCGATATTGGTTTTGCAGTGGGAAAATTGAGCAGTATACTAGTAATCCTAGTGCTCATCATTGGCAAGCGCTTAGAGGGTATCAAGTATTCAAGAGAACTATGGATTATAGTCTCATATATCGTTACCCATCGTGTTGGAAGGTTACACCGATGCAAGTTGGATCAAGAATATCAAGACAATTGCCTACCGGTGGTTGGGTATTCCTACTGGTGGAGGTGCAATTTCTTGGGCATCCAAGAAGCAAACTTGCATCACCGGCTCAACAATGGAATCAATTTGTGGCTTTAGCAAACCGATAAAGAAGTCGAATGGTTGAAAAACTTGCTTTGAGATTCCATTGTGGCTCAAACCTATAGCACCTATTTCTATCCCGGTGTGATAGTGCAGCCTACATTGGCTAAGGCTTATAGCCGATGTATAATGGTAAGTCTAGACACTTAGGTGTCGACATAGCATGATTCATGAGCTTATCATGAATGGGGTGGTATCTATAGAGTTTGTGAGATCTCAACGTAACTTAGCCGATCACTTGACTGAAGGGTCCGCTAGAGACTTGGTTATAAAGTCTCTAAAGGGATGGGTTTAAGTCCAACTTAGTCATCGAATGCTAGGACACCCAACTCCTCCTAAGGAAACTTGGGAGCTGAGTTCAATGTGGAAAGTCAACATTCAAAGTGGACTGAGCACATGTTTTATTTACATCCCAAGGTTGTTCTCGTAACCTCACGAAAGGAGGATAAAGTCTTTACTTAATGGTTATATTTTCTTTGAAAAAGTGCTAAGGTGAGCATGACTAAAGAGAACCACCTATGTAAATGTTGAAGTTTTGCTGCCTGTGAAGCTTTGAACTTTAGCTTTTACAACATTTATGAATTTGGATATGGACACATGGCTCAGATAGTCTCGTGAGTTGTTAAGTGTTTGAAAACTGTGTGTATTTTATCTTCGTGTATTCAAATGGGTCAAGGGTTCAATTTTAACACCCGATTCTTGAATATTTGAACGTGTAATTTACTAAGATGGAAATTCAATCCTCGTGACATTTACGCTTATGCACATGTTTTGCTTGATGTTTATTTTTCATGCAAAGGAAGTGAACTAAATTTGGGAGGATTGTTGGAAAATTTAGTGCACTTGTGGGATTAGTTCACACCTTGTAATGGGTTAGGAGGTACGAGTGTACACCCATAAGGTCCATGAACACCCGACTCTTATAGTGTTTTGTATTGGTAGTGCTTGTGGAAAGCATCGCATGTGAAAAATCGCTTGTGGTTTCCACCGATAAGCCGTGTTTCCACCGATGCAGGCGCTTCCAATCAAGTGCTATGAAAGTACTGATAGTGTTAAAGTACTGCTAAATGGCAGTTACAACTGCTTAATGACCACGTTTAATTGGTCATGTAACCACTAACGGCTATAATGGGGATAGTTATGAGGTGATTAATGGGCCGATTAATCCTCATAATTCCATTTGAACGGTTGAGAGTAATCTCCTATAAATAGGAGATCTGATTATGCATGAAAGACACACAGAAAACACTAAACACTTATAAGCGCAAGGGTTATAGAATTGAGCCTAATTTCTAACTCGATTTGGTCTTATCCCAAGTAGATATTCGTGATACCCGTGCATTAGGGTCGAATAGTTTACTTTGGAAATTGATCACACGATTCCATGTGATATCCAGAACCACCAAGTGGTATCTCTTCACGAATAGTTATTGATTATCTTACCGTCACCGGGCGATTTCACACCAATGTGGTTATGCTATTTTTAAGTTTAACGACTAAAACTATAATCTTCAGTAAAATTCAAAGATGTTATATCAACTTTTACGAGTCAAAATGAATCTTAAGCGTTATTAAATGTGTCGACTTATCAAAAATATATTAGTATATATTACCACGATTCCGAGGATATATAAAACGAGAAAACGGACTTATAACGATTAAGTTATTCACATTTTAAACAAGTTGTCGAAACTATTTTATATAAGCATAACTAATATATTTTCTAATAGACAAACATATCGGCCGCGAATGACCATGTTGAGGGTTGTTTTAACATTGATGGAGTACTTTTATGAAACGATGTCTTCTAGTAAAAGTAAATTCGCTTAGCCTATTTTCCAAAACGCCCAACCATTCGTCAAACGGAGTTGTAACGAGTAAAATACGGTCACTTAAACTTTAAAACCACCCTTAAACGATATTTTGGACACAAGTACCATACTTTACCTATATTTTCTTCATGATCGAGACCTCTATAATGAAAACTTACAAGCTAAAACTTTGAGATAATGCTACAAGCTTTCCAAAACCGCTGAGTTTGTTTCCCAACACTGATGTGCACCATTTTACGACTAGCTTTTCAAGGCCATTTAGTCACTCTCATGACTTGTCAAATTATATTGTTCTACGACTAAAAGTTATAATTTCATAATAAATCATTAAACCACTATCGAGGAGGTTGTTTCAACATAAATAACTCATTTGTTTTCCAAGGCATCCTATAGGTGATCTCATTGGTTCCTTTCTTAAACCTAACTGCTCCATCATGCTTGTTATGGCTCATTCTAGATGTTTCAACAAACGGTTTCTAGCACTACTGGGATAAACTATAGTCAATAACGATCCTACATCTTCTAGGACCATAAAATCAACTAGAGGTGAAATTTCCTATAAAGACATACACGTCCTTGACTTTTCCCACAAAGTTACAAACTCCACGGACATTTAGGGTCTCTCCTAATATTGAGTCGCTCATTCATAATGTCATTGTAGAGCGTTAGCGGACATTACATTAATGGAGATTCCGTATCAATGTAAGCAATTGACACTCCCTATGTCCGATCATACAAGGAATTTTTTGGGTTCGAGGGATTTCCTCTCCTAATATTTGGGCATATCCTAATGATAGGTGATCGTGGATTATTGATTATGTATTGATAATATGCAACTTCTTCCTTAGTGGGTAAAGATTGAAGTAAGCACTATTTTCCACATCCACGTTGTTGTTTATCCATGCCATTTCTCGAATTTTCATAATCATAGAGCCAATTTGGAAGCAATCGACTACTTTCTCAACAACTTCCCTAATTGCTCTGTCAGCATATTTTCTCGCAATCCGAAGGTGGTATTTCTGCACCATAGCGACTTGAAGGTTGGGTTGGTTATTGGTTTGGGTTTTTGACATTGACGACTTGTGGGTGTTGGGTTATCACGTGGTGGTTGGTTATCATCCTCCATGATGAAAAGTGATGGGTGTTACGAACAAAGATCACGTAAGAAGGGGGATGAACTAAGAGAAAGCTAAAATGAGAAAAATTTACCAGATAGGAATCAAGCAAAAGAACCTAAACGAAAGGTGGACTAACTAACTATTCTATTCCCAAGTGGCGCCTAAAACTTAATAACGCCACACGCGTGGATTGGAGGTCAAGGAAACTTCCTTTTCTTCTCGAAAGCGTTTTATAACACCCCTGGTGAACCTAATGGATTGTAGTGTAGTAATTGGGTGGCACGTTATTGATATCGTTCTCTTGGGAATAGGAGTGCTAGTGTAAGTTACTACGCTAAGGTTAAGGTTGAGGAAGATTATTTTGTATTTTTATGTTTTATGAAATGGAAAGGTGCGAATCTCGGTATTGGATTCTGGGGTTGGTATTTCTCACAGGTTACTCTACTATTATCTAATTATCTAAACTAAGGTTGTGGGAGTCTATGTCTAGTTAATGTGCTCGGTATGATAGTTTCAAAGATGTGTTTACTTAGGTTGTACTACTCCTTAATTATCTCCTATTGATGGTTGAGTTGTCCGTCCTTATTCTTAGTTGCGTTGTGTGTCTAAAGTTGTAGGGTATGCGTTTCTCCTAACTCTTTGAACTTACCAAAGGTCTGGTCTACAAACCCACTAGGGATGATAAACTCTTACTCTAAGGCACTCTTTGGATAATTTAGCCTACAACTACTCGGGTAATCATATTCTAAGGTTCACAAAGATGAATCAAGCATTAAGTACACAACGAATGACCTGTCGCATTACTAGATCATTAATCAACTAAGATAAGAAACAACCAATCAATATTCAATAATTAAGTTTCATACTTCTAGCAAACACACAAATAAATTAGCGGACATGGAGAACATGCAAGCATACACACAAATAATCAAAGACATAATTGAATTGATGAAGTAAATACTTATCTTGATGTAAGATAGGTTTAAAACCTAAAATCTTGTACAAGACACCTTAGGTTCGGTTTTAGGTTTTCACTCAAAGACTCTCCTAAAAGCGAAAAATTCGGATTCTATATATAAGATTACATAGCGGCAGGCGTCACCTTATGTTCGTGGACGCCGTCGTGTCGCCGTCGTTGAGGGTTTCGTCTTGGCCACGTTAACCTTGCGGCGGCGTCACCTTATGTCCGTGGCGAGTCCTCTTGACCGGCGTCGTGCGGGTTGCATCTGAAGCCGTCCGGTAGCAGCGACCTACTCTTTTAAAGCCCGCCGTCGTCAACGAAAATAGGGTATTTGGCTCTTGTATCTTCACAAAAATCCTCAGCGTCGCAACTAACACTGACGTCGTCGCCTTACATTTCGTGACTTTGAGTGTCATGATTCGACTTTGGCCATTTTCTTCATATATTCGGCGCCTTTTAGGTCGAATAAGTGCCATTCGGCATTTTGCCTTCAAGAGACCTAAAAAGTGAAAGGAACGATATTAAGCAATAACGGATACAAAAGTGATCAAATAAGGACTTAAGCGACCCTCAAAATGGTACTTTTTAAAACCTTATCGAACACATTAGATGAATTGATTGATAAGATGATTGATGAGATGTTTATGGCTTAGTTGATGAAAGGTTTGATTGAACAATTGATTGGCGTGTGCCACGGTAGTAGACGATTTAAGTGCGCCTATCTTAGTAGTTCACTATAAGCATTTCACATGCTTATACACACCTGATAACATGTCCTCATGCGTACGCGCCCATAAGCATTTCTATATGCTTATGCCCGTCCTATAAGCATGTCCTCCTGCTTATTCATGTACATGAACATGTCCTCATGTTTTCGCGCACTATACCTATCCGCAGTGTGGAGTCCCAAACCTTAAATCTATAACACTTAATTTATATTAAGTAGTTGCCTTGGGTATACCCCAAAACAATAAAGAAAACTTTGTATGAATATACACAAATACGTGGGATCTATTGGAATGTTTTTGGAAGATTAAAGTGAACAAATGAACACATAATGTGATAACCAATAATTCAACATTATTTATCAATAATGCGGATACTCTCAAAGTATCATGGTTACATAATTTCCTTGTGTAATCTCACCACTTGATTTAAAACTTGCACATTAGTAGTGATCGTGGAAATGATTTGGGAATATAAAGGAAATGGTACTATTATAACTAAGTCGAGTCACCAGACGAGACCTTTTGTCTCGTGAGCGTGAGTTCTGATTAAGTTTTGATGAACACGAGTCTAAAAGCAGCGTTAAAGGCGATAAAGCATGTAAATTGGTGTGTTGGTATCATGTGTGTGTCATGTTCGCGTGTTTTGCATCTTATCAAGTTTATGTAACCTTGATCATAACTAGATGATGGATTATAATGATTTTGATGATGTCGATTGGTGATGGTCTCGTTTCACGATTTTGAGTCGAAACCTTCGTAAACCATTGTTCCATTCTTTAAAATTTGTCAAACAAGTGGTAATCGGTTTTGGTTACTAATAATGAATTCATGTTCGTTAATGTTATAATGATATGTGAAACCAGTAAAGTGTTTTCAGATAATAAATTGGGCTAACGTGTGATTATTTGGTTAACGTTGAATCATTGGTATGAATCAGATTTTCGGAATCAAATGACATTTCAATTAACAACCTTAATTGAATAACAAATTAATTGTGGTGTTTTGGGTAATTGGTAAGTTATTAACAAACATTAGCTTTGATACCCATTAATCGGTTGTGTTTGGGAAATTGAAAGAGTCAATTGAAAGTGTTTAATGTTGTTGGGTATGTTTGATTGTCTATTTAGATGGCGAGATTGGTATAAGATTGTTTGAAGAATCAATTAGAATTGTGAAAATTATTTATTTTGACTTAATGGTATATATATGTCAATTTTGCAGCTAAATCGGTGTTATCGTGACTTTCTAGTCTCGACTACTACAGCAAAGACACATCTTTATGGTCTTTAGTATTTATTTGGGTAATATGAATTTTGTAAAGCCGAGAGTCATGACTCGGACTTGGGAACTTCGAAAGCGAATAATGACTCGAAATTTATATTGGGATTTTATCGAAATTTATATTGGAATTTTTATCGAAATTTATATTGGAATTTTTATCGAAAGTTATATTGGAATTTTATCAAAATTTATCTTTTGAAATTTTTATTGAAAATTTTATTGAAATTATAAGTGAGATGAATGAAATTATATTGAAATTATATCGAATCTTTATATATATACATCTACTAGTAAATCGTGCTAGAAAATATAAATGATAAATGGTTCTAACTAAGCATTCGATAACAAGGCTCGCTTGTTGTCCAACATTTTAAAAAGGAACCAGCGTTTAAAAATAAAGCGTTTTGTAATAAAGGATTCATTAAGTGTTTAGAGTGCGTTTATTGAAAGGTGTCATTTATGAATATTTAATGTCATTTATGTGTTGTGCGTGGGTTACGGATGACCTAACATTAATAGCGTCGATCCATGTGGATAGCGGACTTATTAGGTTGACGAACCTAATAGGTGCCCGCTATATGCGTGGGATAACGTTATTAATGGGTGAATTATCCTTATGACTGTTGGGATGTGTTTGGTTTTGGGATAATAAGCGACATGAACAAATGGTTGAGTTTATCGAGTTGGCGAATTCGATAAGGTCTAACTATTTATTCGAAACTTATTAAACTATAAAGTTTACCATATAGGCGTCTCATTGTGTCATTATGAGTCGCATTGTGGTTGTTGAGTGCATTCATGGTGGTTGTCGAGTTGATACCCACACACACACACACACGCGATGATACCTAACGTGAATAACTAAATTGAACAGCGAGATATTTACGAGATAAGAAAATGAATACATTTTGGGCATATAACATTGAAGTTGGGAATATACATATATAGAGTTGGTTATAATAAGCTGGTTGTGCCTTGTTTAATAAAAATTTATCGAACCTCGATTGAATATTGTTGATCACCTATATTGACGAGAGCGGTAGACATGGGCGATCACTATGTCGAAGTCTCGAGGTGAATTTTACAAATCTTGGGAATTGTTATAACAAAATTTTGTTCGTTTGAGATTGATTTTAAGAATGATAAACTTAAAGGTGGACTCGCACACTCACAACTAAACATCACGAAGCCATGCCTCACACACCTGCACCGGCATCGTAACACCTCTTGAATCGTAACACTTGGCATCACGATACGTCTTCGTTTTGTGAAATTCTTGTTTGTATTAGTTAGCCATAAGTCGGGAGAGACCGATTAGCCTTGTTTGCATCCGAGTTGCTTATCGACATAAGCCTGATCGATCTCTCTAGAAGTTTGAAATTATTTTGGGCTATTTTTGGATTTGGTGTGGACTACTTTGGATTCGGTTTGGATTTTAGTCCTTGGGTTTTGAATTTGAGATTTTGATCTCGTTCCAGTTTTAACTCGTCATTTGACTTCGAGTCATTGTTTGGCCTCGAATTATTATTGACTCCGTTTCGTTGATAACTTTGTTAAAATCATCTTTCGACCTTTAGGCGGTATTAGATTCAAGCGTCGTCGATACTTCTCGATAGTAACCGTGTTGGAATTATCATTCCACGATAAGGTTTTAAAATGTACCTTTTGAGGGGTCATTTAAGCCCTTGTTTGATCACTTTTGTATCCGTTATTACTTAATATCGTTCCTTTTCACTTTTGGGTATCTTGAAGGCAAAATCTGGAATGACACTTATTCGGACGAAAAGCGCGAATATCTGAAGAAAATGGCCAAAGTTGAGAATCGAAACACTCGAGGTGCTAAAGCCTGAAGGGGACGGCGTCGGGTGTTATCTGCGACACCGTCGCATCACGCTGTTCTGACTCGGTATCCAAATTGCTTATTTACAAGTGGCGGTGTCGGGTTTTAAAAGGAGTGAGTCGTCGCCAACTCGAACGGCCTAGATTTGATCCGACGACGTCGAGAATGAAGAGACGGCGTCCACAAGTATAAGGTGGCGCCGTCGCAAGACTACGTGGCCAAGATGAAACCCTAATAACGGCGACTCGGCGTCAAAATCAAAGGTGGCCCGTCGCATGTGTAATCTTATATATAGAATCCGGATTTTTAGTTTTTAGTGTGTAGTCTTTTGGGTAAAAACCTAAACCGAACCAAGGTGTCTTATACGGTATTTTAGGTTCAAACCTATCTTACATCAAGATAAGTGTTTTACTTCATTAATTTAATTATATCTTCTATTACTTGTGTGTATACTTGCATGTTCCCCATGTCAAGCTAATTTACTTGTGTGTTTGTTTAGAGAATATGAAACTTAATTATTGAATATTGATTGGTTGTCTCTTATCTTAATTGTTAATGATCTAGTAATGCGATGGGTCATCCGTTGTGTAGTTAATGCTTGATTAATCTTTGTAAACCTTAGTTTATAATACCTAGAGTTGTTGTAGGTTAAACCATCCGAAGAGTACCTTAGAGTTAAAGTTTATAAATCCTAGAGTTTTGTAGGCGACACCCTTTGGTAGTTTCAAAGAGTTAGGGATAACGCATACCCAGCGACCTCGAAACACAGCGATTAAGAATAAGGGCGTGACAATTCAACCATCAATAGGAGATAATTAAGGGTAATAAAACCTAAGTAGACACATCTTTAAATCATCATCACGAGCACACATTAATTAGACA
This sequence comes from Chrysanthemum lavandulifolium, assembly GCA_022545495.1. Taxonomy (NCBI): domain Eukaryota; kingdom Viridiplantae; phylum Streptophyta; class Magnoliopsida; order Asterales; family Asteraceae; genus Chrysanthemum; species Chrysanthemum lavandulifolium. The sequence goes on from CM040243.1 coordinate 67,738,273, forward strand.
TAGACTACATACACAACTAGATTAGACAATTAGATAAGTAGAGTAATCGGTGAAATACCAACCCCAATCCAAACCCGAGATTCGTACCTTTCATTTCCTAAAAACATAAAAGATAAAAAATAATCTTTCTCAACCCAACCTTAGCGTAGTAACTTCTCACTAGCATTCCTATTCCCTAGAGGCGATATCAATTCCGTGGCTTACCCTAATACTACACTACAGCGATTAGGTTCTTTGCTAGGGTGTTGAAAAACTTGCTCGATGAAGTTCCTTTGACCCCGAACGGCGGCGTGTGGCGTTATCAAGATTTTGGCGCATTTGCTGGGAATAGAATAGCTAGTTAGAATTTCACCTCGTTTAGGTTTCCTTACTTGATTCCTATCAAGTAAGCTCTTTTCCCAATTTTTAACTTCATAGTCTATCCCCCTTCTTCGTGACATTTGTTAGTAACCCCATCATGGAAGGTGATAACCAACCACCATTCATCAACACGCCACCAAATGACACGCAAGAGGCGTACTTTCTTGGTGAATACTCAAGACCAAGCCACCTAGGCTATAGGAACACCATTGAGCTTCCCGACCAAGCCCAAACTACGGCCTGCGATCCGACACCATCCGGTTGGTGCAAAGCGGATGTGCATTCCATGGACTTCGTTCGAAGATCTGTCGACATCTTAAGGATTTCCTTAAAATTGTCGATTCCGCCGACCTCGATGCTACTACTCGGGAGACCACGCGTCTGCGTCTCTTCCAATTCTCTCTACGGGACAAGCTAGTAATTGAGCTTGAGCGACTTCCCCATGGCTCCATCTCAAGTTGGGATGATCTCACCTCTCGCTTCCTTGCTCAATTTTTCCCACGGGGAGAACCACTAAGCTTAGGAATGATATCTTGATGTTTCAACAACGTCAAGGTGAATCTCTCTCGAAGCATGGACTCGATTCAGGACTTACTTCATAAGTCCTCATCACGCATTGATCTTTGGCTCAAGTCCAACTCTTCTATGATCATGTCAACTTCCCCACCAAGCGATCCATTGACCAAGCGGCGATTGGAAAACTTAGTGATCTCATCGCGAAAGAATCATGGGGTATAATAGAGGACCTTGCTCTCTAAGACAACGAAAGTTGGAATGACCCCGTGTTGCCCAAAGCTGATAATCTCCTTGCCTCCATTGACTCACAACCTTCCGACCGTGGGATGCTCGAACTTGAAGATCAAGTTAAATTCCTAATGAGCTCCTACAAAATCCTAAGTCTTCACGCCATGTGAACAAAGTTTCTTCCTCGTGTGAGCCGTGTAGTGCTCCTCAAAACACGTGCACTTGCACCCAATTCCCGAACAAGCTTCCGTTGACTACGCATCCTCGCGTATTAATGGAGCAGGAGGAAGATTCCTACAACACGGGACCTGGGACTTTTAATGGCTTGATAAGCGTATGAGGGCAAGCCGACTCTATTGGGGAAAAACAAAGAATTCACTTCCAATGATTTCTCATGGCCCCATCTCAAGGCCCTAACCAACAAAATATTGAAGAGATGTTGCAACACCTAGTCGCATCCCAAAGAAGCTCAAATAGCTAAGCTCTCGGACCATTTAACCAACAACAAGCCGAGATGGATGAAAGATAGATAACCTCTTGAAAGCCATGACCAATAGTGATAGGAAGGTTAATGCTATCTCAACTCCCGAACCTTCCGGTGTAGAGATTAAGGACCCAAGTGAGTTAGCTAAGCACGTTCAATTCGTCAATACCATCGCTTTAGTGGAACCTAATAGAACAAATGACGAAGCGAACCATGACCACGATACTTGAGGTTGGTGAAACACCGATGAATGAAACAACCAAGGAAGTAGATGAAGTAGACAATGACTATTTCAATAAGTTTCCTACGGAAGAAGAACTATCTCGCCACCCTCACATAATGCGTGACCTCAAATCACATGTATGTTAGGAAGAGCCCTAGGATCAAGTTGGGAACCCTTGGAATCTTAACATACCATGTTGCATAGGACACCTTTTACGTGGCAAAGGCCTACATTGACATAAGTCTCCAATAAACATCATGACTAGCACCTACTATAAGCGGGTAATGAGGCTTATCCCAACTAGGCAAGATCCCGATAATCCTAGGGTTAGTTGCAATTTTCTTGGTAGAGTTAAAGGATTGCCCGTCTATGTAGGTAGTTTCACATTTCCTCACGGTTTCATAATTGTGGATGATATTAGTTGACCATAGATCCTAGCTTGTCCCGTTATTCTAGGAAAACCTTTCATAGAAAACACCGGATGACTTATGATCCCTCATTAGGAATAGTGCGATTCAAGGATGAGACCGATGATGTAGCCTACCAAATGCGTTTAAGATTGAGAAGTTTTCATCACTCTCCAATGATGAAAGGAACTTAAACTATTGGTCTATTATAGGAATGAGGAGGATATGGAGAAAAGGTAGATTATGTTATGGCCAAGATTTTGGATTCTATAAGGATTGCTTGAACTTAGGACCGAATATAGAACCGATTGGGAGAGGATGACCTCTTAGAAAGGTGCATCATAGGGCACTTTACAACATGAATCCCGAATAGGGACCGTCATGAGGAAGAGGTGGCGGTAATAAAGTCACGTGGGGAGACGACTACGAGTCTAGCTACAAGACTCATAAATAAAGAAAAGCGCTTAAGTGGGAGGCAACCCATGCAATTGTTTGCTTGTTTGTGTCATATATATTTTATTGATTGTTTATTCTGGGTTTAAATTTGTAAAATGCTTTATTTTGTCTTTAACCTCGTCTTAATTACATAAAAGTTATTTTACATAAAAGGGATAAGTGTGGGAGGATTACACACGTTTTCAAAAAAGCGTAAACATGAGAATTTCAATTAATTAAAAGATATACATGTGTTAGTTCGAGTCGAAATGCTTCTGTCGAGTCATAATGGATGTTTTGCGGAAATTTTTCCAGATTCTAAAGTAAATTTTCGGAAAATCGCAGACCAGTTTTATCGAGGATAACTGACGGTGTCAGAGATCGCAACTGACAGTCGGGAAGAGCAAAAACAATGATTACTTTTTCGTTTTCGAGCTACTTATAATTTTTGGAATTTTCGGTCTTAATTTTCCGAAGTGCGTAAACATCCATTCCACAAGCATTATATCCTAGTTTAGTAGAGTCCTATATATATTATCACTTGCCGATTTTACGCAAAGGTTTCGTTTGTTTTCTTCAAGTGTCTGGGTTTAATTTATCAAGAAGAAGATACATAAGATGAGAAGGAGCTTTCATAAGCGTTCTTCTTGAAGAATGTAACCACTTTACCACGGATCCTACCGAGCTAATCGAGTACTAGTTTCTTTTATCTTTTATTACCTTCCATTATCATAACTTTGATACTTCGGGGAACATTGGGGACAATGTTGGGTTTAAATGTGAGGGAGGAAAATAAAGCAGGGAATTTTGAAACTATGCTTATCCTTGAATGTTTGCTTTGTCCAATTGCATTTGTGTAATAAACCATGAGAAAATGTCGGTTAGGGTAATTTTGGCACCAAATTTAAAATTTTCATGACATATAGGGTGGGCCATTAGTCTTAATAAAGCGTCTCATGGATAGGAAGTTATATGACTAGCACAAAACCCTTTACCACTTAAATTCCACCCAAAATGTGAGGATCGCCCTTAGACTAGTAGAATTAAAACATTCATCTTTAAATGCTTAGTGTGTGAACCGGTGGTATAATAGATTCTAGAACTTGTTTTGTGATGCATCCGAGATCGCTAGTAAGACTACACTTGTGTAGTTAGGAATAACTAAATGATAAGAGGCATTAGGATAACCCTTGTTTGATACCGTAATATAATTACTTCTTCCACATCGGTTGAGTAATTCCCCACACCTTTGCGTTGTACTCATCTTTAGTACATGATACCCCTAGTTAACCCTCGAGCTATCCTTTCGCGGTTCTCGTGATGTTTGGTTTCGGAATATCAATGAAAACATTGTTTACACCACCCGAAATGTACACCCAATCGCGCCTACCTTGTATGCACTCACTTTTAGTGTATTATTGTTATCACACTAAACCCTTAGTTCAATTATCTAGTTGCTTGCATAAGTTGCTAAGTCGAGTCATATCCTTTGTACAGTTTTGGGACGATTGGGACTCATGGGAAAGTTAAAGTTTATGAAATGACGGAATGGAGCGTTAAATTCAAATTCCCTTTATTTGCGTAATAATGTACTCAAGTGTTTTGATCTTTTCAATTCGGGTCAAATTAGTGATTAGAGTAATAAAAACTCAAGTGTAGGGATGTGCCTATAAATCCCCATCATTTTGATGTTAGCATAGAGGATGGTAGAGTAAAGTGTATGAAAAAAAAAAAAAAATCGAAAAAAAAGAAAAAGAAATAGAAAAATAGAGTGTTGAAAAAAAAAAGAAAAAGGGCTACCATCCTACATTTATCTTTAAATTAGCACACCATATAGGTCGTGACATCGGCCGGTTGAAGAAGTTGACGGGATTCAAGCAAAAATGGGATAACACGAGAAGGAGAGGTCTCCTTTCTATATGAAAGAGCGAAGATATGGCTTTTAAGCCTCCTTGAGTCCGGCTTAGCTTCGGTATTAGTCAAGAAACGAGAAGAGGGATCGCCACAATCAAGAAGCAAGCTAAAACATTGTTTAGATGACTTTATGTTATGAAAGAACCCAGAAAAAAAGTAATTATTGGAGCAGCCCGCCCAGTAGAGGCTTTCTTAGCGAAAAAAGTATATAGAGTCTAGAGTGTCAGTCTTGGCTTAGCAACGCCATTCTTCGCATGCTTGTAACATAAAGATTTTGACTTGCCACCACTAAATAGCCTATCCCACCAAACCCTTTGTTTCCTACCATAAGCCTAACATTACAACCCTTTAAAAGACCTCTTTGATAGTCTTTCCTAGGTGCTTCGCCAAAGCGATGGAGTTTGATCTAGTCTCAAGCCTATGGTAATCTATGTACTAGGACCGGTTAATGAGTGTTTATCTTCCATTTCCAACTTGTTATATTTCATATACACCGAGAGATGTGGTATCAAACACCCCATGAGGTGCTAGTATGTATTCCGTTCTTGTTATGACTTTTGCGGGGCTTATATGTGTTGTGGATTGTTCTAAACCAATGCTTCATGACCCCTAACTTATAAATTAATTGGCTAAAAGCACATTTGCTTGAGGACAAACAAATACCAAGTGTAGGGATATTTGATAAGGTTTTAAAATGTACCTTTTGAGGGTCGTTTAAGCCTTGTGCAGATCAATTTTGTATAAGTTATTAATTAATATCGTTCCTTTTCACTTTTAGGTATCTTGAAGACAAAATCTTGGAATGACACTTATTCGGACGAAAAGGCGCGAATATCTGAAGAAAATGGCCAAAGTCAAGAATCGAGACACTCGGTGCTAAAGCGAAAGATTGATGGGGTGTTATCTGCATGACGCCGTCGCATCACTTTTGTGATGGCTCGATAGCCAAATTGCTTATTTACAAGCTGCGGTGTCGGGTTTTAAAAGAGTAGTCGTCATGACTCGAGACGGCCTAGATTTGATCGAGCGGCGTCGAGGCGAGGGGACGGCGTCACAAGCATAAGGTGACGCGTCGCCAGACTAACGTGGCCAAGGCGAAACCTAATAACGGTGACCCGGCGTCACAAATCAAAGGTGACAAGTCACATATGTAATCTTATATATAAAATCCGAATTTTTTAGTTTTCGGTGTGTAGTCTTTTGGAGTAAAACTTAAACCGAACCAAGGCTGTCTTATACGATATTTTAGGGTTCAAACCCTATCTTGTCAAGATAAGTGTTTTACTTCATTAATTTAATTATGTCTTCAATTACTTGTGTGTATGCTTGCATGTTCCCCATGTCCGGCTAATTTACTTGTGTGTTTGCTTAGGGAATATGAAACTTAATTATTGAATATTGATTGGTTGTCTCTTATCTTAATTGTTAATGATCTAGTAATGTGATAGGTCATCCGTTGTGTAGTTAATGCTTGATTAATCTTTGTGAACCTTAGTTTATAATACCTAGATTTGTTGTAGGCTAAACCATCCAGAAGAGTATCTTAGAGTTAAAGTTTATAAATCCTAGAGATTTTGTGGCGACACCCTTTGGTAGTTTCAAAGAGTTAGGGATAAGCATACCCTACGACCTTAGACACAGCAGCGATTAAGAATAAGGGCGTGACAATTCAACCATCAATAGGAGATAATTAAGGAGTAATAAAACCTAAGTAAACACATCTTTAAATCATCATCGAGCACACAATAATTAGACATAGACTACATACACCACTAGATTAGACAATTAGATAAGTAGAGTAATCGGTGAAATACTAACCCCAAATCCAAACCACGAGATTCGTACCTTTCCATTTCTAAAAACATAAAAGATAAAAATAATCTTCCTCAACCCCAACCTTAGCGTAGTAACTTCTCACTAGCATTCCTATTCCTTAGAAACGATATCAATTCCGTGGCTTACCCTAATACTACACTACAACGATTAGGTTCACGCCTAGGGTGTTGAAAACTTGCTCGACGAAAGGAAGTTCCTTTGACCCCGAACGACGGTGTGTGGCGTTACACCACCGTATTTTGATAGTAATCTTGTTGGAATTATCATTCAACATCATTTCGGTAGTAACACGTGGTTTGTTATCGAGCCTCGTTTGAGTTGGTAACCATGTTGAGGCTTATACCTCAAGCCTAGTCTTGAACCAATTGTTGAAAACTTCGAAACCTTACCATTCACTCGATGTTGATTTTAACGGCGTGATCTGGTCGACTTTGCTTTGCCAATAGCTTTCAATAAGGTAGTACTACGTCTTTGTTGATGTCGTGCGTTATCCTCGTTTAGGTACCCTATCGATAGCGATCTAACGACTTGTTTTAGTGAAGTTGTTCACCGGGATTATCCTTAGATATTGTTCCGTCAATGTTGACTCTAGCAACATGGAACCCTCAACATTGTGACAACTCGTAATTTCGGGACATTTCATATAGACTAGATTTAGTCTACACATCATTAGTAACATCATTTCATATCAATTTATGCATGGGTTTTGCATTTTACATTAAACGTTTATTTTCTTATTAAATAAGCGCTATCTCATAAACATTATTTTGAACATTTGATCCGACACTTCCAAAACTTATCCTAATATATTTTTATACTCATTTTAAGATTATAAAAAATTATAATATTAGTTTACCGGTGTTTTAAATTTATTTTGTATATAAATTGTTATGTTTATATAATTCTGACGGTTTAAGTAAATTCAACACGATAATTATTTATTCACTCAATTTTTGTAAGAAATGTATTTTTATAATTTTATGACATCAATATATTTTATTTTGATCCGTTAAAATTTATTTTTAGCTAACGCTACCCTAAATGCTTAAATATGTACATAAGTTACTAATTATCCTTAAATAACTACACATTTATTTCTACATATTTACTTAAGTCTTCAAAATAAAATACTTTTATTTTTCTTATATTGGTCGACACATAGGTGACTCAACACTAAAGGTACACAAAATATCTCTAAACTTGCACATATACTACTTGCCTTATTTAGTTTATATTTTATTATATACTACATTTACACATACTTACAAAAATCAAAGGTGAAAAGTCACATATCACTCTCTTCTCTTTCTTCTCCATAACCACCACCATAGGAAGAAAGAAGCAAGAATCATTCAATTTTTTTCAAGTCAAGTTTAATTATACACCTCTAGTATACTCTTAATTAAGGTTTTGAAATAAAACCTAGGGTATTAGGATAAAACCTTTGTTCATTTAACCTCATCAAGTAACTAGTAAGCATTTCATGTTCACTTTCATCTTTCATATTCATATCATGTTCATTTTATCATGCTTGAGAAAAACATACAAGTTATATGATGTCTATACCACTTAAATTGTTTATAAACTATATAAATTCATATATGTTATCCTATAATTACTCCTTGAAACATATCACTTTTGGTGATGTCTAGGAACCCATGACACCCTAAGAAGGTGTATGGTAGGATTAGAATAGCTTGGAGTTGTTTTGAATTGGTTAGAATAGGTTTTTGCGTGAAAAACTCATTTAAACAAGTCTATTTAAGGGTTTGACCAAAATTGTGAAATCTGGAATTTTCGACAGTTGATAAAAATATTTGGGCTAGATATTTGGAAAATATACTTTAAAAGCAGCGTGGCGCTTGAATGGGTTAAAGCGGAGTTATAACGAAGAAGTTATGCTATTTTCAAGTTTAACGACGAAAACTATAATCTTGAGAAAATTCACATGTTATATCAACTTTTACGAGTCAAAAATGAATCTTAAGCGTTATTAAATGTGTCGACTTATCAAAAATATATTAGTATATATTATCACGATTCGAGGATATATAAAAGCGTGAAAAGCGGACTTATAACGATTAAGTTATTCACATTTTAAACAAGTTGCCGTAACTATTTTATATAAGCATAACTAATATATTTTCTAATAGACAAACATATCGGCAGCGAATGACCATGTTGAGGGTCGTTTTAACATTGATGGAGTACTTTTATGAAACGATGTCTTCTAGTAAAAGTAAATTCGCCTAGCCTATTTTCCAAAGCGTCCAACCATTCGTCAAAGCGGGTTGTAACGAGTAAAATCTGATCACTTAAACTTTGCGAAAACCACCCTTAAGCGATATTTTGGACACAAGTACCATACTTTACCTATATTTTTCTTCATGATCGAGACCTCTATGATGAAAACTTAAAAGCTAAAACTTTGAGATAATGCTACAAGCTTTCCAAAACCGTTGAGTTTGTTTCCTAACACTCGATGTGCACCATTTTACGACTAGCTTTTCAAGGCCATTTAGTCACTCTCATGACTTGTCAAATTATATTGTTTCTGACGAAAAGTTATAATTTCATAATAAATCATTAAACGACTATCGTAGGATATTGTTTCAACATAAATACTTGTAAAGTATTTTATAATATGACGAGATGTCATAAACATATATTTCGACGATAAATTCTATTTTCAAAATGTACAAGTGGTATAGATTACATTTGCATGTGACATTGTTTCATGACTTATATTAGATCATATCATTCATCATAGGTCGCGGTTAGAGAGTTGCATCTCATTTCGTGCATCCACTTTGTCATCGTAACTATTGCACGGTGAGTTTCATAGCCCCTACTTTTATACATTTTCAATTATTTTTGGGAGATACATGCTCAAACTATTTTCATTTACTTTCATAAGTACTCTAAACTTTTAAGGATTCTTGTGAGTTCATACCCGCTTTTACTCGTTTAAATTCTTACAAACTCTTTGGGGAGATACATGCTTAAATACTTGTTTTACTCTTGAATACTCAAACCATTTATATAATTGTGTTACACTATACTTCTTATACTCTTTGGACATTATGTGTGGTTTATTGCGATATGTGCCTTAATGTGCTAAACTTGTTTTCAATTATGCCTCAACATACATACATTTGCATGCTGGTTAACTCCTGCGGGGCGGCGGAAGGTATTGATGGTACTATCGGTGGCCGCCCGCCCTTGTGTCCGATGACTTGACACAGGGTGAATATAATCCGTTATTCAATGAGACACAACAAACAATGTAGACTTGTCAAGAGGTTCAGTTGGTTGTGATTCTTTGCATTAAGTACTTGTATATATCGTATGCACATATGTCCTACTTACAAACAAGATTGACAATTCCATATTTTGGCAATGGGTTGTAAACACACAGGTTGCAAGTTTTGTATGGGCGGAACTTGGGCCGAGTGGATTTACAATGCCTTTCTTTGCATGAACGATTTTCTAAAGGCTTTACATTTCAACACAAACTCTATGAACTCACTCAACCTTTGTGTTGACACTTTTAGCATGTTTTATCTCGGTATCTAAGGCATTCACTTCATGGCATGCATATGGACATATCATAGAGTCGTGGTGACGACAGCGTCACACATGGGATTTATGCACTTTAAAACATCGTTTGGCTTGTATCAAACTTATTTCCGTACATATTGATTTTCATTTGGGACCTATACTTTGTAAACTACGATTGTTTTACTAAATCAAGCGATGTGTTTTCCAAAGCGACACTTTAGGTCGTTCGATATAACTATAACTTTGATGCTATGACAATCATCCCGAGGAATTCCATTCATTGCAAAACAAGTAATTTGGGGTGTGTGATTGGTATCGAGAATCGGTTATAGAGAACTAGGTTGCATCATTGACCCTAGACTATAACTACATCATCATAGCATCTCATCATATCATTATAAGTGCATACTCATTATACATGCGGACTTATGACTCAACACCCAACATCATATGAGTCGATTAGTCCAAGCATTGCATAGTTACTCCTAAATTATACATAGCACGATCACCTATGTCTAATTCGGGAAGAATCATGCAATGAAGGGTAGTAGTCTCATATGTGTAAGCAATTCCGTGTCGAGCCAAATTTTCAAAGATTTTCTTCAAACCACTTGTTTCGGTTTGATCCGAGTGGCAGTTCTTGTTTGATGAGTTGCAAAGATCAAGCTAGAAACAAGTTGTTACTAAACCGATTTAGCCTAATCGTATGGCAGTTCTTGTTTGATGAGTTGTGGGATTAAGTAAAAATCGGTTACCTAAAAGTCTTTTGAGGTTTTGCTCGAGAATGAAAGTTGCCACATCAAACCCTAAGCCGGAGACCAACACGAAGCCGAATTCGGGGATGAATTCCTTTTGGGTGGTGAATGTGACAACTCGTAATTTCGGGACATTTCATATAGACTAGATTTAGTCTACATCATTAGTAACATCATTTCATATCAATTTATGCATGGGTTTTGCATTTTACATTAAGCGTTTATTTTCTTATTAAATAAGCGCTATCGCGTAAACATTATTTGAACATTTGATCCGACACTTCCAAAAATTATCCTAATATATTTTTATACTCATATTAAGATTATAAAAATTATATTATTAGTTTACCAGTGTTTTAAATTTATTTTGTATATAAATTGTTATGTTTATATAATTACGACGGTTTAAGTAAATTCAACTCGATAATTATTTATTCACTCAATTCTTGTAAGAAATGTATTTTATAATTTTATGACTTCAATATATTTTATTTTGATCCGTTAAAATTTATTTTAGCTAACTACCCTAAATGCTTAAATATGTACATAAGTTACTAATTATCCTTAAATAACTACACCTTTATTCTACACATATTTACTTAAGTCAACAAAATATATATAGACTTTTTGTTTCTTATATTGGTCGACATATATCGACTCAACACTGATTATACACAAAATATCTCTAAATATACTATGCTACTACTTGCCATATTTAGTTTATTATATTATATACTATGTTACACATACTTACAATTATCTAAAGTGAAAAACAAAATATCTCTCTTCCTTTCTTCTCCATAACCGCCATAGGAAGAACCAAGCAAGATCACCAAAATTTTTCAAGTCAAGTTTAATTACACCTCTAGTTACACTCTTAATTAAGGTTTTGAAATAAAAACCTAGGGTATTAGGATAAACCTTTGTTCATTTAACCTCATCAAGTAACTAGTAAGCATTTCATGTTCACTTTCATCTTTCATATTCATATCATGTTCATTTTATCATGCTTGAGAAAAACATACAAGTTATATGATGTCTATACCACTTAAATTGTTTATAAACTATATAAATTCATATATGTTATCCTATAATTACTCCTTGAAACATATCACTTTTGGTGATGTCTAGGAACCCATGACACCCTAAGAAGGTGTATGGTAGGATTAGAATAGCTTCGGAGTTGTTTTGAATTGGTTAGAATAGGTTTTGCGTGAAAAACTCATTTCGACAAGTCTAATTAAGGGTCTGACCTTTTTTGAAATCTGGAATTTTCGACAGTTGATAAAAATATTTGGGCTAGATATTTGGAAAATATACTTTAAAAGCAGCGTGGCGCTTGAATGGGTTAAAGCGGAGTTATAACGAAGAAGTTATGCTATTTTTCAAGTTTAACGACGAAAACTATAAAATTCGAAAATTCAGCATGTTATATCAACTTTTACGAGTCAAAAATGAGTCTTAAGCGTTATAAAATGTGTCGACTTATCAAAATATATTAGTATATATTATCACGATTCTAAGGATATATAAAGCGTGAAAACGGACTTATAACGATTAAATTATTCACATTTTTTTAAACAAGTTGCCGTAACTATTTTATATAAGCTTTTTGTAAAACTAATATATTTTCTATTAGACAAACATATCGGTTAAACAAATGACCATGTTGAGGTTGTTTTAACATTGATGGAGTACTTTTTTAAAACGATGTCTTCTAGTAAAAGTAAATTCGCCTAGCCTATTTTCCAAAAGCGTCCAACCATTAAGTCAAGCGGGTTATAACGAGTAAAATATGGTCACTTAAACTTTGCGAAAACCACCCTTAAGCGATATTTTGGACACAAGTACCATACTTTACCTATATTTTTCTTCATGATCGAGACCTCTATGATGAAAACTTAAAAGCTAAAACTTTGAGATAATGCTACAAGCTTTCCAAAACCGTTGAGTTTGTTTCCTAACACTCGATGTGCACCATTTTCGACTAGCTTTTCAAGGCCATTTAGTCACTTTCATGAATTGTCAAATGATATTGTTTCTGACGAAAAGTTATAATTTCATAATAAATCATTAAATGACTATCGTAGGATATTGTTTCAACATAAATACTTGTAAAGTATTTTATAATATGACGAGATGTCATAAACATATATTCGACGATAAATTCTATTTTCAAAATGTACAAGTGGTATAGATTACATGTGGATTTGCATGCACGACATTGTTTCATGACTTATATTAGATCATATCATTCATCATAGGTCGCGGTTAGAGGTTGCATCTCATTTCGTGCATCCACTTTGTCATCGTAACTATTGCAGGTGAGTTTCATAGCCCCTACTTTTATACATTTTCAATTACTTTTGGGAGATACATGCTCAAACTATTTTCATTTACTTTCATAAGTACTTTAAACTTTTAAGGATTACCGTGAGTTCATACCCGCTTTTACTCGTTTAAATTCTTACAAACTCTTTGGGGAGATACATGCTTAAATACTTGTTTTTACTCTTTGAATACTCAAACCATTTATATAATTGTGTTACACTATACTTCTTATACTCTTTGGACATTATGTGTGGTTTATTGCGATATGTGCCTTAATGTGCTAAACTTGTTTTCAATTATGCCTCAACATACATACATTAGCATTATGGTTAACTCTGCGGGGAGCGGCGGAGAGGTATTGATGGTACTATCGGTGGCCCCCACCCTGTGTCCCGATGACTTGACACAGGGGTGAATATAATCCGTTATTCAATGAGACACAACAAACAATGTAGACTTGTCAAGAGGTTCGGTTAGGTGTGATTCTTTGCATTAAGTACTTGTATATATCGTATGCACATATGTCCTACTTACAAACAAGATTGACAATTCCATATTTTGGCAATGGGTTGTAAACACACAGGTTGCAAGTTTTTATGGGCGGAACTTGGGCGAGTGGATTTACAATGCCTTTCTTTGCATAAACGATTTTGAAAGGCTTTACATTTCAACACAAACTCTATGAACTCACTCAACCTTTGTGTTGACACTTTTAGCATGTTTTATCTCGGTATCTAAGGCATTCACTTCATGGCATGCATATGGACATATCATAGAGTCGTGGTGACGCGTCTCACATGGGATTTATACACTTTAAAAACATCGTTTGGCTTGTATCAAACTTATTTCCGTACATAGTTGATTTTCATTTGGGACCTATACTTTGTAAACTACGATTGTTTTACTAAATCAAGCGATGTGTTTTCCAAACGACACTTTAGGTCGTTCAATATAACTATAACTTTGATGCTATGACGGTCCTCCCAAGAATTCCATTCATTGCAAAAGCAGGTAATTTGGGGTGTGTGATTGGTATCGAGAATCGGTTATAGAGAACTAGGTTGCATCATTGACCCTAGACTATAACTACATCATCATAGCATCTCATCATATCATTATAAGTGCATACTCATTATACATGCGGACTTATGACTCAACACCAAACATCATATGAGTCGATTAGTCCAAGCATTGCATAGTTACTCTAAATTATACATAGCACGATCACCTATGTCTAATTCGGGAAGAATCATGCAATGAAGGGTAGTAGTCTCATATGTGTAAGCAATTCCGTGTCGAGCCAAATTTTCAAAAGATTTTCTTCAAACCACTTGTTTCGGTTTGATCCGAGTGGCGATTCTTGTTTGATGAGTTGCAAAGATCAAGCTAGAAACAAGTTGTTACCTAAACCGATTTAGCCTAATCGTATGCGGTTCTTGTTTGATGAGTTGTGGGATTAAGTAAAATCGGTTACCTAAAAGTCTTTTGAGGGTTTTGCTCGAGAATGGGAAAGTTTGCCACATCAAACCCTAAAGGGAGAGACCAACACGAACTGAATTCGAGGGATGAATTCCTTTTTGGTGGGCGAATGTGACAACTCGTAATTTGGGACATTTCATATATACTAGATTTAGTCTACACATCATTAGTAACATCATTTCATATCAATTTATGCATGGGTTTTGCATTTACATTAAACGTTTATTTTCTTATTAAATAAGCGCTATCGGCGTAAACATTATTTGAACATTTGATCCGACACTTCCAAAACTTATCCTAATATATTTTTATACTCATATTAAGATTATAAAAATTATAATATGAAGTTTACCGGTGTTTTAAATTTATTTTGTATATAAATTGTTATATTTATATAATTACGACGGTTTTCGTAAATTCAACTCGATAATTATTTATTCACTCAATTCTTGTAAGAAATGTTTTTTATAATTTTTATGACATCAATATATTTTATTTTGATCCGTTAAAATTTATTTTTAGCTAACGCTACCCTAAAAGCTTAAATATGTACATAAGTTACTAATTAAACTTAAAAACTACACATCTATTCTACATATTTACTTAAGTCTTCAAAATACCCAAGACTTTTAATTTTTTATATTTCCTTGTAGACATAAGGGTGACTCAACAACTCAAATACACTAAAATATCTTCTAAACTTATATGCAACTACTTGCCTTTTATATAGTTTATTTTATTATATACTATTTACACATACTTACAATATTATCTAAGGTGAAAAACACATATCACTCTCATCTTTCTTCTCCATAAACCGGTCATAGGAAGAAAGCAAGAATCCATTTTTTTCAAGAACAAGTTTAATTATCACCTTTAGTTATACTCTTAATCAAGGTTTGAAATAAAAACCTTGGGTATTATGATAACCTTTGTTCATTTAACCTCATCAAGTAACTAGTAAGCATTTCATGTTCACTTTCATCTTTCATATTCATATCATGTTCATTTTATCATGCTTGAGAAAACATACAAGTTATATGATGTCTATAGCACTTAAATTGTTTATAAACTATATAAATTCATATATGTTATCCTATAATTACTCCTTGAAACATATCACTTTTGGTGATGTCTAGGAACCCATGACACCCTAAGAAGGTGTATGGTAGGATTAGAATAAGCTTGAGTTGTTTTGAATTGGTTAGAATAGGTTTTGCTTGTGAAAACTCATTTCGACAAGTCTATTTAAAGTCGATCATTTTGTGAAATCTGGAATTTTCGACGGTTGATAAAAATATTTGGGCTAGATATTTGGAAAATATACTTTAAAAGCAACGTGGCCGCTTGAATGGGTTAAAGCGGAGTTATATGAAGAAGTTGTTGGAAAATTTAGTGCACTTGTGGGATTAGTTCACACCTTGTAATGGGTTGGGAGGTGCGGAGTGTACACCCATAAGGTCCATGAACACCCGACTCTTATAGTGGTTTGTATTGGTGGTGCTTGTGGTGAAATCTTGCATGTGGAAGAAATCGCTTGTGGTTTCCACATATAAGCCGTGTTCCCATGTATGCGATGGCGGTGTTTCCACTAATAGAAGTGCTATGAAATGTGGATAGTGTTAAAATCTTGCTAAATGGCGATTCTGGCTTAATGACCACGTTTAATTGGCCATGTAACCACTAACGGCTATAATGGGGATAGTTATGAGGTGATTAATGGGCGATTAATCCTCATAATTCCTTTTGAGCGGTTGAGAGTAATCTCCTATAAATAGGAGATCGATTATGCATGAAAGACACACGAAAACACTAAACACTTATAGCGCAAGGGTTATAGAATTGAGCCTAATTCTCTATCGCATTTGGTCTTATCCCAAGTAGATATTCGTGATACCCAAGCATTAGGGTTGAATAGTTTACTTTGGAAAGTGATCCTACGATTCAGTGATGTCCGGTAACCACCTAGTGGTGTCATTTCTATTGAGCGGTTATTGATTATCTTACCCTCTTTGGCGGCGATTTCACACCAACAATCAAAGTAAACTATTTTGTGATAATCAATGGCAATTCTTTGCAATGAAACACATGGCTTCAAACTTTGCTAAGCTAGACAAGTTTGAAGGGTGGACTTTAGGAGGTGGCGAAGAAGATGCACTTCTTCTGTCAAGCATGAGTGTGGTGTATGTGCTTACTACACCTATTCACGATGATGGGGATGATGCTCTGTGGAGCGGATCGGAAGGAGGAGCAAGTGGGAGAATGATGACTACATATGCGAGAGGTCTTATTCGAATGGTATGTCGATTCTTTGTTTGATATTTATCGAACTTTGAATCTTCAAAAGAGCTGTGGATTCCTTGGATGCCAAATATGGTGAGGATGCATCAAGTAAGAAGTTCTTTGTTAGTAATTTCACAAATTACAAAATGGTGATTCAAGACCGGTTATGGAACAATACAATGAACTTCTTGGAATACTTGGAAGGTTTACACAACACAATATGCACATGGATGAGGCTATTTAGGTCTCTTGTGTTATTGATAAACTTCCTCCTTCTTGGAAAGATTTCAAGCATACCTTGAAACATAAGAAAGAGAATTAACTACGGTTGAGTTGGGCGATCATCTGCGCATTGAGGAATCTCTCATGGTGCGGGATAATGACAAGCCAAAGAGTAGCAATCTTCTTGGACCATCTGTTGTCAATATGGTGAGCATAACAACTCTACCGGTACAATGACAACAAAGGCAAACGCAAATATCATGACAACACAAAAGCGGATCCTAACAAGAAGGCAACACCTACTTGTTGGAAATGTGTAGCAAAACGGGTCACATTAAAAGGATTGCAAAGGTGTTAAAGTTGGTGGTAAAGCCAATGGATCGAGCACTAATGGTTCGGGGGTGGTGGTTCAAACCAACTCTTGAAAGGTCGAATATGTTTAATAAGTCTTTTCGATTTATTATGTTACATATGTGGTGAATCTTTTATGTGCGGGATGATGATGTTGCGTGGTGGGTTGACTACAGTGCAACAGTTCATGTGTGTAAAGATAGAAGGCGGTTCAAGACTTATGAGTCATCGAATGATGGTTCTATTCTTCACATGGGAAATGAGTCAGCTGACCTTGGTGCATGGTCGGTGGTTGTGTAGATCTTAGGTTTAGTTCGGAAAGATTGTAACTTTGTTTAATATTATTCATGTTCACGATATCGGGAAGAACTTGGTTTCAAGTAGTGTTTTGAATAATCATGGATATAAACAAGTTATTGAATCGATAAATTTGTTCTTTCTAAATGTGGTGTTTTTATTGGTTTTGGTTATTTATGTAATCAAATGTTCGGGCTTAATGTTACCCAGCGAGTGTTATTTCGACTTTTGTGACCACATATGATCGGTGATTCTACCCTTTGGCATGCTAGACTTGGTCATGTTCACTATAAAGAATGCAAGATATGTCTAGGGATGGTTTAATCCACGCTTTGACATGGACAACGAAAAGTGTAAAACTTGCATGTTGACCAAGATAACGAAACCCCTTCGGTGTTAGTCGTGAGACTAAGATCTTGGAGCTTATTCACGGTGACTGTGTGATTTGCATGCCACTCCTTCTTTGGGGAATAAGAAGTACTTTGTGAAATTCTTGATGATGCTTCTAGATTTTGTTATGTCTATCTGTTACATACCAAGGATGAAGCATTAGATAAATTCAAAGTGTTTAAAGCAGTTGAATTACAACTTGGGTCTTTGATCAAAAGATTAAGGGCGATAGGGAGGTGAGTACATGGATACTCGGTACTTTCGATCTGTTGGAATAATCCATGAAACGCCCGCCCTTATACTCCTCGGCAAAATGGTATTTACGAAAGGAAAAGCGGTCTTGAAGGAGATGGTTAATTCCATGTTGTCCTTTTCGGAGGTGAGTCAAGGGTTACAGGGTGAAGCTATGTTAACGACTTGCTATTTATTAAATAGGGTTCCCAACAAAAGGAACAAGGTTACCCTTATGAACTCGGACTAAAGGAAACCAACTGAATTATCTCAAGGTTTGGGGTTGTGGGGCTGTTGTAAGACTCACGATCCAAAGCAAAAGACTTTGGGTGAAAGAGGCATTAGCGCATCTTTGTTGGATATCTTGAGCATTCCAAGGCTTTTAGGTTCTATGTTATTGAACCTAATGAACATGTTCGATTAACTCAATAATTGAATCAAGGGATGCGAGACTTTGATGAGAATAGATTCTCATCGGTCCTAGACCAAATCGGATCATTCTAATGGAACTCATGACCAACGGTGTATCAAAGGTCCCGATGATGCACCATCGGTGGTCCACGATGAGGTTGTGGTTCGACAACATGAACATGTGCTCGGGAAGAGCAAAAGGTCGGGACTCCAAAGTCATTTGGACACGAGTTTCAACTATACTTAGTTGAAGGAACAAGGGATGAGGTCTCGACCAATACTCCTATTGCTTCATTGTTGAGGATGATCCCAAGACATTTGAAGAAGCAATGAAGTCCCGGATATTGCTTTACGGAAAGAAGCAATCAATGATGAGATGGATTCCATCATGGGCAACAACACTTGGGTGTTGGTTGATCTACCTCACAGTTGCAAACCTACGGGTTGCAAATGGATTTTCAAAAGGAAAATGAAGGTAGATGGAACTATTGAAAAGTTCAAGGCTAGACTAGTCATTCGGGGCTTTAAACAAAAGTCGGGAATAGACTATTTTGATACTTATGCCCTGTGGCTCGTATCGATACCATAAGGCGCTAATTGCTATGGCATCTATTCACAATCGGTTATTCATCGGATGGATGTGAAAATAGCTTTCTTGAATGGTGAATTGGAAGAGGAGGTTTATATGAACCAACCTCGGGGCTTCATCATGCACAGTAATGAAAACAAGGTGTGCAAACTAATTAAGTCTCTTTATGCACCTAAGCAATGGCATCAAAAATTTGATGAAGTGATTTTGTCTAGTGGTTATGTTCTTAACCGGTGACAAATGTGTATATAACAAATTTGATGAATCGGTAAAGGGTCATCATTTGTCTATATGTTGATGACATGTTGATCTTTAGCGACCAAAATCGAGTTGACGACAAAAATTTTGTCATCAAGGTTCTCCATGAAAGACATGGGGAGGCGATGTTATCCTTGGTATAAGGATTAAACATGAAAGTAAAAATTTCTATCTCGGTCTCATTATATTGAGAAGGTCTTGAGAAATTCAATTACTTTGATTGTACTCAATGAGTACACCTATGGATACTTGTGAGGCGATGCCTAATCATGGCAAGGTGTATCTCAACTTGAGTATTCTAGGGTAATTGGTGCTGATGTATGCCATGACTTGTACAAGGCGATATTGGTTTTGCGGTGGGAAAATTGAGCGGTATACTAGTAATCCTAGTGCTCATCATTGGCAAGTAGTTTAGAAGTCTTGAAGTATTTGAAAGAACTATGGATTATAGTCTCTCATATCTTGGTTACCCATCGGTGTTGGAAGGTTACCCGATGCAAGTTGGATCGATAACTCGAAGACAATTAAATCTACCGGTGGTTGGTATTCCTACTTGGTGGAGGTGCAATTTCTTGGGCATCCAAGAAGCAAACTTACATCACCGGTTCAACAATGGAATCAATTTGTGGCTTTAGCATTGCGATAAAGAAGTTTGAATGGTTGAAAACTTGCTGCTTGAGATTCCATTGTGGCTAAACCTAGCACCTATTTCTATCCGGTGTGATAGTGCAGCTACATTGGCTAAGGCTTATAGCGGATGTATAATGGTAAGTCTAGACACTTGGGTGTCGAGACATAGCATGATTCATGAGCTTATCATGAATGGGGTGGTATCTATAGAGTTTGTGAGATCTCAATGAGAACTTAGGCGATCACTTGACGAAGGTGCGGCTAGAACTTGGTTATAAAGTCGCTAAAGGGATGGGTTTAAGTCCAACTTAGTCATTTGAATGCTAGGACACCCAACTCCTCCTAAGGAAACTTGGAGTTGAGTTCAATGTGAAAGTCGAACATTGATTAATTTGGAGCACATGTTTTATTTACATCCCAAGGTTGTTCTCGAACTTTCTTGAAAGGAGGATAAAGTCTTTACTTAATGGTTATATTTTCTTTGAAAAAGTGCTTGGCGAGGAGCATGACTAAAGAGGAACCACCTATGTAAATGTTGAAGTTTTGCCGCTTGAGAAGCTTTGAACTTTAGCTTTACAACATTTATGAATTTGGATATGGACACATGGCTTGTATAGTCTCGGGAGTTGTTAAGTGTTTGAAAACTTGTGTGTATTTTATCTTGGTATTCAAATGGGTTGAAGGTTCAATTCTTAGAACACCACGATTCTTGAATATTTGAGCGTGTAATTTACTAAGATGGAAATTCAATCCTCGGGACATTTACGTTTATGCATGTTTTGCTTGATGTTTATTTTTCATGCAGAAGTGAACTAAATTTGGGGAGGATTGTTGGAAAATTTAGTGCACTTGTGGGATTAGTTCACACCTTGTAATGGGTTAGGAGGTGCAGATGTACACCCATAAGGTCCATGAACACCACGACTCTTATAGTGTTTTGTATTGGTAGTGCTTGTGGAAAATCTTGCATGTGGAAAAATCTTGCTTGTGGTTTCCAGCGATGATGCCGTGTTTCAGCGATGGCGGATGCTTCCAGCGAAGTGCTATGAAATCTGATAGTGTTAAAATCTCGCTAAATGGTAGTTACAAGCGCTTAATGACCACGTTTAATTGGTCATGTAACCACTAACTTGGCTATAATGGGGATAGTTATGAGGTGATTAATGGGCGATTAATCCTCATAATTCCATTTGAAGCGGTTGAGAGTAATCTCCTATAAATAGGAGATCGATTATGCATGAAAGACACCTGAAAACACTAAACACTTATAAGCGCAAGGGTTATAGAATTGAGCCTAATTCTCTAGCGCATTTGGTCTTATCCCAAGTAGATATTCGTGATACCCAGGCATTAGGGTCGAATAGTTTACTTTGGAAATTGATCACACGATTCCATGTGATATCCGGTAACCACCAAGTGGTATCTGTTTCTAGTTCTATTAGTGATCGAATAGTTATTGATTATCTTACCACTAACTGATATTTCATTATTTTTGCAAGGCATGATTTACCACTTTTATTGGTTTTAGTACATATAATGAGTTATGCTATTTTTAAGTTTAACGAAAAACTATAATCTTGAGAAAAAATTGACATGTTATATCAACTTTTGGGCTGAGTCAAAATGAATCTTAAGCGTTATTAAATGTGTAAGCGACTTATCAAAAATATATTAGTATATATTACCACGATTCGAGGATATATAAAAGCGTGAAAACGGACTTATAACGATTAAGTTATTCACATTTTAAACAAGTTGCGAAACTATTTTATATAAGCATAACTAATATATTTTCTAATAGACAAACATATCGACGCGAATGACCATGTTGAGGGTTGTTTTAACATTGATGGAGTACTTTTGTAAACGATGTCTTCTAGTAAAAGTAAATTCGCCTAGCCTATTTTCCAAAACGTCCAACCATTAGTCAAGCGGAGTTGTAACGAGTAAAATACGGTCATAAACTTTGCCGAAAACCACCCTTAAGCGATATTTTGGACACAAGTACCATACTTTACCTATATTTTCTTCATGATCGAGACCTCTATAATGAAAACTTACAAGCTAAAACTTTGAGATAATGCTACAAGCTTTCCAAAACCGTTGAGTTTGTTTCCTAACACTTGATGTGCACCATTTTACGACTAGCTTTTCAAGGCCATTTAGTCACTCTCATGACTTGTCAAATTATATTGTTCTCTGACGAAAAGTTATAATTTCATAATAAATCATTAAACGACTATCGTGGGAGGTTGTTTCAACATAAATACTTGTAAAGTATTTTATAATATGACGGATGTCATAAACATATATTTCGACGATAAATTCTATTTTCAAAATGTACAAGTGGTATAGATTACATGTGGATTTGCATGCTGACGTTGTTTCATTACTTATATTAGATCATATCATTCATCATAGGTCGCGGTTAGAGAGTTGCATCTCATTTTGTGCATCCACTTTGTCACCGTAACTATTGCAATTGAGTTTCATAGCCCCTTTTATACATTTTCAATTACTTTTGGGGAGATACATGCTCAAACTATTTTCATTTACTTTCACAAGTACTCTAAACTTTTAAGGATTCTACCGTGAGTTCATACCCGCTTTTACTCGTTTAAATTCTTACAAACTCTTTGGGAGATACATGCTTAAATACTTGTTTTACTCTTGCGAATACTCAAACCATTTATATAATTGTGTTACACTATACTTCTTATACTCTTTGGACATTATGTGTGGTTTATTGCGATATGTGCCTTAATGTGCTAAACTTGTTTTCAATTATGCCTCAACATACATACATTAGCAAGCTGGTTAACTCCGGGAGGCGCGTGGAGAGGTATTGATGGTACTATCGGTGGCCGCCCCCTTGAGTCCACGATGACTTGACACAGGGTGAATATAATCCGTTATTCAATGAGACACAACAAACAATGTAGACTTGTCAAGAGGTTGATTGGTTGTGATTCTTTGCATTAAGTACTTATATATATCGTATGCACATATGTCCTACTTACAAACAAGATTGACAATTCCATATTTTGGCAATGGGTTGTAAACACACAGATTGCAAGTTTTGTATGGCGGAACTTGGGCCGAGTGGATTTACAATGCCTTGCATAAACGATTTTGAAAGGCTTTACATTTCAACACAAACTCTATGAACTCACTCAACCTTTGTGTTGACACTTTTAGCATGTTTTATCTCGGTATCTAAGGCATTCACTTCATGGCATGCATATGGACATATCATAAAGTCGTGGTGACGACGCGTCCACATGGGATTTATGCACTTTAAAAACATCGTTTGGCTTGTATCAAATTTATTGCCGTACATATTGATTTTCATTTGGGACCTATACTTTGTAAACTACGATTGTTTTACTAAATCAAATGATGTGTTTTCAAACGACACTTTAGGTCGTTCAATATAACTATAACTTTGATGCTATGCGGTCATCCCCGAATTCCATTCGGCGCAAAAGCGAGTAATTTGGGGTGTGACATTGTTTGTCAACAATATCGCTACATCACACCGGTAATGGTAATACCTACCTATTTTATAAAATTAAAATTTTTTTTTAAAAAAAACCCCAAAACCTTTTTTCCCCCTTTTTTTTAAAAATTTTTTTTTTTAAAATTTAAGGTTTTAAAAAAAAAAAAAAAATTTTTTTTTTTTTTTTTTTTAAAATTTTTCCTTTTTTTTAACCTTTTGTTTAAAAAATTTTTAAAAATACCCTTTTTTTTTTAAAAAAAAATTTTTTTTTTTAAAAAAAAAATTTTTTTTTCCCTTTAAAAAATTTTTAAAAATTTAACCAAAATTTTTTTTTTAAAGAAATTTTTTTTAAAAATTTTTTTTTATTTAATTTAACCTTTTTAAAATTTTTTAAATTTAAAAAATTTTTTTTTAAAAAAAAAGGGGAAAAGGGAAAAATTTTTTTTTTTGGTTTAAAAAAAACCCCCTTTTTTTTTAATTTAAAAAAAAGGAAAAAAAAAAATTTAAAAAACCCTTTTTTTAAACCCCAAAAAATTATTAACTTTTTTTTTAAAAAACTTTTTTAATAAAAAATTTTATTTTTAAAAAAAACAATTTTTTTTTTTTTTTTTTTTTTTTTTAAAAATTTTTAAAAAAAATTTTTGGGGTTTTTCCCAAAACCCCCAAAAGGTTAAAGGGTTTAAAGAAAAATTTTAAATTTTTAAAATTTTAAAAATTTTTGGGGTAAACCCCAAAAATTATTTTTTTTCCCCAAAAAATTTAAATTTAAAAAAGGGAAAAGTTTTAAAAAATTTTGAAATTTGGTTTCCAAAAAAATTTTCCCCCTTTTTTTTTTTTTTGGGCAAAAATTTTTCTTTAAAAAATTTTTAAAAATTTTAAAACCAAAAAATTTTTAAAAATTATTTAAAAAAAAAAAATTTTTTTTTTTCCCCAAAAATTTTTTTAAAAAAAAGGAAAAGGATTTTTTTTTTTTTTTTTTAAAAGGGGTTAAAATTTTTTTTTTTTAAAAAAAAATTTTTTTTCCCCTTTTTAAAAAATTTTTTTCCCCCCTTTTTTTTTTTTTTTAAAAAATTTTGGGTTTTTAAAAAATTTTTTTTTTTTTGGGGAATTTTAAAAAAGTTTTTTTAAAAAAAAAAAAACCAACTTTTTTTGGGGTTTTTAAAATTTTTTTTTTTTTTTAAAAAAAAAAACCTAATTTTTTTCCTTGGGGCCGGGGAAATTTAAAAAAAAAGGGGGGGGGTTTTTTAACTAAAAAAAAAAGGGGTTTTAAAAGGGGGGTTTTTTTACCAAAGTTTTTTGGCCTTTTCCCCCAAAAAATTGCAAAATTTTTTTTAAAAAAAAATTTTTAAAAAAAGGGCCAATTTAAAGGGTTTTTTTTTAAAAAAACTTTAAATTTTTAAAAAATTAAAAATTTTTTTAAAATTTTTTTTAAAAATTTAAATTTTAAAAAAAAAAAGGGGGTTTGGGTTTGGGGGGGTTTTTATTAAATTTATTTTCATTTATTTTTGGGGAAATTTGAAAATTTTTTTTAAAAATTTTTTTAAAAAATTTAAAAATTTTTAAATTTTTTAAATTTGGAAAATTTCCCAAACCCTTTTTTTTTTTAAAAAAAATTTTAAAACCCCAAAAAATTTTTTAAAAATTTTAACCTTTTTAAATTTTAAAACCCTTTTTTTAAAAAATTTTTTTCCCCCCTTTTAAAAAAACCATTTATTTTTTTACAAAAATTTTTTTAATTCCAAAATTTTGGGTTTTGGGGGTTTTTTTTTCCCGGTTTTTTAAAATTTTTCAAACCATTTTTTTTTCCCCCAGGGGGGGGGGAAAAAAAAATTTTAAACCCCCCCAATTTAAAAATTTTTTTTTAAATTAATAAAAAAAAAAATTTTTTTTTTTTTTTTCAAATAAAAAACCGAAAAAGGGGAATTTTTGGGTTGGGAAAAAAAGGGGTTTTTAAAAAAAATTTAAAATTTTTGTTCCCAAAAAAATTTTTTTGGATTTTACAAAAGTTTTTTTAAAAAAAAGGTTTTTTAAAAATTTTTTTCCCTTTTTTTTTTTTTTTTTTTAAAAAATTTTGGTTTCCCTTTTTTTTTAAAATTGGTTTTTTAAAAATTTTTTTCCCAAAAATTTTTTTCCCAATTTTTAAAATTTTTTTAAAAAAAAATTTTTTTTTTTAAACCCTTTTAAAAAAGAAAAATTTAAAAAAAAAACCACCCCCCCCCAAAAAAAAAATTTTTAATTTTTTTTTTTCCCCCAAAAACCAAAAATTTTTTTCCCCAAAAATTTTTTTTTTTTTTTAAAATTCCCTTTTTTAAAAAAAAAAAAAATTTTCCTTTTCCAAAAAAAAAAAAAAAATTTTAAATTTTTTTAAGGGGGTTTTTTTTTTTTCCCAAAAAAGGGGAAAAAAACCCCTTTTTAAAACCTTTTTATTTTTTTAAAAAAGGGAAAAAAGGGTTAAAACCCCCTTTTTTTTTTTAAAAAAAATTTAAAAAAAACCCAAAATTTTAAAAAAATTTTAAAATTTTTAAAATTTTTCCAATTAATTTTTGAAACCCCCCCCCAAAAAAAATTAGTATAAATATACACACCTCTCACCACTCCCTCATTTTTACATATTCTTTCTCTCACTACAAAAGCACACATATTTCCTCTCACCTCTCTACAATTTTCGGCCACCCACCTAGGGTTCCGGCGCCGTTACTTTTTCCGGCCAACTTCCGGCGACTTCCAATAATTACACCACCTATCCCAAACGCTAGATCGGTATCTTGTGACCACGATTATGCAACGTACGCACCTTAAAACCTAACCACGTGCCCTAGATCTTGAAAAATAGATCCGAATATTAGGGTTTAAATGTTAACAAGTCGTGCAAGGGTCAAGCATGGATGAATACGAGTTGTACTCGTAAAAGACTTCATCAAGACCCTCGTATCCATCTCTTTTCTCACGGTAACCCCACGACCTGTTTTATGTTTGTGTTATCTCATTTAAACGATTTTATATGATGTGTTTTCGTGGACTCTAAAGATGTTGTAACAATATTTAAAATATTTCGTGGGATACAACGTACATAAAAACCTGTTTTGATTTCGTTTAGGATGGTAAAACCATGGTTCAAAACTGATTTGATTCTTGTGTTATTAATTAAATTCGTGTGGTATTAAGGTTTCAATGATCCGATTGGTTGTGGGTTTTGTGTCCAGTTTTGTCCTCGAGATTAACTCATCGAGTCAAAGGGACTCACTGAGTCACGAGTCGGGTTAGCTCGTTAAGTTGGTAGACATATTAGTTCTCGAGTCAGGGGTGACGGGTCATGGCAAAAGCAAGACGTTTGTTTGTTGTTTGCGTTATCGAGTCAAAATGGTGTGTGAGTTCCATGCGTGGCCTCAGTTTGGTTGATTGGACAAGAAAAACAGTTTTCATTTCGTAGTCCATTTGGTTAATCTTTAGCTTAATATTGTTAAGTGTTGTTATAGTATTGTTTTGGGCTAGCGAAAAGATAGTAGTATGAAATGGTGATTAACGGGTCGTACGTGTTACATGTTTGGTATAAGGCGAACTAGGCACCAAGTAATACTTTAATCGGATTTGGTAAATGTAGTCGATAAGTGGTAAAAATCATTGTAACATGAACTATTGAAACTAGTAAAACTCGATAATTAGCTATAAGACGTAATTTGTCGTTAACATGGAATATTGGGACTATTAAAGTGGCAACAGGTATAAGACAATGAGCTATTCGAGGCATGTAACGGGCATATTTGACTTATCAAATTGTTAATAGCGGACTCGAGCTATGTATAAGATATTACGATAAACTTTAACAACTAACTACGTAATTGATAAATGATATTGGGTATTACATATGAATTATAAGATTTAATACCATTTATAAATTTAGAAAACACTTGATAACAAGCAAGTTATTTATAAACGGGATAAAACTATTAGATAAACGATATTAAAACTAGCCAATAATGAGCTAGTTATTTATTATATGGCGAGATGTTTAGATTTATATTGTCGACAAATAAGGTTTTATTTATTAAAAACCCTTATTAACTACAATAATGACTCGTGTTTTATAAATGCAAAATATCTTTCATAAACTTTTGATAACGATTATATTTATTAGTAGGTGGTACTCTACTAAACGTTTTGGTTTAAAAGGGGTTTAGTATAATTGTTTTTGCGATAAAACTAAATATTCCGTTTTCACATCTGAGTTGCTATCAAAATTATATAACTATATATATTATTGACGGATATAGTTTAATTTATTATAAACCCTTATTGGATACGATGGTAACTCGTGTTTTATAATATATGTTAGCCTTTATAAACTTGTTTGGAAATATTATTTTGATAATATAACTTATTGAAGTCGTACTGGTTTGGAAACGTTGGAATGAATGAACGTGTCATTTATAGTACACTATTTACTAAACCTTACGTGAAGTAATTTCGGGTAAACTCGTATGATTATGAATAACGATTGGGAAACCTTTATTTATTGAGCGATAAATGGAAACTTGCCTTTTATTATTGAATATGTATGTTTGGGAATTGTTGGGTCAATAGTCGAAACTTATCAATTAACCTATTTATGTTACATAAATAGTTGTCGTCATTTCCTAGTCTTTGACTAGCTTGACTATTGACAGTATTTCTTAACTTGGTCGATGTCTTTTCCTTTTTGGTGTGAGTTATGGTCTGTATGTCTCGATGTTGTCGATGATCCACGAAAACTACAACACATTACTTTCTATTGATTTCTTTATCGTATGAGCCGTATTCTAAGAATATCGTATACGCATTAGGTTGTGTCACAACTATTCTATTGTACTCGTCCTACATTCTTTTAGATGCCATGGAGATTTACCTTTGATGCCACCGTGTCAATAGTGAATAGTGCATTGTTGTCGTGATTACACCTGTTATCTTCTGCTATTGTTTATTCGCATTCTTTGTGGCAAAGGTGAGTTTCATAGCCCCACTTTTATCTACGCTTTTAACTATATTGGGGTGAGAATCATGCTACTATTTTTGGACCGTGAAAACTATTTGGATTTGCTTATATGCTTGACTGCTTAGATAGATGTCTGGGTAGTTGTTGCCTTAGTTTAGGTTTAACCGTGCCTAACTAAGAATAGACTTCTACCCGACCCAGTCCGGGTTGGCAATTGTTCTAGATTTTGCCACGACAAAGTCTTGGACTAGAGTCGTTGGTCGAGTAATCCCTAGATGCGGATATGATTGGAGATCCGGATAGGATCGGTGTGTGCAAACGGTATTTAACTATCTTAGGTCTTGCATAGCAAATCAACTCTCATCGTCCACTATGATTTCGTTGAACTTAAACCTATGAACTCACCAAAGTAAGTCGACCTTTTAGTATGATTTCTCGTGACTTTGAGAGATGTATGGAATACGAATCGGTGGAAGCTTGGCAAGAAGGCGGTTCAAGGATCATTTCGATTAATCGATAAACTTTGGGGACCTATCTTATTAAATCATGTTTTGGGCCTAATATTTACACTTTTTAACTAAATGTTTTGAATAACCAATTTTGGGATTTGATTTGAATGATAAATGACTATCTTTTTGCTATACTTATGTGCGATACCAATCCAATAGTAACGCCCCGAAAACTTGATTAAGTCTTCCGCTGTACCGAGATTTGGGGGTGTTACACCGCTCCTCCTGCAAAACCAACTTAGCCATTAAATATTCGAGGGGAGCATCCTTGCAAGCCTCCAGGAAGTCAAGCAGGGGAAACGGAACATCGCTCAACCGCACGACAGACTCGCGGTAGCGCTCCTTGGCCTGGGGATCATAGGCTTTGATCATCTCTAGCTTAGTACCCGCAGCCCCGTGTACAACCTCGGCCTCCAGACCTTGTCTTAACCCTTCCATTATGGCCTTGCTGATACAATCTCCCAGACGGGTCTGCAGGTCCTCGGACTGCTTAAAATCCATCCATGCCATTCGGAAGCCATGTACGACCACCCATCTCTTACTCTCAACCGCAAGAAGGGTGCTTGGAAACAACTCCTCATCAAAATCACAGTTTAGATCTGCTAACCTTTGAACCAACTCCGCCAAACGACCATCATAGGTACTCCGGACCTCTTGTTCACACTCTTTTAATTTCTCCCCCAAAAAAACAACCTCTTTCACCTGCTCCCTCAACCCATCGCAAACGGCAGAAAGCCTAGCAACTTGACCCTTCAGTTCCGCATTAGTAACGGTCAAAGTAGCCAACTGCTCAACCTTGGGCGCAATCATGCCCTCCAGCTGGGCCACACGATCGCAGAGCTTTCGCACCTCTTCTGACTCAGATTCCAAAGTACTAACACGCTCGCGAAGGCCCCTTGCCTCCGCAGACTTCACCTCTAATTCCAAAGACTTTCTCCCTCAAACTAGCTATCCGCTATCCTCCTCTCCAACCTCTTATTCAACTCGGGCGCCCGTTTAACTCAAACTCCAAACCAGACCTTTCGAAGACATGCATGTCATTGCAGTTGATCACGTTATACCGATCAAGTAAATGTGTGTGAGGCATGTTGCGCAAAGACGGACAAACAGCCAGGAGTTGAAAGGTTATCCACTAGACTCCACAAACCCGTGGATCATCCATGTAGAACTCGTTGGTTGAAGTCGATAAGGTTTTAAAAGGTACCTTTTGGGGTCATTTAAGCCCTTATTCGATCACTTCAGATCCGTTATTGCTTAATATCGCTCCTTTTCACTTTTAGGTCTCTTGAAGGCAAAATGTCGGAATGATGCTTATTTGGACGAAAAGGCGCGAATATATGAAGAAATGGCCAAAGTCGAATCGAGACACTCAAAGTCATTGAACATAAGGCGGCGTCGGCCATCAAGATATCTCGACGACGCCGGAAGGAATTTTTGACGGTCGAGGCGAAATTTCATGTTTTCAAGGGACGACGTCAGTTCTAAAGGAGTAGGGTCGTTACTCGGGACGGCCTAGATGCGACCAAGACGGCGTCGGAGTCAAGGGACTACACAAATATAGGTGGCCGTCGTAAGGTTTACGTGGCCAAGACGAAACCCTAACGACGGCGACACGGCGATCCGCGAAACATAAGGTGAGCACGTCGCGGATGTAATCTTATATATAGAATCCGAATTTTTCGGTTTAGTGTGTAGTCTTTTGGAGTAAAACCCAAACCGAACCAAGGCTTTCTTGTGCAGTATTTTAGGGTTCTAAACCCTATTATACATCAAGATAAGTATTTACTTCATTAATTTAATTATGTCTTTGATTATTTGTGTGTATGCTTGCATGTTCTCCATGTCCCGCTAATTTATTTGTGTGTTTGCTAGGGAATATGAAACTTAATTATTGAATATTGATTGGTTGATACTTATCTTAGTTGACTAATGATCTAGAGTGCGCTAGATTATTCGTTGTGTACTTAATGCTTGAAATTTCTTTGTGAACTTTAGAATATAATTATCTAGGTAATTGTAGGATAAAGTATTCAAGGACAACCGTAGAGTAGGCGTCTATAAATCACTAGAGGATTTGTAAACAAGACCCTTTGGTAGTTTCAAAGAGTTAGGGAAATAAGCACGCCTATAGCCTTAGAATCACAACGCAACTAGGAATAAGGACGTGACAAATCAACCATCAATAGGAGATAATTAAGGAGTAGTAAACCTAAGTAAACACATTTTAAACTATCATGCGAGTACACATCAATTAGACATAGACTATCACAACCTTAGCTTAGATAATTAGATAATAGTAGAGTAATCGGTAGCAATACCAACCCCAAATCCAATACCGAGATTCGTGCCTTTTCATTTTCTAAAAAACATAAAAGATAAAAATAATCTTCCTCAACCTCAACCTTAGCGTAGTAACTTCTCACTAGCATTCCTATTCCCCAGAGAACGATATCAATACCGTGGCTTACCCTAATTACTACACTACAACGATTAGGTTCACCGCCTAGGGTGTTATAAACTTGCTCAAGAAAAGGAAGTTTCTTGACCCCGAACGACGCGTGTGGCGTTATCAAGTTTTTGGCGCCGTGCACGGAATAGAATAGCTAGTTAGTAGTCCACCTCGCTTAGGTTTCTTTGCTTGATTCCTATCAAGTAAATTTTTCTCATTTTTAGCTTTCTCTTAGTCTATCCCCTCTTCGTGACCTTTGTTCGTAACACCCATCACTTTTCACCATGGAAGGTGACAACCAACCACCACTCATCAACCCACCACCAAACGACCCGCTAAGAGCCCGTGACTTTGGTGAGTACTGAGACAAACCACCTAGGTTATAGGAACACCATTGAGCTTCCCGACAAGCCCAAATTACGGCCTCATGATCCGACACCATCCGGTTGGTGCAAAACGGATGTGCATTCCATGGACTTCGTTCCGAAGATCCAAATCGAGATCCGAGGATTTCCTCAAAATTGTCGATTCCATCGACCTTGATGCTACTACTCGGGAGACCCAGCGCTGCGTCTCTTCCAATTCTCTCACGGGACCAAGCTAGTAATTGGCTTGAGCGACTTCCACGGCCCATCTCAAGTTGGGATGATCTTACTTCTCGCCTTGCTCAATTTTTCCCACCGGGAGAACCACTAAGCTTAGGAATGACATCTTGATGTTCCAACAACGTCAAGGTGAATCTCTCTCGAAGCATGGACCCGATTCAAGGACTTACTTCATAAAGTCCTCATCACGGCATTGATCTTTGGCTCCAAGTCCAAATCTTTATGATCATGTCAACTTTCCCACTAAGCGATCCATTGACCAAGCGGCGGTGGAAAACTTAGTGATCTCACCGCGAAGAATCATGGGAAATAATAGAGGACCTTGCCCTCTATGACAACGAAAGTTGGGATGACCCCGTGAACTTCCCAAACCGTCAAGGCAATCTCCTTGCCTCCTCCCGACCGTAGGATGATTGAACTTGAAGATCAAGTTAAATTCCTCATGAGTTCCTACAAAAATCCTAAGTCTTCACGACAAGTGAATCAAATCACTCTACCTTGTGAGTTATGCGGTGGTCCCCATGACACTCGTGATTGCTCAAGGCCTCCGAACAAGCTTTTATGACTCGCCTCCATACGTACCGACGGAGCGGGAGATAAGTGGTACACTTTCAAACCCGAACAAAACAACTTAGAAACTCACACAACCCTCATGGAGAAATCACCTAATCTTAAGTGGAACCAAAACTCAAGCACACCCCAAAGCTCATCTAGTTCGCCTAATGATTCAATTCTTCTAATACCGGAACCCCAATATTGAAGCAATTGCATCTAGATTTTTGTCATCCCAAGAAACTCGATTGAATAAGCTTGAAGCGAGTTTAAGCAAAACAGAGCGAGATGACAACCAAGCTTGATGCCCTCTTAAAAGCCTTCAATGAGCGGGAAATTGGAGCACTCCCAAGTGATACCATAAAGAACCCAAAAGTGAATTCGATTGCATCAACTTCATGTTCTAGTTCATCATGGAGAACACACATTCATGCCCCTCTCACCCAACGGTTCACTCGGTAAATGCTATCAAAAGGGTTCAAGTCATCCAAGAAATACCAAGGCCGGCACCTTTGGTAAAACCTACTCCCGAGAAACCCGTTAGCCAAGAATCCAAACCTAGTTTAGAGGAGGAGTACAAGGAACTCTATCAAGAGAAACCAATTCTTGAAGTCTTAGCTCATGCACCTTATTATAATGCTTTAAAAGAAAAATATGAGTTAGAACTTAGGCTTGGGAAACATGGGTCCGCCTTTGTGCGAAACAACGTACCTAAGAAGTTAGATGATCCCGGCTATTCACTCTTCCGTAGACTTGGAACTTCCAAGCCACTCGATGCTTTAGCCGATTTAGGATCATGCATCAATCTCGTTCCGTTGTCCCTTCATAAGCCTCAACTTAGGTAAAATTGAACCAACGGAAACTATCTTAGGATTAGCGGACGGTAGTATAGCACGTCCGGTTGAATAATAAAGGACATGGTAGTACATGTAGGAGAGTTGACTCTTTTGGCCGACTTTCATGTGCTAGACATGAATAAGGACCCGACATGCCCATTACTAGTTGGAAGAGGATCTTTAGCTACCGCTAGTGCCATCATCGATTGTAAGATGTCCAAAATAGTGGTAGGAGAGGGGAGTGCTAGATCGGGTTTACGATGTCAAAGGCATTCGTACTACAAGGATGAGGAAATCCCACAAGAGATTAGGTTGAATAGAGCCTTCTCGATATGGACCTTGGATTGAGAAGAACATCATAGGCCCCCAAAGACCTTTTACCTAGATAAGGCCTTTGCTAGTGTAGCAACTTTCCAAGAACAAGAATTGGCTAGGGATATAGAAGTGAACCCGCTCGAGGACGCCTTAGTATTTAGGAAGATGACCGAGTTCCTAGGATGCTTGCCGTTAATCTTGTCATGAATAAATGGATAGTTGAGAAACCGAACACATGTGGAATTGGAATAGAACGCTTAGCAATGGTAATGGAAGGTGGCACATTAGGATACAAATCTATGATCCCGATGGTGAGATGTTTGAAAAGGCATATTTAACCGAACGTACTACTAGGAACTTAAATGATAAGTTTGATCCCTACGACATTGTTGAGGATAGACTTACTTATATCGGTACGTAGGAGTAGGACTACGAGTCTAGCTACAAGACTCTTAAATAAAGAAAAGCGCTTCGTGGGAGGCAACCCATGCTTAATTGTTTGCTTGTTAGTGTCATATATCTTTTATTAATTGTTTGTCCTCATGTTTGAATTTGTAAAAATGCTTTATTTTGTTTTTAACCTCGTCTTAATTACATATAAAGGTATTTCACATAAAGGATAAGTGTAGGGAGGATTACACACGTTTTCATAAGAAACGTGAACATGAGAATAACAATTAACTAAAAGATATATATGTTTGTTTGTTCGAGTCAAATGCTTGTATCGAGTCATAATGGATGTTTTTGCGTAAGTTTTTCCGATTCTAAAGATGCAAATTTTCCGTAATTTTTCCGGAAAATCGCACCGCTTTTTGTCGGGAATACCGACGGCGTCAGATTGCAACTTGTGGCGTCAGAAGGAATAAAAACATCACTTACTTTTTCTCGTTTTTCGAGCTACTTGTAAAATTTTGAATTTTCCGGATCTTAACTTTCAAAACAAATTCAGAGACATCCATTCCACAAGCATTATATCCTAGTTTAAATCGAGTCTTATGTATATTATTATCACGATTTCTACGAAGGTTTCGTTTGTTTTCTTCTAGTGTGCGTGTTTAGTTTGTCAAGAAGAAGTTACACAAGTTTGGAAGGAGTCTTTCACGCAAAAACTCTTCTTGGAAAAGATTTAACCACCACTTTTACGGATCCTACCGAGCTAATCGGGGAGTATTAGTTTCTTTCGCTTTTAATTACCTTCTATTATCATAACTTTGATATTTTCGGGAACATTGGGGACAATGTTCAGTTTTAAGTGTAGGGAGGAAAATAAACGGAACTTTGAAACTATGCTTATCCTTGACTATTTGCTTTGTCCAAGTGTATTTGTGTAATAAACCATGAGAAAATGTAGGTTAGGATAATTTTAGCCAAATTTAAAATTTTTCAAGACGATAAGAGTGGGCCATTAGTCTTAACAAAAGCGTCTCATGGATAGGAAGTTGCATGACTAGCACAAAACCCTTTACCACCTAAATTCCACCAAAATGCGAGGATCGCCCTTAGATTAGTAGGAATTAAAGCATTCATCTTTAATGCTTAGAGTGTGAACCGGTAGTATATTAGATTCTAGAACTTGTTTTGTGATGCATTCGAGATCGCTAGTGAGACTACACTTGTGTAGTTAGGATTAACTAAATGATAAGAGGCATTAGGATAAACCCTTGTTTGATACCGTAATATAATTACTTCTTCCACCTCGGTTGAGTAATTCCCCACACCCTTTGCGATGTACTCATCTTTAGTACACGATACCCTAGTTAACCCTCGAGCCTATCCTTTTCGCGGTTCTCGTGATGTTTCGGTTTATCCGGATATCAATGAAGAGCATTGTTTACACCCCACCCCAAATATACACCCAAATCGCCTTAGCCTACCTTTATTGCACTCACTTTTAGTGCAAATTTATGTTATCACCCAAAACCCTTAGTTCAATTATCCGGTTGCTTGCATGAGTTGCTAAGTCGAGTCATATCCTTTGTATACTGATTTTGGGATGATTGGGATTCATGGGAAAAGTTAAAGTTTATGAAATATAGGAAGAGAACGTTAAACTCAAATTCCCTTTATTTGCATAATAATGTACTCCAAGTGTTTTGATCTTTTCAATTCGGGTCAAATTAGTGTTAGAGTAATAAAACTCAAGTGTAGGGATGTGTCTATAAATCCCTATCATTTTGATGTACCGTAGAGGATGGTAGAGTAAAAGTGTATGCAAAAAAAAAAAAATAAATAAAAAAAAAAAAAAAAAAAATAATAATAAAAAAAAAAAAAAAAAAAAAAACCATACGGGCTACCATCCTACATCTATCTTTTAAATTATGTTTGTTTATTTTCGTTGCCTAGAGTTTTAGAGTGTCGAGTCTTGGCTTAGCAACGCCATTCTTCAGATACTTGCAACATAGAGATTTTTGACTATCCACCACTAAATAGCCTATCCCACCAAACCCTTCATTTCCTACCGTAGCCTAACATTACAACCCTTTAAAAGACCTCTTTGATAGTCTTTCCTAGGTGCTTACGCCAAAGCGACTGAGGTTTGATCTATTCTCAAGCCTATGGTAATCTATGTACTAGGACCGTTAATGAGTGTTTATCTTCCATTTCCGATTTGTTATATTTCATATATACACCGAGAGAGATGTGAGTATCCAAACACCCCATGTGAGGTGCTAGTATGTACTCCGTGCTTGTTATGACTTTTTGGGGCTTATATGTGTTGTGAACCGTTTTGAATGAATGCTTCATGACCCCTAACTTATAAATTAATTGGCTAAAAGCACATTTGTTGAGGACAAGCAAATACCAAGTGTAGGATATTTGATAAGGTTTTAAAGGTACTTTTTAAGGGTCATTTAAGCCCTTATTCGATCACTGTATCCGTTATTGCTTAATATCGTTCCTTTTCACTTTTAGGTCTCTTGAAGGCAAAATGTCGGAATGATGCTTATTTGGACGAAAAGGCGCGAATATACGAAGAAAATGGCCAAAGTCGAATCGAGACACTCAAAGTCATGAAACATAAGGCGACGGCGTCAAGATATCTGCGACGCCGCGGGAAGGAATTTTATGACGGGTCGAGGCGAAATTTCATGTTTTCGGCGGACGTCGTCAGTTCTAAAGGAGTAGGCCGTCGTTACTCGACGGCCTAGATGCGCCAAGACGGCGTCGAGTCAAGGGACGGCACGGTCATATAGGTGACGCGTCGTAAGGTTTACGTGGCCAAGACGAAACCCTAATGACGGCGACACGACGGCGCCACGAAACATAAGGTGACGCCGTCGCAGATGTAATCTTATATATAGAATCCGAATTTTCGCTTTTAGTGTGTAGTCTTTTGGAGTAAAACCTAAAACCGAACCAAGGCTTTCTTGTGCAGATTTTAGGGTTCTAAACCCTATTATACATCAAGATAAGTATTTACTTCATTAATTTAATTATGTCTTTGATTATTTGTGTGTATGCTTGCATGTTCTCCATGTCCCGCTAATTTATTTGTGTGTTTGCTTAGGAATATGAAACTTAATTATTGAATATTGATTGGTTGATACTTATCTTAGTTGACTAATGATCTAGAGTGCGCTAGATTATTCGTTGTGTACTTAATGCTTGAAATTTCTTTGTGAACTTTAGAATATAATTATCTAGGTAATTGTAGGATAAAGTATTCAAGGACAACCGTAGAGTAGGCGCCTATAAATCACTAGAGGATTTGTAAACAAGACCCTTTGGTAGTTTCAAAGAGTTAGGAAATAAGCACGCCCTATAGCCTTAGAATCACAACGCAACTAGGAATAAGGACGGACAAATCAACCATCAATAGGAGATAATTAAGGAGTAGTAAAACCTAAGTAAACACATTTTAAACTATCATACGAGTACACATCAATTAGACATAGACTATCACAACCTTAGCTTAGATAATTAGATAATAGTAGAGTAATCGGTAGCAATACCAACCCCAAATCCAATACCCGAGATTCGTACCTTTTCATTTTCTAAAAACATAAAAGATAAAAATAATCTTCCTCAACCTCAACCTTAGCGTAGTAACTTCTCACTAGCATTCCTATTCCCCAGAGAACGATATCAATACCCGTGGCTTACCCTAATTACTACACTACAACGATTAGGTTCATCGCCTAGGGTGTTATAAAACTTGCTCAAGAAAAGGAAGTTTCCTTGACCCCGAACGACGCTGCGTGTGCTATCGAAGCCACCTTGGAATGTAGGTATTTTTAGCCTCCTCGGTATCCACAGACATAGACTGGTAGAAGTCCTCGTCAGATGCCGCGGGGCGGTGGATAGTCTGCTCCGATGGAGGCGACTCCGCCTCAAAGCCACTTTCTTCATTATGGGGTGGTGGCTGAGAAGGTCCGGACATATCAGCGTCCAAGTTTTCAAGAGGAGCGCTGGTGGAAGTCTTAGAGGCAGCATCCAGATCTGCCTGCTGAAGAGGAGAGGCTTCGGAAGAAGCAATGGTGGTCTCCAGTTGTTTGGGTCCGGAGTCGGACTCATCATGAAGCTCCACAATGGGGACAGGCCCCGAGGACGTACCTCCTGCACAACCAAGAACACTTAGGTTTTTCTTCTAAAAAAAGAGAGAAGGCGGCGACATAGCACAATAACTAAGCGGACGGGGACTTACCAATAGCAGTCCCTGAGCCTTGCTCTGGCACAGGAACATTCCTCTTTTTCTCTGCCTGCTTAGGATCGGCATGAATCCTCACCCTCTTCTTCCTAGTAGCTTTGTTGGCCTTGGCCGCCTGCATGGAATCCACTATGGTCTCCTGGACCAAGGTGATCAGATTTTCTGTGGGCTCTATGACGCGCCCTGCGGTCTCCTCCTGAAGGGTCTTCTCACCTTCCTGCAGAGTTCTTTCTCCGGAGACCACGGCAAATGGATCCACCGATGAAAAAGACAATTGTTAAAATTAAACAATAACAAGGATAAACGCGACAAACCCTAGAAAGAAAACCCACCCTCGATTCGACACCATAGCGGGACGGGCCGTCGTCATCATCCCGTGCGCTAAGGCCCACTCATGATAAGAACGGCTCGATATTTCTTGAAAGGAGCACGCCAGATCAAGAAGTGTATCAAGAAGGACAATAGGTTCAAATCCACATCATCATCCGATGGGGATCACGGTTAATCGACTCGTTATCATTCCATGGAATTGATAACGGAAAGACAACACAACCCGTAAGAAGTCTCCTTCCAGCTTCTTCACAGAGTCAAAGGCGGTATGGCATATCGAACAACTAATGTCTTAGGACCCTTCCGTTTCTAGGTCATCCATCCATCCTTCATCCCGGAATAATAAAATTTCCTAAATATAGCTACGGTGGGAATGCCACCATGGACGCGGCATAGGATCTCAAAATGGCTAACCCTAGCCGCGGCTAAAACGGACAATTGGGACAGGTGGATTTGAAAGTACTCTAAGACACTACACAGGAATTTGGATAGAAGGATTCTGAAGTTACAAAACACAAAGAATCTAGTATATACACCTACTTTACCCTGGGGAGCATCCCTAATGGTTTCGTTTGGGCTAGGAAGAAAAGGATGTACAGTGTCAGGGATGTGATATTTAGAGCAAAACGTATCTAAATCTTGTTGGGACAACTCACACATAAAATCGCTAAGAAGTTTCCTAGCCATGACAGAAAATAGGAGAGGGAAACCTAACCCGAACAAAGAATACGCACGAAAATAGACTTTGGTAGCTTTTTTCTTTTTTACTCACGAAGAAGAAAGGGCAACAGTAACCAAGGGGGTAAAATGAGGGGTATTTATACCCTCTACAAGTAAAACTAACCGATCAATCGAACGGTTGAAAAAGCGCCACGTCCTCGATCCCTATCCAATGGCTCAGATTCACCTAGATCAATGGATGAGATGGGAGCAGCCAAAACGTCACGTCAATCAGAAAATACGCGGTCAGAAACGATTCGTGACTCCCTAGGAACAGTTGTAACGCCTATCCGTTACATTAGTGGAATATACAGTCAGCACTGATGAGGATAACCCGCGGGGCACCCAACCGCGGATGGGGAAAACGACTTAGTCTAGAACACTTGTCCTGAACCAACAATCATACTAGACTGGGGGGACTTGATCACGTATGATACCCCCGACACTTAAAAGGGTTAGACGCGAACCAGGAACGCAACCCACTAGACCGAATCACTCAAGCATTGTCCATACCGCATGGTACCACCGGATGGGATGTCAACCATGGATAGGAGACACTTCCGGAGGAAGCCCCATCCGCGCCCATACAAGGGTAAGGAATCTCACCTAGGATGGGGTATCAGAACATGCGCCCCTAAAAGGAAAGCGGGTAAGTTCCCCCAAAACCATCGTTGTCATGGCAACGAGACAAGCTCTGAGTTGACTTACGTCATTTCCCACTTGTAAACTATCACTCTCATGCCCCGTGACCATGAGAACACGACAGAAAGGTCAACCATATAAATAGGGGTTTCACCAATGATCAAACGGTAACACACACTCAATCTCTCTCTAGAACTTACTTTATCTCTCTAAACCCATACTTACTCTCACGTCGGAGGTTGACCGCGGAACCCCGTTCCGCGGTGAGACTAACGGTGTCTACTTTCTTAGCAGTTTTTAGCCGAGATTCATACTTAGTACAAGATCTATCCTCCGAGGAGTTAGCATACACTAATCTCTGCAGGGGAGCGCCCAAATTTGTATTAACACAAGACATGATAAACAATGCGTACGTCTTCTTTTGACAATGTGTATTGGAAAATTGGATAATCGTCGATCAACAATTCGGTCGATACTTATTTTCATAACTACGTCCAAAATCCATCTTCAATTC
The DNA here is from genome assembly GCA_022545495.1 of Chrysanthemum lavandulifolium. Taxonomy (NCBI): domain Eukaryota; kingdom Viridiplantae; phylum Streptophyta; class Magnoliopsida; order Asterales; family Asteraceae; genus Chrysanthemum; species Chrysanthemum lavandulifolium. The sequence goes on from CM040243.1 coordinate 67,779,052, forward strand.
CACGCACATAAATGGGACTTGATAAAATGGTCTAAGCTTACCAGGGCCGTCTTTAAGGGTGTGCAAGTTGAGCGACTGCTCAGGGTCCTATAATTTTTTGGACCTCAAAATTTGTCTCGTTAATAATTATATGCATGTGTAGACATATTTTTCACGAAGAAAAAAATATTTAGATGAGAAAATATCTTAAATGAGTTATATGTTAGAACGTTTAGATAACTAATTGCACTATATCTTATAAACGGTGACACTTTATATATAATATTGTTAAACGAAATGCCTCATTATATAATTTCGTACAGGACTCTAAAAAATTTCGCCGATTCAAACGACGGCCCTGAAGCTTACCTTAGAAGGTCGGAACCCTAATTATAGTAATTTTGATATATTATTTTTCCTTTGATATATATGATGTTCGATCAAACGAAAATGTACTTAAAAAAGGCACTCGGTATATATAGCAGAAGGCCGGTATCAGTTTAGCTGTTATGCGCCTTCTTCATATATGTATCATTCTTGTTAGTATAAGATAATTTGTATTAAATTTATTACGAATAAAGCTATATGTCATCAAGATTCTGTAAATTTGAGTCTTTACTCTTTTAGACAAGCTATGACCGGTCTAAGAGCTTTGAGTTATTCAAGTTCTCCGTCACTGACATTGCATCATCATTGCTTATGCTTTTACGCTTGGGCTTCACCTTTTTCACACAAGCTCAAAAGAGAATTTGACGAATAACGTGCGCATACTGATGCCAACAACGTTGTTTGAAATCTAGATTTTCAGCTTCAATGACAATGGGTGTGTTTGTTAAAGTAGTAGTGAGCTGTGAGCAGTAACCACAGCCCACCGCTTACTTCTCACAACTTATTCAAGAAACATTAGAAAACTGAGCATTTCTAAAAAATAGCAAAGCTCACTGCTCTTTTATTAAACGACTACTAAAAATAAAAATGCTCATTGCTCACCGCTCCAAAAAGCTTCACACCGCTCCGTGTCAAACATACCAAATATATTACTTTTTTCTAACGACATTTTCACTACAAAAGTTTATGATAAACGCTTTCTTAAAAATCATAAAATTGAAGACCTCTCTTCGAGATTAAAAATTTCGAATATTTTAAAAGTGTTGTGACATTTAGAGTTATAATTTATGGTGGCTTGTAGTGTACTTCTTCTTTTTCGCTTCATTACTTGTGTTTCGGTGTTAATCGTGTTGGTTTTGGTTTAGCTTCTTAATATTTTATGTGTTACTTTTGTTTCTAGTTAGGCTTGGTTTTCTATCGGTGTTGTGAGGTTTTAGTGTTTTACGTCTATGGACGATAGTTCTGACCGGGCAGAATGGGTCGGCCTTTACCGACAATGCCTACTTCTACGCCTAAACCCTAATCCACGCCCTATAAATACATGGTGGATCTCCTCTCGAGGACATGATATATGTGACGATAACATGACAGTTACTCTAACCCTAAATCATCACATCGCACCGACATTAACTCTGACTGTCGGAGGTGGACCCCGGCTATCGCCGGGTCCACTCCTAACGGTTCTCTTTGTTGACAGGTCTACTTAGGGCTCGAGAAGACGACTAACGGCCGAGAGAGTCGTCGAATCCACCCCGCACCAGATTATGTATCAACAAGTTGGCGCCATCCGGGACCACGAATAAACTATGTTTCGTGTTCTCATATTACCAAAAGCGTAAATCAATTTCTAAAGTCGGTAACTCTAAAACCTTTGCATTCTGCCATGCGTAAAACTTGCTTTACCATCATGTGAATTTAATATCTCATCTAAAGCACCTGCTTGTATTTAATAATGATGGCATGCATTTTTTACCCGCGTTAGGTCGTGCGTTAATTCGCGCACGATCGGACCTAAGAAAAAGTCCGCACGATCGGAGCTATTTTACCTTTTAGCGGCGAATTAATTCGCGCAGATACTGTTTTTACGGTTGGTATGCCTGTTCGCGCTTGTTTGTACTATCGAACGACGCAGTCACGATAAATCTACCCGCGTTAGGCCGTGCGTTCGGACATCTTCGCAGATTAGCTACGAGCGCGAACAATCACCACGATGCTAGTCAATCGCCATGAGCACACTGGATAAAGGCCGTGGTCATGTTATGTTCATCTGCGATCATCCACAAACGTTCGAGTCTATGCGGTCACGATAAATCCATATGCGTCTATTAGTCGCGGTCACGGTGCGCCCATCCGAGTTTTTTTTTTTTTTTTTTTTTTTTTTTAATAAAAACAATAAAAATAAAACAATTAATTATTTATGTAGTTTGTCAAACCTCGCGATAGGGAATATTCGACTACCACTTCTCTTATGTGTTAAGTTCACATGCTATGTGCTATATATTGCTTCACTTCATTCGGTTTTATATGTTTCGATTCGTGGCATATACTTTTAATATTTGCATTAAGTGTTTTACGTAGTATAACTAAGTTTAATGCTCCTACACAAGTAGCACCATCAAACTTGGGGCTACTGGTATATACTACCATTGTTTCCGTCTGCGGCCACGCAGTATATTTGGAAGCGGATCGTATGTAAGAAGTACCGCAAGCCCGGCACAAAGACGGATTTAAATATTCGCACCATCTTGCCGCAGGGAGACGTCCTCTGTCGGTTGTAAAGACGGATGTAATGCGCGCAGAAACACGCCTTCGTCGCACCTCTTTGTCGTGCACGCCGCACTTCGCCATGAAGCACGCCTTCGTCGCACCTCTTTGTCGCGCACAACGCCGCACTTCGCTACGTAGCATGTCTTCTCGTCGCACCATGTTGCGTCACTTCATCGGTACAAAAGGTACGCCTACCTGTGATGCAAGATACGGGTTCCACTTTCATCATTGTGAGACTCTCACAATCGCAATGTCATCAGCTACTCCCAACTATAGAATTACGTGTTCTTCTTACGGGTCTTCTTGTCACATCGTGGCGGAAACCTAGCATATGCGCTTAAACAGATGACGCCATGGGCCAAGTGCGCGATCGTCGCATTTGGGTCACAAGAAGATGGTCCGTCCCATGTGCACACTTGAGTTGCGCACACATGGGCCATGCCGTCATGAATAGAACTTAAGTCTAGCATAACATAGCCATGCACTATCTCATACTAGACTTGGGGGCTTGTGGACGATAGTCCGGACCGGGCCAGAATGGGTCAGCCCACCGACAATGCCCACTCTACGCCTAAACCCTAATCCATGCCCTATAAATACATGGTGGATCTCCTTCGAGGACATGATATATGTGACGATAACATGACATGTTACTCTAACCCTAATTCATCACATCGCACCGACATTAACTTGACTGTTGAGGTGGACCCCGGCTACGGCCCCGGTCCACTCCTAACGGGTTCTCTTTGTTGATGTGTCTACTTAGGGCTCGAGAAGACGACGAACGGCCAAGGAGAGTCGTCAAATCCAGCCCGCGCCAGATTATGTATCAACAACGTCTCTCGTTGTAAGGTTGTTTTTTCGTGTGATTTTTTTTGTAGGTTGTTTATAGTTTGTATCTTCTAACATTTTGCTCATTTTTAATATAGAGTTTGTCTAACCAATGCTTTTGAGACATTAGTTTAAACGAAATTGCTATTCATTGTCCGGGGGCAATTTCTAAACATTTAATATCTTCTTATAATTTCCATTTTTGATACCATCTTACATTAATTCACTTATTCATATTATGTAATGCCTATTTTACCCTTTTTTTATTTGAATTTTTTGATTAAATGTTACAAGAATAACAGACGGAACGGATTCTAGCAATTTGTACCGTTACATGTGTATCAAACGTATATCAACCACACATGTTTACCAAATACATATTTCTAGCTATCTATTTCTTTAAACATATAATCTTTCTATTTTTTTCTCAAGATACAATAAATATTTTTATTTAATTTGCTAACACTCAATTCTTATGACCATTTTTAATTTTCATATCTTTTTTCGCTATTGTATCGTACATATATCATGTTTACAATATTGAGATTTCTAGCTATCTATTCTTTTAAAGATATAATCCATTTCTTTTTTCCTCAAGATACAACAAATATTCTAATTTAATTTGGCTAGCAATTAATCCTTCTAATTATATTTTGGCGCCAAGTACCATGTGTATATATATGAGTTTTGTATTCTCTTACAACTACAACATTTTCAATTTCTTTCTCTCATTTCTTACATATCATATTACATCAAAGTTAAACATTCATGTTTTAGTGATATGCATATTTTTAAATGATGCATAACAAAGTTTCTTTTGATCTAAATGGAATTCCAACTTATTCAGATTCTATTAATATTGATTTAAATGAAATTATTTTTGGAGAAGATGAACAAATTATGCAAGATACTCTCGATAAACCATTTGTGGGTCAATATTTTCTTAGTGAAGAAGAAGCATTTGCATTTTATCAAAATTTTGTCAAAAAAATGGATTCTCAATTGTACACGGAAGGTTTAATAATAATAAAAATGAAGAAAAGACACGACGGGATTTTTACTGTCATCGCGAAGGAAAACCAAAGCCTAAAATGGTGGATTACTCAAAAGTACAAAGAAATCGGACGTCTTCAAAATGTGGATGCAAGGCGTATATGCGAATTACGTTAAGAAGAGAAAATGAAATTTTCCCGGAAGAGTGACAAGTCACTATTTTGTCTATGGACGATGTTCGGTTTTTTTACTTCATATCGTAGTATTAGAACGGAAGATGAAAAACGTATACTCTTGCTCAAAGAAGGTGGTTTGTCGATTAGAAAAATTATGCGTGTCATGGAGCTTGGAAAAAATGTAAGTCATGGACAACTATCTTTTCTTAGTAAGGATGTTCGTAACTTTTTTAGTAAAACTTATGAAAAAAGTTTTGGGTGCCAGCTTATCTTCGTGACTTGGGCGAAAATAAACATATAAATGGGTTATATCATATCAAAAAGTTTTGGGTGCCAGCTTATCTTCGTGAGTTCTTTTTTGGTGGCATGACAACAACAGGAAGATCGAAGAGTATCAATGCATTTATAAAAAGATTTATACCATCCAACACACGCCTAACTCAATACAAGTAAGTTATCATTCGAAATAATCTTTATGTTTTAGCTACAACATATACTCCATAATACTTTTCTTTTATCATAATTTAATCCATAACTTATTTGACTTTTAGGTTCACCTTGCAATAGAGGATATTCAACAAAAAAAAATACATGATACTATGTTGGTAAAATACAAAGGATCTAATTTGATTTCCCAATCACCACTAGAAGAGCAAGGCTATCAATTTTTTACTCACTTTGCATTTAAAAAGTTTCAAGAGGAGTTCGTACGAGCAATTCAATACACGGTTGTGGAAAAAACGTGTAATGTTTTTTCTGTTAAGCATCACAAGATATACAATATAACAAGCATGAGGTGGTATGGGATGGTAAGGTAGCTAAGTGTAGTTACAAAAATTTTGAATTTGTAGGTATACTATGTCTTCATATCTTAAGTGTTTTTCTTCACAAGGATTGTTTCGATATTCCTCTTGCGTATTTACTTTCTCGCTGGAGCCGTAAAGAAGTTACTTTGTCACAAGAAGTATTTTTTGAAAATTCGACATCTGTGAACAATGATGAAGTTTCAACAGAGGTGATAAAATTGGTTCAACGTCCACCAAAATCAAAACCTAAAGGACGTCCCAAACAAAGAATGAAAGGGGAATTGAATTGGCGAAAAAAGTACATAGTTGTAGCCTATGTAAAGGTGTTGGTTATAATATTAGCACATGCCCAATGAAGGAAGAACTCGTTGGTAAGAGTAATGGTATTTCAAGACATCCGGCGAAGAAGAAAAAACTTATGTTAGAAAATCAAGATTTGAATCCTATTTTTTCTTTGAAATATTGAGTATCGTAATTTGTTGAAGTTGGATTTTAAAATAAAATGTACGTTTGCATTCATATATCTATTATATATTGAGGAACACATTTCATATTTCTTAACATAATCACAAAGGAAAAAGCTAGAAAACTGTGATACATACTTTTTTTTTTAATTATTTGACTAACTTTGTTTAATCAATACTCGAATGTTTATATTACACTTTTTATGATCAAACAAAGTTGCCCAAGGAAGGAAGTACATAATTTCGCTACTGTTATTGTTGCAACATTTAATCAAATTGAAAATAAATGATTTAACTAAAAAAGGGTAGAATAGGCATTACATGATATGAATAAGTGAATTAATGTAAGATGGTATCAAAAATAGAAATTACAAGAGGATATTAAATGTTTAGAAATTGCCCATTGGGCAATGAATAGCAAATCCCTAGTTTAAATGATCAAACAAGGAAACTTGGTATTCATTAAATACAAAATCACATCTATTTAAAGCAATTTACAACTTTAATTATTTTGTATTAAATGCAGTTTTGAGTTTAAGAGAAAATTATTTGTTAAATTAATACACTTAACCAATTGCATTATAGCACTTGTTAGACAATCATTTAAATATAGGCAAAAATGCATATATATATCCCTCCCAAAGTAAATAATTGCATATATATCCTTTGTACAAGTTTTTTCTTCACATAGTACAATGGTTTTTATGCATGCTTTGGATATATATGCAATTTTGCATTTTCGGAAGGATATATATGCAAAAGCCCCTTAAATATATTATGTCGTTAAATAAAACTCTCATAAATCTTAGTTCCGCCCTGATTGTACCTATTATGTTTCCCATCATAAACATACGTGTTACACCCCGTGCCCGACTTGCCTTAAAGTTTTGATTTTTGAAACGGAAACGCTTGACTTTAAAGAACTTTTTATTACTCTTTGACCAACTGATAAAAATCTATTATCATACCCACCATTGAAATTAATTTTAAATGAAACTAGACTCAATTGCCTTCAAAACGACGGGTCACATGACTTCTAACGACTTACCGATTAAATTATATGATTTTTCGAAGTATTATGCCAAATACCTGTTTTGACCAATTTTCACAACGTACAACCTCTACCACTTCAATATCACATCAAACTTATCCAAAACCAGTATCATAACATAATAAACCATTTCCATAACTATTTGACCCGTTTACAACCCAAAATGGGTATAATTACACTTATTCCAAACACCCTTTTAACCATGATCATAAACACTTAATTATTCTATAACATATCCATTGACAACCAATTCAGTATAATCACTTTGACATACATTTTGACACTTGACTATACGTTATAACCCATTAATTGACCAACAGGGGTACAACATTGAATTTGAGCTCGGTATCTACCTAAGCTCCTATTTCCTTACCCAACATTATAACCTTTCGCATAACCAAACCTTAATCCTTAGTCCAAGCCATAGCATTATCACAAGAACCTACAAAGCATTATAACATTAACTGGTAAGCTTTCTCTTAGTAAGTAAAACGATCATAACATACCATTATACTTCAAACAACATATAAGCATCACATATATCAAAACACTTACTTCATAGGCTTTATACTCTAAGTCTTACTTAAGCACATAACATCAACTTACACAATAACACCATAGTTTCACTAAATATATTTATCGCATCACTTAAACATATCTCAAGTCTCCTGTTACTTAACACATAACATATATAACACATACATGTTAGAAATCCATATAATACCATGTCATCATCATTTTACTTACCTTAGCTACAAGCTAAGAATATCAAGTCATCATCATCATCTTCATCATCAACATCTATAATCTCCATATAAGCATTCTAGGTAAAATCACCATACATATAAACACTTAAACACATAACCAAAGAACTACAAGTGATGGTTATGCGACCATTAACTTACTTCTAAACATCTCTAATCATCATTATTATATGATGATCAAACCCATAAATCACTAACTTTAACCCATAAAAACTCTCGCCATCATATAAAACTTTAATTTAGCTCAAAACACCATTTACCCACTTTTCCTAAATTAGGGTTCATGAACCTTAATGTCCCAATTCATCCAATAACACTACTAACATCACTTACCTTATGTAGAAATCAAGCTAGAAGCTATCTCTTGAATTACAATACTTAACCCATCATCACATCATCATAAGCTTCATCTTCTTTGCAAACCGACACACACACAGACACATACACTAGACAAAATGAGAAGTTTATAGAAAGTGTAGGAATTCTCTAAGAAACTTATTAGTTAAAACTTTGCCTATTTGGCAATTTTGGTCCCTTTGTTCTTATAACCATTCATCCTTAGTACTAGAACAAGTTGGTTCTAGTGCTATTTTGAGGTTTTAGCAAGAATAGTCCTTGATGGGAGAATCTTTCCACATTAAGTCCTAACAGGATAAAACAAGGTTGTTCTAGTACTAAAATAAGGTGGTTCTAGTATTAGTTTCGGATTGTGACATGAATGGTCCATGCAGGCTATAACAAGGTGGTTCTAGTACAAAACAAGGTGGTTCCAGTACTAGTTTGATCATTTAGCAACTTAGGTCCCTCAAGTCCCTTTTCTTTCTACTTTGGCCACATTTAACCTTTTAGCTTATTTAACACTTTACAACTTTAGCCTTTTAAGTCTATTTTCATTATATATGTGACGCGTCATATTTTCTATAATCACATTAGACATTCTTCGACTATTACTTTGACTATTAGGTTTGACTAGCCAATCACGTAAAGTCTTAGTCAATTTCATCTAGGGTGAGGCCTATTTGTATCCAGGATACGGGTCTAACAATACGTGAACTATGAAAGATTCAGACATTAACTACTTAAACTTTTTTCCATAATTATAATTAACAAACATTTTAAATTGTAGAAATAGAAAGATTTGTGTGTTTCAAAGACTTGACTAAAGGTTTTCAAAATAACCTTAATTCAGTATTAATTGATGTTTTTCTTTTTCTTTTTCTTTTTTTTTTTATAATTTAAAATTCATTGGTCTCTTAATACGATTTAAGCATAAAATATCTTAAGTGTAAATGAAGTCTTTGAGTGAATAAATATTTAATGAAACATCTTCACAGTTCATGAGTGACTAAGAAAGTCTCACCACTTCCTGAGTAGGAACTCAACAAGTGAATTCCCTAAAACAAAAAGAAGATGATAGAGTTAGTGAGTACTGACTGCCACTAATCTCCTCAATAGAGGTGGCAAAATGTGCCCAAAAGCAAAAAGATGGGCTAAATGGGCAAATTTTTAAAAGATTTGGGCACATTTAGCCCCCTCCTTTTTTTGAAATGGACACATATAGCCCATTGAAATCTTAAATGGGCACTAACGGGCACATTTTTTTTTCTCAATTGTAGAACATTACGATCGTTTTAAAGAATTTTTTTTATATAATATATTTAAGTTTTTTAATATAAATAAGATATTACGTTTAATGAATTTATTTCGTCGTTGTAGGTCTTTTATTAACCGATTTGTATAACATGTGCCCGTTTAGCCCGCACCCGTTTAGCCCGCGCCCGTTTAAGCCCGTGCTCATTCTAGCCCGTGCCCGCCCGGCCCGCCTGTTTTGCCACCTCTACTCCTCAACAATAAAAAGAATTATGAACTTAGATATTTAGGAAAAAGGGTTATTAGCATAAAAAGGTATAATACTTGCCATTTTTTGTCATTGTATGTTACGTACTTTTTTTTCTCATCTTGACACCAACCTTTTGAATTCGTGCTATTGTGTGTACTTTGCGACTATTTCAGCCAAGAAAATGACCATTTTACCCTTTAAAATTTGAAAATTGTTAGGGTAAAATAGTCATAGAGTACACACAATAGCACGATTTTAAAAGGTTGGTGTCAAGTTGAGAACAAAAAAAGTACGCAACATACAATGACAAAAAGTGACAAGTATGATGCCTTTTTATGCTAATAACCTTAGGAAAAATATCTAAGTAACTGATAGTTGTTGGTATATGCTCAAGTCACAATAAAAAAGTATACAACTAGATGCACGTGAGCCTATAAGGTCACACATGTATTCACAGAAGTATCACTATTTGTAAAGTAATTATTGTAGTTACGTCATATATTGTCTGAGTAACTCGGGTTCAATTAAAGGGCCAATAATTACTTAGTAATTAGTGTTGGACTTAAACAAATGGATAGTGTTAATACAAATAAACCGTAAAAACGTTTGTTTATATTTAGCGATCTCGTTATGTTTTGTTGATAACAAATATAAAGTTATCATAAGTAAAATTATAAGAATACACGTTGTTTTGAAAAGTATATACATTTGGTCATTTACATAAAATGTTGTAATAAATAAATTGTTGTAAGATAATATGTAATATGATCGGTAATATCCAAGACCCATGACCCATATCCATGGAGCTAATCCATAACCCATGACCCATTACATGACATCATGCATGAAATCATGTTGGGTATTATCCATGACCTGTGACCCAATGTCCATGACCCATGACTCAAGACCCATGACCCATTGTCTTGATACATTGTATCTTGTTGGGTACCCTTGACCCAAAGTCCATGACACATGACTCATAACCCATAACCCGGTTTGCAACCCAAAATCCAGACTCTTCTGACCTAGACTGCCGGATCCTAGGTTTTGCACTGGCCGGATCCCTCGGGTGAGGGATCCGGCGAAACCGTGGGACAGAATGCTTTTGTGCCTATAGATAGTGAACCATTTCTTCATTGTTTCTCCCCCTTCTTCTTACAACTCTCTCATATATTATCTCACTCTCCTAACCTCTGATCATTTGATCATTCTAGTAGTTCTTCTATCTTTTGTTGTAATTCTCATATAGGTCCTTCACAATAGCGAGATCACGCTATACTACAAGTCATCCAAGCAAAGGGTCCTTGATTGATTTGTTCATCCACAAGATTTCTGTAGCAAGATCTTGTAATTCATATTTCACATAGTTGTTGTGTTATAGTTGTGTAAAGGTTTAGTTCTACCTCTTGGAAGAACTCGGTATTTAGCTTTGTACCGGAAAAAGTGTAAGCGACGTTGTGAGGCTTCTCCGCCAAGTTGAAGAAGCTTGTTGACATAGTGCTTGAACTCTCTAGTGGGGAACTCGGGGAGTGGAGTAGGGCAAGGAAGGTGTCCTTGTAGCCGATCCACTATAAATCACTTGTGTCGCTACTTTCTATCCTTTTACTTTACTTAATTTCTTTACTTACTTTACTTATTGCTTCATACTATTTATCCATCCACACGAATTCACATAAGATCAAATCTAAATTTGAAACTTAAATTAAAATCGGTAAAACTATTCAACCCCTCTTCTAGTTTTCCACAATTGGCATCAAGAGCAAGATTTACAAAAGTTTTAAAGTAAATTGTATTTTAAAAACTTTTTGATCACAATGAGTTTTGAAACTTATAGAGAAGGGCAATCTATGCAACGACCTCCACTACTTGAAACTAATAGTTTTATTTATTGGAAAAATAGATTTGGAACTTATGTGAAATATAAAGATATTGATCTTTGGTATATTATTGTTGAAGGTGACTTTTAAGCAACTGTAAAAGATGATAAAACCGGCAATGAAGAAAATATTTCTCATGGTCGTCTCACCGATGACCAAAAGAAAAAGCTTTCCAAAAATAGTGAGGCAAAAATGATTATATAATGCCTTACCTAAAAAGAAATTTGAAAGAATTTCTATGCATAAAACCGCTAAAGAAATTTGGAATTCGTTGGTTGTAACACACCAAGGAAATCAACAAGTTAAAAACAACAAAATTGATTTATTTGTTAAACAATATAAACAATTTTCAATATTAGATGAGGATAGTATTGATAATTCTTTTGCTAGCTTTAATACTATTATTACTTCATTACAAGCACTTGATGAGTCTTTTTCTAGACGTAATCATGTTAGGAGATTTCTAAGGGCGCTTCCATCAAAATGGAGACCGAAGGTGACGACCATTGAAGAATCCAAAGACTTGTCAATCCTCACTCTCGATGAACTCATAGGCAACCTAAAAGTCTATGAGCTCGTACTCGCTAAAGACTCCGAGGTCTCAAAGGAAAAGAAAAAGAAACATAAGTCTCTCGCTTTAAAGGCCAAGAAAGTCTCAAGTGATGAAGAAACCTCATCTTCGGAAAGTGAGGACGAAGAGTATGCAATGGCGGTACGTTCAAGAAGTTCTTTCGCAGAAAAGGAAGATATGTCAAGCAACCTTATGACGACAAGAAAGGGTTGAGGAAAAGCAAAGACGACAAGAAAGTGAAGGACGAACGCAAGTGTTTTAAATGCGGGGATCCAAATCACTTCATTAGTGAGCGTCTCAAACGTGACGAACAAAAGTTGTTCGTGAGTGGTTCGTGGGGAATGAGTGATGAAAAGAAGGAAGAAATTTGTCTCATGGCAAAAGACTCCAACGAGGTATCTTCCGACTCTCTATATTATAGTAGTTCATCGTTAGATGATGAATCCTTACATCTTGAATATGACAAGCTTTGCAAAATTAGTCTCAAGGTAATTAACAAAAACAAGATTTTGAAAAATAAAAATGAAATTTTATAAAAGAAAGTTCTTAAACTAAAAGACAAATTAAAGAGATTAGAAAAGGGAAACGAAGTAAGTAGTGAATGCAAGCTTTGTGTAGAACTTCAAACGTTAGTTGATCACCATGATTCTAAGATTGCTAGACTAAGTACTAATTACCTTGATAAAATATTTGATAGTGTTAAAACGGGTAATAACAAAAGGGTCTAGGTATTCGGGAACACATTGTGTCAACTAGCGATATTAAGGAAACACAATTCGTTAAAGCAATTGAAAAACACCAACGAAAGAAAGAAAAATAACGCAACCACCTCTTCTAGAACCGAATTTTTATTGTTAACAAAAGGAAACCAACCCATGTTATCTGTTAATACAAATAAACCGTAAAACGTTTATTAATATTTAGCGATCTCTTTGTGTTTTGTTGATAACAAATATAATGTTATCATAAGTAAAATTATAAGGATACATGTTATTTTGTAAAGCATCTACATATAGTCATTTAATACAAATTGTTGTAATAATTCATTTGTTGTAATAGTTTATTAGGATGGGTAAAAACCACAACCCATGACCCATACCCATGGAGCATATCCATAACCCATGGAGTTAACCCATACCCATTGTCTAGATGCATTGCATCTATTAGATACATTGTATCTATTTAGATACCCATGGTTCATAATCTAGGACCCATGACCCATGACCCATGACCCATAACCCAAAAACCCATGGGCAAACAAGAGCGTCTCACGGATCCATGGAGTTACACTAGACGGATCCCTCAAGCAAGGGATCCGTGGGATCCGTGCAACAGTGGCAAGAATTTGCCTATAAATAGAGAGCCATTTCTTCATTTTTACTCACCCTCTTCTTACAAACTCTCTCATATATTCTTACACTCTTCTAACAAAAGATCACTTGATCTAGAGAGTTGTTCTTCTTTCTTTTATTGTGATTCTCATATAGGTCCTTCTCTAAGGCGAGATCACGAGCATTCTACAAGTCATCCAAGCAAGGGGTCCTTGATTGATTTGTTCCTCCACAAGATTTTTGTAGCGAAGATCTTGTATTTCATATTTCACATATTTGTTGTGTTATAGTAGTGTTGGTTTGGTCCTCCGTGTTACGGACTCGGTATTTAGCTTTGTACCGGAAAAAGTGTAAGCAACGTTGTGAAGGCTTCTCCGCCAAGTTGAAGGAGTTTGTTGACATAGTGCTTGAACTCTCGAGTAGGTGACTCGGGGAGTGGAGTAGGGCAAGGAAGGTGTCCTTGTAGCCGAACCACTATAAATCGGTTGTGTCATTTCTATCATTTACTTTACTTGCTTTACTTGCATTACTCTTAGATCTATACTTTCTCTTCATCCATACGATTTCACATAACATCGAATCTAAAGTTTTGAAACTAACTTAAAATCGGCAAAACTATTCAACCCCCTTCTAGTTTTCCACAATTGGCATCAAGAGCTAAGTTTATAAAAGTTTTAAAGTAAACGGTATTTTAAAAACTTTTCGATCAGTATGGGTTCTGAAATTTACAAGGAAGGGCAATCCATGCAACGACCTCCACTACTTGAAACTAATGGTTTTATATATTGAAAAAATATATTCGAAACGTATGTGAAGTCAAAAGATATTGATCTTTGGTACATCATTGTTGAAGGCGATTTTGAAGCCACTACAAAAGATGAAAATGGAAATATAGTTAACACACCTCATGATAAACTCACCGATGATATTAAGAAAAATCTTTCCAAGAATAGTGAAGCTAAAATGGTTTTATATAATGCTTTACCCAAAAAGGAATTTGAAAGAATTTCCATGCTTAAAACCTCTAAAGAAATTTGGAATTCTTTAGTTGTAACTCATCAAGGTAATCAACAAATTAAAAACAACAAGATAGATTTATTTGTTCAACAATATGAATAATTTTCAATATCGGATGAGGATACTATAGATCATTCTTTTGCTAACTTTAATACTATAATTACATCTTTACAAGCACTTGATGAATCTTTTCTAGTCGTAATCATGTTAGGAAATATCTAAGGGCACTTCCATCCAAGTGGAGATCTAAGGTGACGGCAATCGAAGAATCAAAAGACTTGTCAATCCTCACCCTTGATGAACTCATAGGCAATTTAAAAGTCTATGAGCTTGTCCTCGCTAAAGATTTCAAGCCTCAAAAGTGAAAGAGAAGCACAAATCTCTTGCCCTTAAAGCCAAGAAGGTCTCAAGCGATGAAGAGAACTCCTCTTCGGATAGTGATGACGAGGAGTATGCCATGGCGGTAAGGGACTTCAAAAAGTTCTTTAGAAGAAAGGGAAGATACGTCAACAACCATATGACGACAAGAAAGGATTCCGGAAAAGCAAAGAGGACGAGAAGGCAAGGGATGATCGCGCTTGCTTTAAATGTGGGATCCCAACCACTTTATTAGTAAGTGTCCCAAACGTGATGAACAAAAAGCATTCGTGAGCGGTTCGTGGGGAATGAGCGAGGAGGAGGACGAAGAAATTTGTCTCATGGCAAATGACGAGGTATGTCACGAATAATATAGTAGCTCATCATTAGATGATGACTCATTGCATAATGAATATGATAAACTTTGCAAAATTAGTTTAAAAGTAATCAACAAAAAAAAGTTTTTGAAAAACCAAAATCAACGTTTAGAAAAAGAAGTCATTGAGTTAAAAGCAAAATTAAAACGTCTAGAAAAGGGGAAGATATCAAGTGGGGAATGTGAACTTTGTGTTCAACTTCAAACACTAGTTGATCATCTAGACTCTAAGATTGCTAGAATGAATACTAATACTCTAGATATGATATTAGATAGTGTTAAAACAGAAACAACCAAAAGGTTTAGGTTTTAGCAACTTGATGCGTCAACTAGTGAAAACAAAGAAACACAATTCGTAAAAGCAATAGAAAACAAACCACTATAGTCACGGAGTCACGGATCCCACAAAAGGGAACCGGCTAGTGTATGACCAGGATCCGTGGGTCTGCTCAAGCAAACAAGAGTAATAATATAGCTTCCTCATCTAGAACCGATTTTGTTATTGTTAATAAGAAGAAACCAACCCATGTTACTATTAGACAACCACCTCCAAGACAAAATCAAAGTTTTACAAGAAACAAAGGTCCATCATTTTCAAAACCGAACACATTTAGGAGACCTAATAATGTTTATCCGAGAAGTAGCCATCAAATGGGATAGAATCCTAATATGCAAAACGGTTTTCCATTTCAAAACTTTGCACCATGGAACGCATACTCACCTTTTTCATATATGTCTAACATGAATGGAATGTTTAACACTAATGGACCCATGAATAAATGGGGACCAAACTTTGAGTTAATTGTTTTCTTAGGTGTGCTTAAAGGTCGACCTAGATCCGGATGAGTGGATCAAGGATAGCGGGTGCACGAGGCACATGACCGGCAATAAAGATTTATTTTCCACATATGAATCCTTCAATGGAGGAAATGTGGTATTTGGAAATAGCAAAAGCAAAATCATCGGTAAAGGTACGATTTCTAACAAATCTCTAACCATTAACGATGTGTGTCACGAGAAAACCTAAACTTTAACCTCTTAAGTATAGGACAAATATGTGATAAGAAGTGCAACGTACTTTTAATGAAACCGTAGTAAGATATTGAAAACGGTATCACTATAGGTAGAGGAATTAGGAAACATGGAGTCTATGTCATTAAAATCGGTAATGAACCTAAAGACAAACTTTGTCTTACTTCTATGGATGATACTTGACCTTATGGCATCAAGATTGGGTCATGCCAATATGCGACTTCTTCAATTGCTATCGTCCAAAGATCTAGTAAGAGATCTACCAAAATTAAAATATGAACATCACTTTTGTGATGCTTGTAACGTAGGAAAACAAGTTCATGCTAGTCACAAAGCTAAAAACATGGTCTCTACAACTAAGTGTCTAAAATTACTACACATGGATTTATTTGGTCCATCCGCTATCAGAAGTTATGGAGGCAACTACTACACTTTGGTTATAGTGGATGATTACTCTAGGTACACATGGACTAAATTTTTAAAGAACAAAACTGAAACGTTCGATTACTTTGAAATATTAAGTAAGAAAATCCAAAGACAATTAGGAAGTCCTATAGTGTCTATTAGAACGGATCATGGTAGGGAATTCGATAATGAAGTGCAATTTGGAGCCTTTTGTGACGCTAATGGTATTACTCACAACTTCTCGGCTCCTCGCACTCCACAATCGAATGGGGTAGTTGAAAGAAAGAATAGAACCCTACAAGAAATGAGTCGCACCATGTTAAATGAGCAATCCATACCTCAAAAGTTTTGGTGCAATGCCGTTGATACATCAACGTACATACTTAACCGAGTCTTAATTAGACCATTTTAGGAAAAACTCCATATGAGTTACTTCGAGACAAAAAGCCTACGTTAAATCATTTTAGAGTCTTTGGTAGCAAATGTTTTCTACTTAACACTAAAGATTACCTTACAAAATTTGACCCTAAATCAACCGAAGGTATCTTTTTAGGTTACTCTCCTAATAGCAAAGCTTATGTCATATTAAATAAAGAAACAATGAAGGTTGAAGAGTCATTAAACGTAAAATTTGATGAGAGTCCACCCAAACCTACTCTACCTCTTGTCGATGACGAGATTGTCGAGAGTGAAGCTATAGAAATAAAGAAAAAGACAAACGAAGAAGATGAACCTTTAAATAATGAAATCATCAATATTAAAGAGTCTAAAGATCACCCCGTAGATAAGGTCATAGGAAAATTAAACGAAAGAACCTTAAGGTCTCAAGTCCAAAACCAAAGTAGCTTATTTTGTTTTGTCTCAACCATAGAACCTAAGAATACACAAGAAGCCATAAAAGATGAAAGTTGGGTAATGGCTATGCAAGAAGAGTTAAATCAATTTGTTTCTAACGATGTTTGGACACTCGTTCCTCCACCTAGTAATCAAACCATAATAGGAACCAAATGGGTATATAAAAACAAGTTAGATGCAAACGGTGTAGTGTCTAGAAACAAAGCTAGACTCGTTGCCCAAGGATATAATCAACAAGAAGGAATAGACTTTGATGAGACCTATGCCCTCGTGGCTAGATTAGAGTCTATAAGAATACTTCTTGCTTATGCTTGTGCTAATGATCTTAAGCTTTATCAAATGGATGTCAAAAGTGCTTTTCTAAATGGTTTTATTAATGAAGAAGTATATGTAGCTCAACCTCCGGGCTTTATCGATTTCGAAAAACCTAAACATGTGTATAAGTTAAAGAAAGCTCTTTACGGTCTTAAACAAGCTCCAAAAGCTTGGTATGATAGACTCAAGTCATCCTTAATAAAAACAACTACACCATGGGGTTAGTTGATAATACACTTTTACTAAGAAAGAGAATCACATATAATCATTGTTCAAATATACGTGGATGATATTATATTCGGATCTACTTGTCAAGACATGTGTGATGATTTCTCTAAAATCATGCATGACGAGTTCGAGATGAGTATGATGGGAGAACTAAGTTTCTTTCTTGGTCTACAAATCAAACAAGTAGAAGATGGTATCTTCTTTAATCAATCTAAATACATAAAGGAGATGTTAAAGAAATTTGGTTTAGAAGAGTCAAAACCCATAAGAACACCAATGTCATCCGACACTAAACTCACAAAAGATGAAGACGGCGAATCCGTTGATAACACAAAATACCGTGGCATGATTGGTAGTCTTCTCTACCTTACGGCTAGTCGGCCGGATATCATGTTTAGTGTTTGTCTATGTGCTAGGTTTCAAGAAGATCCTAAAACATCACATCTAGAAGCGGTCAAAAGAATATTTAGATACATTAAGGGTACGACTCAATTAGGATTGTGGTATCCTAAGGGTACGGGGGTAGAAACAATTGTATATGCAGATTCTGACCATGCAGGTGATTATGTTGACCGAAAGAGTACAAGTGGTGTATGTACTTTCATGGGATGTTGTTTAACATCTTGGTTCTCAAAGAAGCAAACGGCATTGGCCATATCAACAACCGAAGCCGAATATGTCTCCACCGGCAAAGCATGCCAACAAGCACTATGGATGAAACAAGCGTTAGTTGACTACGACATTCATCTAAGTGACATAGCCATTCTATGTGACAACAAAGGTGCCATCGACTTAAGCAAGAATCCGGTATTGCACTCTCGCACCAAGCATATAGAGATTTGTCATCACTTCTTAAGAGACAATGTTCAAAAGGGGAACATCTCTATTGAGAAGGTAGCATCTGAAGACAACATAGCCGACGTCCTCACCAAACCGTTGAGAAGGGAACAATTCAACCTACTTTGTCTTGGTCTTGGTCTCATGGAACAATCGTCGTAATTAGTTTTTAAACTCTACAAGGTATGTAAACACTAGCCTTCTTCTTTCTTGAGTCTAGGATCTCTATTTCACACACAACTCACAAGCAATACGGGAATTTTCAAAACCCAAGATAGGTTTTATTTACAACTCGTACTTTCATAATTTTCTTTTACTTTTCAAGGTAAGTTTCTCTTACAACACGTAATTTCATACTTATTTTTTTCACTCAAATAAACGTCTCTTCAAACAAAGAAACTCTTTTCAAAATGTTTTCTAAAAGGATACTTCTTCCCGTATCACTTTCATAAAAGCTATTTCTCACGCCTAGGACAAACCTCTTTTCATTATTAATACAAAGTAAAAACCGTTTTCATTGCATCTCATGTCTTTTGAATGCTGAAGAGGACACATAACTAATATGTGTTTCGGGTACATTCATTTAAGCAACAATGAATTAGGAGCACTCGGGTTATCTCACATAATAGTATGCTTTTTCACTTCTAGTTTATTTTTCTTTTCTTTTAGGAGTCGAGATAACCGCAACTCCAAATGGTTTGCATATAGGCACACACTAGGCACAAATGTTTCCAAAAGGAAAATTTTGAGATGCTCGAGTCACCAAGACCACGGATCCCAAAGATTAATGCTGGACGGTTCCCTCAAGGAAGGATCCGTGGGATCCGTGAGATGAAGCTAAAATTATCTTCTATTTTTCTCACTTTGGATGAAAACTTCTATATTTTCATCATTTTTATCATTTTTTTGAGTATGTTACTTAATGCTTGTGTTCTCATGATCACATGCCTTAAATTCATATCTAATCATTAGATTTTAGTCCACATTTTGGGTCAAACATTCATTACAATGCATTATTTTTCTATAAATAGGATTCCCAAAATGCTTGCATATTCATCACTCTCAACCTCACAAACAACCATCATCATGTCATCCAAAAGATCTTCCAACATAAATGAATCACCTAATGCAAACAATCCTTTTCAAGAAATCTAAAATTTTGTCCTACCACCTTCTGTAATACCACCATCCAAATCTAAAAAAACCGCACGGATTAGCATCCGACCTTATTGTTTAGCAAAACCATTATCAAATAGTTCATCACCAACCACTCATTCACCACAAAATGCTTCCATAGTAGCACCTCCCTCATCTCCAACAAGCACACCAACATCATCACCCATCAAATCTCCACCTAAAGTCACTCTATTGGAACTCCTTAAGACTCCAACAAGATCCCAACAAACCAACCCAAAAGAACTAGTCTTTTTAACACCTCCCACATCTCCAAACACAATCTTCAAAGACCTTGAAACCTCACCACCTTTAGCTCCCATTGTGTTACAAGAACATCTAGGTTCTTTTCCACCACCACTTCCAAACATTCCGGACTTTGATCCATATTTTCCAACTTTTCCACCACAACTTCCGCATCTCACAAATCAAACTAACCCGGAAAACTTCCGCACACATTACCCACATCATTTACATTGTGAACATTGCCAATCCACTAGGGATCTTGCAATAGAAATTAGGGAAGAAATGCGAGTCATACTTAACCTCATCCTTGATCGCATCAACATCATCACCCACCAAAACTTCCATCCATAACCTTGTGCAAGCATGGAAGGAATCATTTTACTATTTTCTAGTATTTTCTTTTGAGTCATTTTTAGAACAAGTCTTGTTCTTAGTTTTACATGCTTGTATGTGGCATAAATACCACTACATTTTGTTATTTTATTACAAGGCTTTGTTTACATACCTTGGATCCCAATCTTGTTTCTCGTCAATCACAAGATTATTTATGCATGTTACTACTAACCTTTTCTTTGTAGGTTTTATATTTTCTCACTTGACGCCCATTCTAGGGGAGCTACCGTCAAGGGGAGTTATAGATACGTGGACTATTTTTCCACACTTTATTTCTTCATTAGGGTCACTTTTTGTTTCGACAAAAAGGGGGAGAAGAAGTAAAACTTATGCTTTCAAAACATACATCTAATCTTAAGTTTTACTCATCATAACATTATGTTTTGTCATCAACAAAAAGGGGGAGATTGTTAATACAAATAAACCGTAAAAATGTTTATTAATATTTAGCGATCTCTTTGTGTTTTGTTGATAACAAATATAATGTTATCATAAGTAAAATTATAAGGATACATGTTATTTTTGTAAAGCATCTACATATAGTCATTTAATACAAATTGTTGTAATAATTCATTTGTTGTAATAGTTTATTAGGATGGGTAAAAACCACAACCCATGACCCATACCCATGGAGAATATCCATAACCCATGGAGTTAACCCATACCCATTGTCTAGATGCATTGCATCTATTAGATACATTGTATCTATTTAGATACCCATGGTTCATAATCATATGACCCATGACCCATAACCCAAAACCCATGGGCAAACAGAGCGTCTCACGGATCCCTGGAGTTACACTAGACGGATCCTCAAGCAAGGGATCCGTGGGATCCGTGCAACAAATGGCAAGAATTTTCCTATAAATAGAGAGCCATTTCTTCATTTTTACTCACCCTCTTCTTACAAACTCTCTCATATATTCTTACACTCTTCTAACAAAAGATCACTTGATCTAGAGAGTTGTTCTTCTTTCTTTTATTGTGATTCTCATATAGGTCCTTCTCTAAGGCGAGATCACGAGCATTCTACAAGTCATCCAAGCAAGGGGTCCTTGATTGATTTGTTTCTCCACAAGATTTTGTAGCTAAGATCTTGTATTTCATATTTCACATATTTGTTGTGTTATAGTAGTGTTGGTTTGGTCCTCCGTGTTACGGACTCGGTATTTAGCTTTGTACCGAAAAAAGTGTAAGCAATGTTGTGAAGGCTTCTCCGCCAAGTTGAAGGAGTTTGTTGACATAGTGCTTGAACTCTCGAGTAGGTGACTCGGGGAGTGGAGTAGGGCAAGGAAGGTGTCCTTGTAGCCGAACCACTATAAATCGGTTGTGTCATTTCTATCCTTTACTTTACTTGCTTTCTTTACTTGCATTACTCTTAGATCTATACTTTCTCTTCATCCATACGATTTCACATAACATCGAATCTAAAGTTTTTGAAACTAACTTAAAATCGGCAAAACTATTCAACCCCCTTCTAGTTTTCCACCACATATCTTTATTCTATGGATGATACTTTGACCTTATGGCATCGAAGATTGGGTCACGCCAATATGCGACTTCTTCAATCGCTATCATCCAAAGAACTTGTAAGAAACTTACCTAAACTAAAATGCGAACATCCTTTTTCCGATGCTTGTAACATCGGAAAACACGTCCATGCTAGTCATAAAGCTAAAAATATGGTTTCTACAACTAAGTGTCTAGAATCACTATATATGGATTTATTTGGTCCATCCGCTATCCAAAGTTATGGAGGTAACTTCTATACCTTGGTTATAGTGGATGATTACTCTAGGTACATAAGGACTAAATTTTTAAAGAATAAAACCGAAATGTTTGATTACTTTGAAATCTTAAGTAAGAAAATCCAAAGACAACTAGGAAGTCCTATTGTGTCAATCCGCACGGATCATGGTCGAAATTTGATAATGAAGTGCAATTTGGAGCTTTTGTGAAGCTAATAGTATTACCCACAATATCTAGGCTCTTCGCACTCCATAATCAAATGGGGTAGTTGAAAGGAAAAATAGAACCCTACAAGAAATGAGTCGCACCATGATTAATGAGCAATCTATTCCTCAAATATTTTGGTGCAATCGTCGACACATCAACCTATATACTAAATTGAGTCTTGATTAGTCCATTCTTAGGAAAACTCCATACGAGTTGTTACGAGGCAAAAAGCCTTTGTTAGAACACTTTCGAGTCTTTGGTAGCAAATGTTTTATACTTAACACTAAAGACTATCTAACTAAATTCAATCCAAAATCAACCGAAGGTATCTTCTTATGATATTCTCCTAATAGTAAAGCATACGTAATACTAAATAAAGAAACCATGAAAGTTGAAGAATCTTTAAATGTCAAATTTGACGAGTCCACCTAAAACTA
Source organism: Chrysanthemum lavandulifolium (assembly GCA_022545495.1). NCBI lineage: Eukaryota > Viridiplantae > Streptophyta > Magnoliopsida > Asterales > Asteraceae > Chrysanthemum > Chrysanthemum lavandulifolium. The sequence goes on from CM040243.1 coordinate 67,802,017, forward strand.
TCTTACCTCTTATCGATGACGAGTTAATCGAAAGTGAAGTCATAAAAATAAAAAAATATAAACAAAGAAGATGAACCATTAAACAATGAAATCATCAATGTTAAAGAGTCTAAAGATCACCCCGTAGAAAAGGTTATAGGAAAATTAAATGAAAGAACTCTAAGGTCTCAAGTCCAAAACCAAAGTAGTCTATTTTGTTTCGTATCAACCATAGAACCTAAAAACACTCAAGAAGCCATAAAAGATGAAAGTTGGGTTATGGCTATGCAAGAGGAATTAAATCAATTTGTTTCTAACAACGATTAGACACTTGTTCCTCCACCTAAAAACTAAACCATAATTGGAACAAAATGGGTATATAAAACAAATTAGATGCAAATGGTGTCGTGTCTAGTAATAAAGCTAGACTTGTTGCTCAAGGATATAACCAACAAGAAGGCATATACTTTGATGAGACCTATGCTCCCGTAGCTAGATTAGAGTCTATAAGAATCCTTCTTGCTTTTGCTTGTGCTCATGATCTTAAGATTTTCAAATGGATGTTAAAAGTGCTTTTCTAAATGGTTTTATAAATGAAGAAGCTTATGTATCTCAACCTCCGGGTTTTGTCAATTTTGAAAACCTAATCACGTGTACATAACTAAAGAAAGCTCTCTATGGTCTTAAACAAGTCCCAAAAGCTTGGTATGATAGACTCAAAGCATTTTTAATCAAAACAACTATACCATGGGGTTAGTTGACAATACGCTTTTTACAAAGAAATAGGAGTCACAAATAATTATTGTTCAAAAATATGTGGATGATATTATATTCGAATCAACGTGTCAAGACATGTGTGATGATTTCTCAAGAATCATGCATGATGAGTTTGAAATGAGTATGATGGAGAATTAAGTTTCTTTCTTGGTCTACAAATCAAACAACTAGAAGATGTTATCTTCTTTAATCAATCCAAATACATAAATGAAATGTTAAAGAAATTTGGATTAGAAGAGTCAAAAACAATAAGAACACCAATGTCCTCCGACACCAAACTCACCAAAGATGAAGACGGTGAATCCATTGATAACACCAAATACCGTGACATGATTGGTAGTTTTCTACCTCACGGCTCGTCGGTTGGATATCATATTTAGTGTATGTCTTTGTGCTAGGTTTCAAGAAGACCCTAAAACTTCACATCTAGAAGCCGTCAAAAGAATATTTAGATATATTAAAGGTACAACTCAATTAGGATTGTGGTATCCAAAGGGACGGGGTAGAAACTATTTTATATGTAGATTCGACCATGCGGTGATTATGTTGACCAAAAAGTACAAGTGGTGTTTGCACTTTCATGGGGTGTTGTTTAACATCATGGTTCTCAAAGAAGCAAACGAAATTAGCCATCTCAACCAACCGAAGCGAATATGTCTCCTCCGGTAAAGCATGCCAACAAGCACTATGGATGAAACAAGCGTTAGTTGACTACGACATCCGTGATTTATTTTCAAAACTAAAGATACTTTCTATATAAGAAACTCTTCAAATATTTTCTAAAAGAGATTTCTCCCGTATCATTTTCTTTTAAATCATTCTCACGCCTAGGACAAACATTTTTGTTCATCGTTAATATAAAGTAAAAACCTTTTTCATTGCATCTCATATGTCTTTCGAATGCTAAGAGAATACATAACTAATATGTGTTTTCAGGTACATTCAATCAAGCAAAAATGAATTAAGAAGTCTTCGTGTTATCTCACGTATATATATACATACGTAATTTTTCACTTCTATGTTCATTTTTCTTCTTTAAAGAGTCGAGATAACCGTAACTCCATATGGTTTCCATACAGGCACACTCTAGGCATTATTGTTTCCAAAAACAATATTTTTCTACTACCTGAGAACACCAGTTCCACGGATCCTAGCATTTACGCTGGACGGATCCCTGAAGGATCGGATCTGTGGGAACCGTGTCACAGTAGACATTTTTTTCTCTTATTTTGGCTTGAAACTTTTAAATTTTCAACATTTTATCTTTATCACCAATGAATATGTTACTTAATGCTTGTGCTCTCATGATCACTTGCCTTAAAGTCATATCTAATCATTAGATTATAGTCCATATTTTGGTTTTAGCATTCATTGCAATGCATTATTTGTTCTATAAATAAGGTTCCAAAATGCTTGTATATCCATCACTTTCAACCTCACAAAACAACCATCATCATGTCTCCCAAAAGATCCTCAAACAATGATGAACTATCCTGTGAAAATAACCCTTTTCAAGAAATCCGAAACTTCATCCTACCAACTTCCGTAATACCACCACCACCCAAAACTAGAAAAACCGCACATATTACCATCCGACCTTGTTGCTTAGCTAAACCCTTGTCAAATAGCCCATCACCAACTACTCATTCTCCACCAAATGACTACAATATAGCACTTCCATCATCTCCTAAAAACTCACCACCCCATTCACCAACAAAGTCTCAACCTGACACTCAAATCACCCTAGCGGAACTCCTTAAGACTCAAAAAACCATTCCACTACCTTTGTTTAGTCCACCACCCGCTTCATCCAAACCATCAAAATATACCCAACTAGCCTCAAACATAAACCCAAAAGAGCTAGTCTTTTTAACACCTCCAACATCTCCAAATACCTTCTTTAAAGAGCTTGAAACCTCACCACCTCTACCACTCATCACCTTACAATAACATCTAGGTTCTTATCCACCATTATCCAGAAACATCATGGACTTTGATCCATACTTACCAACATTTCCACCACTTAATCCGCACTCCAAAAATCAAACTTGGACGGAGACCATCCACCCACACCTTCCTCGCCATCTCTTTTGCGAACATTGCCATTCCACTAGGGATCTCGCAATGGAAATAAGGGGCGAAATGCAGTTCATTCTCGATCATATCCTTGATCGCATCAACATTATCACTCACCAAAACTTCCAAAATTATCTCCTATTCAAGCATGGAAGGAATGATAATAATAATTTCTCTATTTTTTTCTTTTGGGTCTTTCTTTCTAAAGAACAAATCCTTGTTCTTAGTTTTACATTTGTATGTGGCATATATACCACTACATTTTGATATTTTTATTACAAGGCTTTGTTTACGTACCTTACCTCTCTATCTTGTTTCTCGTCTTCTACAAGATTATATTACATGTCATTACTAACTTTTTTTTGTAGGTATTATCTTTTCTCACTTGACGCCCTATTCTAGGGGGAGCTACCGTCAAAGGGGAGTTAGTGCTTTGTGGATAATTTTTTTCCACCGTTTATTTTTTACTCGACTCACTTTTTATTTCAACAAAAAGGGGGAGAAGAAAGTAAAACTCACATACACTTTCAAAACATACATCTAATATTAAGTTTTATTCACCATAACTTTATGTTTTATCATCAACAAAAAGGGGGAGATTGTTAATACAAATAAACCGTAAAAACGTTTGTTTATATTTAGCGATCTTGTTATGTTTTGTTGATAACAAATATAAAGTTATCATAAGTAAAATTGTAAGAATACATGTTGTTTTGCAAAGTATATACATTTGGTCGTTTACATAAATTTTTGTAATAAATAAATTATTGTAATATAATATGTAATAGGATGGGTAATATCCAAGACCCATGACCCATACCCAGGGAGCTAATCCATAACCCATGACCCATTGCATGACATCAAGCATGAAATCATGTTGGGTATTATCCATGACCCATGACCCAATGTCCATGACCCATGACTCAAGACCCATGACCCATTGTCTAGATACATTGTATCTTGTTGGGTACCCATGACCCAAAGTCCATGACCCATGGCTCATAACCCATAACCTATAACCCGGCTTGCAACCCAAAATCCGGACTGTTTTGACCCAGATTGTCGAATCCTAGGTTTTGCAATGGCCGGATCCCTCGGGTGAGGGATCCGCCGGAACCGTGGGACAAAATGCTTTTGTGCCTATATATAGTGAGCCATTTCTTCATTGTTTCTCACCCTTCTTCTTACAACTCTCTCATATATTATCTCACTCACTTAACCTCTGATCATTTGATCATTCTAGTAGTTCTTCTATCTTTTGTTGTGATTCTTATATAGGTCCTTCACAAAGGCGAGATCACACTATACTACAAGTCATCCAAGCAAAGGGTCCTTGATTGATTTGTTCATCCACAAAATTTCTGTAACAAGATCTTGTAATTCATATTTCACATAGTTGTTGTGTAATAGTTGTGTAAAGTTTTAGTTTTACCTTGTGGAAGAACTCGGTATTTAGCTTTGTACCAGAAAAAGTGCAAGCGACGTTGTGAGGCTTCTCCGCCAAGTTGAAGAAGCTTGTTGACATAGTGCTTGAACTCTCGAGTGGGGAACTCGGGGAGTGGAGTAGGGCAAGTAAGGTGTCCTTGTAGCCGAACCACTATAAATCATTTGTGTCGCTACTTTTTATCATTTTACTTTACTTGCTTTCTTTACTTACGTTATCTATTGCTTCATACTATTTATCCATCCACACGAATTCACATAAGATCAAATCTGAATCTTTGAAACTTAAATTAAAATCGGTAAAACTATTCAACCCCCCTTCTAGTTTTTCACAGATAGTCCATTTGTCAAAGTCATAAGGATGACCCAAAAGGAGTGCAAGAAAGAAAAAAGGAAACTTATGGGGGTTATGTGTAATTACCATGTGTTTATTATGAGATTAGATCATATCTAATCTCATAACTTGCAAACAAAGAAAACAAAAACCCTCCTTCCCCTCATATTGATATTCGGCTAATTCTAGGGTTACACCTAAGGTTTTCGTTTTGATATTCTACCTTAGCAATTAGTTGTGTAAGATTAGATCTAAAAGGTACGCAAGGACTGGCATCCGGTGATACACTAGGACGTGTAGCGTGGATACATTATAGAGGGAATCTACTATTGGTTCATAAGGGTTTCGATTGAATCAAGGGATTCTGATCATTGGAATAAGTTTCATTTAGTTCAACCGATCACGCTACAAAGGTACACTAAATACTTGTTATTTTTATGATTGATTATATGACTATACGTCTATACGGATCCATTATTGGTGATTATATCTGTTTCGTTTACAATTGTTATATGCGCTTTTATATCTTAAATTACCAACAGTGGTATCACGAGCCATTGTATAAGCTTTTATGATTATCGCGCATTTTTAGCGTTTTCTTTAACCGATTTTAAATAGCCCCTAAGGCATAATTTTTCTGAAATATTCGACCCTTTTGTGCTCTTAAACAGTATTTTTGAAACCCTAAGGCCACGGGTTACATATACAAATCGAGGGTTAATTCTTGTTATCTAATTCTTCGATTAGATGGCTTGATTTATTTTTCTAGTTATTAATTTATCATCCATAGCGAAAAACATGCATTTTTTACCTTGTAACCAAGCCAACACCTTGTTTATACATAACTTTATGGTATTATTATTTTTGACATGAAAAACCTAAGAAGACCTAGACCACTTGTGCTTTAATTTGAAGTTGTTACCGTTGTAGTTTGTTTTGGGGTTTTTGCTATTATTTTGGCATTTTTTAGTACCTTTAATTATTGGTTGTAGCCATTGTTTGGGCATTTCAGTAGTTAACTTAGTAGCATTATAGTTCAATTTTACTACTAAATTGTAATCGTGGCTCGATTTAGAATGATGACAAAGTTAAAGGCGAAAGGGCAAAATTCGGCCTTGGTGGACATCTTATGGTAAAAATTAATTTCCCAGAGTTCTAATGGGCCAACAATTCTGAAATTTTACGTCCATGTACACGACTCAAAGGGCTGCAACTTTACAGAAGGGTGTATGGATTGGAGAAGAATCCTTCTAGGACTTTTCGGTCTCTAAAGTCGACAAAAATTTCCAAACAGCTTATAGAAATTAATGTGCACTTGTGGTTCTACTTGCTCTTAATAGGTCTTGGAGCAAGTGTGAGCCATACTATTGGTTATCTTGGCTTGTCCCTTAGTTCACCTCTCGGTTTTCATGATAGCTCATGAAGTCGAGCATAGGATTTTTATCGGTTACGGTTTTGCATGTCGTGTGATCGTGTTTTCATTTTATTGCTTATTATGTATGTTTTGTGTAACACCCCCAAAGTATCGCAGCGAAAGATAATGTCACTGGGTGTTACTTCATAGCACAAAGTACAAGTTACAGAAAACGACCTCTAAATGAGACGTTTTGAAAAGTTATAATTCGATTAATTTTAAATAGAGTAAACTGCAAAAAATGTCCCTAAACTTTCCAATTTTTGCGATAAATGTCCTCAAAAAAAATTTGTGAGAAATGTCCATAACGTTTTATATTTTTGCGAGTTTTGCCTTGAACCGTTATTAGATGAAGCATGAGTTGAAGTATCACCCAGCATCCAACCTTACTAGATGAAGCATGAGTTGAAGTATCACCATGTTGTGCATCCTTTCCCATTTCAGTAGCACCATACCACACTAGCAAACACAAATCACCAGCTTTCTCAGATTCCTTAACGACATCACCATCCTCTATATCTTCACTCATGACACCCTTACCATGATTATTCCTCATGTCCAACAAATATTGCTCAACTGATGAAATACCTTCTTCAATATAAACCTTTATTTCCTTAAACCGAGGCACGTATTTAAACATTTGCACGACATCTTCCACACTCATCATTGGGACCAACCAATGATCCAAAGATTCCCAAGGGATCCTAAAATGTGAGAACAGAGTACCATCATCCCCTAATCCTAGTGCGTCTAACATCCCAACATACTTCTGAATGCAAAAATAGTCAACATCAATCAGGTCAACATAGGCTATATGTCCCGACCGATATTTTTGGTTTGGTGGATTTGTAAAGAGCCCATTGTGGTGGATTTTCAGAGTGAACAATGTGCCATTCGAATCTGGTTAGAAAAACAAATAACAACGTAAAATTATGAAAAACACATATCCTACAATGTAGACATGCATGTTCGAATAAGAAAAACAAATGAAAACTTAAAACATTTAAGTTTACCGTAAATAAACCAAGTTCTTCGGTTGGAAACTCAGGAGTTCGAATCTACCAAAGTGAGGAAACCACTACTATGGTATATGTTTGTGGGTGTGTGATTTGATCGGTTGAAGGAAGATAGAATGTGTTTGTGTGTGTGATTTGATCGGTTTTTACACAACTAAGTTTGTTTGCGAAAAATGTCATCATTGATTATCGTGCATGGGGTGGTAGCAGGTGGGTGTTAAAGGCGGGAACAGTAAATTGATGAAATTACCCTCACGTGCAACGCACGTGAGGACTAACTAACGGGATTTAGTAACGACGTTAGCCAAAATATTGAATTTGCAGCTACATTTATGGATTAAGGGCAAAACTCGCAAAAAAAAAAAATGAAACGTTAGGGACATTTCTTGAAATTTTTTTTCGAGGACATTTCTCGCAAAAATCAGAAAGTTTATAGACATATTTTGCAGTTTACTCTTTTAAATATTAGAGTTTACAAAGAGGTCCCAAATAGTTTATAATACATAATAGGTAAAAAAATAAAACTTTTAAAGACTTTATCGAATGATAATAGGATGCAAGTCTTCAAATGTCAGGATCGTTATTTTATTGTGTTGATGATTCGGGTGGTCTTGGATGATCAAAATACATGTTTGCCATAGTTAGAGAGTTAGTAGAGAGAGAGGTGTTCTTGCTAGAGGTTTACACAAAAATGGAATATTAGATTAAAAGCACCACCCTTCCATGGATGGAAGGGTATTTATAGTTACAAACAATACGCCCTCCTATCGGCCCGTGGATCGTGCATACAGTGGGTAAAGACCCGTCCTTCCTCCACGGTGTTGCACTAAACTATTCTACGCTACAAATTAACTAATAAACTACTACATAATGTAAATAACTACAAATCTACGAGCTAATATATGCTAGAATATAATTGGGGTGACCGACACTTTAACATGGAATTTCTAATTCCTAACAATCTCCCTAAGGAGGTCACCCCATGAAATACATTTTGCATCCTAGCATTCTTTCTTTGACATTGTTCTTGAGCTCGAGACTTGAATTCTTCACTTTCGCAATCTTTGTGCTTTAGTAGCGATTCTTCAAAGTCCGCATAGATTTGTACTTTTAGTGGAGGCCTTTAATCGATCCACATCTTTGATGATCTTCGAGCTTTCATTGAGATCATCACCACAAGAAATCTCGGATCACCCTTTATTGTGTTGCCATCATGTGAAGTTGTGACTTTCGGACCGACATGCTCACACTTTTGAATCATGACATCTTTCCATCGAGTAGCGGAAGCCTTATCGGTTCATGATATTTGCAGCAGCAGAAGGTAAGCATAGTATGAAATATCATAGCCGTGTTATGTAGATATGCACCATCATGATTTCTTCAAATTAAGTGTGGATGTTGTGAGCATGCGGCTTTGATTGACTCCTCAATTCGATCACCGCAACCGTCCAAATGTACCGCAAACAACGCTAGTTAATAAAGCGCACGAAAGTGTCTTTGATCACTTTCGTTGAATTGAGGTACACGCCCACGGTTCCCGCTGATCAAGACAAGTATCGCTCGTGATCGTAGGATTCCTAAGAATCTCCTTGACAGGTTTCGCAATGTTCTAGCCGTTCTCAAACCGAACGCCTCAAAGAAGACAACACGGAGTGAGTGAACCAAAGAAATTGAGATTCACCGATTGATGAAAATGATTTGAAAACAATCGCGTATTGCTTGAAGAAAGAGTTTTGCAATACGACGAAGGTTTTATGAGAAAGATCAATTTTCAATCAAAATACTTTTGTATTAGAGAATGAGTACACATTCGACGTGCTAGCGAAAAGAAGAGATTCGCACATCGAACGGTTTTTCTAAAAGTATTTTTCAATCGAGATACTTTTGAATTTGAAAACATGAATACACATTCGACGTGCTAGAGAAAAGAAGGTTTGCACATCGAATGGTTTTTCCAAAAGCATTCGTCAATTCCATTCTCGACCAAGGTTGATTCAAGATTGAATCGCCCCATCGTTTCTATCCAGCTTGTCACAAGCTTGATCTTACGCAAGATCTCACATGTCACCCACCAAGAGCTTGTTTGATGTTGGCTCTAGAAGGATTTCCATCTTCATCGTGAATATTTTACATATCACTCGGATGTTCCGCAATACCACAAGGATAATGCGAGGACTCTTAAAATATATTCTTACTTTCCACATTGTGTGAAACAAGCAAGTCTTCAAGAATTTAGTGTCCTAATGAGATATTGTGGATGATCTCTTGGCTCTAGACTCAATTGTGCACATTTGGTTCTCGTGTCGGAGACTAGGGAGAGGGTCTCCTTCTTCAATATCAACAATCTCTAAGAGAAAGTCGATAGATTATGTCGGTTCCCGTGAGAATGAAACAAGCCCTTTAAGAGGAACTTGAGTAGCTTGGGAAGTTTTAGTGCAAAGGCCATCGGGTCCATGACGCCTTGTCTTCAATACCGATGTTACCTTAGTAAACACCAAGAGCATATGAATTGAACCCGCCATCGCCCTAAGGTTGAATTATTGAGGGCTATTTCTTTTCACCCTTTTCATATTCATTTCTTTTTCATTCTTCAACCCTTCAAGGCTTACCGAGACTTCATTACTAGAACCTTGTTGGGTTTATTCCAAGACTAGCTCGCCTCAATCCGCACTCTTCCCATATTCTCATTTTTCTCCTTTTTCAATATACCTAAGGACTCTACACTATCTAGTGGATTGTCCTCGGTAGATCCCTCCTGCTCGGCGGATCGTGGGAACAAATACCTAACCTAACCATCCTTATAACACCATGCATAAAGTAAATTTGGTCGGTCTTTTGGTATTGTTCATTCCTTCTTGAAACCAATTGAAAAATCATTTGAAAACAATCAAGGTACTTGTGATACGAGATCAAAGCATTTTGTACCTTAATAGTTTTGATCATTTAGAAAACCTCCCTCAACATGTGCATATGATTTAGAAATTGTTTAGCACAAGGAGGCAAGAGGACTTTGAAATATTTTCTTTGATCACAATTTTCATACGAAAAAGCCATTTGATTTTCATGGTAAAATTCTCCCTCAATATGTGCATAGGATATTTGAAATCATTTTATCACATAGAGGCAAGAGTTCTTTGAAGCACATCCACGATCACAAAAGCCATTAAGAAACCATTTGAAAACTCAATCAAGGTACTTTATAAAAAACATAAAAGCTTTTGTACCTCGATAGTTTATTTTCTTTTAAAATGCTCCTCCTCAATATGTGCTTCGAGATTCGAAAGCGCTTAGCACATATGAGAGAGCAGCTCGCACAATTAAATCAAAACGATCATTTTTATCAAATTTCATTATTAAATCACAAATTCTTCCCCGATCAAAATATCAAACCCTTTGAGATTTTGGATCCCAAGTGATTTAATTAGGTTTAGAAAACATGGGAGAAAATGTGGCCTTGTTTAAATACTCATCCGGTTTTGGATAAATCCTCCTCCTCAACATGTGCATTGTATATTTGAAATCGTTTGGCACATGGAGGCAGGAGTGCCTATAAAGGACTAAAACCAATTCCATTAAAACAGATTTGAGATTTAAATCACGATCTCTCACCCGATCAAAATTTCAAACCATTTGAGATTTGTGATCCCAATTGATTTAAATCATTTAAAAAATTTGGGGAAAGACGTGGCAAGATTTAATTTTGAAAATGATGATAAGGACCAATTTAAGACATTAAAGATTGTTAGTATCGTATGATTGTTTTAAGAGATCTTTTAGTAAAATAAAACAATTTCACAATCAAACAAGAATGTAAAAATTTCATTTTGATGATCTTTGAGTTTTAAAGAAAATCATACCATGACATAACATTAAATCTTTAGATCACCACATTTTAACGTACAAACGGACTTTTATGAAGAAATATCGTTTGAAAATATTTTATTTTAAATCACTCTCCCTCAATCCATGACCAAGTCAATAATTGAGTGACTTAGGTTTTGATAAAAAGAAGTCCGTGATTTTCAAAATTTAGTCCAATTTATTTTCAAAACAATATTTTCCATTTTCAAAACAATTTAATCAAATTATTCAAAATTGTTTAAAATGGTATCCCGCACAAAGATACGTTAGGTGGTTGAGAAGCTTCGTTGTTGTTCTTTGTAGGGTTTGGAAGAAAACCGTCTGTCGATGCAGTGAGACTTCTTCTTACGTTGCATTTTGAATGCCAACCGAGGTCAAATTAAGCTCGCTTCTTCAATCACTTAGAAGAAAACCATCTCGCGATGCGGTGAGACCTCTTACGTTGCATTTATGCCAACTCTCCATAGAAGTCCAATTAAGCTCCGCTTTCTTCATTTGTCAACCCAAGATATAGTTAGCATCCAATCATATTCAATTGTGGGATCCGGATCGGGAACATTCTTATAACCAATATACCGCATACGTTAGTGAACACACATAGATATATGGTGGTCGACATCACCCAAACAAGAATCGACTAATAAAAGTCTATGCAACATATCAATCGATCATTTAAATGTATGGGAATAATGTGTTCATCAAACTCTAATTATCTAATCCTAGCAATCATATCCTTGGCACCTAGTCCTTCAACATAGGTTAACATCATTTTTAATTAAGCATATTAGGATAATTAAGAAAGCTCGTTAGATGATATAGATTTGAAAACATTTTCCCTCAATCAATGACTCATTTTATAAAAGATTTTAAAAGTGTCAAGTCATTGATTGAGTTTACAATTTTATAAAAACTCGAATCGATTGTTTTTCAAGCAACTCATTTACCACCATTTTGAAAACAACAAATATTTTTCTCAAGAATTTTAGACGGAAAAATATTTGAGTAGGAACAAAGATCCTTCGACATACTTTCCTCATTTGTTTTTAGGATAAGTGCACGAAATATTTGAAAATTGGTTTAGCGCAAGACTTTCCTTTCTTTTGAAGAGCGGGTTGCTATCTCAAATAATAGCAAACCATGTTTAAGCACGGGTTACGATCAAGTAATCGCAAGCCATTATTTGAAGCCTAGGTTACAATCAAATAATCAGAAGCCATTTTTTAATCGAAGCCATTTTTTGAGACATGTTTAGAAAAGAATATTTACACCTCCTCGCTCGAACTTCATCTAAAGTCCCGTGCCATTATTGAATGACATTTCTAAGACCGTAGATGTTATCGATACTGTAAGACATGTCTTAGAAAACATATTTTTGGTATTTTTCAAATTTTTCGATTTTTATGGGTTTTTGAAAATTTTATATTTTTCTATTTTCTTTTGTTGGTTTTATATTTTCTATTTTGTTTTGTTGGTTTTATATTTTTGTATTTTGTTTTTGATAAATATATACAAAGATAGAGTAGATGATATAGTATAAGAAGATGATGATACGAGTACCGAGATAAGGATATCAAGCAAAGACGTGTAGAAGATAGAAGTCATCATCTCTTAAACATCCACCACCAAAGCAAATCGAGGCTCCGAATAGAAGATGGAACATGAGCCTTTGAGAAAGAGAGACTTTGGCGCTTCCCCCAAACCGAAAATCCATTAGATGAGCGATTCAAGCTCTATTTCAAGCTTTTTAGCCAGTGCACATAGAAGCACACCATTATCATAAATCCCGCCGCTCCTTTTAAGAACGATAATCGAGATTCTCCATTCGGGTTATATCATCAAGAAGAACAAAGAACGTATCATCCCACTCTTTAAATAATCTTCTCAATTTCATTACCATCAAGTCTCAAGCGATCCATTCCAAAAGGTGTCAAGAGAACAATTCCCCAAGTAGTTGAATTGATGCAACCCGCCTCTTTGTATAATGCTCAAGAACTCTCCCGAATACACATCATGAGGGAATGAAAACACCTCCCATGTTCACATTTTTCTTCCCCGATGATCATGTATGAAGCTCAAGAACCCAAGTACACCAATACCAAAAGCTCTCCGAATACACATCATGAGGGAATGAAAACACCTTCCCATGTTCACATTTTTCTTCCCCGATGATCGTGTATGAAGCTCAAGAATCAAGTACACACATTCCCACCGAAAGAATAATCGATAACACCTCCTCATGTTACACATTTATCTCCCCGAATATGTCGCACTTGTGTACCTCTTTATCTTCGTAAACTTTTTTTACATCACTTCCCCACGCCGTTGGAATACTAACACTAAAAGCCTTGATGAGTAAAACCTTGAGTTTCTCTCGGTCATGACATTTGTTTTCCCGGATATCTTCAATCACTTAGAAGTATTAAGCTCATCAAGTTTACTCGCCATGAGTCAAACCTTGAGTTTCTCATGTAATAACATTTGTCTTCCCGGATATCTTCAATTACTTAGAAGTATTAAGTTCATCAAGTTTACTCGCTTTGTGTTTAGATGTGTCTCCTTGCCCCTTTCTCGGTTTTGATACTTCGTAATCAAGAACAAATATAAGCCCAAATACTTGAAATCTTTATGAGAAGAACACTTGAACTCTTGTGAGAATCAACTTGTCAAGACTCTCTCGACTATTTTTATCAACCCTTATGTAGACAATTTGAAGTGACCATCGATGAAGAAAACCGATATACCCTACTTGAAACCAAGTCAACTTTCCCACATTTGTATCTTAAGCTTGCACCTAATGATGGAAGAACGGTGTAGAGAATTTATGCTTCAAGCAAATCTCTAAGTACTCACTACCCAAACAAAGTATGAGACATTAACACCTCTTGCGATTATCCACACATCATATGCGTGTGACATCGAGTAAAACAAAGTAACTCCTAATAGTGATAGTTAACCGTGTCTTCAACCATCCACCTCGATCACCGGTAACTAGATAAACCAAGTCTTCAACTCAAATTCTTAAGCCCGAGCAAGTTATCAAATAAGAACACGCCTTTGTGAAAGTCAACTTCAATCTCAAATAAGTGATAAATGATTAACTCAAGTAATCAACTTGTGTCAAATGTCCAATACGAAATAGTCAATAACAACGCCTCGAGGAGTCATCGCTAAAGAATATGAGCAAGTCTAATTGGGATTGAATCGACTTATAACTCTCTCCCAATTAGTGCTCTCCCTAAACCGACAACTGCTTGATAGATGCCCAGATTAAGAAGAAGTCTTTAGATCGTTAAATGCAACTCGCCTTTAGTCTTCTAACATGTAGCGTAAAATGTAGAATGATCAGACTCGACCTTCTTCAAGATTGTGCGGTTGGGGAATAGATAGTTAACATCTTCAACTCACACCAAAAAGCATCCCACCAAAAGCATCCCAATTAACTTACATCTTGCAAAACCCTTAACTAAAATCCTCCCAATCAAACAAGAATGAAAGATGTTCATCAAGGAAATCAAGAATTAGGCCGCAACGAACACACAAGATGGTAACACCAAACTACCAATCACATCAAACAAGAACAGAGATTGTTCGAATCATCATGTTGATGTATACGTGAAGCATTAACCGGAAGCACTTTGTCGATAAACTCATCAATCCGAGTGAAGATGTCAACCAACGGCTCTTAGAAGAGAAAACTCCATGTAAAGATGACCCGATATGAAGAAGAGGCTCGGTTCTTACATGAGTTTAGAGCCGTATGACCATTATATTCTCAAATATCAATCAACAATGCAAAAATTCACACTTTTTCTCCCTCAAGAATTGCATACGGAGATGCCATTCTTGATTAAATAAGTGAAAATCATCCAAATGTAGTCTATTCACACTTCTCCCCGCAAAATTAGCACATGATGTCGCCATCGTCATTATAGTTGAGAAAGTGGAATGAGAAAACAATCAATGGTAGCCCGGTTCACTTGATGACCAAGCGCATGGAAAAAGTATGAAGCATGTTGATGAGAATGGTCATAATAAGAAGATTTCTTCTTCGTAAGATAAAGCGAATCGACTTTTCTTTTCTTTAGAGAACGAGGCATGAAGTGATGTGTTCATACGTCATAAGAAGATTTTTCTTCTTTCAAGATAAAGCGCCAAACGCACACATTTCTTTTCTTTAGAGTACGAGGCATGAACTCAAGTGTTCATACGTCATAAGAAGATTTCTCTTCTTTGGAAGATAAAGCGCATCAAACGCACACTTTTCTTTTCTTTAGAGTACGAGGCATGAACCGATGTGTTCATACGTCATAATCTCTCTTTTCACTCTCTTGGCAAAACATGTAATCAACCCCATTATCATTCAAGAGGCTCTTTGTCGTGATAAATGATGGAGAAAACCCAATATGATGAATTTGACCTCAAGTAAACTAACCCGAACTCGTGACTTAAACTTGCACATATGTAACAAAGAGCGTGTCGAGACTTCATGCCCATTTGAATCTCTAAGTACTCTATACTCTTCAACCAACCAACCATCAAGTATAAGACGACATCACCTCTTGAAAATCCACAATTAAATGTGACATCGAGCACTACAACGTAACTCCTTAAAGTGATAGTTATTTTGTGGCAAAAGAGCCCAATTTCCTTCGTGGTAAAAGAAAAAAGACTCCCAAGAATAACTAGATTTCCATGTCTTCGTTTTTTGATAATAAGCTCGAACAAGGATCATGAAGAATCTTCATCCATCCATCCCCGATACCTTCAGATACTAAGTACACTTGCTCGTGATATTTCACTTCAACCTCAAATAAATAATAGTGAATTAACGCCGATGTCACATCTTCTAAACTGCTCAAATCTAGCCTTCTTTAACATTTAAATGAACTTTGATAATGGTTTCATCCCGACCATGGTTAAAAGCACATAACCCCGTAAAACCATGTAATAACCAAACTACCATGACGAAAATCCAAACACACATCCAATTCATGAAGTACACCTTTTATCCTTCTTCAAGCGTAAACCGTAGCACCAAAGATCAAAAAGATCCCATAATTACACTTTCCTTTCTCCGTGATGGTTCCATCATTACGGATTTTACAATTCTATGGTTTAAACCGAGAAATAGTTTCTTTCGGGATTTTACAAAACCAAGAATAAACCGTAAGATAGATCCGAAATGCACTTTACTATTACGAGGATGTTTCCATTGTCACGGATTTTACAAGTCTATGATTTAAACCGAGAAATAGGTTCTTTCATGGATTTTACAAAATCAAGACAAAACCGTAAACAATGTTAGCTTGAATGTGTTATGACAACTTTGGTTTCGTGAATATCTGCTTTTAGGGAACATGCAATGTTCATCAATGGTTCATTATCCAACATCATCAACATCATCAACCATCCAATAAACACTTTGGTAAACACATCATTCACGATTCGCTTCGGCTATTGTAGTGACCACATGGAGAAGTAAACCCGATATACCAAACTTGATCATGAAGTAGAATTCCCAGATTTGTTACTTAAACTTGTACTAATCCTCGTGAAAATAAACGGTGTACCCAATGTACAAAACCTCTTGACATATTCTCAATCGAGTGAGACATCAAGTGATAGTTACGTTGTGGGTTAAGCGAGAATGAATCACAACCGTAATTAAATAGCCAAGTCTTTATCACACTCAATAAACGCCCAAACAAGTCATCTTCGCGGAAGGGTAGAAAGAAAGAAGACAAAATAAGCAAACGCGCCCGAAAAACTGCACCTCAAATCCAAATAAGAAATACCGTCCAAACAACCCCGTAGTCAACATTTTCAAATATCAATTCAAGCCGTGACATAATATACCAAAGTACCAAACCACATAACCCATTGTGAAAACTTTGAACCCAATCCAATAAAATACTAACCAAAGTAGCCCATGACTAATTATGCTCATACCGATCATAACCAAGGTTTATGTTGATGTTTTTCATATCTAAGTTCAACATCCAACTTAATTCATACCCCATCACATACCATCCTTAGCATGAGCAATCCATGAACAAGCATAACCAAAACCCAAACTCGGGCCCAATCTTAGGAAAGGTAACCTCTTATTCAATTACGGACAACTACCCAAACACGAGCCAAGGAATTGAGTTAACATAATTTTTAAACTCGTTTCATTATCTCAAATAGTATCAATGGATTTATGATGACAAACGTTCAAGTAAGCAAGTCTTTGAAACAATTAAGACCATGGAACGTTTCTGAGATCCTTAATAAGTTGAGTCCGTTTGATTTGTAGTATTCGCTTCAGATTTTTGTCAATGAACGAAACAAAGATGTAAATTGACATTCTTGTCAAATTCTCTCTTTGATATTCAAGAAAGAAAGAAGATTATCTTCACCGATCGTTGATGCAATATTTTACTCGTGTGGCTTGACTTGTTGTCTTGATGTAACTTACACACCACGAGATAAGAGCTGAGATCCTTTTGATTGTTATTGTCATCATTCTTTAAGACTTGTAGATATAGGAACCGGATATGAGATGCATTACACTTATTCATTTTCATTTAAGGTTTTTGATATAGTAGATCTGTGATGGATGGTTTGTATTTGCAAAGGTCTAAAAGATCTTGGTTTCTTCAAAGAGATTCAAAGCAAAACAAATCAAATCTGAGATCTTGAATGATGATTAGAAGCAATATGTTTTTGTTTTGTGTTTTGGTCTTGATGATGTCGGTAGAAGATTTGTTGATGTCGGTTCAGTCTTGGACCAATGATGTTTAATATGAGGTCGAGACTTGTTTGGTAAAAGGTATTGGTTGTGTTATATGTGGTCTATGGTCTGATCATGTCTTCTCCTTCTTCATTTCTGTTCAAGTCGCTAGCCAAATTCTCCAAAACAATTCGCTCGCCTTTTTCCAAACCAAGTCGCTAGCCTTTCAAACCAAGTCGCTATCCTTTCAAACCAAGTCGCTAGCCTTTTTTGACTCAAAAGTCAAAAACTACAACTCGCTAACTGAGTCCAAGTTGCTAACTTATCAATATAAGTCGCTAGGTCAATAAGGTTTACACAACTCGCTACATAACTCAACACGCTACCATGAGTAAATACTCAAGGCAAGTTGCTAGCACATATACAAGTCACTACACCTTATGATTCAAGTCAAGTCGCTAACAAATTCAGTGAATCTGGACAGAATACATACAAGTCGCTAGTAAGAATTTTTGACATTTTTCCGATGAGTTTTCCGACCATTATTCCGACCATCTTCATATTTACCCAGAAAAAGCATATGAATATTCATATTGACCAGTTTTGACCAGTTTTGACCACAGTTTGACCAGCATACATTACACGGATTTGGTACTAAAAGTAAAAGAAATATGCAGTTTGGACATAAATATGACACGTAACAGAACAGACCATTTGTTTTAGACCAAAAGGATACAGAAAACTTGTTTAAAAACTGTTTTCCCACAAAGATAAAAACATAAATTTCCGAGCATTAAAAAGTACAAAAAAACAGTTTAAACAAAGCAACGATACCAAACAAATCAACACAACACAACAACCTTGGCTCTGGTACCAATTGTAGGATCGTTATTTTATTGTGTTGATGATTCGAGTGGTTTTGGATGATCAAAATACATGTTTGCCATAGTTAGAGAGTTAGTAGAGAGAGAGGGTGTTCTTGCTAGAGGTTTACACAAAAGTATGGAATATTATATTGAAAAGCACCACCCCTTCCATGGATGGAAGGGGTATTTATAGTTACAAACATACCGTCCTCCTATCGGACTGTGGATCAGGAATACAGTGGGTAAAGACCCGTCCTTCCTCCACGGTGTTGCACTACACTATTCTACGCTACAAATTAACTAATAAACTACTACATAATGTAAATAACTACAAATCTACGAGCTAACATATGCTAGACTATAATTGGGGTGACCGACACTTTAACATGGAATTTCCAATTCCTAACAGTTACGGAATGATTCACCCGGTGAAACGAAGCTAAGACATAGAAATACAACCCTATATTATTGTCCAAGACTCTAGACCTACTGATTTTTATCAGTAATTACGTTTTACTCCCTAGTCAAAATTATCTTTACAAAATAAGTCCAAAACATGATTTTCACTTTTAACCGTGTCTCAATATAATGTAAATAACATATAATATACGTATGAAAAAAATAGAAATATATAAAATATTTTCTTTACAAGATTGTGGTGGTGAAAAATTACAACAAGAACATACAATAATGAAAACCCTTAATATCACCAACAACTTTTTACCCAATCTTCAAACTAATAACACCAACTCTTGAAAACCATTTTGAGACTCTTGATCAACAACCCAAAACTCTTATAAAACAAGAAAACTCTTGCAATCTCAGCCGAAAAATCCAAGAAAATGATGTTGATGATGATGATGATGATGAAGAAATAAACCATGGAGACTATTAACAAATCTAAACCTTCATTCATTGATCATGATACAAGCGAAACAAGAGATAGAAATGGTTATGATGGGCTGGGTTATTAAAAACAAGAAGAGAGAAAACAATGTGTGATGGTTTTTTTATTTTATTTTTTATTTTAGTTTATTTTATTTTCATATATTTATATTAGCATACATGTAATTTGAAGTAGACATGTGTCCTAAGTGGACATGAGTCTAATAAGTGGTGCGACTAAGGATGGTTAGTGTTTAATTATAGTATAAGTTGGGTATAATGCTAATTGTAAGAGTATTAAAGGTAAGATGCAAAAGTGTTACGAGTATAAGTTAAAACGTAAAACCGGGTAATATAAAAGTCTAAAACTTATAAAAATATTATAACTTGTCAAAATAACTAATTTTAGTAGACTAGATGAGATCGGAGTGTTTAAACGTTTGTTAAGATTAAAAACGTAAGTTATAAATGCGTAAAACGTAAAAGGTGTAAAATTTATGTAAAAAAGGAAAAGTAAAAATAGGACATATAAAATATGATTGTAAGGAAATCAAAATACATAAAATATGTGGACTAAGCATAGTCTAGAGTCGGTTTAAGTTAAATGTACGTGCAACGACGCACACGAGTGAACCTACCGGTTACTCGTAAAAGTTAATTTCCGCAAAATTAAAATAACAAGTAAAAGTAATTGACTAAATAATGACCTAAAAATATGAATTGTTACATTGTGAATGTGTGTAAATTAAAATAATGTTTTGAACATTAAATGAAACCCCAAATGTTTTCACAACTAAGTCTTAGTGATCTAGTTAAAATTATGTTTAAATTGGATTTGAACCTTAAACCATTGTTTTAAATAACACTTAATATGTTTGCTTGCTATTCTTGATATTGTATAATTTTCTTAATCTTTTATATTCATTTAGGTAATATATCAGATTTGAATCGGACAACTTGACACATTAATATAAACCAATGCTTAGATTTAAGGTAAGGAGTTTTTAACTTGTGTCACGAAAGATGATTGCATTCTCATTTCTCACATATTTTGATTAAACACGCTTTATCAAAATATATACCAATCATAATTTTAACTTGTGACGTCCAATCAATTGAAATCACTTGCAATTACTTTTTGTTTATGTGTGAGGCCTAGGTGAATTGTACCCAATGTGATTATTATCTATGCATGAGACCTAGACTTATTTTCACACATTTTCAAATTAGATGACTTAATCGAGTTAAGCAGGTAAGATCCTTAACCCGAAGCAAGGATGAGACTAAATATGCCTACATGACATTAGTAGTTTGACACTGGATGCCATAAGTCCCATAAAGATCTAAGAGTTGCACATGTAATGCAATTGGTGATCATCACTTACAAATTGATTATATTATTGCTAGCAGATCAACTGATGTGATGGTACAAGCTCAATGTGGATCTAAGCTTTTTCGTATATTAATTGTTTTAATATTGTAAATATGGGGTAGTTAATTTATAGAAGGATAATTGTCGAAAATACTAAATTGAACTTTGTAAATTCTATTAATGATATTAATGCAATATAAACCGTAAGCAAGAGTTTGTTCATTCTTGAAAAGTCAAACCAATTCTTTTTCATTGTAAGAAAAACACTTACTCCAATCATTTTCCCTTGTTCGAGAAAGCTAGAATATGAATACTTGTTTTTTCTCAATTATAATCAAACTCAACGCAAACTTACTCATGAAATCGTAATGTCGTGTAAAGGTCAAAACGGTTAAATACGGTTGCACAACTTATTCTTTCAAGTCATTTAACCCTAGATCCGATTTTGCATTTTCTTTAAACATATAAGATATTAAATAACCGTAGAACATGTTTTCTATATGGGAACAACGGAAGCGTGGTGGTCATAAAACCCACATGTCCCAAGATTGGAACCTAGCTCATAAATAGTTACCAAAATGATAACACCTTGAAATGTCAAGACATTATATGAGTTTTAATTATTACAAATGAAGACATCAAGAAACCGCTAACATGGAAAGCAATTAATAGCATGTATAACTAGTAGATTGCCTCAACTCAATAAATCCACTAAGGTGCTACACACCCTTATGGTAAAGTAGACCAATTACGGAGGAATTTCATGCCCATTTTTAAGTTAAAGAATAACAAAGATGGCTAGTCCATCATCTATATAATAGAACTTGACACACTTCCTTGGATATCTAAGTACATATTTACTAGTCCATCAGATTCACATTAGTGATAATGTGTAGACATTCAAAAAGAGTGGGAAAGTAAACAAATCACTACTTGCTTTTCACTAGTGAGGTAACACTTATAATGTTGTCCAATCTAGTCGGAGCAATGTGTGTATATTATTGGTGATGAAACACATGTAATGTTATCTAATTTAGTGGGAGCAGTGAGCTTAATCACCTTGAAAGTGACCAATTTTATTTCTGACTTGTCTTGTGATAATACATTACTTTTCACATGTGATAAATCATAGTTTTATAAGAATCACTTGCTTTTTATTTTATAATATAACTTGTCGTTTTTTTGATGTCACTACTTAAAATGTTGAAAAATACTTGTGTAAATTGTTCTTACTTGTTTATCTTGTTAAACATTTTTTAACATACTACGCCAAACATGAAAGTTGGTTAGTTAACCTTAGTTAATATTTGTAACCAAGCAAACGAAAACAACAATTTCATATCCAACCATGAATTCAAGAGGGAGATACCAAAGTTTAACCAAAGTGGTTCAAGAACAAAGTGAATTTTAACATCCGTAAAAAGCTTTTTAAAAAAGCAAATCTATTGAAGAGTCGTTTTCTCAAACAAACATGTCCAACCATGAATTAAAGAGGGAGATACCAAATTTTAACCAAAGTGGTTCAAGAACAAAGTGACTTTTAACATCCGTAAAAAGCTTTTTAAAATGCAAATATATTGAAAAGTCATTTTCTCAAACAAACATTAGGAATAACTTTAACACTAAAGGAACATATGTAACACTTCATGCTTCCAACCCCAAACTTCTCTTTTGATCGATCATTCCTTTGTGAATTTCTATGGTACCAATGAAATGCCAAGAAAAAAAGTTAACCTAGCTATTTTTTACTTGTTTCTTTCTTCTTTTACCTTTTTGTCCACTCAAGAACCACCCAACCAGCTTCATTGCAAGTAAAATTATTCAAAATTTGAACATGCAGGTATAAGTATATTAGTTTACGAAATTAAAACCTTTAAGCTAGGTTTGATTTCTATATCTTGCTCAAGATTTCTTGCCTTTTGTATTTATTATATAAAGGTTGGTTCATGTTTGCATTCATGCCACTTGAACTATTGAGATATAAAGGGGATAAAACCCTACAATGATAATCTGATTAGATTTGTTCAAGTTCCTAAAACTTAATTTAATTATATGACTTTTTTTCGCCAAGCATCTATATGACCCAAAGATCTAATGTTTAAATTCAATCATCCAAACGAGTAATAGATTTATAGGGGTATATATATGTCCATAAAATGATGTATATCTTTTCTTATATATAATTTCTAGGGTTGGTCTCAATATACCTAAATATGTCTAACTTTAATTTCGAGAGCTATACGAATGTCATTTGTGTGTTTTCTGTAGATGAAGGGGCGTTAGGCGTGCAAATTAAAGTTCAATTTTCTTGTTTGTTTTAGCCTACTAAATGGGACATGTGATCGACCAAATGAAAAGAAAAGTGAAAGTTATAAAGGAACAACAAAAGAAACTTTTTTTACTCTGATATAAGTTTCGGTAAATGAAAAGAGGCTTTTTCTTCACTCTCCCTTAAAATTAATAAAAGTGTGTTTTAGTCGATTTACGTAAAAGTTTTAATGCGTATTGGGATATACATATAGTTTTTTAAGAGGACGGTGAATATGAAGTTGTGAGCTTACATGTGAAACACTTCAAAATCACCAGTACGTAGGTCACTTTGATTTATTTTTTTAAAAATTTAAAGTAGTGAAACTAATGTACGAGTAGTGGAAGTGTTTACAATTACGAATTAAATTAGATCAAATCATCATTCAATCGGAAATACTTGTTTTAATAATATAAAACACTTAATAATATAAAACACTCAAAGTGTGATTTAGGTCAGGAGAATTATGATTCTTTATAGGATGAATTGGCTAGTCTTGAAAAATCAAATGTTCCCGTCAATCTACATCTTTTGTGGAATAAAACACTCAAAGTATGATGTAGAAAACATATCCTATAGTGTATTAGAGAATAAATACTTGAGTTTTTTATTATAAATAATGGTGAATAATAAAGTTATACACGGGTTTTATAATATAAAACGACTCGGAAAGTGGCTATGTTGAGCCGCCTACTCTAAGCCCACCCACAAACCTCCTATCTTCTATTTCTATTTCATTGCCTCTCCTTCTTCGCTCATCGCTTCTCCTTCCCAACCCTCTCAATCATCTCCACTCTTTAACCCTCTCAATCATCTCCAACCCTATTCTATTTTTTCCCTATTCTTCTTGCGCTCAAAAAAAAAAAAAAAAAAAAAAATCCTTTGCCGTCATTGTTGACTATAGATCTCAACTTGGCTTTGAAGACTTCAAGATTTGAAGATTTGTCTACATATGATTTACTGTTCGAAGAAAAAAAAAGTTATTTAATTTTGTTTTGTTTTTGTTTTATGTCGAATCCAGGTATCAATTCCCGAGACGACTTTTGTTGGTGTCGAATAGTGAACGACTTTTTGTTGGTGTCGAATCTAGGGTTCTTATTAATGTTTGGGATACTTTAGGTTATCCCGCTTTAAGTTAATACAATAAATAGCCCAAGCCGGTTTGTGGGTTTAGGCATCTAGGGTTTTTGCCATTATAAATAATGGTGAATAATAAAGTTATACCCACGGTTTTTGTTCAACATAGTGAACCCGGCCACCTTTAAGGATGTTATGTGCAATTAAAGACAAAACACTAATAAATGATGTAATTTTGATGCCTTTTTGTTGAGACGACGTAATTTTGTAAAGTTTCACATGTAAGTTTATATGTGAGACAACATCAAATCCATCCTCCTTTCTTAAGTAATCTTATAATCACAAACTTCTTATAAAATGATAAGAATGTTTATAGATCAACCCAATGTGACCCATCGTGTATTGTAAACGCATCCATGTTATCCATGCGGTTCGTATATGCATTTTGCTACATTTATACCAATTATTGTTCATGGATACAAAGTACTTTTACAAATCTTGATGCTTATATGCGATTGATTTGTTAGTAGTATAACATTATTGTTTTTTTTCTTTTTCTTTTAATCTCAGTATTTAATCTGAAAAAAAGTAATAAACTTTTTCCTCACAAAAAGAGAGCATCAAGGCATCTCCTACCATGCATGCACTCTAGAGAACCCATTAAAAGGAAGACACTTTTTTACAAGCTCTAGAGAAGATCACCTTTTATAAAAAGTATAATTTTAATCACCTTTTTGGGGTGGGGGTTTAAAACTTTTGTCACGTAGAAGCCTCCAAATAGTGTGGGATTATGTGTTGCAATTTAGATTATTAAAAAATGAAAATCAAGATTTGATTGTACCCTTTTTGCCTTGCATATAGATACACAAGACAAGTCCTAATGGGAGACCAAACCTTGGGTCGGTCTACTTTTGGCAGACGCGTCCTCCCCCCTATGTGAGTACCCAATAGGCGCGCCCTCCCTTCCTCAATTTTTTTGTTGGTCCGATCATCTAGGTTACCGTTGTGGTGCAAAGAGAAAATAACCAACGGCTATCTTTTTGGAACGTTTGGATGTTTGTTTCAAAAAAATTTGTTTTTTTTTTTAAATAATACACTTTTTCTTCTATAAACATTACATTCTTTTCTCTTTTCTTTTTTACACTTTCTTTTCTATACACAATTTCAACTTCTCAACTCAAACAAATGAATTTCGATCAATTTTTTTTTACGAATACAGGTGAGAAAGACGAAGTTGATAGTTTAACATTAGAAATTTTAAATGACATCGCTTTACTTCTTTAACCCAGAAAATATCACGAGCTCCGGTGGATAGAGATCATTACAGTGCTCATGATAGTCTAGTGGCGGCTTACTTCGGTGAAAACCCTATGAATGATGCACATTCCGTAAGCGGTTCCGAATGAGGCGATCACTTTTCACACGCATTGTTCTGGATCTAACTGATAATGTGTCATATTTTCGACAAGGTGTTGATGCTACGAAAAAAGTTGGCATTTCACTGTTGATGAAGTGTACCTCTGCAATTTGTCAATTAGCTTACGGAACTTGTTCACGTATCATGTGTGTGAAACGAGTATAAGTCGTGTAAGGACCCGGTGGAGTTCGGTTGCTCGGGTTTCCTGTGTAGAATGGTAAGGACCCGTGAGAATGAAGATGTTCCTTTAGTCAGGGTAACATTAGCATCGACTGGGTCCCGTCGTCTTACCTCGTAGAAGAGCGTGAAGAGAAAAGTTTGTTGATAAAGAGCCTAAGGAGGTTGTCATGTCAAGTGTGTGTGCTCTGTTGGAAAAGGCTTCTAAAATTTACCCTAACTCTCTATATAATGTGATATATATAACGTGGAATTAGGGTAAGGGATATAGGGGGCCTTTAGGCTTGTATATGATATGGGGCTATTATATGAATAATGGGCTTTGTTTAAATATAGGGACTTAATTTATGTAGTGTCATTTACATACGTAATCAGAACTGTTCCTAATGCTCTCGAGGAATATTTACAAATGGGTGATAAAACTTCTCGTGATTCTCTCGACACTTTCTGTAAAGAGGTTATGGACTTATATGGAAAGGAGTATTTGCAAAAGTCTACGCAAAATGATGTTGAAAAACTATATGCTCTTCATGAGGAGAAAAATGGGTTTCCTGTGATGTTATGAAGCATTGACTATACGAAATGGTCGTGGGCTCAATGCCCAACAACACTTCGTGGTCAATTTTGTAGGGTGATTCGTCAGATTTGTTCATTTTATTAGAAGCGGTTGCCTTACTAAACAGCACTTCGTGGTCAATTTTAGTAAGGTAACCACATCAGTTTATTACAACAAATACTTAATTTTTTCATAAAACAACCTACAACACTCCATTTTCTCCCTAATTCATATACATTCTCAAACACTCAATTTTCTCCCTATTTCATATACTTGTAACATGAGTTATAACGACGAAGATCGAGCTGAAAAATTAATACATTTATACGATTATCATAAACAATATCTAGCATTTGATGCCGATGAAGCCACTAGAATAAACACTCGGTCGTACATACCCCGTGACTATGAAGGCGTCGAACAACATCTCATGAAACATTACTTGGGCGATAATCCAAAATACCCCGAAAGAATATTTAGGAGACAGTTCGAATGAGTCAAAAACTATTTTTAGAAATTGTCGAAGGTATAACTAACTATAACCTTGAACATATTCCCGAAAACTTTTTATTTTTTACATCTCAGCAAAATGCCGCTATGAAAATGACTAGTATACCTATAATGAAATGTACGTCTATAAGCCAATTGGTGTACTGGAGAACATCTGATGCTTTTGATGACTATTTACAAATTGGTGAACATTATAGTCGTGATAGTTTAGACATTTTCACCAAATGTATATGGGATTTATACTCGGAGGAATATTTAAGAAACCCTCACCAAATGATATTTTGAGTATATATGAAAAACAGGAAAACTGTCATATGTTCCCGTGTATGCTTGATAGTATTGATTGTATGCATTGGGAATGGAGGAATTTCCTGAATGCTTACAAAGGGCAATTCAAATAGGGGGATCACACATATCGGACAATAATGATTGAAATAGTTGCATCACAAGATTTGTGGATTTGACATGCATTTTTGGCATAGCGAGTTCCAATAACGACCTAAATGTTCTATATCATTCGAAGTTTTTTGACGACCTCATTGACGATGTCGCTCCCGATGCCCCATTGACGGTAAATGGTAAAACATACAACAAAGGATATTACCTAGCAGACGGTATTTATCCCACTTGGGTTTTGTCAAATATATATATGATCGCACGAAATCAAACTGATTTAAATTTTAAAAGGGCTTAAGAAAGTACAAGAAAAGATGTGAAACGGGCTTTTGATGTCCTTCAGGGTCGTTGGGGTATTATAGCCAAACCACACGTGCGTATTAGGTGAGCAAAATACGTAAGATAATGTATTGTTGCATAATATTGCATAACATGATACTAAAAGATCAAAATTTCTAAATAAGTGAATTCAACGAGATATATGCTAGTCACGTAGCCAATATGCAAAGTCCATTGGTCGAGCGATGCGACACAAACCAAAAGAAACAAAAGGAACTACGTGAAAAAGATGTGCATAACAACCTTCGACATGATCTTGTGGATCATTTGTGACAATGACATCAAAATGACAACAACAAAAACTCATTGCTTTTACTCTCAAAGAAGTTTGGGTAACATTTAAACAAGAACCATACTACAATACTGTGAGGCAGTATTTGCCCAATTGTGTGAAACTTGTGAAGTTGTGTATGTTACTCTCATTTTATAGAGAGGCTTGAGGGTTTAGAGGTAAACCTTTTGGGAATGATCAATGGTAGCTAGAGAGCCAGGTATTGATCATCCAGGAGCAGACAAGGAGGACAAGTGTCATGCGTTTTTTAGCTCGTACATAGTGGTGCTTGTCGTCCGTCCCCACTATACAGTGTCAGATAGTACATTTTAACCGCTAATGACAGTTGGGGAGCAGTAGTATTGTCTTACTCAGTCTGGCCTGAGAGGTTTTACCAGACGCTACGTGGCTTGGAATTCAACCCCGCCTACTAACCAAACGCATATGTTTGATTTGAACAAGTTGGAGCAATTCCAAATGAAAAGAGGAGCTTCAGTCGCCAAAAAGGAATAGGCATAAGGCTTGGAGTGTTTTCAGATTTTTCTTTGTGAATGTACATGGCAAGTGACTTTGCTTGTATATCTAGCTAGTTAGTTCTTAAAAAATTAAAAATTTGTGAATTCTCTGTGTAAGATTCCCTCTCCATTACAATACTGATGTAAATTAGTTTATGAAGGATTGGATTTTCGTGAGTTTGTATATCTCCGTCTCCTCTTTTCTTTGATGCACCAAACGAGAGAATTTATCACATTTACTTTCCAATTCTCAAGTGTCATTTCTTGCTACTAAGCACGCCCTAGTGACAAATAGACATAAGAAAATATGCAAACACAAAACATAAAACCAAAAACCCTATAAAAAAAAACAGTGATATAACCGGACATGATTTAGCCTTTCTTGGGACGTGGATTTTGCATGCATGGGGGCATGGGGCTATGAAAAAAGTGAGAAAAAAGTTAAAACGAGAAAAGGTGGTATGTAGCAATAGCAATGTATCTTCATGGGTGTGCGTGTTCAACAAAAGTTTTTGGGTTCTGAATTTTAAAGGTACTAGTATAATTTTTCAAATTTAAATTAACACGTTTTTCTTCTAGAAAGGGTAAAAAGGATAGTAAGTAAACTAAAATATACGACGAACATTGTTTTGTAAACAAATGTTTCATGTTCGTTTTTGTTTTTTATTTTGTTGTTACTATATACCTTTCTCGTTATCAGTTATTGTTTAATCTGATATTTCATCACGAGGCCCACGACTATTAATTTAACAATTACTTTTCTTCTATAAATAAACAGTGGTTTATATTTACAAATTAAATACGATTTGTCGTTGAAACCAATATTGCCAATATATATGTAAGGGTTTGTTTAATAAGTGATTTGAAGTCACCGATTAAACCGCATTCAGTAAACTATAATTTTTCATTTAAAACATAAATTATACTTTTTTCGTTTTAAAATTATTGTCAGGAGACAAAAATCACAAAGTTTAATAAAAGTGGACTTATTTTAATTTTCAAGGACAATTATTTTAAAATATCCTGTAAAAGAAACATGGACTATTATTTTGAGACGGAGAGAGTATTATATATACATTAATTAAACTCATAAATTAGCATAATTAAATCTGATTTTTAATTCAATAAACTCAAAATTTTCTTTTAATAATAACATTAAACATTTCTGTGAGAGCATCCGTCAAACAATCCTTATATCTAAAAGCACTGCTTTTAGTGAATGTTTTTTCCAACTGCTATGATTAGGCCGTCAAACTTTATCGTTGTGTTTGTCAAAACTAACGGTAACTGAAAATAGTAATGCTTAGATTTCAACACTTCTTTTAGTAATGTTTGCAAATTGCAATATTAACGGTTAAATAAAATCCAAAACGTATCACGCCTTTGGTAAACAAACTTTATATTTTAAACAATAAAACCTAGCTAGTTGCTAAAAAAAAATCGGTATAAAATTACGTAAAACCTTCCAAAAAGAAATAAAAATCGGTACTCTCAGAATTAAGGTATGAAAAAAAATACAAACACTTATTTAAAAAGAATATTTGAAATTTATGTGATTTAGACTAAAGTGGGCTTAAAAACAACGCTTTCTTTCCTGCCCACATATTTTTGTAATTTTGTTTATTTTAGAAAAACTATCTCAAAAAGTCGGCATTGTAGCCTTGTAGGTCCTAAATATCAAGAAAGACACCTTCTATCCACTCACATCAATTTTATGGCCAAATCCACATAAACACCATGCATGGAGGACAACACTTGTGATTGTGTTAATCATGCTTGCAATTGCAACTACACCCCATTACTTTTGGTTAGAAATGCAACATCAAATCAATAATATTTTTTAAATGATGGTATATAATTGATAAAAACAATGCTATATTCTCATAATTTTTCTTCCTAATTCATCCTCATAACCATAACACACTTGTCACTTAGAATACACTATTTATCACTTATCCTTTTTATTCATTTCTCCAAATGTCATGATCACATAGTTAATAGAATTTATAGAAATATTAGGAACAAATATCATTTACCTTTGCAATTAGCCATTTGAGATTATTCCTCATTATTGTTAACATTTGTCATCAGTGGCGGACCTAGGATTTTAGAGGCGGGGGTCAAAAAAATTTTTGATAAAATTTGTGATGAACTTTAATAAAAAGGTCATAAATTTTTTTTTACACTAAAAATTGGTATTTTTTTTTTAGATTAAGATAGAGATATAAGGTTTTACATTGTTTGATCTTGGGTGGAAGCGATTTGATTTTGTAATGGAGGACTTTAATAAAATGGTCTAAAAAATATTTACACTTGATCTTTTAGCGAACCATGAAGGCAACCCCCCAAAACCTCCATGTAGTTCCGCCTTCTTGTCACTTAGAACCCGAATCCCGACGTTGAACCGGACTTTAAAAAAATGGTCCGATAACGGGACGGGACACTATAAATTGAGCCAAATTTTTTACAAGACCGGTACCAAAGCGGAATAGTACCGAAAAATTCATGGAATTTGAGTAGTCATGTTTTTTAATTAAACAATTTATCCAAACACTCACTGGACCCGTTCTAGACCCATTTTACGCCCAACACTAGTCATGTAAAACATAAACAAGGAAATTAAACATCCTAGAAATCTAATGTGGCAACTATATATCCTTCATAAACCCTCCCAAAAGTAAATCCTAGCTTATTATTACGTTACAAATATCTTTGTGATGTATTTATTTAATTGTTGGTTGCATATTCTAACACGTGATGGTTTGAAATCACTCGAAAATGCACGTTTTATCCTTTTTTATGTTGTCACGAAAAGTTACTAGCATGAAATCTGAAGAAAAAAAAATAATAATAATAATAATTGTTTTATTAAAAATGGGAAGAACCGGATAGGTACGATTTACCGATACCCGAATCCCTTCCAGTATGATGCTGGTACCCCTTTCATGATGAGAAAAAAGCGATACCACCAATTTAGTACAGGTTCGGTACCAATCCGATACTATGCTCAGTCAAGCACGATCGTGACCGTGCCACCAAGATCACGTCGCCTTTTCTCTCCGTGACGACTGACATGACCAGAATGCCACAGTCAATGACCGACGTCTTTTTTTTTTTTTTTTTTTTTTTTTAATTCAAACATTTTAAACATCAAATTTAAATTCATTAAAATTAAAAAGATTACAGTACGAAATTCAAATGAACATTAAAAACAATACGTAAATTATTCAAATAACGTTAAAAACATTAAAAAAAAATCTTCATCGTCTTCCTCATCGTCATCGTCACTATCGACTTCATTCTCTTCATTGACATGATTTCGACGATTTCTCCAAATGTGTTCGATCAAATCAGATTTGAGGTGTTGATGAGTTGATGCGTCCATTAGCTCCTGAGTAACTACTAACGATTCTTCATGCGTTCTTAAGGGATCATGATCTTGGTGTCCCTCATCTTCGAACCATGTAAGAGATATCGCTCGCTGCTTGTGTCGAATGATCATATTATGTAATATGATACATGTATACATAATATTTTGGATATCCTTTTAAACAACCCTCGGCGGGAACTTTAAGCATTTTACACTTCTTCTTCAACACACCAAAAGCGTGTTCCACATCTTTTCTTCTTCGCCGTGCTTCCTCTTGTACAATATTCTTTTTCATCACCGTGGAGGATTTGAAATGGACTTCATAAGAACGGACCATCGTGGATATATCCCGTCGAGAAGATAATATCCCTTTTATAAGCCACATCGTTAGCCTCGAATTCAAGGTCTGGTGCTCTCCCAGATTTGATATCATTGAAAACAGAGGAACGACGTAAAACGTTTACGTCATTATTCATTCCGGAGACACCAAAGTACGCATGTCAAATCCATAAATCTTGGGAAGCAACCGCTTCCAATAAAATGAATGGATGTGGCCCGTGATCACCCCTACAATGTTGAGCTCTCACACTATTCGGGAAATTCTCCCACTCCCAACTTGTACAATCAATGCTTCCCATCATCCCAGGAAAGCCATGCTTATGCTCGTGATGAGCATATATTCTTTCAAGGTCAGAATATGTGGGCCTTCACAAATACTCACGACCATATAACTCCATGATAACCTCGCAAAACTTACGGAGACATTCACGGGATGTTGTTGCACCGAGTGCCGATTCTCGACAAGAGAATCGAACGACAGCGTATCCCAATTCGACGAATGGCGCAGACACTTGACCAATGGGCTAATACTAGTGCGCCCCAGCATCAAGAGTTTGTCGAAAATAAGGAGAGTGATCGGTTACCTCTCGAACAATTTCTGTGAATAGTTCTCGGCTCATTCGGAACCGCCGACGGAATGTTCTTGCGTAGAACTACGGGTTTTCGGAGAAGTATACCGCCACTAAACGATTATGAGCACCCTCATGATCCCTACATATGTACCTTCGTCGAACTTTTGGCTGTGATGCTTTGGAAGCCTTCCAAGCAAAATCCGCAAACTCTACAAACTCACTAAAAACTTCTTCATCGTCGGAAGACGAATAAGAACCGAATAAAAGCTCGAACGACATATTAAAGATTGTGTTTCGTGGGTATTTCGTTAGAATGGTTGATTGAAATTGTGTGTTTTAGAAATGTGTTTGAGTTACTATTTATAGAGTGGTAAAGTTTTTTATAAAAAAAGTTTTTTTTTTTTTAATATGCAACGGTCAATTTTTTTTTATTTTTTATTTTAATATAAATTTAATGCCCAAACGGGCAAATAAAGTTTGAAATGGAACGTTTAGATATCGGTTGAATTTTAGCCCGATATTCGCTTTTTTGCCCCACGACCGATGTGTCGACCGAGTGCCTCAAACGACATGACCGATGTAAACATCGGTCGTCCATACAAATTTCGGTTGACCAACCGATGTTTAAGTCGTGATTGTGCCCAGCCTCATGCATGAACTCTTCTAACTAAAACCTAATTAAGCTAACTCAATTAAAATTAACTTGTTTCATTCACTTCCCACACAAAATTGCTAAACTAACCATTAATGATCAAATGATATTTTTTTTGAGTAAATTACATTTTGGTCCTTAAAGTATGGCCAAATTGCAAGTTTCGTCTCTAATGCTTCGAAAATGCAGCAATAGTCCCCATTTTAAATGTTTTGTTGCATGTTTGGTCCTTAAATTGCAGATTTAGTCTCTAAAATTTTAAAGTTTCCGTTGCATGTTTGGTCCCTAAATTGCAGATTAGGGACCAAACATGCACCAAAACCTTCAAAATGAGGACTATCACTGCACTTTTGAAATGTTAAAGAGACGAAACCTACAATTTGACCATACCTTAAGGACCAACAATGCAATTTTTTGCTAAACTAATCATTAATAATAATAAAAATATATATATTCTTATATTTTACCGAGGTACCTTTAACCAAAAAATAGTATTTCTTCCTTTGTTATAATTTTTTGAGTAAAGTCCAAAATACATCCATGCCATAGTCGCGTGTATCGCTTTACATCCCTAAATTTTTTGTTGACAAAATCATCCCTCCGTTAGTAAAGTTAGACAAATACATCCTCTGTTAGTAAAATCGGTTAGTGGGACTAACGGTGCAATAAATATTTGCACTGTTAGTCCTTAGACTAACGATGCAATAAAATAAATTGCATCGTTAGTCCTATGACCTAACAGTGCACTCCACCGCCACCCACCACCACCGCCCACCTTCACCGCCACCTACCACCTCCACCTCCACCGCCACCCACCACCACCCAACGCCACCACCCCCACCTCCACCGCCGCCACCCACCGCCACCACTTCCGCACCACCACCACCACCGCACCACCACCGCCACCACCCCACACGCCGCCACCACCGCCACCACTTCCACCACTCACCACCACCGCCACCACCACACCACCGCCACCACTTGCCACCCCACCGCCACCGCCGCCACCACCGCCACCGCCACCACCACCACCCACCCACCAACGCCACCACCACCACCATTTATTCACCCACCGGGGTGGCCATACAGGTGAGTGGCCACAACCGAAAGTGGTGGTGGTGGCGGAGGTGGTGGTGGTGGTGGTGGTGGAGTGGTGGTGGCGAGGCGTGGTGGCGAGGGAGGTGGTAGTGGTGGTGGTGGTGGTGGCGCGGCAGGTGAAGCGGTAGGCGGTGGTGGCGCGTGAGTGGGTGGTGGGTGGTGGTGGGGTGGTGGTGGGTGGTGGGTGGCAGAGGGTGGTGGTGGTGGTGGCGGTGGGTGGCGGCGATGGAGGTGGGGTGGTGGCGTTAGGTGGTGGTGGGTGGCGGTGGAGGAGGTAGGTGGCGGTGGTGGTGGTAGGTGGTGGTGGAGGTGGCGGTGGAATCCTTGGGACTAACGGTGCAATTTATTTTATTGCATCGTTAGTCCTGGGACTAACGGTGCAAATATTTATTGCACCGTTAGTCCTCACTAACCGATTTTACTAATGAAGGATGTATTTGTGCCAACTTTACTAACGGAGGATGATTTTGTGCCAAAAAAGTTTAGGGATGTAAAGCGATACACGGGACAAACCACAGGGATGTATTTTGGACTTTACTATAAAAATAAATTTCATAAAAACTCAGTACTTTTGGTCTTTTGGAGACCTGTTCTTTGGGCCAGGATATATCCAAAGCTGACATGACCCAACAAAGATAATGGACAACACATGGAGAAGAAATTAAGTAATTTATTAACCTGCATTTCTGTAATGTTCTTCAACTAAATATAGCTCTTTAAGCTATTATTGATCAAAATTAAACAATATTCGGGAAAAGAATATCACAAAAAGCCTACACCTCTAGTGACATGAAACTACGATATCAACCACCTGTATTAAAACTTTGAAGTGTATATTGTACATGTATTTCTTACTGCTCATGAGCACACGGCATCCCCTCTAGACCCTTTTTAGGCTTTAGCACAAGGTAGGTACACGTACACCAACTGTTGGAGTCGTCTTATGGCCACTTGAGAAAGCAGACAAGTTCAAACTCCATAAAGTGGCAATAAGTTACGCACAAAGGCATAAGCTAAAGCACCTGTAAAAATGTAACTATCCACTCTATCCAGTATTCCACCTGCAGAAGATATCACTAGATCATGCACAAATCTAACATAATATGCAAAAATTAAATGAATTCTAAGTTACACACCTATTTGAGTATGTTTGAATTGATTAATCATCGGTACTAAACTTTCTTAGAGATACTTCTATAAATTCTCACAGAAGATCACCGACTAGTGTTTCAGGGATGAGAAAAAAATATATTCAGATGTTATATTAAAATCTAGGGCAAATGATAAAAAAAAGTATCATACTTGCCATCATTTGCTCTTGTGGGTAGCGAACAAAAAATTTTGCTTTTGTGGGTACTATACTTTCAAATTCATCCTCTTTAGGGTACTATGTGACATTTTTGCCCTTCGGAAAAAAAAAATTCTATTAGCTAAAAGGGGCAAAAATGTCCAAAAAATTCGCAAAATACCCTAAAGAGGATGAATTTGAAAGTATAGTACCCACAAAGACAAAAAAATTGTTCGCTACCCACAAAAGCAAATGGTGTCAAGTATATTACTTTTTTTTAACATTTGCCCTAAAATCTATCCACACCATTAAGGCAATACCCTTCATTTGCTATTTACTGAGTCCTGTCATTATGGAACCCAAAATGACTACTTCGTTTCTGCTTGCACCATACAAGACAAAATGAAAATGTATGATATTCTAAGTGGCTGAAAATGAATACTTTTAAATTTATTTTCTTGAATATACGTTTAAAAGAAAACCTTTGTGATTAATCTCTACCTTCTAATGGAAAAAAGGGACCAAGACAACAAATGCATTAATGGATGGTCATCATTGTCGAAAAACAAGTGTCATCTTATACAGAAAATTAAGTAATCCCATTGTTTATGAGCTAAAAGTCATAAAATAAATAAATGAAGTAATCTAACAAAAATGGGGGGCAAAAGACATGTGTTTGCACATGGCCAATCATTCCTTTTCATAGTTAATCTGTTTTGATAAATTTTAAGTTTGGTCAAAGCAAGTTCAATAACCTCTTCAGCATGTCTCTACGCCTAGCCAGAAAGATCCATATATATCAAACACTATATGCGAGAAAATAAGCAATTACCATGACCGGGTATGAGGGATCCTGAATCTTTTACGCCAGCATCTCTTTTGATCATCGATTCAAGAAGGTCACCGAAAAGCGAGCCAAAGAAATTCAAGATACCAAAACCTATTGCACTGATAAAAATGAGCACATGTTAGCATGCAGTGATAAGATTTATAGACAAGCAATCACTAAATTTAGTAGTAAAAATAGGCACAGGCTGTAAGCACCTGATAATAGATGTGGGCCAAGAAAATATCTTTGACAACAATACAGTGGTAGCTATGCATCCTGCTAAGCCTGCAATAGCTCCCTCCCACGTTTTTTTGGGACTAATACTGGTGAGGGGTGTGCGACCAAATGCCTGCATTGGAAGTGAAATGCCTGAGATGATGGTAGAATTGAGGTGGAAATTTCGAACCATTTATTAACACATGGGTCGACTTGGGTTATGTTTTTTCTTCTAACGGGTCAAATGAGTAGAGAATAATGATAAAACTAAAAGGATACAGGTCAGATGAGTTGAGCAGATCAAATTGGATGAAATTCATCTGAAATATATTCAAATGCACAAAACTTTCAAAGACCTTTTTATTTGAAGAATTATTAGATTGCATTTCAAAAAACTATAAAATGAATAGAGCCGATCCAACCCATTGGACCTGTACTAAACATTACCCGTAGCCCGCCATTTTGCCACTGCTAATAAAGATGCCAAATTAAGAGGATCTAGAGAAAGCTAATATTACCTTGCCACCAGCAAAAGCAAATGTATCTGCTGCAATTATGCTGCTGATAGATATCAATGTGGCAACAAGACCAACCGTCCAATGAGCTTGACCACCTAATAGTATAGGCCATGTAGCTCCCACTCCTCTTGAAGATACAACATCAGATTAGTAATCATAAGCAGGCCACATCAGGTGAAGAAAAAATGAGATTATATATTATTTGGAACAGCTACATGTGGAAAAAGTTGTAATCTCAAATGTGGTGGTTTAGTGGAAAGGAGGTGCAAAAAGTAAATACCTTATACAATGATTTTAATTTCCTAAATTATCCTACACCGTGAAAAGTAGATGTGATACAGCTCTATACATTTTATCAACTTTTAATATTGTTGAAACCTTCTCAGCTTTATAAATAGTAAGATGCATAATGAAACTATCACTTTCTCAATTATCAGCAAAGAATTCCACTAACTCTTAAGTTTCTTCCAACATCATTTTTACCAATGGGTCTTGACTCTTGAGTTTCGTAACAAGCATAAATGTAGACATGTGGTTCACTGCAAGCAGTAGCTAACCATTCTTAGCTGCTAACATGCAAAGAAAATAAACAAAACTATGCCAAATTTAAGAATTCTAACCGTTGTGCTTATAGTTTTGTTGTAACAACCATCGTAAATGTCTAAAATCGCTCAATCTAGTATAGGTTTATAACTACTCTTCATATCTTAGCAAATACGATGGTCAAGTTGTTATAAAACTACAGATGCACCGGATAAATAATGCCAACTTTTCAGATATTCGATCACATATTTTTTCCCTGATTTCATTCTAGAACCGCTTAAGTGCTTCTCAAAAGTTGGCCACCCTTGAGGCCTTGACAAATGGAAAAGATATGAACTCTCCACATTTCCATATTCACATTGTAATCATGTCATAGGAGCATATTAAGGTATCCAACACAACAACAACAACAACAACAACAACAACAACTCCACACAACAATAACAACAACGTACCCAATCCCACCAGTGGGGTCAGGTAGAATGGAGATCATACCCCTACCCTTGGGTAAACCTGAGGATAAGGTATCCAACACACTTCTGAATAATAAGCCAAGTAACTGTCTTCTAGTTACTAATAACTTAAAGCATCATACAGAGTCTCAAGGAGTGACAATGAATATAGAAATGCTGTCGATAATAAGACTTTTAGTACCAAAACTGCATTGCCTTATAACAAGTACTCATCTTAAAGATATAATTTCAAAGTGACACCTATACAGAAAAATTATAAGTTAACACATTGCAGATTGCATCTTGTCACAAACTCCCAAAGTCCTGCTTGCTAGATTATAAACTACAGAACTAGCTATAGAAACCTATCAGGCTATCATTTGTAACTTTTGCGGAAAAAGTAATATATTTAACTCATGGATCATAAGTGGGAAACATTCCAAGTTAAGGAAAAATTCAACAATTGTGAAATAAAGTATAAGATGCTAAAATTTTACCAGTATTCAAGGCAGGTGCTATCAAACGGCATCTTAGTTTAACCCAAAAAGAAGGAAGATATCCACAATAAAATAAGCCAAACATGGTACTGCTGAGTTGAGAAAAACGAGGATTTCCCCTTTGCAATAGTAATGCCATAGCAACAATGAAAGCTGCTGATGTCACAGAAACATCAACTTGACCCTTATATCTGAAACCACAGTAAAAAAAAAAAAAATGATCACAAATTGAAAGTAAGAACAAGATATTACAGCTTCATTATAAGTTTCTAATTTAAACCTTATATTTCAGAGTTAAGTATTGAAATCCAGAACAATTCACTATCAATGTTCAGCCATATATTTACATAAAACTCAAAACATAACATATTGGCACTTTTTCTCAATTCATGACACTTAAAACATAACATTGACACTTTTCTAGGGACAGATGGTAGTGCAACACTTCATAGAGCCAGATTATAATGCCAGGTTGAGAATCAAACAATCCTTGATCAAAACTCAAGACTTTGCACATCAGTGCTTACACATAGGTTGGAGAAAATGAAGTGGCTGAAAATTATGCTCTACTTATAATGCAAAGTATTTGGTAGTACTTCACCACTACTCTATTGTTTGTCCAAAAGAAAACTTATCTATGACTTATGATCTGGTCATTAACCAATGATTCTTCTGAAAACCAAGTGATAAACGAAAAACATCAAAATCTCATAGCATATAGAATTTTACTGTTGGCTTCAAAGTACTTCTTTATGAGGACTGAGGTATGAATGATCAACATGGATTTACAACTTTTTAGTTTGCTGAACTACGAGCAAGACAGATCTGATCTTAGGCACATAGAGGACAGCAATATTTATGGGCAGAGAGCAAGGCATAGCATTTTGCAATTCATTGATAACAAATAGATTTCCATGTTGCATATATAGAACCCTTATTCTTAAGCAAAATCTCGTGGCTGAAACAGATATGAATATTTGGAACTACAATTTGTATATTTGTTACATTAGCTAATACTCATTGGTTAAAGTAAGAAATCTACTATTCAAGAAAGAGAAACTAATAGATGCATCTTCCCATGAGTTATTGTGAATTAATTCATAACGGAATTAGAAAGTATGTGGCATAGCTTATTAGCTTACAGAGTGAACAAAGGCATGAGAGCACATATAACAGAGCAAACTCGCGACACATAACGAGGAGGAGGAGTCATTCCGGAAGCAATCCCTCGACTTCTAACCAATTCGAAGTATTCCCTTGAGCCAGCAAAAACAGCAGCAGCTAAAGCCACAGAAAATACCCATCCTCCTGCTAGTACCACTCCACCAGCAGAAATACCTATTCCAAGTCCAAACACAACCCTTTTTGCCAACTGATTAGATTTCTTCTGCTGCACTAAATCTGCATCAGGTTCCGTTGTACCATGGTCTTCATTAACCTACAGATATTCATTCTCAGTGTCCTCAGTGACTGTGTAGTCAAAATTCATCAAAGTTCAAGGAAACAACAAAACACCGTAAATATGTTCATCATTTCTGTCTTAAGTAAGATATGTACGTACTCCATCCGTCCCAATATAAGTTTCCACATTTCTATTTTAGTTTGTCCCAACGAAGTATCAACTTTCAAATAGGTTACCAACTTTCAGTATTCCATTTGGTAGCCTCATGGATAATTCCATTACCCTCAGTAGTAGGATAGTGTCCCTTATATTTACCAGGTTAAAACCCTTTACCCAAAGAAAATAAGATAGCGGCCTTAACTACACCCGAAACTTGGATCTAAAAGTCTGTGCACCTAAAAAGGGTACTTTTGACATTTACCTAGTAAACACTATAATCATCGCACATTCCTAAATCTGTGTCATTCACAAAATGGACACCTTTTTCGGAACGGAGGTAGTATTATACATGGATTAAGTCATACTTAAAGCTCATTTACTATCTTTAGTTCTCCGAAATGTAAACATAAGCTAGCTTACAACTCACAAGTCCATTAAACCCTTAAGTTCATAAGTTATTGCAACAAACCATACAAATTCCTGTTAAGCAGCTTTAACTAACGTTCCATACAATACTCGGGCACACATGCTTACCTTTCCTTAGTTGGAAAATGTCACTAAATAGCAACCAACTTATCTCGATGTTTCAATATGGCAATTGTACCTTTTTGTCTCTTTTTCATATTTAATAATTTAAGCCTTGGTTTGGAATTTCGACACAAAGTTACCTAAAATACCTTAAAACGTATTCATCATAGAAAGCTGAAGTTATTATTCGTATGTTACAAATCACACGTACTTTAATATTTTTAACAGAAAACGAGGTTTTGGTTTTGTGATGATCACGTTTTAACTCTTTAAGGGCTAATTGCATCTTTATGTATGTTACTTGCCACGTTTTCTAACTTTATGTAGCGTATTAAATTTTTTTCTTTTTGGTATATATCGTACTTTTGAACTCCGTAAACATTCCAAAGCTGTAACATGCTACATTACATTAAAAAACTAACACGCTATTAAATTGAACACTAATCTTACAAAATTAAGTCATCAAAAAAAAAAAAAAAAAAAAAAAAAAAAAGTAAAATTAAAATTACCTCAAGAGGTTGATCAATGTGGTTTGCATGAGCTCTAGCAACCGGAATATTTGTGAAAATTTTCAAAGGATTAAACTTAATTCCAAATCCGCCATTGTTAATTTGCAACAATCCTGTCCTTCTGAATCTGAGATTTGTTGATAGCCGCCGGCATGAATTTAGGGTTTTAGATGGACGACTTGCTGAAATTGAGATGTGTTTACCGCATTTGATGGAATACGGAGTAGCCATTAACGATTGTGAGGTTATCATTTGGATGACGATAGAGCCTATGACTTAAGACAACCAGTGATTTTTTCTTTGGCTAGTGTTATACCAGTTTTTTATAGTTTTTAGGTAATGCAATTCGTATATACCACTGAACTTACATATTTGTATATATTCAAACACGCTTAATGTATTGATATTATGTATTAAAACTTATATTTGAGGTGAAAACTCAGATGTTTGCAAATTTTTAAATTTTAAGAGATATACGATCTCTCTTCGTTTATACTGTATGTTACTTTTGGTATTTCCAATTTTATCCATTTTATTTTATTAATATTAATAAAAACAACACAACTTTTATAATTTTATGCTTTTTTTTTTTTTTTTTCACTATACGATAATTAAAGTTTAGACAAAATTCTTAACATCTATCAAACAACATATAAAATCATTTAATGAAAATGAAAGTAAACATTACATCGGTTATGGGATAAAACTAACAACACACGTTACTTGTCGCGTAAAACTAACAAGGATGGGATTAATGGTGACCAAAATTAGCGTGAATATGATTAGCCCAAAATAAAATAAAAATTGGCTAATTTTGGCTATTTTGTAAAAGATTTTTGGCACATAGCCCCATCTTTTTTTTTTGAAATGAGCGTATTTAGCCTATTGAAAAGTTAAATGTGCACTAACGGGCACATATTTTCTCATAATTGTAAAACATTATAATCGTTTTTGAAGAAAAACTTATAGATAGTATATTTATATAGCGACAGATCGTTTTGTGTTAAAAAAAAAGTTTATAGGTTCTAAACGAAAAATAATAAAAGTTTGAAGATTTGGGGATTAAACATAACGTTTTGAAACCCGGTTCGACCCGGGTGGTTCAACAGTTGAACCGTTCCGTCGAAAAACGGGTCGATTTAAACCGAGTCAATATGACGGTTGGGTCAAAACGGGTCAAATTAAATGAGGTCAACCCACCGGGTTTGAAGCGTCTTGGGTCAACCGGTTTTCGATATGTGTTAATAGTTTCAAATTTTACTTTTTACTTTTGGGTTTTCCTTTATATATAATATAGCGGGTACCGTAGCGTTGCGTGGAAGTACCTGTGACGATCTTGGAGAAATAGATCTCGATGAGACTGATTCATCAGTTTGTATCGGTTTTAACGGGTCCTCTCTAGTTCGTTTCCGGATGGCTGTTATTGGTTAGCCGAACCGATGGCGACACCGGTTTCCGGTTGAACCCGTTAGTCCGGTCCGATTTTTAAAATTATATGTACCATCAACTTGTTAGCTTGTATGAAGCTTTGTGTGTTTTATTAATTTGTATAATAACATGTACTTTTCATTTTAGGGTGTTTTAAAAATAACATTAATTAGTGTGTTTAATTATTTTATATTTAGAATTATGTTGTAGCTTGTTTAAATTGTACATTGTGAAAATTTCATTTTACTTTTTTAACAAGGGGTGTTTTAATTGGTTGTTTTTAATTTGGTAGATATGCTTTTAATTGGTTGTACAATGTGAATAAATTATTATACTTTTAAGTAATTGGGGTGTTTTAATAAGAGTATTAATTACACAAATATATTTCTCTCTCATTTGACCATTAAACTTTTTCACTTTCCCACTTTTCCACTTTGACTGTTTTTCCATTTTATGTAGTATAGAAGATATAGAAGATAGAGCTCAAAACATAACATATTGGCACGTTTTTTCAACTCATGACACAAAAAACATAACATGTTGACACTTTTCTACGGACAGATGGTAGTGCAACACTTCATAGATCCAGATTATCATGCCAGGTTGAGAATCAAACAATCCTTGATCAAAATTCAAGACTCTGCTCACCAGTGCTTACACATAGATGGAGAAAATGAAGTGGCTGAAAATTATCCTCTAGTTATAATGCAAAGTATTTGGTAGTACTTCACCACTACTCTATTGTTTGTCCAAAAGAAAGTTTATCTATGATTTCTGAGCTGGTATTAGCCAATGATTCTTATGAAAACCAAGTGATAAACGAAAAACATCAAAATCTCATAGCATATAGAATTTACTGTTGGCTTCAAAGTACTTCATGAGGACTGAGGTATGAATGACCAGCATGGATTTACAACTTTTTAGTTTGCTGAACTACAAGCAAGAAAGGTCTGATCTTAGTTACATAGAGGAAAGCAATATTTATGGGCATAGGCCATAGAGCAAGGCATAGCATTTCGCAATTCATTGATAACAAATAGATTTCCATGTTACATATATAGAACCCTTATTCTTAAGCAAAATCTCGTG
Organism: Chrysanthemum lavandulifolium; assembly: GCA_022545495.1. NCBI lineage: Eukaryota > Viridiplantae > Streptophyta > Magnoliopsida > Asterales > Asteraceae > Chrysanthemum > Chrysanthemum lavandulifolium. The sequence goes on from CM040243.1 coordinate 67,845,810, forward strand.
GCTGAAACAGATTTAAATATTTGGAACTACAACTGAATATTTGTTACATTAGCTAACACTCATTGGTTAAAGTAAGAAATCTACTATTCCAGAAAGAGAAACTAATACATGCATTTTCCCATGATTTATTGTGGATTAATTCAAACAGAATTAGAAAGTATGTTGCATAGCTTATTAACTTACAGAGTGAACAAAGGCATGAGAGCACATATAACAGAGCAAACTCGCGACACATAACGAGGAGGAGGAGTCATTCCAGACGCAATCCCACGACTTCTAACCAATTCGAAGTATTCCCTTGAGCCAGCAAAAACAGCAGCAGCTAAAGCCACAGAAAATACCCATCCTCCTGCTAGTACCACTCCACCAGCAGAAATACCTATTCCAAGTCCAAACACAACCCTTTTAGCCAACTGATTAGACTTCTGCTGCTGCACTAAATCTGCATCAGGTTCCGTTGTACCATGGTCTTCATTAACCTGCAGATATTCATTCTCAGTGTCCTCAGTGACTCTGTAGTCAAAATTCATCAAGTTCAAGGAAACAACAAAACACCGTAAATATGATCATCATTTCTGTCTTAAGATATGTACATACTCCATCTGTCCCAAAATAAGTTTCCACATTTCTATTTCAGTTTGTCACAAATGAAGTATCAACTTTCAATTAGTTTACCAACTTTCAGTATTCCATTTGGTAGCCTCATGGATAATTCCATTAACCTCAGTAGCAAGATAGCGTCCCTTATATTTACAGGGTTAAAACCCTTTACCCAAAGAAAAAAGATGGTGTCCCTCCCATTTTTGCCTCAACTACACCCAATCCCAAATTTGGATTTAAAAAAGTCTGTGCACCTAAAAAGGGTCCTTTTGACCATCGAACATTCGTGTCATTCACAAAATGGACACCTTTTTCGGAACGGAGGTAGTATTATACATGGATTCAGTCATACTTAAAGCTCATTTACTATATTTAGTTCTCCGAAATGTAAACATAAATATCCCGGTTTCATAAGCTAGCTTTGTCACAACTCACAAGTCCGTTAAACCCTAAGTTCATAAGTTATTGCAACAAACCATACAAATTCCCTAAGGTTGTTAAGCAGCTTTAACTAACGCTCCATACAATACTCGGGCACACATGCTTACCTTTCCTTAATTGGAAAATGTCACTAAATAGCAACCAACTTATCTCGATGTTTCAATATGGCAATTGTACCTTTTTGTCTCTTTTTCATATTTAATAATTTAAGCCTTGGTTTGGAATTTCGACACAAAGTTACCTAAAATACCTTAAAACGTATTCATCATAGAAAGCTGAAGTTATTATTCGTATGTTACAAATCACACGTACTTTAATATTTTTAACAGAAACTCTTTAAGGGCTAATTGTATCTTTATGTATGTTACTTGCCACGTTTTCTAACTTTATGTAGCGTATTAAATTTTTTTCTTTTTGGTATATATCGTACTTTTGAACTCCGTAAACATTCCAAAGCTGTAACATGCTACATTAAAAAAAAAAAAAAAAAAAAAAAAAAGGTAAAATTAAAATTACCTCAAGAGGTTGATCAATGTGGTTTGCATGAGCTCTAGCAACCGGAATATTTGTGAAAATTTTCAAAGGATTAAACTTAATTCCAAATCCGCCATTGTTAATTTGCAACAATCCTGTCCTTCTGAATCTGAGATTTGTTGATGGCCGCCGGCATGAATTTAGGGTTTTAGATGGACGACTTGCTGAAATTGAGATGCGTTTACCGCATTTGATGGAATACGGAGTAGCCATTAACGATTGTGAGGTTATCATTTCCTCATATCTTGTTTAGGATTTCGATTTTATCAATAGAGTTGAGATTTGGGATTTCGAGGATGACGATAGAGCCTATGTGACTTAAGACAACCAGTGATTTTTTCTTTGGCTAGTGTTATACTGTATTTTGCTTTTGGTATTTCCAATTTTATCCATTTTATTTTATTTGAGCATTTGCACTGCAGCTTTAACATTTATCTTAACTCACACAAAAACACCTGTAATTATAACATTCTCAAAGTTAAACCTTAACTCACAAAAAATTTACAAAAACAACCCCTCATTTAGAGGAAAAAAAAAAAAAACGCACATTATTGGGTTAACACCCAATGTTTAACACCACTTTAACTTGGATGATGGTGTGGGTAACGGGCATTAACGCCCACAAGTTATACAATAAGCGTTAACGTTGCAAACGCTCTTAATAAACAACACAACTTTTTATAAATTTTTGCTTTTTTTTTTTTTTCTTTTTTTTTTTTCTTTTTTTCCTGTTTTGCTACTTTCGATTTGTCCAACTTTTTCTTTTACTTTCTACTTTGCAGTTTTATAATAAAAGTAATATTTAGAAGAAAACAATTTAGTAGAGGTATTACAATAAACTTTAAAGGTACCAAACTATCAACCAATAACCAATACCTTTTTCTTTTGAGGACAAAAAGTATTTGTTATTATTGTTATTTTTAGAAGAAAAATTTTCTGGACTGATTTTAACCATCACATGAAATAATGTTTAGTTGTTTCTTGTGAAAAGAAAGAGTTGAAACTAAATTTGTTACTTATTTTACAAAAGTACTTTCTTGTTCTCGGCCTACAATGACATTTGCACTGAGACCTGAACACTGGCCCCAAAGTTGAAGCATGTGGAGTCTGAACTTGTGCGGTATCCGTATGGTTGAAATGAACAAAACAAGTTTTAGGTCTTTCATGACTCTAACCACGTTAGATCAAGTTTACCCAACAGTTCACTTTTGGAGCTGACGAATAGACACCAACTATCCTATATGCTAGATGCAAGGACTGTAGGTTTTTAACACAACTTATATCATGACATGAGATTGAGGTTGAGATGTTGCACTCAAAATTCTCTTACTTGTAAATCTGTTGCTGTGAAATACAGAGTAGGAATCATGGCTATATTCAACCATCCATATAAATATTCTTTTGTGTTGATAGGAAATTTCAACTCACAACTTGTAAGTTTAATCTAACACTGTGTTCTTGAGATTTTTTATTAAAAAAGGGTAAAAATGTAAAGTAAACACTTTCCTCTTAAAATTAGGAGGAAACACTTTACTTTAAATAATCAACAAAATAACACTAAGTTTCATTCCATTCCATTTTCTTTTCTTCCTTAAGTACAACTCAAGAACACGACCTCCTATGTTTCCTTTTCATTTTCCTTCCTAACTCTAACTCGAGAACAAAGTGTAATTATCAATAATAACAATATAGCATAAAAAAGTAATAACCCTACGAACGCTGAGTCAATCACTATTGTTCAATGAAACGTACGTTTGTCATGAAACGTGCGTTTGTCTTTGGTATGCCAATGAGACTTGCATCTAACTCTTACAATCATAATTAGAATGCAAACTACTTGTAGAAACGGACCAAGTTTTTAGAGCCATTTCCGTCCCAGGCAAAGAAGAGTAACCATTTTGACCAAACCCGACAAAACCCATTACCAACAAGTCCATCTTGTCACCTCTACATAAAATCAATTCCAACATCCCATGATAGAACCATATAATCTAACGTTACAAGAACTAAATTAGTTACGATCACAAGTCATAAGTCATAACTATATATTTTACAGGTCAGAAACATATAAAAGAGCTCACAAAATAAAATTTTATTTGTTACAAACAATATATTGTCTAGAAGTCTCAAATCACACCATTGGATCAAAGATGAAATCAATGCTGAAGGTGAGGAACCCGCCATGAAAACATCATCTTCTAAGGTAGATTGTCTTTACACCACCACGAATGTTCACCTCCAAATAGACCAAGAGACTCACCATACACCACACGACCACACACACTGACCAATAAGACTAAGAGACAAAAATAACTGAATCAAACAAAGAAAAACCCCCTGAAAAGCTCCCTAACATGTCACAAACTGTCCAAAAAACTAAAAATTTCCTTAACGTAACACAAACTCCTTGAATGAGAAGAACAAGAGAAAGTTGACGCTTCATTAGGACATATTAGAGAAACTATCAATACACATTTTGAGAATATCTTCTTGGTATCAGATGTGACACTAACGTAACACAAACTCTGTCCAATTAGCACGTCATCTTGAGCTCTTTCATGGAAATGGATTTGACCAAAGATGAAATACAGCGCAAAACTGACAGGAGGTTTATACTATTTGAGCATATATCCCAAGAGCAAGCCGAGCAAACCGATGAGAATAACATACATGAGCGAGATACCACCACTGCTTTTATTGCCTTGACGCCTTAATAGTTCCTGCATGAAACAAGATTGAGAAATTAAGCTAAAAGTGAAATAAAATAAGGACCTCAAATGTCACCTAAAGTGTATTTAAATGTCCTAAACTAGCTATTTATAAGAAAGCATCTTATCAAATAGAATACAGCTATTGTAATCGTATATGACAAAAGGTGTTTACAAGTACATACATCAGACCTTTTGACCCTTATTGATCCGTTACCAACCCAACCACCTTATTATCATGAAGGTAAAGGCACAGTAAAACACATGTTGGTTGTAACACCCCCAAGTAAAGGAATAGTCCGATTCTTTTAAACTTTGAATTGACCATCCGGCCACATAGCCGCTTTGTTGACTAGAATGAGCTACACATTCGTGTATCTGTTCTTTTTTCCTACATTAATGCTAGATATTATACACTCAATCTCTATATTCTTTGTTACATAGGCTGTATCCGCCACACCACCAAGCTACACGTTGATCAGCTTTCAGCTGATTATTCACTGCCCATTTAAACTTCCTAGGTTGTTCCAACTTCCAATTATGAACCTTGTGCAGCACCTACAAAGCCTGCAAGTTACGAAGCTTGCCATAGTGAAGTGGTAGTCTACGCATTGTTACGAGCTCTCGAACATATGCATTTGTTTCAAGTTTCAACACCTAGAAAGTATTGTACAAAAAAAAGCCATGGCATTTGGTGCACGGTGGTGTCTCCACAACCTTCTCGCCTCTTTCACTTACATGTATGCCTTCCACCACCTCTAGCACTTCTTTTAGGTTTATATGCCGTGAACCTTACTATACATTGATTTGTGCATCTCTAAACCTCGAATAATTTCTATATGGAGGATAAAATGTTTTCCAACTTTGACTAGAGATGGTTATAAGCTACAAAATTTAGGTGTTCACTTTTAAACCCTCTCTTACCATACATGAAAGTCTATAGGCTCTGCCAATCAACCACAATTCTCATTACTTTACACGAGATTTACAAACATGAGATGCTGCAAATATTGTTGATAAATTGCCTTTACTGTTTGGGGCGCGATATCAGGTAACAACCCTACTACCATAAAATAATGGTCCGAATCAACTTGCCTTTAAGTATATCGTGCCCCAGAATTAAAGTCATAACTTTCATGCAACGACACCTCGTGGCAATAATCCTAAAGTAGAATGAAATTATACAAGTGGGAGTGACAGTGAAGTGACACAAATTCTAGACATTCATGCAAGGCAAATAAGCAGATGAAAAAGATGAGAAGTTTATCGAGATTCTACGATGCCTAAATCTTTGTGGTAATTATTCCTGCAATACTTTTTAAAAGCATATGTTTGGAAGTATGTAACAATTCAAGTGGCAAGTGTCACTAGAGTAGCAGGCTTTGTACAACAACCTAAGAAGTTTAAATGGGTAGCAAAAACCATAATCTGCTTAAAGCATATCAACATGAAGTTTGATGATATAAAACAAATCGCAAATGTAGTATAAATATCTAGCATCAATGCCCTAGAGACACAGAGATGCAACAATTCGGTTGTGTAGCATAATCAACTTAATCTAGTCAACAAAAGAGTATGTGGCCAGATGGTTTAGGCATAATAAGGTGGTAGAAGTGGAGGAGATTGTAACTCGTCCCACATAGATACGATATGATAATTCACATCCAAAACCTTGAAAGCATCAGGTCAGTCCATTGCTCCAGTTTTGGGGTGTTAAAAAGTAAGTTAGGCGCCAATAATGAAAATAGAATAAATATCTAGTTACATTAATAGCAAAAACAACAAATTGTAGAGTAAGCTGAAAAACATATGTAGACTAAATAATAGCACACAAAGTTATATCATAGAAGTGGCCTTAGTGACGGACTCATGAAATTAGCATTATTTATAAATTACCCAAGTGCTAAATATTATAGATGAAATCACCCATTAAGCCACATTTGAATTCATGTCAGAGATGAACTATGTTGGTGATATTTGTAATGGCAACATGCAAATTATGTAATACTGCTACAAGTAATAATTTCTTATGTTGCATATAACTTATAGCATTCCAAAACTTAACACATCTCCTACATTAAGCATATTCATAAAACATCAGTAGAGACAAATATGAACCATCTGCAAGATCAAAGCTACATGATAGTGATGATAGCACACTGCATCGGTTAAGAAACACTAGTAAACGAATAAGATTTAAGATATGTACCAGTTCTTGATGAAGCTTTTTACTTTGCTGAATGGCAGAATTTTTCTCTTCTGTCAGCTTAGATATAAGAGCCATCGCCTGATACAAAATGAGGTGCACATAAACAAGTGCCGATAAAGTATGCAGAGAAAATCAGAACTTATATGAACATTATTATACAAACTTCAGTCAGAGGTCCTCATCCAGATATAAAGACAATCTTGCAATGATACAAATCGGTAGTATCCCAATTATAACAATTTTTAAGAAATTCAGAAAATCACCTCAGATGACTTGTCGTTCGACTCAGAAAATGATCTTGGAGCCTGAAAGAATTTATAATGTCAATCTCTGAACGAATAATTTCTTATTTCACGTATATGTTTTACTGTATAACACAACAAATTAATTTCAAAACTTACAGCATTTGTGTCAATCGACCCATTATCAGATATTGAAGCCCTTGGAGATGAACCCTCTTCTGACCCTTCTCTTACTGGTGACGGTGGTCGTGGGGGAGCGACATAATTAACTTTTAGTTTGCATTCCTCTCGAGATTTCCTGATTCCTTGTTAAACTATTACAAGTCAAAAGTATATACTATTAATTTTCCGTCAGTTGAGTATTAGAGTTAACAGTTTAAACACAATCAGACTAGCTAAATACCAGCTCTGGAGTGATATCTTTTGGTGTAGCTCCAGGACTTGCAACTGCAGCTTGAAGCAAAAATTTATCCTTGCATTGCATGTCAGGAGGTGTTTCCTTTTGAGCTTGCATTGTAACTGAACAATAAAGACATAACTTTAGCCGCAACTTTATACATTCATAGGTATGTCAACTTCTTCCAGAAATTGCATTTCAAACAATCACATAATTTAAACCCTCAAAGCTATATTCAACAAAGACATCATATTGTGTTTATGTTATGGATCATGAATACTTTTGCAGGTGCATACGGTTGATGTATCAGACTTGACAAACGATCTTAATATATATGCAATAGATGGCCTATACGAGATAATGAGACAAACCGAAAATAAGTAATTAAAATGATAGTGAAAGTACAGGTGCTGAAAGCCCATCTAAGATAAACTGTCCCTTTTTCTTGTATCCAACTTACATCATCAGATACAGAGAGTACATCAATGATGTTACATGTTAAATGCCTGACAACAATGCAAGAAAAGCATGACATGATTAAAGTGGACACCCCATCCAAAAAAACACTTGACTTTTATCTTGTTCCATCTCAACCAATAATATTAGAACTTGGTAATCAACAAACTGCAAGTGCCTGATTCGCTAAAACTATCACCATAAACAAACTATAAGCTCAGCAGTGGAACATCTTGTACTCACAAGCACTAGCTTAACAAATCTATTGCTTCAAGTTTTGCGAAAACCCATACAGGAGATAATGTGTGAAACCCGAACAAAAGCCCCTAATTACAAATTGTTTTTGTTAGCACATCAAACAAAAAGTCACACGCGCTTGAGCAAAACCTAATCACATTCATGTGCCACAATCCACATTGAGTCGTAATCCTAGTCATATACAACACTCATCTCTTAATATCTAAGCATCTCGCATAATTCTCCACATTTCGCAACTAAGAAATAATATAAACATCATACACAATTACACATAAACATATCAATCAGAATCAATTTCTAATACGCACAAGGGTAAAGTATGACGAAAGAACGAACCTACGACGTTACAAGTAGAGTGCGGCAACACAATCCCCGAGTTAGGCCGAACACAATACTTCTTCGGATTCGTTGTTTTCACCTAATAAAAAAACCCATCACAGCAGACAAAAAAAACGTTACTTTAATACTCCAAACCTTAAAAAACATAGTATAAATTCAGCATCTTTACATAACTAGAAAAAATTAATACCTTAAAAGCGACATGTTTATCAGTTTTATTCAACAATTGCATGGAACATGATATCTGCTTCTTCAACTCAACTATATACAAAAGAATATATACATAATCAACAGATCTGAAATTATAATAATTAAATAAGAATTTAAGTTGTAAAAATATTCAAGAAATGAAATTATTTGTTACAAGGGAATTGAAGCTCTGGTGGTTCGATGTTGAGTAGCTCTCCGGTGCTCATGGTTGATTGGATCGTTAACGGAGATGGAATATTCTGTTAGGGACAGACAGACAGAGATCTGGTTGGGTTTTGATTTGAGAGAAAAAGAGGATATGTGTTTGTGTTTGTGTTTGTCATCCGGTTATTAGGTAGCTAATTATATTCTTGGTTGCTTTGTTTGGAGTTTTTTATTACTCATCTCATTTTCATATGTTTCAAAATGATTTTTTTTCTTGTCAATCAATTAAAGAAATTTAGTGAATGAATATGTCATTTAGAAATGTAGTGGTTTCAACTTTTTAAAAGTACTTATTTTTAATTAAATATATTTCATTTATGTAATAAATATTAATTGGTTTGTATTTGTACGCGGCTAAATTAATGGTTAGTTTGATTTGTAGATAGGTTTAGGATTAAGATTTGGATTTGGATTAGGATTTAGTTTTGGTTTTGGGTTGAACGAAAAAGTAAGGGAGAGAAAATATATAATAATGTAAATTTTTATTTAGACTAAAATACATCGTTGGTCCCTAAACTTGTTACTGCGCATCGCAATGGACAAAGTTGGGCGTTATCATCGCTGGAGGTTCAAAACATGGGGTTTATATGTCAAACTCGTCCCTTGACCATTAACGCCGATGTCAACGTTTCGTTATACTCCGAAAACCCGTTATCCATTCTTTGTTGAGGTAGAATAGTCTTATTACCTTGATGTACTATAGCAAATGTCTTGTCCAATTTCCCGCCATTATGTAGAATATAACAAAGTTGTGTACTCATTACTCATCCCCAAACTTGTTTTGGAAGCCTACCCAAAAAACCCTAATGCAATGTCAATCATCAAATCAAATAATCTAAGTAAGAAAATAACAAACACCAACCTTGGATTTACTCTTTGGCGAATTAGAGAATATCCTTTCTTTGATGACCATGTAATTGAGGAAAAAGCTGCAATCAGGAGATATTGTAAATGTTTTTTGGTTATAGTCTATTACAATCATATGTTAGTACGATTGTTTAAGTTATTCCCCTTTTAGGTAACTTTATCGTAACATTGTTTTTGTACATTTTTTATACAGCGGGTCAACCAGGATCCTTTAACATGAGGTTTCATTATGAAAGTACATTCAAATACTTTCCGGTTGAATATATCAAGAAGGCAAGAAATGCCTTGTTGATCATGTGGAAATAAAAGAGGTATTCGTTGATGAAATGGATGCTCTCATGACCCAAATCGGTTATGAGATTGGACAAACCAATTATTTCTACTTTCTTAAGCCTGATTGTACATTGGACGATGGATTGTTTAGTTTGCGTGAAGCTGCTAATGTTGAGTTGTTGAAAGATGTTGTCAAAGACCATAAGTTGATAGATGTGTATATGGAAATAGGTAAGACAAGATTAGAGATGTCTGAAATGTCCCCACAATCTATTAAAACTGTCTTTTGGGAGATGGATGAAGATAGAGAAAAGTTGCTCTGTTGCTATTCAATCTTGTTATAGAGCGATTGGTGTTAGATGATCTTGATAATGAACACGCACTAGATCCTTTTATGCAACTTACACAAGTGCCTATGGACCTCAATGATATTGGGAATCTAGCAATTTGCCAAACATTGAGCTGTATTTTCCACCCTAGACACATCATTTACTAGCCAACCTGTTCATAACAGTGAGCGTGCTTTAGTACTTATTGATGAGGACAATGCTATTAAGGAGCCTGATAATCTTGAGGTTAATCTGTTCCGAGTGACTCAGGGGAAGCACTTAGAGAAAGTAGGAAGAGCACTAGTTGATGTCAATAACAGGTTTGAGGAGCCTGATATTGATGTAAATCTGTTTCAATTGACTCAGGAGAAGCACTTAGAGAAAGTAGGAAGAGCACTAGATGATCTCAATAACAGGTTTGAGGAGCCTGATGTGGATGTAACTCTGTTTCAATTGACTCAGGATAATCATTTTGTAGGATGCGCATCTGTTTATGACAATAACATGGAATAGGATCATGTTGTTGATGTTACTCTGTTACAAGTGAGTGACACTAGTGACTTAGGCAATGCAGTTGATGATTCAGTTCAACCAAATGAAGAGAATACTTGTCAGGAGAATGATGCACAACTTGCTATGGTCCAAGTAGGTCAGAGTAATGAGTTAGGTAAAGCAGGAACAACCAGTAATATAAGTGATGACATGCATTTGGAAAATGATTTACCTATGATGGTTGATGATGTCTTTTGCAGTGAGTATGTTTCTTTCAACGAGCGAGACTTTGCAAATGGAGTCTATACCACATTCTTCTATTCTAGTCGGAGTTTCCTCTGCGGTGGATGTCAAAACTAAGGTAAGAGAGCATTCAATAGAAACTAGGAGGAGTTGTTTTTGTGAAGAATGACAAAACAAGAATAAAGGTCGGATGTAAGGGTTATGTTCCACTTTCGGGCCCAGTGAAGGTCTGGGTGGATATAGGCCAATCTAGAAGTCTATTAAGCGAAGGGGTATAAATGCATTGCTTTCTAGCAAAAGGACCCTTGAAATACTCGCCCATGGCTATTGTTTGTCGGCGGGAATGGTGAGGCAGTACATGGTCGGTCGAAAATATAATGAGCAACACACTTGTTTGCAATCAAGCGGTCGAGCTTTTGACCTTAACTATATCTCAAAACAAATTATAGCACAAATTGAAACCAATCCTTTGGTTCTGTCAAGTCATGCATAATCAACTTACCAACCAATACGAGCTTCAAGTGTCCTGCGGAAGGTTTTAAGGGCCAAAAACTTAGCAATAACATCCATCGGGGTCAATTCAAGCTACAATTTACCATGTTGAGAGATTATGTTCAAGAGTTGCGAAGACAAACCCTAATAAAGCAGTTGTGATGAATGTGGAGCGACTGCGGATGAGGCTCTTCCAACGAGAGAATTCAAGAGAGTGTATGTTTGTTTAGGTGCCTTGAAGGAAGGATTTAAAGCGTGTGGGAGATCGTTGTTGAGGTGGGTGCTTTTCGATTCGTGGTCCTTTGAATGGTCAAGCGATGGCGGTGTGGAATTGATAACAACAATGGTATATACCCTTTAGCTTATGCTTTTGTTGAATCAGAAAACATAGGATCATGGACTTGGTTTCTTCATTGTTTATCCGATGATATAACACTTGAGCCAATCTCAAGCATCACTTTTATTATTGACATGCAAAAGGTACTCCCTTAATCTGTTCATGAATTTAAGTCTCTATTTTGAAACAGATAGTAAACATATTTGATTTTGTGCAGGATATAAGTAGAGCTTTAGGAGATGTTTTTCCAGATGCCGAACACAGATTTTGTATTAGAAGCATTCATGAGAAATGAAACTTCAATAAAAAGGTAGGGCCTACAAAGAGCATATGTGGAAATGTGCAATGACCTCAAGCTGTTGTCAGTTTAAAGCTATGGTCGATTTCAAGAAATTTAATCAACGACCCATGATTGGTTAAGTAAGATACCACCGATCCATTGGTCAAGGTCACATTTTTCATGTAAGTCATCTATCTGTTTGATTAATTTGTATTTGTTAATGCGGTATAAACAATTATAATTAATACATGTTTATTCTTGTTTATCTTTAGGAGAGCTACTTCGATGTGTTACTTAATAACATGTGTCAAGTGTTTCATGACAAAATAATTGAGGTTTAAACAAACCAATTATTACGACCTTAGAATACATCGAGAATCTTGTATGAAGAGGATAATGCATGTTCTTTTGGTGATTGAGAAGAGTGATGGGCCACTAACACCAACTGCACAACACATGATCGAGGGTATTAAGAAAGAGGCTGTTAAGTATAATGTTTTATGGAATTGGGGAACTAAGTTTCAGGTTAGTGGACCATGGGGTGACCAATGTGTAGTTAATGTTGTATACAAGTCTTGTACTTGCAGAAGATGGGAGATAACATGTTTACCATGTAAACATGTTGTTGCTACTAATTGGAATATGGCTTTAAATGGGCAACACGTATGAGCTGTAGAAATATGGGCCCATCCTTGTTACTATCTTCTCATTTGGGAGGCAACCTACCATCACCATGTCGAGCCTATAACTAGCAGTGAACATTGGGAAAAATCAACTGTGCCAACAACAATTGTTCCACTGAAATCCGAAACAAAGCCGCCTAGCTCAAGAGGTAGAAAAAGAGTTAGGATAGCTCCTGAAAGTGAAGAGATTGTGAAGAATGGTAAGCTGTCAAGGGCTTGGAAGAGTGTTAAGTGTAGTATTTGTGGCATTGCTGGACACAACCGGAAAACATGTCTAGGGTATGGTGGAAAAGTAGTCGAACTTCCAATAAGGGAAATTTCAAACAAGTGCCTACAAAAGCTGCAGCAAAAAAGACACATTCTAAAGGTAACAAAGTAGCAGCAACAAAGACACATCCTAAAGGTACAAGTGTTGTTAAAAGTCAAGTTAGTGCAGTTCAAGAAAGTGGTGTTCAATCTGAAAATCAAGATCAAGCAACTGAAGATCCCATCATACATGATGCATCCCTGTCTCAATCCCAGCAACATCAAGATGAAGCAACAGAAGATCCCAGGATACAAGATGAATCCCTCTCTCAATCCCAGCAACATTAAGATGAAGCAATTGCCGATCCCAACATGCATGAGCAATAATCCATCTCTCAATCCCACCAACATGATCAATCACGGTTTGATTCTCATTGCGGTCAAGTGATGTGCAAGGAGTTTTGATTCAACCCACTGCTACACGAAGAATGACTAGGCGCGGTCGACTGGAAAGAATGATGGCCTCACCATAGGTTAATTACATTATGCTAATTAGCTAGACAATGTTTCATCTAGTTTATTTCCTATGTACAAGTTATGTACTCAAAAATGTGTGTGTGTGTGTGTGTAACTGTAGTTCTCATGCATTGAAAAGTATGCAATTTTATGCATTTGGAATTATATCCATTTGCATTAACTATGAAACCATGTCATTATTGTATATTTTTATAGATTGACTAAGCTTGATGTGTGAATAATTTGCATCAAAAGTAACCAAAGGTAAACAGAACCTCATAAGAATGTTGACAATTAAAAGTCAAACCTAAAGAAATTGCTAACCATCTGCATACCCATAAGGCATTGAAAGTCAAAAACAAACCAAACTGAATACTTCATAACAATGTTGACAATTAAAAGTCAACTTTAATCTTAACCATGTGCATAAATCCATAAACATACGGTAAACCGATCATAATAACAAGATCCATAACCTTCTGGGACACAACGTTACTACAATTCAAGATAATGAACATTAACCATCTCGCCTCATTACATAAAAGCTAAAAAGTTATCCCAAAGCATAAACAATCAAGAACAATATCCAAACTGAGCACCAGATAAATCTTCCACTTCCACACATCACCTTGAGCAGCTACTAATCTTGCCTCAAGCTCATTTCTCCCTCTCAAAAGACCTGGTATGATCATTCTTGAACGAGCACAAATTTCAGGATCATACCATCGTATCCACCGACAAGAAGACCCCTATTCATGATTATAACAAGTCATTAAACAACCACCATTGTTACAATGTACTTTCCTGCTTGCAAAAACAAACTAATACAATAAATATTAAGACGCATTTACTTCAACAGGACAACCAAAGAATCGGCATACAGGTTGGCGAGAGGTCCAGTCGAATAATAGCTTGCTTACCACACCGACAACGTACCATGTTGAAACGATTATCGTTTTGTATAAGACTTTTTTAGGATAGTTTAGGGATGGATGATAGCGGCGACCAAACCGTGTTACACAGACATATAGTAGCTACAAACACTGTACAACGGTTTATATTGAGTAAGCTACAGTGAAAGATGGTTTTGCCCTCAACAACATAACGCTGACATCGGCGTTAATGGTCAAGGGACGAGTTTGGCGTATAAACCCCATGTTATGGACCTCCAACGATGATAACGCCCAACTTTGTCCCATCGCGATGCGCAGTAACAAGTTTAGGGACCAACAGTGTATTTTAGTCTTTTATTTATTTTTTAGATTTATATAAAATTTAAAAGTAATATATGTATTATAAAAATAATAAGAAAAAGGAAAGGAAATAAACTTGTGGTTGGGAAGTGAATTGGGCCCACATATTTTGAAAATATATCACAAAGTCGGTAAGTATGTTAGTATTTGCACAAAGAAAATACATGGTAATCATCCTCATTACTGGGACCCACTAAAATATACAAAACAACCATTTTTTACATTAAGCACCAAATCCTACTCCCATCAACTCAAACCAAACGGGCACTAAAGGATTTTCATGACCATTTTTTATTATTTAGTATGTCACCTTAAAATGAGTAACTAGTGAGGTTTGAAAACAAGATCTCAATAGTAAGTACTCTACCATTATACAGCTTTATCACATTTTTTCATTTGACTTATATTCATAATCTAGCAAATTTAATCAAAAACAACAAATGTGTTGTCTTTTAAAAATACTTCGGAGGTTTACTAATTATGATATTTTAGATGTTTTTTTAGTAATAATTTAATTTTAATTATGTACTTATAATCTAGAAAATTCTAAAAGGAAGTTTAAGTATAACTGTATAAGTATAGATGAGCTAATTTTCCTCTCATTTATAATTATCATTGAAAAGAAATAATAAAAATCTTAAGGTGCGCTTGGTTCAAAATGGGGAATGAGAAAGAGAAAGGCAAATGGAATGCAAAGGAATGGAATAGAGATTATCATTATCTTTGATATTGCTTGGTTTCAGAAAAACACGTTAACCTCCAAAATGGTGGTGGCTGGTGGTGATGGTGGTGGTGGCTGCTGGTGGTGGTGGGTAATGGTGGTGGTGGCTGCTAGTGGTGGTGACTACTAGTGGTGGTGGCTGCTAATTATGGTGGCTGGTGGTGGCTGGCTGGTGGGGGGTGGTGGCTGGTGGGTGGTGGTGGGGGTGGTGGCGGCTAGTGGATAATCATTACCATACCTCACAATTTACTGGGTAATGCCCCATTACCCAATACTAAACAATGATTTCATCCCTACTCCTAATCAGGCATGTTTAATCATTACCTTTCCCATTCCCGACCCTTTATTACCCCCAACCAAGAACCCTCTTAGTAAATCCCCAGCACTCTTCCATATCTTTGCAAACCTAGATTTCTTCTTTTTCTTAGTGGCTTGCTTGATCGTCTAGAAATCTTGATAGAAAAAAGTGTCACACAAGGCTGAGGACTAATCCTATAATATGTAAAATCAATGCAAAGGTTCAATCCCAGACACACATCGGAAGATGGCCGAAGACAAAAAATGACTTGTTATACTTTGAACATTGACTCATGGAATGGGTTCAAATCGAGATTGAACGATAAAATGTATGAACTTATGATGATACAATAGTAGAGGCAAGATTCAGTATAGATTACTTTAGTACACCAAAAAGACAAAGTCATGAATAAATCTAATGGAGACAAAGGATTGGTGAGAAGACCCAATAATAAAGAGGGCATAAACCAGAAGTATGAATAAGCATTTCACCTAGGGTTTTTATTCGAGTTAACCCTATTGGGATAACATTTACTCGGTTCGAGTTATTCATGTTTAGGTGAAGAAAAACTGTACCAGTACCCTACTCAAATAAGGGTTTAGGTTTCGGGTTATTAAGTACGAGTAATTAGGTGACTGGTTTGGTCATTTTACGTGTATAAGCCGACTTGACCAAACACTTATCAACTTATTACATTTTTAAAAACATAACCTAATCCAAACACTATTTCTTGCAACACGTTTTTAAATCAACATAAGCCAATAAACTTCTTTGGCTCTCATGAAATTGAACACATAACCTTTGTAGTTCCAAAGTTTGTATTAAAACAACTTTTGTGGTTTGCTTGTTTGTATTATATCAATTTATTTATACTAAAACATGATTAACATTATTAAGGAAATTGAAAAAGATGCAATAAAGAAATTGAACACATTATGTATTTTCAATGCTAAAGTTTATATTATAAATTAACGAGGCATTCAGAACCCGTGCTACGCACAAACTTGGTATCTAAATGTTTTCGCTAGTTTATTTCTTGTTTTTTTCCCCTTTGTTTTGTCTTTTTAAAGAAAAAAACATTTTAAAAATGTGTGTAGAGCTTTAGATAATCGGTTTTTATTATTTTCATTTGCTATTGGGCATTAAATGGGAATGAGCTTTTAATCTTCCTTTTCCCAAGTTATATTGTTAGCATATCATGGAAACTCACACTATCAACTAAAAATCATACAAATTTTTACATAATAAAAAGAAAAGATTGTAGATCAAATAACGTATCCAAGTGTTTTCTCACATATGCAGCAACAGTAGTTTGTGTTCGCAATTCTATACCAACATAATTTCAATAAATAAGACTGAGTTCAGATTCTAATCATCAAATAAATTCAGGTCAATTGAAGATTTTCATTGTTAGAAGCAACTTAATATTGTTGTTCTATTGCATATTGCGTATAAGTAGTTGTATTTCCAATTTGCTACCACAACGTATTTATCTAAACCACATATAATTGTTGTCTTCCATGGCCCTGTTAACTTTAAATTCCAGACTCCGGATCAACGCCTTGGTATCTTAAAAAGATAGAAAATGACTCGGTGTAACTTAAAAATTCAACTTCTATGCAATCTCAAATACCATGATCAAATTTAGAGACCTGAATCCCAAATCAAATACTTGTGAGATTAAAAATATTGAACGAAGTAAGAGACCCTCGACACATAGGGCCTGCTATTGTGAAATTAGCTCCATATGACTCACATATTGCCACCACCTCGCTTAAATTGGTATTCTGAAGAAGGTTATCAAAGATAGTACCTCATAAAGAAGATGCTTCATGCGCTCACTAATAAGCTTGCTTTCAACTCTAAAAGCAATACTAATATCGGATGCAACCATTTGAAGTTATTTAACCAAGAACGAACAAAATAATGTCCTGCCTCAAAATGACACCATCACGTAAGGAGTTCAGCTAAAAAATTTGTTTTTCAGCAGATAAGCACATTAAAATAAGGAATCCCAAAACACCCCATAATATAAAGAAGAAACATACACCTCCTTGTCGCAAATCTTCTACATATTTGGCAGCTCGAAGCAGCATTGACAGAAACTTATGGATGTTGCATTATTTCCCCCTGGTAAGAGGCTTACTATTGTTTCTAAAACAACCTTCTTTTCATGTTCTTGTTTTGAGTCAAAATTTTTATTAGCCTTTCGAAATATTTCGTGTTTGATTAAAAAAAAGATGTTCATGACTCAGCGTCCATTGCCCATATAACAAATGGTATTTTAAGAGCATGGAGTTTGGCTACTTCTGTTTTTCAAAGTGTTTTGTTAAATATGTACATTTTTGTATGGTAAAAATAGGTCAACCCGGGTTGACCCACAAACATATTTATTTACTTATCATGTTTTAGACTATTTTCTTATAACATAAATTCTTTAAATCTCTGAATTAAACGATATAGGTTGTTGTATCTTGTATAAATTACGACACAAAATTTTGATTTAACCCATTTAGAACATGTTACAACTTACTCTTCTACAATAGTTTATTATAATATGTTGGGCCACTTTTCAAGATTTGATCAAACAAAAGTATCATGTCAGTCATTTACACACAATGATAATAATGAAAAGTTAATTACTTTGAACCTGGATTCATACAAAACATCGAAGACATTTTTTGGCGTAAAGCGTTAGAACTGTACCAAGTGAAAATTGCTTAAATCCACTTGAAACGAATGGTTTGTAGCAAACTTACTGGGTTTTTTGGCGCAATGTGAATTAGCACGTATCTTCTTGTTACCCATAATGCATGCAGATAGAACCTTTGTCTTAATCGGCACCAAATAATCGCACTGGTAAGAAAAAAACATAATCCCATTAGAGCTATTATCTTCAAAATAATTTGACCACATAAGTCAAAGTCAAAGAGTAGTTATGAATATGTAGTAGCCGGGATTAGGCTCAAAAGTAGTGGTATTAAGTAACCCATAGTTTCCTCCTATCAAAGTTTGTCTACATTATGTTAACATACGATATTCCAAGCTGATCGAAGTACCCGATTCAAGTCTAACCATACGAAATTAAGTTACTTCCTAAACATCTCGCAGTGATCAAAGTACAGAACATTACAGTCCTGGATAACACATTGCAGTTACGAAAGAATGCATTCCTATTTTTTCATGCCCATTAATAAAACACAGAACCAAATCGTTTTCCAGAATTGCATCATTGATCATCAAACATAATTAGCTTACTTTCATTTTCTTTCCTTTTTGATCTTATTTACGACAGCCATTTTTGGTGTCTTGACATTTATGTCAATAGCCCTGCATAAAAGTCATAATATATTACACAACTTCACTAAACTTTAGGAGGTTTTCGTATACATGTGCCTAAAGTCTCGGGGATTTCAGGAGAGTTCATTCTTTGTGTCTCTACCATAATTTGAACCTAAATACACACATAAACCTCAATCCCCTGTAGATTGATCAACAACTCTAATTAGCAAAGTTTCGCATCTCTAGCTAATCTAATGTGACTACTTATATATGTCTATGGTTGCGACATTGTTTCGTATACATATCTCTTACATCATAAACCACATATTCTCCCTCTAGTAGTCATAAGATAAGTACTCACAGTTCCTTCAGCTCCCCATGATTTATATCTTCTTAAACATGTTATTAAGGGCTATTTGGATAGCCTATTTTAGAAGTAATTTAGGGTTCGAAACATGTTATTAAGGGCTGTTTAGATAACTTATTCTCAGCATGCCTTCAGGTGTCTTGACATGTTCATAAGGGCTGTTTGGATAGCCTATTACAACAATTATTTGGCGTCCAAACATGTTATTAAAGGTTGTTTAGATAGTTTTCATTAGGCGTCCTAAACATAAAGGCTCTTTAGATAGCTTATTTTCAAAAGCCCTTTCGGTGTCCTGGCATGTTATTAATGGTTGTTTGGATACCGTATTTTCAGCAGCCTTTTTGGTGTTTTGACATGTTGATAGCCTATTTTAGCAGTCATTTCCATCCTATATATGTTATTAAGGGTTGTTTGGATAGCTTATTTTCGACAGCGTTTTTTGGTGTCTTGACATTTATGTCAATAGCCCTGCATAAAAATCATAATATATTACACAACTTTACTAAACTTTAGGAGGTTTTTGTATACATGTGCCTGAAGTCTCGGGGATTCTAGGAGAGTTCACTCTTTCAATGATTCAATCCATCCTGAACGAGGTCGATCGTCCGACATTGTGTCCACCAAATTCCCAACAAAAGCTTCTGGATTTCTTGTTTCTGCCAAACTAACTTCGCTACTTTAGCACCTTCCACCACAGAATTTACAGATGGACCAACACCTTTATTCTCATGATCGACTGCAATAATTTGTTTGAAAAAGTAATGTTAGAAACCATAAACTGATACATATATTGTCAAACAATGATACTCAAAAATGAAAATTGATTAGTGTGCCTAATAATCATGCCTACTTATGTGCAAAACGATACCTCATCTCCAGAAAGCTATAAGCAATCCCAAACACTTGCTTACTTTAAGTCGAAAAATGCAACAAAACATGATTTTTTTGATGCGCCAAATCTCAAACCTTGCTCATAAACCTTTCATCAAACACATGGTGCGCATAATATACGATCATTATATTTGTTCCAAGTTCCAAATAAAATCACCCAAAATCAAACAAAAAATGACCTATGTTCAAATGACATGTGATTGTTCGTCTGCGTTTTGAAATGAAATACCATGTTAACATCAATCTACACAATATAGAACATCAATTAAAAAATGGAATTGTTGAAATTAGTAGAAACAATAATAATGGCTAAAATCATACGCAATTAATCGAGATAAAAAACTTAAAATTGATCTAGATTTGCAGAAAGATGGTGAATATTTAACACATACCGAACAATTGATCGCGAAAAAAGAAATTAAAGCAAGAATTGAATCTGCACATATTGAGTGTTTTTTGATGATGACGGTGACTTAGGGTTTCTGAATGATATTGGGTTAGGGTTTCTTAATGAATGATATCGGAAGCCTTAGAGTCTACTGTTATTGATGCCAAAGCTTTCGGTTGTAAATGCAGATCCTTTGTATCCAATCATCATACATTGTAACTCCATCATTGTTCGTATACCTAACTTTAATACTCGATCTTCAATACTCCACATTAATCAAGGGACTGCATCTTATAACTACTCCACATTAAATCATGAATACTCCACATTAAATTAGAGGACAAAAATACACGATTTTAACTCTAAAAACTGTGTCATGATTACTACACATTTATTCCAAGGACTGAATCTTATCTCCCAATCTATAATACATATAAAGAGAAATGGTCAAACTTGAAAAGTGAAATGTTGAAAGTCAAAGGTGAGAGTAATGTATATTGTAATTAATACTCTTAATAAAACACATCATTACTTAAATGTACAATAATTTATTCAAATTGTACAGCCAATTAAAACATATCTATCAAATTAAAAATAAGCAATTAAAACACCCCTTAATAAAAAGTACAATAAAATTGTCACAATGTAGAATTTAAACAAGCTACAACGTAATCCAAAATGTAAAATAATTAAACACACTAATTAATGTTATTTTTAAACACCCTAAAATAAAAAGTACATGTTATTATACACATCATACAAATTAATAAAACACACAAAACTTTATACAAGCTAACAAGTTGATGGTATATATAGTTTTGAAAATCGGACCGTACCAACAGGTTCAACCGGGAACCGATGTCACCACTGGTTTTGCTAACCAATAAAAGCCATACGAAAACGAACTAGATAGGACCCATTGAAACCGATACAAACTGGTGAATCAGGTCTCATCGAGATCTATTTCTCCGGTTAATCGTCACGAGTACCCCTTGCATACGCCGCGGTACCTCGCTATACTATATATAAATGAAAAACCAAAAAGTAAAAAGTGAAAAGTTGAAACAAATAAAGGAAATATTGAAAACATATATTTCAAAAGGAAACTATTAATATATATCGAAAACTGGGTTGACCCGAAACGCTTCAAACCCGATGGGTTGACCCGGTTTAATTTGACCCGTTTTTGACCCAACCCGTCGGGTTGACTCGGTTTAAATCGACTCATATTTCGACCGGGACGGTTCAACCGGTTGAACCACCCGGGTCGAACCGGGTTTCAAAACATTATGTTTAATCCCCAAATCTTCAAACTTTTATTATTTTTCGTTTATAACCAATAAACTTTTTTTAACACAAAACAATCTGCCGCTATAAAATCCCGTTGCTATATGAATGGGTACTCGTCTAGTATATATAATAGAGGATCATGACAAGTCACATATGCCACTTGGCAAGAAAAAAAGCCATGCTGTCAAGTTTACCTGGAAACCCCAGGTGGCAATGAGAAACGCTCCATTCACACTCCCTCCTATAATCCCTGATTCCAACCCTGATTTTCTGCACATCCCATTTACATTCAAAATCAAACCAAAAAATCCTCCAAGAGAATCGGTGACGATTCTTTATGAATCCTTAATAAAAAAAAGAAGTCTAGATTCATAACCTTAAACTCACCAAATCATATATTATTTTAAACCATGATTCAAAATAACCTAAAAATTATCCCCAAATCAACTTATTTTGATTCATGATTCAAAATCATTACTGATAACCTTGTCACTCCATTCTAAATCTTCAAAAATCAAAACAAAACACACAAAAATCAAATTATATAATTGAATCGCTAATGGTTTGTTTTGATTGATGCGATTCCGCTTAAGATCTGCCAATCATCACGAAGGCAACGGATTACGCAATTTTTTGTTTTTATTCCCTTACTGTTTGTATTTTTTGTAGAACCATGAGTTTTCTAATGATGTACGCGAAGAAGACAATGCCTACCCAAGGTAAAAAATCATATTTATGTATTCCTAGGACACTTTGGTGACATGTCTTTTGCATTACTCTTAAGGATAATTTGGTGTAAGTTTTATGCTGCGGTAATGCGGTATAACTGAGCATACTTCTTTAGGCTGATTTGGTGACATGGTGACATGTCTTTTGCATTACTCTTATTAGCCTCTATATTATGCAGTTTTCTTGCGCTTAGCATAGTATTTAAAAAGTTCATGTTACATATTGGAACAAGTTGTGTAAAAATATTGGAATTGGGCTGGTGATATTATTAGTACTCCTACATAAAAGGTAGCAATCCTAAACGGGTCAAATAAAAAAGTTAGTTAGAAAAGAAGCGGGTGGGTCGAACATGTTGAAAGTTGCCCAAAAATGATAACATATTTATTTACTTTACATTAAATTAAACCACATACTTTAAAGCTTGTGCATGTCCTATAGCTACTCTTACTAAAATATAAGTATATGTAATTTTCATTAGACAATATAATATGTATACGAGGAGGATCACACCGCTTATTAAAAAATTTAAGTTATTTTAGTCATAACTACCATATAAGTAATTAGTTTGTTAATTAAAGAAAGGAAATGAAGTGTTTGTTGGTCAACCCGGCATGACCCGTTTCACTAGTCCTGAAAATGACATATATTAATATAAGGGTTTCGTGACACGTTACCTAACTTGCCTATCTTGCCCCTCTACATGTATATATATTTAGGCTAAGTTTAAGTTGTTAATAATGGATGATCTCTCTAACATGGACTAGAATTAAATGTTTATACCCCATTTAATATGCCATTTATAAAGTCTGGTTTATTAACTTTAATCTATCTTGATAGGTAGTGTTCATGCAGAGAGCTAAATCAAGCAACTTAAAAGGTACAACTCTACCCAGTTCTTCATCCACAAAAGGGACATCAATAACTGGATGTCTTAACCAGATTATTGGATATACTGATGCAGGTTTTACTGACCAAGTCTTAATATTTATAGTGTCTCGCCATACCTATGGTCTACCCTAGTGCATTAACGGGCAGTGTACCCGGTCGCGTGTAGTGAGTAAATGGTAAAGCCGAGGTTGTCCCAAGAGCTATATGTGTTAGATTATTACTAAGTCTAATTGTCACAAAATAATAATGGTTTCGATAGGGATTTAATTAAACTACTAATGCAGAATAAAATAAAAGCAGATAAAAGGATAAAGGGAAATCAATAGAGGAATAGTGGTGCTAACCTAGTCAATCCTCCTAGCTAGTTATGTCTCGTCTACTGCTTCCAATTACTTGGTGGGGTCAAATTTGAGAGGACAACATTTGGTCAATTCGCCTAACCTATCGACAAAGATGCCACCACAGGAGAAATCGGTGCACCGTTATAAGTCTGTTGTTCTGGTCCCTAAGCCAAGTCATTAAGTACCGCTACATGCTAGATTCAAAATAGTGAGTGCCCGGCCGTTAGGAACTTAGACACTACACCCCAATTCTTAACTTCATCCAAACGATAGGTGATCGGTTGGTCAAATCACATAAGTAGAAAGGGTCGTCGGTTGGTCATATCTTACCCTTCCCATCTCGATCCACTCACCTAGGTGGGTTGGTCATATCTCCTAGGCAATTGGCCTCTACCGCCATTCAAAACTACCGAATCAAGGGTGACTACCAAAGAACTATGCATGCATACACTTAGAAATAATTGTACGGAAGTAAAAGTAAACGCAAACAAAACAATTAATGAATCATAACTAGGCTAGCACCAAAGGGTGCTTAGCCGCTCATATTAATCATGCAAATCAATTGAAAGTAAAAGAAATATAAAACGCTAAAGCTTATCGTAATGGAGTGACTTCTCCCTTGGAAATAGCTCCGTATGCTCCCTAGACCGCCTTGAGCTTTTCCACGTTCTCAGTGTTGTGTGTGGAATGGGATGATTAAAAATCTTTGGAATTCGTGGGGTATTTATAGGCGAGGTCTAGGTTACGGCGTAACCAATAAAGGAGTTACACCGTAACCTTTTATTTCTTCGTAAATGCACTAGACACCGCTAGTTACGGCGTAACCTTATTAGTGGTTCGCCGTAGTCTTCAATAAACTCGGTTACGTCGTAAGTGATGCGATGAGTTCTGACGTAAGTATCGGCGTGGAACCTCTTTTGACCTAATGGAGTTACGTCATAACCTTAGGGAAGAGTTACGCCGTAACCTCTTGATAAGTTGGTATTCAGGGTCACGTAATAGTTACGGCATAATGTGAGGGAGGAGTTACGCCGTAACTTCTTCAAAATAGGCACACTATGATAAATCTTTAGTAATGTTTCCATTTCCGCGTCTCTTTAGCTCCAATGCTCGTAATTTACCTGAAAGTGGAAAACAATGGAAAACAAGCGTAAATCCATATAAATGATATAAATAACGAGCATTATCGGGGGAAATTGACACTTAATATTCAGGACTATTTGATGTTATCAAATATCCCCACTTAAACTCTACTTGCCCTCAAGTAGACCTTGTTAGATAGATTCCTAAAAAGATATTTCCCAAAACCTAGAAAATATGAGTTTACAAATCCCTTATGCTAGAATAAAACAAAACCGAACACCACACGAAAGGGGAACAAACACTAAAATCTCTCAACTATTCTAAGTGTCAATTTCGGGGTGATCACTCAATCGCACAGTCATAGCATGTATTCTATCACAAGCTTGGTGGTTACACAAATCTCCACCACTAGAGTTAAGGGCTAAACAATTCTCGAAGGCAATATGGGTAGACACGACAAAGGTTAAGGGGTGACTTGTCATTACTAACATGTCACGGCGAAGTGGACAAAATCAATGATACATGACCAAATCCATGGCCAAGACACCAAAGATTGCTCGCTGCATCACGTAGACACGCTTCATGACTAAAGGGTAGGATAGACATGGGATATATAATTGGTGTAAAATAAAAAACAAGTAGGTAGTCTAAATCTATAACCAAGTCATCACCACTTACCGTCCGCCCAAAGTTCAAGCTTAGAAGTCTAGAGACCGGATCATGAAATGCTGGGTAGATGTGTCATTAGAGGACGTCGTGATGGGCACACTACCTTTTCTTCTTCTCCAATCTTCAAATGTGACCGAGGTGGCCTCATCGATACTAATCAATAAAACTCATACTACAGTGCTTATAACATCGCACTTAACAATATCATAACTCAATCAACTTTTTTTTTCAACATAACATAATAACATAACATCCCCCCACTTGAGATGAACAATGGGAATTCGGGGGGTCTTCAATGATCTTCATAAATGTTGTCGATGAAAGCGTGATTTCCGAACCTTTCCACTCGAACCTTGAACTTAGGCAAATGATGACTTCCCAATTACAAATAAAGACTACAGGGCAGGCTAATGTGTATAGGTGTAACGAAACAATATATTGGGTTGAAAAAATGAAAGGAATGGCTCAGAAGGGTTTATCTAGGGGTATCTTGCACTAAAGGTGAGTGCAACAAAAGGGTTTCACATGGGGGTCGAGAATTCGAGGTGACTAATCGATAGACTCACAATGGTAGGCTGTTTGGGGTGATAATCCTATAATTTTGCCTTCTAAAAATGAAAAGTCCAAATACATCGAGCTAACTCAACATACCTCGTCTATGGTCTCGAAATGATGCAAAGGCCAAGTTCTAAAGTTTACAAGCTACCAGCACACTCATAATTTGGTGGATTTGGGGTAAAATATTAGAAACGGATAAGGCTAATCTCACCATGTAATGTCAAGGGTTGTATGTGCTCAGCTAAGGTCTAATCTAGTTAGGTTAGGAAAAACATGTCAAAAATTTTAAAAATGAAATAATTTTTCAAAATAAACTAGAAAAATGAGGGCGAAATAAAGTTCAAGAGATAATTCTACTCCCGTCCTCCCACTTGAATTGTACAAAGTCCCTTTTGTACTAGGCATTAAAATAAAGGTGAAGAGAAAGGTAGAATTAGGCGAGAACTTCCACAAATTTGCTCCAAAAGAAGAAGGCCCACGAAAAGAACCGTGCCTTCGTTTAAGCGTCATGAACAAACTTCAATCCACGAAATCACAATAACGACAAGCATAATTCTAAAAAGAAAAATGAAAAAAAGCGAAAAACAAACCTAACTCACTTTCGTAGGAATCACGGTTGAATTTAGCGAATGCAACAAGCCTTTTAAACCACTTGGTGTCCCAAGTGAGCAGTGAAGTCTCGTGAGGGTTCTGAGGAGCACACCCACAAAGTTCATTTAAAACTAATACAAGGTTCTTGTGTTTTAAAATGAAAGAATTAAAAGCGAGAGGAAAGTTACGTCGTAACTACAATGAGAGAGATTCGCCAGAATGGCAAAACTGGTATGTTTGTCAAGCGAGTAGTTCTGGCGTAACCACGAGATGGTATTACGCGTAATTGGTAATCATCAAAATTCTGCTGCTAAAATGTTGGTTCTGGCGTAATCACCAAGATGAGTTCGCCGTAACTCGTTCGAATCGACAAGCTGCGGTAGTAATTACTTCTCGTTTCCGCAAAAATGGTTAGAAAACACAAAACCCAACGAAAGGAAATAAAACAAAAGAAAGGGATAATTCGGGTTGTCTCCGAAGAGCACTTCTCTTTATTAACGAGTCTCTAAGTTAGACTCGAGTCAGCGGGGCTACTAGACCGGTGCGAAGAATTCATCTCCGATAGCTTGCTAACATCACGCCCATAATAAATCTTTCGCGGTGTCCATTTACCTTGAAATATACTCCTTCCTTGTTATGAACTTCAATAGTCCGTAAGGAATACCTTACTTCTTGTGTAAGTGGCCAACCCAACGAGATCTCATTTTTCGAGGAATAATTTGAGTCTTGAGTTAAAAATGAGAACTTCCTGTCCTACCTCGAATCTTTTATCCTTGATTCGCTTATCGTGCCATCTTTTGGTCCTGTCTTTGTATGCTCTGGCATGATCATATGCTTCATCTCGTAACTCAGCTAAACGGTTTATTTGGGAAAATCCGTGCACTTTGATTATATCAGCCTCCAAGTTGGCATTCTTGAGAGCCCAATATGCCTTATGTTCCAACTCTACGGGAAGATGACATGCTTTTCCGTAAACAATCTGAAAAGGGGTGCTTCCAATAGGAGTTTTGAAGGCCGTCCTGAATGCCCATAATGCCTCATCGAGTTTGTCGGACCAATCTTTTCTGTTACTGCTAACGGATTTCTCTAAAATTCGTTTGAGTGCCATGTTGGTGTTTTCAGTTTGCCCATTGGTTTGTGGGTGATAAGGTATAGACATTCGGTGGAGTACCCCATATCTATTCAGAACTTTCTCTATAATAGCATTACAAAAGTGTGTCCCTCGATCTCTAATGATGGTCTTAGGGATCCCAAACCTGGAGAATAATTTTTTCAAAAAGCGAATGACACTCCTAGCGTCAAAAGTCTGCAGGGCTTCGGCTTCAACCCTTTTCGAAACGTAATCGACAACTACAAGGATATAACTTTTATTCTTCGATGGAGTGAAAGGTCCCATAAAATCGATCCCCCAAACATCAAAAACCTCACATACCATAATGTTGTTGAGTGGCATCTGATTCGAGAAGAGATGTTCCCTGCCCTCTGACAAGCATCACAATCCCTAACATGCCTTGCGGCGTCTTTGAAAATGTTGGGCCAAAATAATCCGGCCTCATAAACCTTTCGAGCAGTATTGTCGACTCCATAGTGTCCTCCTGCAGGTCCGTTGTGGCAATGTTCCAGAATCTGTTTGTGCTCTTCCCCAAATACGCATCTCCGAATAATACCATCAGGGCATGATTTAAAAAGGAACGAATCATCCTAGAAGTAATACTTAAGATCTGAGAAGAACTTTTTCTTTTGATCGTAGGTTTTGTTGCTTGGTAAAACTTTGGCTGCTAGGTAATTAGCAAAATCTACGTACCATGGTTCGACACTGGAATCTTTAATTCTAACTTCCATGAGATGTTCATCGGGGAAGGAGTGCCGGATAGTTTCTTTGTCAAGTTCCTCGAGCTCGGGGTTTCTAATCGTGAAAGGTGATCATTGCTAAGTTTCGCTCCTTTCTTATCCTTGATTTCAATTTTAAATTCTTGCGGCAGTGATCTTGTCACACCCCAATTTACTGTTTTGCGTGGAATAGAATTCTGGGATTGATTATCATAGCATCACAATCACAGTTATATTGAGCGACCTAAAGTGTCGTTTGGAAAACACATCGTTTGATTTAATAAAACAATCGAGTTTACAAAGTATAGGTCCCATAGTTTACAAAGTTTGCGGAAACACAAATATAATACATGTCCAAGCGATGGTTTTGAAATAAGTGCCATAATGTACAATAATGTAAGTCGGCGCTTGCGACTCAAAAGGTAGGTCCCTAAACCATGTCATGATGATAATGCCTCGATTACGAAAATACATTGCTAAAACGGTCAACAATAATGTTGGTGAGAAATCATAGGTTTATGTAAATGTTTTATACGACTACGCAAGTATAGATCAGGCATGACCCTCAAGTCACGTAAAAATGTTAAATGCATGACAATTAAGTCACGTAAAAATGTTACAATTGCAATAAGCCCATGACCCCGAAACTAGGCTGTACAATAATGTATGCCCTGCAGAGTGTTTGCAGACAACTCCGTAATGTTATCAAATGAAATGCATCCGTATGACAAGTTAGGATTCACCAACTCGGATGGGCGTCACCCTCGATAGATCTATCCACTCATCCTCGCTTCAAAGATTAACGGTTCATGTTCGGTAATGGGGACTTTCAATTGGAAAATGTGGTAACTTAAGCAATGTAATGAATTTAATGTACTTGGTATCGTAATAAAATGTTGTGCAATGTATTCTCCCGTAGGTTTGAAAATAATTAAAAGCATGCGGACGGGCTATGAAAACTCACTTGGATAAGCTGGAATGATGGCGAAAGTGAGTACACCGAGGTATAATGTAATGCGTTATCCGGGACCTATTACGAATGATATGATATGATATGAGTTGCAATGTAATGTTATGCATGCATTTAAGTATGTTATTTATACCATTTGCGAGTTTTGAAAATATTACTTATCGTCGAAAATACTCGTTTGGCGTCTTGACCAATCAAAATCACTTTACAAGTTTTTACGTCAAAATGTCATCCTACAATGGTTTTATAATGATTTTTGGTGAAATTATCACTTTTCGTCGCAAAACAATGTCGTCGGAATGTTCATGAAATTAACAAAAATGGCTTTGGAAAACTAGCCGTAAATCGGTGTACGTCGATCGTTAGAGAACGAACTCGACATTTTGGAAAATTTGTATCGATATCTAGAAGTTTCAGTTCGGAGTTGTCGTCAAAAGGTCTCGAACATAAAGATAATAAGGGTTAAAGATAGTGATTTTGGCTAATTGTTGTGCGAGAAAAAAATGAGTTTCGGCCAAGTTTGAACATCAGTAAATAATTTACTACAACTCCGCTATACAAAGCGACATCGTTTTGAAAAATATGGCGGTGAACTTGATTTTACTAGAAGACATTTCGTTCCAAAAGTTTCACAACCTCGTTAAAAGCGACCGCAAACATGGTCGTTACGGTAATGTAACACTTGTAACGTAAAGATAATATAGTTTTTAGAAAATAATAATTACGGCAACTTTATGAAAGCGTGCATATCTTTGTCGTTTCAAATCCGCTTTCTACGTATAATACGTCCTTAGCTTCGTGTCGAGGTAAACTAATATATTTTGATAAGTCAAAATAATTTGTGAAGCTTAAGGCTCGTTTTGACCGAACAAACTAAAAATATGTTCTTTGAAATTTACGAAAATAATATATTTCGTCGTCAAACTTGTAAAATCCATAACTTCTTCGTTATAACTCCGTTTTTATCCGTTCAAGCGGCCACGGATTCGTTTTAAAGTATATTTTCTAAATATCAGGCCAAAGTTTCATACCAACTGTCGGTTTTCCAGAAAATCGAAACAAGGACAGAACCTATTTTATAGTTATCGAAAATAGTTTTCTCGGACAAAACCTATTCTAATCCCTTCAAATCAACTCCAAAGCTAATCTAATCCTACCATACACCTTCTTAGGGTGTCATGGGTTCCTAATCACCATCAAGACCAAAGAATACCATGGGGATAATTATAAGATGACCAAATATATATATATAACTCTTAAAATCATGAAAAATGGTATAAATCACATATCATGCATGCTTGCTCCAAAAATGAAAAGATTCATATGAAATGAAAAAGGAAACATGAAAATGAAAGAAACAAGCTTACAAGTGAAAATGATGAGGTGAAAGTAACAAGGATTAGACTAAACACTCTTGGTTTTTATTTCAAAACCTTATAAAGAGTGATAACTAGGTTGATATTAACACTTGATCTTGAGAAAATTTTGATCCCTTTGTCTCTTGATGTATGGCCGGTTTTGAGAAGCAAGGAAACAAGGAGAGAAATATTTTTTTCTAACTTGGTGATATGTGAAATGTATGAGAAAAATAATTGAGATAGACTTTTAAGTAAGTGTAGAGACATAATATTAATGAACCATACCCATTTTAATGTCTCCCCTCCCTTAGGCCGGATTTAGGGGGGAGTTGTTTCTCCATGATATATATTTTTTTTTTCAAATGTGTTGTGTATAAATAATTACTTGTACAAGTTGAAATAAAGTATAAGTAATTGTGAAAGAAAAGGTATAAGTAAAGGTAAATGAGAATTTTTTTTTTGGTACAAGTAAGTTTTTAATAGGTCAAAATAGAATGTAATGATATAATAAAAATTGTAAAAATACCTTCCTTGTGAAATTTGGGTGATAAAATAATTATCGTATAATTTTTAAGAAAAACGACGTAATAATATAATTTTAACGATTTATGTACCAAATAAATTTGAAACACTAGGAAAACTAAAAATATAGTTTATATAACTAAATGTAAGTTTTAAAAATACATCGGGATCATTTTTGAAAGTAACAGGGTTAAATATACAAAATAATAACTCACGCGATAACGTTTATTAAATATAAAAATTACGCGATAAATGTGAAATGAAATGTCATGAATGAACTAATGAGGTGCAAATGATGTCAATGAAATGTAGACTAATCTTAGTCCATATGAAATGTACGTGATGTTATGATCATGAATTCGCCGCTAAACCTTTAAGGTTACGCGAATTTGAAACAAGTAAACCAAGTTTACAATAAATGTTGAAATTGTGAGGCATAAATTGTGTCGAGAAATGACCTGAAAGTACGGGTTGTCACAAGTACCCATCTTATCAATCTTGGTTTGGCATCCTGTTTATTAAATAAGTACTTCAAAGCAGAATGGTCAGTGTAGACAACAATTTTCGACATTACTAAATAAGATCTGAATTTATCAAAGGCATAGACTACAACCAAGAGTTCTTTTTCAGTGGTTGTGTAATGCTCTTGTGCCTCATTTAAGGTTTTACTAGCATAATAAATGGGTTAAAATTTTTTATCCACCCTCTGTCCTAAAGCAACACCCACAACATAGTCACTAGCATCGCACATGAGTTCAAAATCGCTCCCCCAGTCAGGAGCAATAATAACCAGGGAAATAGTCACTTTTTCTTTTAAAATGTCAAAAGCGTTTTTGCAATCATTGTTAAAATCAAATTTAGCATCTTTCATTAGGAGTTGGGTCATAGGTTTCGCAGTTTTTGAAAAATCTTTTATAAATCGTCTATAGAATCCTGCATGCCCAAGAAAACTCCTAATGCCTTTTAGGTTGGTCGGATAAGGCAGTCGAGAAATAACGTCAACCTTAGCTTTATCAACTTCTATCCCAGTTTGAGAAATTTTATGCCCCAAAACAATCCCTTCTTTAACCATAAAATGACATTTTTCCCAGTTAAGGACAAGGTTGGTTTCTTCACACATGGCAAGTATTTTAGAAAGATTATTAAGACAAGATGAGAAAGAGTTACCAAAAACCAAGAAGTCATCCATGAAGACTTCCATAAAATCTTGACACATATCAGAGAATATAGCAGTCATGCACCGTTGGAATGTGGCGGGAGCATTACATAGTCCAAAAGGCATCCTTCGGTAGGAAAATGTTCCGTAAGGGCAGGTGAACGTTGTCTTCTCTTGATCCTGAGGGGCAATAGGAATTTGAAAGTAACCTGAGAATCCATCGAGGAAGCAGTAATACTCATGTCCAGAGAGTCTTTCTAGCATCTGATCGATAAATGAAAGGGAAGTGATCCTTTCGTGTAGCATCATTTAATTTTACGTAATCAATGCACACCTCCGACCGTGATTGTCCTAGTTGGTATCAGCTCATTATCTTTGTTGGTGACCACTGTCATTCCTCCTTTCTTTGGCACAACATGAATGGGACTAACCCAAGGGCTATCAGAAATAGCATAAATTATACCCGCATCCAGGAGCTTAATGATTTCGTCTTTCACAACGTCTTGTACTTTAGGGTTTAATCTCCTTTGTGGTTACACTACAGGTTTAAAATCATCTTCCATACGTATCTTGTGGGAACAATATGAAGGGTTAATTCCTTTGATGTCAGAGACTTTCCATGCAATTGCCCCCTTGTGCTTGCTTAAAACCTGTAGTAATGACTCCTTTTCTTCGTTAGATAACAGAGAGGAAATCACAACAGGATAATTATGATCTCCATTGATAAATGCGTATTCTAAATGAGGAGGTAACTCCTTAAGTTTTGGGGAGCATCGACTTCTTTCGCATGGTATTCATTTGAACATACTGGTCGATTCTTTATGGTCAGTTCCTTTGTTTCGCTTTCTTCATCGCTAGATGTCCCATCATTATCTTTGAATTTTAATGATCTCAAAGGGTCAGGAAGAAAACATTCCTGGCATGTTTCTGAGTGTTAGCTTCGATAAGGTCGAGATCATCAAGGTTGTCATCAGTGAAAGAAGCATATCTCATTGACTTTTCAAGATCGAAGGTAATCTTATCATTACCAATCTCCAACGAAATCTTCTTATTAAAGACATCAATCATAGCGTGTGCGGTTGCAAGAAAGGGTCTTCCGAGCAAAATAGGATATCATCTTCTTCCATATCAAGGACCGCGAAGTCGACCGGAAGACAAATTTATCGATCTTGACAAGAACATTTTCGTGATCCTCTCGGATATTGAGTAGTTTTATTAGCCACTCAATACACATTCTAGTTGGTTTTAGCTCTCCCAACTCCAAGCGTGAATAAGGAGAGAATGGCACAAGACTAATGCTTGCCCAAGGTCGGGAGGGCCTTGTTGAATAAAATTCCCGATAGTGCAAGGTAAAGTGAAACTCCTGGATCTTCTTCTTTGAGAGGCATATCTTTAAAAGAGCGTGAGCATCTTTGATTTAAAGTTATCTATGTCCGATCAGAAAGTCTTCTATGGGTAAGGAGATCCTTCATAAATTTGGCATATTTCGGCATTTGCTCCAAAGCTTCAACGAGAGGAATATTAATGCTGAGTTGTTGTATTTTCTCCATGAATTTCTGAAATAGCACTCGTTCTTGTTCCTTCTTAATTCTTCCTGGAAATGGAATTGGTGGAATGTAGGGACGGACATTTTCGACAGAAGGTTGAGCCTCCTCGGTTTCTTTATTGTTATCTTGGGGCGTTTCGTTAGTTAGATCATTCGAGTTCGAAGGGTAAGCTGGTTCCTTATAGTTTAATCCACTTCTGGTTGTAATAGCGTGAGCCCGATCTCGAGGATTTGTTTCTTTCGTGCTAGGTAAGTCACCTTAATCTCTTACTCTGATAGATTCTGCGAGTTTTCCCACTTGATTTTCAAGTCTTCTAATAGCAGCTGCTTGTGTTCTTAGTGCTTTGTCGTAATCTCGCTTGAGATTCCAAACCAATTTTTCGCTCTCATCATGTTTTCTGCTAGATTCGTTAACAAGCATCTTCACAGCCTTTTCAAGATCCGTCACTCTACCATCAATGGGTTTATCGAAATTGTGTTTTACCATCTTGACTTCTTCAGTCAGGGATTGCATATCTACTTTAAATTCCTCCAGATTCTTTATCACTGATTGTATCTCGATAGGATCTTCATCCCATGATGACGAATGGAGCGCAACTTCCTCAACTCTTGTCCATCCTTTATCAGCAGTCATCAATGGGATAGGTTCTTTAGAGTCTAACAATTTCCGAGTCTTTATGTTCAACCCGTTGTAGAATATTTGCAGTTGCTTGTGTTTGTTGAGTTTATGCTCGGGGCACTTTAGGATGGCTTCGTTAAATCTTTCCCAAGCTGTAAATAGTGGTTCATCATAGATTTGGCTAAACTTGTTGAAGGATTTTTGCAGGGGTTCGGTATTCCTTAAGAAAAGCCTTCTTAAATGCATTCCACTTTGTGATAGATCCTGATGGAAGTTTCTTTAACCAATCTCTAGCTCTTCCTTTTAGGGTAAAAGAGAAAGCCCTCATCATAACATGATCTCTGGAGACCCCAGGTGCATGGAATAAATCGGCGATCTCGCATACCTTCGCGATGTGCTCGTGTGCTTCTTCGTCTTTGGTTCCATAAAAGCAGCATCTTTTCAGTTCATCAAGACAGAGTCCCCAAAATTCGAATTTAACATTTTCTTCAAGAGCTGGAATGGTGATTTCCTGTTTACTTTTAGAGGTGGTGAGATAATCATTCATAGTAAGAGCCATAATATCAAAAAAAAAAAAAAAAAAAAAAAAAAAAAAATAATAATAAAAAATAAAAGACTTAAATAAAATCTAATATAACTCCCCGACAGTGGCGCTAAAAACTTGATGCGAGTTTCTTGACGGTCTTAATATTTATAGTGTCTCGCTATACCTATGGTCTACCCTAGTGCACTAGCAGGCGATGTGCCGGTCGCGTGTAGTGTAGTAAATGGTAAAGCCGAGGTCATCCCAAGAGCTATGTGTGTTGGATTATTACTAAGTCTAATTGTCACAGAATAATAATGGTTTTGATGGGGGTTTAATTAATTAAACTACTAATGCAGAATAAAATAAAAGCAGATAAAAGGATAAAGGGAAATCAATAGAGAAATAGTGGTGCTAATCTAGTCAATCCTCCTAGCTAGTTATGTCTCGTCTACCTACTTCCAATTACTTGGTGGGGTCAAATTCGAGAGGACAACATTTGGTCAATTTACCCTAACCTATCGACAAAGATGCCACCACAGGAGAAATCAGCGCACCATCATAAGTCTGTTGTTCTGGTTCCCTAAGCCAAGTCATTAAGTACCGCTACATGCTAGATTCAAAATAGTGAGTGCCGGTGTTAGAAACTTAGACACTAAACCCCCAATTCTTAAGTTCATCCAAGCGATAGGTGATCGGTTGGTCAAATCGCTGAAGTAGAAAGGGTCGATCGAGTTAGTCATATCTTACCCTTCCCGTCTCGATCCGCTCACCTAGGGTCGAGTTGGTCATATCTCTAGGCAATTGGCCTCTACCGCCATTCAAAACTACCGAATCAAGGGTGACTACCAAAGAACTATGCATGCATACACTTAGAAATAATTATGCGGAAGTAAAAGTAAGCATAAAACAAAACAATTAAGGAATCATAACTAGGCTAGCACCAAAGGGTGCTTAGCCGCTTATATTAATCATGCAAATCAATTCAATATTCAAAGGTCACGAAATACATGAATTGAAAGTAAAGAAATATAAAACGCTAAAGCTTATCGTAATGGGTGACTTCTCCCTTGGAAGCTTGACTCCGTATGCTCCCTAGACCTGCCTTGAGCTTTTCCCACGTTCTCAGTGTTGTGTGTGGAATGGGATGATTAGAAATCTTTGGAATTTGTGGGGTATTTATAGGCGGTGCGGGTTCTGGCGTAACCAATAAAGGAGTTACACCATGACCTTCTATTTCTTCGTAAATGCACTAGATCTTCTAGTTCTGACGTAACCTTATTAGTGGTTACGCCGTAGTCTTCAATAAACTCGGTTACGTCGTAAGTGATGCGATGAGTTACGGCGTAAGTATCGGTGACGTGGAACCTCTTTTGACCTAATGGAGTTACGTCGTAACCTTAGGGAAGAGTTACTGTAGTAACCTCTTGATAAGTTGGTATTCGGGGTCACGCAATAGTTACGGCGTAATGTGAGAGAGGAGTTATGCGTAACTTCTTCAAAATAGGCATCTTGTGATAAATCTTTAGTAATGTTTTCATTTCCGCGTCTCTTTAGCTCGATGCTCGTAATTTACGAAAGTGGAAAACAATGGAAAACAAGCGCAAATCCATATAAATGATATAAATAACAAGCATTATCGGAAATTGACACTTAATATTCAGGACTATTTGATGTTATCATATACCGAGAATGATGATGGTAAGAAGTTTGTATTTGAATAATATTTGACCCTTGAAGATCTTAAGGTAAGACATGTAACACAAATAGATCTTTGTTCTTACTCAATATTTATCTTCTCCAAAACAAATCTAATTAACAATGGTCTTTAAATAGAAATGCAATGCACAAATCTGACTGGGCGTCTTGTGATGTACATTTTCTATATTTTAGGATTTTGGAGAGGGCTTTTACAGCGATACACTTACACCTTTCTACCCAATTCCTGGGGATGTAAGTTATTTGTTAGGGGATTTTGATTCGTTTGCCATTATTCTCAGACCTAACTTTCTTTTCTGGCAATTCTCACGTATGCAGAATGATGGTGATGTGAAGATAGTAGTTGGTAACAACTTTGATGATACATTGTATGTCTAGCAACAATTCTCACACCAGCAACAACAGGTTAAAATAATATATATAGTTTCTTTGCTTCACCATTACCTGCTACTAAATATAAAGTTTTGAAGTGTTTTCATTCATGCAAACAATCAAGTCATTTACACCAGCAACAACAGGTTAGAATAAAATATATAGTACATGAATCTTATTATTGAAATCAATACATATGCTTTCTTAAGTCTTAAATAGTGACAACTGGTATGGAATATATATCTAAATTGGTAATTTTACACTATATTTGTTGTTTTGATATCTCGGACTCTCTAAATTTATAAATAGTAACAACTGGTCAATGTATAGAATATATGTGGTAGATCACTGCTTGACCAACCTTAGTCTCTAACTCTTTATGGCTATATACCATAAATGAACAGTCCATATAGGACCATGAAAAATATAAGGCTTAAAATCTTCTAATATGAACTTTTGTGTATAGGATTACCACGTCAAACTTTTGTGTTTAGGATTACCAGGTGGATAGAATTTGTAAGTTCCTTATAGTTTTTTCAAATTTCTGCACTTTTTACAAGTATATCGACAAAATGTAAACCCCACTTTTACCCCTCTAATATCTTAGTAAACGTACAACCCTCCAAATATGACGAAATTAGTTTCATGCTACAACTATATAATGCATTCAACTTTGGTTGAATTTTCATTCATGTATTTGCAGAATTTTTACGGATGGTCGTAAAGGAAATGGGTCAGAGAAGCCGCCTGCCCTGTGCATGCATTCCACCCAAACATGACAATAAGAAGAGGGGTATTATGAGCAGAGTGTGCAGATGTTATGCAACCGTTTTCTAGTTAAGGAGAAAGAAGAAAGAAAAGAGAGCGGAAACCGAACTACCAACTCAATCACCCTCTTCATCACTCCCCATCACACACCATCATCGTTCAAATGATGTTTCAGTACTGGCGGTTGATATTTTTCCTCATACTCCATATTGTGAAGTTGTAATGCTTCTTGAGAGGTAATAATTTCAACATCACATAACCAAGAAAGTTTTTTATGTTTTATTTACTTACTAGACGAGTACCCGTGCATAGCAACGAGATTTTATAGCAGCAAATAGTTTTAGTGATAAAAAAAGTTTATGGGTTATAAACGAAAAATAATAAAAGTTTGAGAATTTGGGGGATTAAACATAATGTTTTGAAACCCGATTCGACCTGGGCGGTTCAACCGGTTGAACCGTTCCGATCGATTAGTCAAATTAAATTGGGTGAACCAGCCGGGTTGGGTCGAAAAATGGGTCAAATTAAACCGGGTCAACCCGCCGGGTTTAAAGCGACCCGGGTCAACCCGGTTTTCGATGTGTATTAATAGTGTGTTAATAGTTTCCAGCTATGCATATGCTTTCCGGAAATAATATAAAGACTTCCTAAAATATTTTAAGTTCTCTCACATTTGACCATTTTCAACTTTTAACTTTCAACATTTCACATTTGACCATTTTCATTTTATATTATTTACTTATTGACATAGTCAAGAACTTTACCATGTAACAACACTTTTATTTACTTATTGACATATTGTTGTTGATTTTTGTGTGATACTTATAAGTTTTGAGTATCCAGACATTAGTTAGTAGGTTTATTTTTCAAATATTAGTTTGACGACCAGATGATTAAAAAATGGAGATCAAAATCACACAAAATATGAATGTGTAACTTAATAATATGATTTAGAGATTAGGTGATTAAGATTTGTAATTTGTGATTTGTGATTTTGATCACCTGATCTTTTGAAAATTCACTTTAAACGTAATCATTTATTTTGTTGCAGTGTTGCAACAAGATGGTACATGGCACCTGAGTAATGTTGATCTTCATCGTGGCTTTTGCATTGACTTGAGCGCTACATGCTTGAGATAAGTTGACATATTTAACGTCTTCTGATCTAAACTCACACATTGTAAAATTTTGGCGTCTTCTTTTTCTAGATGGATGAATGTTCAGATCCTTTAATATGGGATTTTACAAAATCAGTAGCACTGAAGAAGTAGTCATAGGTATATAATTTCTTCTTTATCTTTTTTCTTTTTTTTTACTGTTTGATAAAAGGTTAATGGATGTAATCACGTTTTGTCTTACAGTACATTTGCCACCTACTTTGTTATTTAGGGTATTTTTATCGGAACTTTGTCTATATTCAGAGGAAAAATTACTGAAATATGTAATTGCTCAAATCGACCACATTTTCATATATTCACCGTTATTTGATGACTTGGACTCCAATCTCGGGTGAACCCAATGTTCAAGAGTCTACATTTGCCACTTATTTTGTTATGATAGGGTCTTTTTATCTTTACTTTGTCTACTACACGACTTCCTTGTGTTGTTGTTTCAAGTCTTGATAGGAGAATCATCGTTTAAATATTAAAAACTTGGTATATAGTCGTACTTTGAGCTACTTGTGAGTTATAAACTTACTCGTATGACAAGAGTTCGTTTAGCATTGATAATGTATTTCAATTTTTTTTTTCAAAAATAGTTAGGTGGTTGTATAAAGTTTTAACTTTCAAATCTTTTGACCACTCAACCAGGTGACCCATTCTGCTTATCGATGTTTTTAAGTGTCTTACCTAAATATTTTTTTTTTCTTAAAGGTAAATTATTATTAAGAAAAGGAACTCCAAAAGGAGAAAGAGTACAAAACAAGCACAAAACATAAACCACTGTTAGGACACATCCCTAACTAGCATGTTTTGGCTAAAAAGCACATGGCCATAACTAATAACAAAACCACCATACAAATAAAACAAACAACCAAAACAAATTACAAATAAGATATCATAGAGTATAACCCCATGAGAAAAACAGTACACTTCTGAATCCATAAGACAGAAAGGTATCATAGAGTCTTACCTAAATATCTATTGCATGTCCTATTTGGGTAAATTTAATGCTTTTAATGTGATGTTTAATACATGTTTTGAATCATGTTGGAGGTTGCTCTAGGTACGCAATCATGATGTTAGTCTATGTTCTTATATTATGTTATAAAATCCCTCTACAAATTTTAATGGTGTTCCCTCTATTTGTTAAATCTTGGTTTGACCCATTGGCACATTGAGATTAAACACAATTTAAATCAAACTATTAATGAATAAATGGGTCTAATGTCAAAGCTCAAGGAAGTGTTGCTAGACATACGATGGATGAACTTGAGGATGCACGTAAGTCTTGTACATTGCCTATTCTTCTTTTCATAAACATAACACGGTATGCATATTAGTAGTGTAAATATTTTCGTTCCACATGTACTTTTTTACTACTCTGTTATCGTATTATTATTGGAGTCCTCATGTCCAATAGAGTAGTGATATAGGTTCGAGATCTTATATTATTAGTTTGTTTAAATTGCTATACAAAATAATGATGGTCTTAAAATAAGACCAAGTGTTTGGATAATTAGCTTTGTTAGATTTGTTGGTTGTTCTATCAGGAAACACGTGAGCGGATTGCAAGAGCCAACCGAATAGAAAAAAGGGAAGAGGGGCTGAATATGATCTTACAAGACTATAGACTACAAGATATGCGGAAATTCTAAAGTTCTTTATATGCTAAAATCCTATGATTGTTTATATGTTGGATGTATAGTGATATTTCTTTTACATGATTTATACTTCAATTCATGCACTTATGAGCCAATTCAAAAATTAAGTTATATCCATAGCTTGTGGTCTTGATTTATTTGTGTCATAAATTCATGAAGCTAGCCCGACCATCGGCAAGGTCATGAGACCAGTAGTATAATAGATACAAAGAATTAAAATATGTGGTGTGGATTATAAAAAGTATAACTACACTTAAATGAACTGATAAAAAATGGATTAAGATCCTATAATGTTGAGTTCAACATAACTAGTCATGTTGCCTCACATAAAAATTTAGTGAGTCCCTTACTTTAAATCAAAGTGGGTTATTTTGTGGGGACCACTATCTCTTATGTGAGACAACATGACTAGTCATGTTGAACTCAACATTAAAGGATCTCTATCTGTAAATCTGAGGTTACTTAAACGTTGATGATGGTTATCAATGAGTAAGATTAGTTTAAACATAAAATAAATGCTCTTCATTAAATTATACAATAATAAGAATAGATAGCATTTACTTTCGACTAACATTCTCTTATATAGGCGAGGTAGTCACGTGAGGGTCTTTTGATATGCCGAACATTCAATAGAGAAGTAATTTTTTTTAATTAAATGCTTCTGTTTTGTTTGAAGAACAAAAACTATCTTTGAACAATGTTGACAATTGTTCAATGTTTATACCAAACTCTTACTTACTTTGTACTTTTCTGCATTTTTCTGCAATCACTTTATCTTGCTCTTTTGTATTTCACAAGTCCCGCCAAAGTATCTAAAAAGAGTTTTAAAAAAT
Organism: Chrysanthemum lavandulifolium; assembly: GCA_022545495.1. Classification (NCBI taxonomy): domain Eukaryota; kingdom Viridiplantae; phylum Streptophyta; class Magnoliopsida; order Asterales; family Asteraceae; genus Chrysanthemum; species Chrysanthemum lavandulifolium. The sequence continues at coordinate 67,887,555 of CM040243.1, forward strand.
AAAGTATCTTATCATGTTTATTTATGAGGGATGACATATTGAATTAGTGAGACTTTGTCGAATCTCAATGAATTGAACTTGATCTTCTAGATGAAGTACTTTACATTTGTGGTTGTTAGTGAGTTAAAATGTATCTTCAATTGATTTTTGATTCCCTTGAAGTATTGCTGATAAAGCTATGTGGATGTTACTCGTTGATCTTTAATTACGTTCGAGTTTAATGTACTTAGACTACTTCATGTTTAAATATAATTAAAGACCATTAGGTTTTGATTTGGTCAAATAGTACAATAACATGTAATTTAGTATTGTAAACACATTTTTAGAGGTTCAAAAGGTGCAATCACATGTAATTTAGTATTTGTGAGTACATTTTGTATAGTTTAAAAGGTTTGAATAACATGTTATAATTATCAACAGGCATGTGGCCTAGTGGTAAGTGCTTAGGTTGTTAAGCGAGCCACTAGTGAGAGTAGTACCGGGTGGGTGACCTACCGGGAAGTCCTCACTTGTGGTTCACATGCTCTGTTGATATTTGCAATGAGGATTTGCGCCCCTTAGACTAAGCGGCGGGGGTTGAATCGAGCAAGGTCGGGGTTTTCATCCGGACGTTACTCCGGCAAGGAAACTTGTGTGGGCGGTGCAGTTTCCTCGCTGACTGAAGCCATATCGTACTGCGTGGACCCGGTTAAGACAACATAGGCGGTCGATGTGGGGTTAGGGCCCTCTTACGGGAGGGTGGTGAAACCTAAGTTGGAAAGTCGCTGTCGAAAAAAAAAAAAAAAAAAAACATGTTATAACTTGCCAATATCTATTGTTGTTATGCAGGTGAATCATTACTAAAAGAAAGAAATATATCATCGCAAATGAAATTAGGAATATAGATCAATGCGGTTGAGAGTCTTATACTACTTCTTATATATTGTAACGTTGTTTTGTAAATGTGTTTGAGAGTCTTATACTACTCCATATTGGCATGAATGCTTTCAGAAGGAGTTTCATCGATCAAATTCATCAACAAGTGAAAGAAAAAGGAATATTCACATAAGATACTGTTTATCAGAAGTTTCAACATCCACATTGCATTAAAACCTTGTTTAAACCATATTGTTTAATAGGATTAGTCACTCGTGCATAACCAATAAATTCATAACATCTTTCTATAGTGTGACCAATCATACGATAGTTTTTACATATCAAGTTTGGATTAGGTCCTCTAGTATTATTAACATTGGTATTACTTCTTTTATTATTATTAAATGTTTTAACAACATAAAAATTAGCATTCATTTTGGTCTTAGTCATACTAGAGGACTCAGGAATACCTCTGTGGGATTCCTCTCTTAACACAATGGTAAATGCATCTTTCACCTCAAGGAGAGGGTCTCTGGTTAAAAGAGCACTCCTAATAGGCTTATAACAATCATCAAGGCCCATTAAGAACTGCATCAATTTCATAAGATGATTATGCAACAACAACACTTTATTAGCATCACATGTACAAGTAGGCAGTTTGGTTAATGCATCAAATTCTCTCCAAAGAGAGTTTAATCTATGATAATAACCAGCCATAGAACTACCACCTTGTTTAATAATGCTATTTTTTTTCTAACAAATTGAATAGCCGAGAACCATCAACTTTATCATATGTTTCTTCCAACTCTTTCCACATCAATAAAATAAACAAGACCCATATAAACATCTTGGCACAAATAATTCATAATCCAAGTAAGAACAACAGCATTGCATCTGTCCCATTGAGCACACAACACATCACTAGTTTCAAATGTAGACTTTTTACATGATCCATCAATAAATTCAATTTTATTACTAGCTTGCAAAGCAAGCTTCATTGCATTAGCCCAATTCTATAATTCACAGTACCTAGTAGTTTAAATGGAATCAAAAAAATATTGCTAGAATCATTAAGATGCATATGCAAAGGATTACCAACATCCAAGTTATTAATCAAAACTTCTTAAAACTGCTACTAGATGGAGCAACCACGATGAATCATATAAAAGAATCAAACAGACAAAAGAACAAACAACATACCACAGAAATAATAAACAATCCACCAGATGGAAATCAGGTAGACCCAGTCACAAAGTGGTACTAATCCTATCATACTATCTTATAAAGCATAAAGACATTTTGGGCATTTAATGCCTTAAAATTCAGCATTACAACTAACAAAGCAAAATGTACAACTAAATTAAACACAACTTTGAAACATTAAATAATTAAAAAACTTAAATTTCAGCATTACATATTACAAACTATGTTTACAACCATTTAATGCATATATATATTAATTCAATACATATAATTAATACTCTTATTAATACACCCTCAACTCAAAAGTACAACTTTATTAACACATGATACAATTTAAAAAACCTACTAATCTTTTTTTTTTGGCAAAAATAATATGTCATTAATTTCAACATGAACGTTGAAAAAACAAGTACAATACTTGAAATGAGATTTCACTTCAGGTGTCAAACCAAGTGAAGAAAGATCTCACCCAATTATTGGAATAAATCTTGCTATGATGAATGAATCAGAGGTAATAATATGAATAAGTATTGTATTGAATTATGAATGATATTTGATTACATAATTCATGGCCTATTTATACTAATTGAATCGGTGCCTTGCGAGAAGCGACATACGGTTCCCTAAAAGCCATAACCCTTCTAACGTTGTATCCTAACTAGGCGGTTTATACACGTTAACAAAAACCCAGCCCAAGTACAATTTCGGGTTCTAGACTTTTTACATAAACATAATATTACATATATCTAAACTACCCTTAATCTTTTGCTTCTATAACATTAAGGTCCAACACCAATCAATCTACACTCCCAATCAATCTACACTATAGTTTTGGTGAACATAAACGATGTCTAGGAATTATAGATCGGACCAAAAAGAGCGAGTGGTTGAGACATCCATATATGAGAATCATTGGAAGAACACATCTTGGAATCCAAAGCCCATTGGAAACTTTTGAGCTTGATCTTTGTTACTGTATCCGACCAACATGCAACATTGTTATTGAAAACTAGATCGTTCATTGCAAGCCACACATACCAGATTAGATGCCTATACTAGATAAAAGGAATACATGTACTGAAAGTTAAGGAATACATAATTAGATGCCTATAGTACAAGTCATATAAACACAACTACATTACAGAAGTACAGAATTAAAATAATAGAAAAAAAGCCTTTCTTTGAAGTAATAGTCAAACATTATTTTCCTCCACTGCTTTATAATTTGTGACAAGTTTTCTTTACCAATAAAAAATAAAATATGTACATAAAACTATCCTACAAGACAATCACCACTTTTTGCGGATCCGAAAAAGCACACTAATTCACACACAAACTCATGGAAATAATAAGTTTCTCACGTAGGTTGTATGATATGTACGGAAAACAAAAACATTTTAGTTAGGCTGATCAATGGTGTGATGCAAATCGGAGAAGTGTGGTTGTCCGTTTATCGAGAGTGAGCGATTGGGGTGGTGTGGTGATGGCGAGAGGCCACTCTTGGCGAAATTATTGTTGATGGATTTAGTGATTGTGGGCAAAGATAAAAAAACAGTTGTGTGCATATATGAGAGTGACTGATATCCCGATTACTGTTTACACATATTTTTGTTAATACGAGCCAAATATAGGCCGATACATATAATCAATGTATTTAATAAACTATTAGGCTGCATGTTTTATTTTTAAAAAATGGATTATATAGCTAAGCATGTAAGCAGTTGATAAAAAAAAATATGAAAATTCAAATTGCGTGTAAAGTTTGGAAGTTTAGCCCTACATTTTTCCTCAAAAGTTCAAACCACGACACAAGCATTCACTCATCTTACTTTTTTTCCTTGTGAAATAGGGGTGTTTAGAATTCGAGTAATACCCAACCGAAAACTGCATCCGGATCGAAAAAACATAACCGAATTTGCACCACGAACACTAAACTATTTATTATCACAATTGCATAATAAAAAGCATTGTCATTACTTAAAGAATTGAAAGATGTCACATGAAATTTTTGGCATCCGCAAATTTATTGTCACTAAAAACATAATAAATTAGAAAACATAGTTCACCGAAAAATTATATTTCAGGGTACATGCCGCCTCAACGTGCGGATACCCTGCTAGTACCAAATGATGACCGGGGACAAGGTTCCTTGCTTCTCTTTGAAAGTTGGTCAAGTATGATCAAAATTTGTTAGGGTATAAGAACATATAACCAACAATTTGCAGAGTAAGGTCAAATAGATTCCAAAAACCTTCAAACATAGATAACCACCAATAATCTAACCTCAACAACTTAAAAAATAAGCCTCAACCTATTCTCCAGCAGTCTAAACAGAAAAATAAAAGACAAAAAAGATAAAGAAAGACGTGAGAGGTGTTACAGAGCACCCATAAGCCAATATCATATCACAATCACTCTTGATTCACTTAGTCAAGAGTGAAAATGGTAAAAAAAGAGCCCAATCAAACCAAGAAACCAACATATCTCAAAAGACCCAAATCAAAATAATTAGGGTTTTAATAGAATCGAAAACCCAATACACTAGACCACAAAATCACCATGTCTTTACTCAAACAGAGTAATTCCAACCCAATTGTTGATATAACCACTCCAAATAACCAATCAATCAATCAGACAAGAAACCCTAAATGTTTGAAACCCTATAAATCAAGAATCACTAGAAATCAAAACCACGACTATGATACGATGTAAAACGGTACAGAACAATAACCAACAACACCAAGAAAAATACACCAACCTCCCCACAGTATTATTAAAGCCTAACAGAAGATAGTTCTCAAACAAGTTCTACCCAACATACAAAAGAAATTGTTGATATAACCACTCCAAATAACCAATCAATCAATCAATCAGACAAGAAACCCTAAATGTTTGAAACCCTATAAATCAAGAATCACTAGAAATCAAAGCCACGACTCTGATACGATGTAAAACGGTATAGAAACAATAACCAAGAACACCAAGAAAAATACAGCCAACCTCCCCACACTATTATTAAAGCCTAACAGAAGATAGTTCTCAAACATACAAAGAAATTGTTGATATAACCACTCCAAATAACCAATCAATCAATCAGACAAGAAACCCTAAATGTTTGAAACCCTATAAATCAAGAATCACTAGAAATCAAAGCCACGACTCTGATACGATGTAAAACGGTATAGAAACAATGTTAGGTCACTAGTTTTACAAACACAAGTTATAAGAGAAGAGATAAAGGCGGATGAACAAGTATCATACACACACACACGATATACTAAAGATGGTTTAGGCGTAGAGTATGTGAAAAGAAAACTTGAACAACCAACCTCGAATGAGGGTTTACAAGATGTTATAGGAGGAACCTAGGGCAACACTCCTGGTTCCCATCCTTTCTTATGTGGGCTTGGGCTAAGCATGGGCCTTCTACATAAGCTTGACCTTAAACAAACATAAAGGCCATAATAAAGCTACCTATTACATATGAGATATAAATACTTGAAATCTTGTTTAGGGTGATTGAACAATCTCCTCAGTATATATGAATGTAAGCAGTGAAAGGCGTTGATGTAATAGTAGGCTGTGACGTCTTATGACATTCTTCTTTAACTTTGTTCTTTGATCATTGTTCGTTGTGGTGAAAGTGATAGTATGTTGTTATGCGCATCGATCGCCTCAGTGCCTTATTTTGCTCAGGTGTCTCGCGTCATTCTTCAACATGCTCATGCGCTTTTGGCGTTGGAAATCAATCTTGATGAAGTTACGTAAGTCTTTGACTTTGTAGATTCTTTGATTGATGAAGAATCATTACATTGTTGTGTTGCATTCGAATAGAACTTCCATTAGTGATGATGTTGGCGTGAGCATGAGAAGAGTCGACACGATCATCCGCTCAGGAGCTTCCATAAGAAAACATTTCAAGCGGTTAGTAATAAGCGGTTTCCGGCGCTTACAAGTTTGAACTTGAGAGTGTTAATGACATAGTGTGAAAACACAACTCTAATTCTTACAAAGGCCGTTCTGAGCTGAGTCCCACAAGTGAGATAACGCGATGTGCAGTACATCTCTGGTTCGAGATAGTCGTTGAGGTACACTAAGCATCACCTCAAGGCGTAGACCGTATGAGACACACTCCAGCGTAATCCACGGGGAGTTCAGTGACACTGCTTGTCGAGTACATTTGATGTTGACCACGGCGGGAGTTTCCATTCAATCGCGAGGATCACGAGATGTGAACCTCTCATAAATGTTCTCGACGATTGCTAAGATCGTGAAGGACTCGATATGAACCAGCGATGATCTTATTTGTTGATCATCAAGTGATTAAATATCAAGTGTTCTAAGAGATCTTTTGATGAATCTCGTGGCTCTATACTCAATAGTGCGTTTTGGTTTTCTGACGGAGACTAGGGAGATGGTCTCCTTTTCAATACCACCGATCTCTAAGAAAGCCAATAGTTTATATACGGTTCCTGTGAGAATGAAACAAGCTTACATTGAGAGAAACTTGAGTGGCTAAGAAGGTTTAGTGCATGCGTCCTTTGGGTCCATAGCGACTTTTAATCTTCAATACCGGTGTCACTAAGTGACAACCGGTGTATATGAATTGAACGATTATGCGCCTAAGTTGAATAATCGGAGGACTATTTCTTTTCACCCTTTACTTTACATTTCTTTTGATTCTTCAACTCCTTCTTTCTCCGATTCTCATTTCTCCTTTTTATAATCATTCCTAAGGACTTCTAACACTAACTAATAGTAGTGTCCTTGGGTGAATCCCTCGGCTCTGGCGGATCATAGGACAGTTATTCTAACCTTAGTCACCTTATAACTCATGACTAACCTATGTTTGCCCTTTAAACCAATGTATGTGAAAATATCTCTCAAAGGGTTTGTAAATGAAAAACATGTTTGAACCTTTGTGAGAGATAAGTTTTACATAAATACTCCCCTCCACATGTGCTAAAGAGTTTTAATGGTTTAAATGCACGGTGAGGAAAGAGTGCGCACTTTTGAATTGATCTACTAAGATAGACAATCTCCATGAGACACGATTCGTTGAATAGTTAAAGAGTTACATTGTCGGTTTTAGGTGACAACTAGCTCTAATAACTACCTTGAAGGTGTAGACAAACCTCGAAAGGTTGTCATACCCGTCGAGTTCATGTCTACCAAGAGTATCTCGAATGGTACTTTCTACTTGGACAAGTCCTTTCGAGACACGTTTACATTACTAGCGAACTAGCTTGAAATTATTACCCGTCCGGGACAAGTCTTTTCGAGTTACAAGCAGTTTAGTATCGTCAATTCGTTGGTTAAGTCACGGGGTACAGATTCATTTGCATTTTGTACAACATATTTCTTATCACACAAATTTTCTCCCTCAAAATGGCATATAAAATGTTATTTTTGAACATTTGAAATAAATATGACCATTTTGAGTGTTGGGAATGAAGATGAGAAGTGACTTGATAAATTCGCGTTGAACTTCGATCGAGAATTGTCTCATACGACCACATGCTTTGGCAAGGTACATGTCTTGATGTCGTTGAGGACAAGTTCTCAAAGTCGACCTCGGAGAATCCATAGTCTGTTCATCTTGTCATTTGACTATGATATTCTTTAAGAATGTGTAGTCCCACTTAGACTTGAGATCAATGTGTTTGATGGCCACGATGTCCTTGGAACTATACACTTCATGTTGAGACTTACGAACCGAGGCGACACGTAGTAGATTCTTGACGTTCGGGCCAATGATGAATCCCATACAATGCATCTTGGTCGTATGCTTGCGTTGTCGGAAAACAAGTGATTTGCCGTTCCTCGATAGCTATGCGGTTTGAGTAAATAGCCATTTGGGAATGGAAGAGTCAATGATGTGGCGTATTTTCATGAACCATCGCTACCGTGTAATAGAAAATCGGTCTCTGTTAAAAAGTATCGGAAGGAATCCGTGGTTCGTCTGTTTGGCCAATGGTTGGTAGAGGTTTGGTCAATCGGTGTAGTATGGAGGGTTGTCCCTTTGTGTGAAGTCAGGTTTGCTTCGGATTGAGCCAATCCATGTTGTTAGACATAGCTCGGCGATGTTCTCAAGATGATATTCGATCTCGAGGCGCTTTCGGTCATGCAGAAGTTGGAGCAACTTCATTCTTGATTCGCTTCAATTGATTTCGTCAATTTCTTCACATGGAACTTTTCTTGCAAAAGTTTTGCGTGCTCAATGTTGAACCGTCTACCAATTCTTGGCCTTCATCGGGTAGGGAGTTTGATTGACAAGTGTGGAGAACCATTCAAACTCTTGGTTTTATCGTCATCTAGCCATGATACGACTCAGTGAGTTGTCTTCTTCTTCTTTTGGAAGGCCTTGATGATGATCTTGGTTTACGCACTTGTTTGGGTGAGGTGGGTTGTTGTCGGGGCTCGAGGACCTCTTCATCGTCACCACCCGTATACTCAGTAATCACTGTTTATGAGTCGGGGTGGTAACTCGGAATCGTCCCGAGGTGTATCGATGAAGGCCGGGTGGAGGAGACTTTGTTGAGAAGAAGTCCGTGGTGGAGGAGGTGGCATCAGTAGATTTACAGGGCTTACGGCGTTTAGGTGCGAGTCCTTATCCTTATCATCGTCATCTCTTGGTCATTTGGGTTGATCGGTGACTCCTTGCATGATGATCGATTTGAAAATCAAGTAGATTTTCGAAAAATTTAGCTTCATCCGAGTAAGCGTTCGGATCACTTTGACATTTGCATCACAAGTTTAGCGATTAACTTTCAGTTCGAGAGAGATCGACTTCTTTGGCCATTGTATGTTTAACCAATGCAGCGATGTTAGGGGTGAGTTATGCGGAAAATACTTCTCTAGTCACACGGGGGCGGTCGAGAAGAAACTTGTGGGTATGATCTCTTCTTTGTCTTCTCCGGTTCCTTTTGGACTTTAGGAATGATATCACGAAGGTACTTGTTAGTGTAACCTTGATCATTTCGTTCGGTTCCTCTTTCGATGACTCTTCATGAACTTGAACAAATTCCCTTTCTTTCTCCATCTTGTCTTTCTCATCATTTAAATCTTGAATTTGGTCGACAAACCAATTCATTTTACGTAAAGTATGTCCTTCTTTCGACTTGTTGGACGACTTTCACAATCTTTTGATGAGTCGAGAAATCCAAGATTTAGGTGGTTTCTTCACGGTTTGGATGATGATCGGTTGTCTTTGTTGATGGTGGTTGTGATGAATGAGGCGAAGAATCCGATGATGAGGAGACATGAGGAGACTTCATGTCCTTAGGAGTTTACGAGGTTTTCTCCTTTGAGTGTGTTAGGTATCTAGAAGAAACTTTGTATAATCATCCTCGTCATCCTTAGACTTTTCTTTCTCGATTATCATTTCTCAAAATCATACAAAATAGTGTCCTCCACGGTACATTGTTGTTGCGGAAGAGTGGTGGCACGGATCCCCTATCGGTCGATTAACGCATCGGGATGCGGAGAGGGTGGGCGACTCCACTTGATCCTCAGGGCCACCCATTTGATCTTTAGCAAATTCTTGACCTTATGAATGTGTCGACTTTGTGAAACTTCTTTACGTATGATTGATCCAGTTGCTCTTCATCATCTTTAGAGCTTTCATCACGAGGCACAAGTCTGAGAGTCTTCCATTTTCCTTTAATAGTTTGAGGACTTGGAGGTTTTGATCTGAGGATTTTCATCCTTTGCGGTTCGAGTATGTGATCTCTTCGTGCGTGTCGGTAGCCTCGAGTCCTCGTCCACGAGTTGTCTTTGCGGTTCAAGTGAAAGGATCGGAGTGGCTTCACGAGAAGGAACTTTCTTCTTAGGGGTGGGTTTCCTCTTTGGAATAGGTTTCTTCTTTGGAACATTCCTTTGACTATCTGTACTTGTGACACTTCGGCACTTCCTTTTACGGTTCTCCTTACTGGTGTTCGGAAGATTTTTCGTCGAGATGACCAACTTTTCCTTGTCTCATTGCTTCGGATACCTTTTGTATGATTCGAGCTTTCGACATCTTGATTAGAAGGAAATGCGGCGCAACACCTTGTTTCTTTGTAGAGCGTTTCCTTGATTACGACGGATAGAATAGGTTCCGTCAACATGTCGTGATTGTCGGGGTCATTGAGCCTCTTGGGAATGTCGGGATGAAGTCAAGTGCTCTGGATCAACAATTTAGTATATCGATGTAGGGAATCTTTGAGCCAAGTTTGTTGAGAAATGACATCATGTCATCCCAAATCGAGCTTCGATAGTGATGTGTTTCTTGTTGACCAATGCCAAGAATATTTGCGGTTCCATGAGTTTAGGGTGCTCATGGCATTGTCACGACCGAAGCAGACTTGGTGATGATCATGTAGAGAGTTCTCGAGGTTGAGGAATACTCTTAAGCTCTACGTGAGAATGCTTGGTGATTATTCACGTAGCCTCGTCATAACCGATATTGATTAAGAATTGGAGAGTGAGCTCTTGGCGGGTGTGGCATATAGTTTGGTCGGATCGACATCGGAATTAGGAGAATAACCCTTAAGTTTGCGGTGTAATGGTGACTTGTTTGTGATTGAGTCACCGTCGCGTGATTTGTCCTTGACCCTTTCCATAGTGTTCGAGCTGTTGGATGTAGATCTCGAGAGCAGTTGCGAGTGAGTAAGCATGTTACGATAAGGATGAGTCCTCGAGAATGTCAATAGCAATTAAACACGAAGATTCGAGCAGCAGTGAGGGTGTCAAAGTCAACACGAGATTGTTCTTTCCTATCTTCATTGGATAGCCATGAGGATAGATATCGGCAATGGAGAGAACTTGGTGCATCCACATTCATTTGTTCGGGCATGTAGTGATGCGAAATAACATTAGCCAAAGAACCAACATATCGAAAGACATAATGTTAGTCAACGAAGGTCTTATTGTCTAGTTATTGAATGTACGGTGATAATGATTGTTACAGTCCTAAGTCACTTGTATGTTCAATAGTTCAATGATGTCGTGAAATGTTTCGTGAGTTAGTTAACTTTAAGTTTTAAAGTTTATTTTATCACTTATTGTTCACAACATATCGAGACGATTTAAGTTTATTAGTGACATTTTTTGGATTAGTGATGATATGATTAGTTTATTTACAAGTTTGTACAAGTAACAATTCATCATGAAGGTCAATCCGAGGTTAAGCGTAGTTTGGCAAAGTTATCGTGAGGCGGAATGATATATGCTTAGGCGTAAACTTGTCGTAGAATCCTAACTTATGCGTAAGAAATGTTACGCTTAAGAAAAGGAGACCTTATGCGTAGAGCTTATGCGTGAGCATATATTAACCTTCGCGTAAGGCTACTCGTAAGAGTTGACCTTATGCGTGAGGTCCTTGTTCGCATATCCTTCACGGGATCGCGTGGTCCATTGTAGAACCTTACGGCGTGGGCTGTTATGCGTGGGATTATTCTTCGCGTAACATGACTACGCGTAGGGTAATCCTTATCGTAGAATTGCAAATGACCTTGATTACGAATTTTAAGCGTAGCAAAGCACGAAATAAGTTTATCAAATCATCGAAGTTAACACAGAACATCATTTTATCTCGGATCAAAACATACTAGCTCATTTTAACGATTCTGCGTAGAACACATCTGGCGTAGTCTAAAACCCTAAATCTACGCTTATGAGTTTTAGCCATAGATTATGCACCAAACTTTTACGGTATGTTAAAGACATGTTGTGAGTATGTAAGCCAAGTTGTAACACTTAATTTGTTGAGAGTAAAAATACCCAAAGTTTATGAGCTTTAAACCTAGTTTGAATTGATGACCAATTCGTGTTTACGGGTGGCTATAAACTTTGGAAATTATCAATTAACAACGCAAGAGCATAACCCAACTATCTTTTTAACCAAAACACTTCACATTCAAAAATACCCAATTTGACCTAAGAACCCTAATGTTTGAAAGTTATCAATTCGTGTATCTCGGGCATGTTTGGGTAATGAACATGTGTTTATAGATGTAAAGGAACATTTTGACACAATCTTATTAACCACTGGCGTCCATTCTTGATTTAGTGTTCATACACTACGCGTAGGACACTAAATCAAGCATAGATCAAGATTTGACCGTTGGTTTGTATCAAAATCAAAACCTATGTTTAAAAACATGTTGAGATCATAAAACCACTTACAAATCGTTGATCCAATAACCGGATTTGAAGAATGATTTTAGTGCGTAGGATTTGTATGGTTATGAGTAATAAATGTGAGGATTAGGTTAGGTGGAGGTGTTTTTGTTAAAAGTAACTTTCGCTTTTGGCGGTTTAGTCCCTCCACCTCTTCTATTTTCATCAAAGCTTTTTAACTTCCATTTGGTTACCAAGCGAAGATTTTAGGAGAGAAACTTGTGACCTCCCCTTGACTTGAGAAAATAATGAAAGGTTGTTAATTTAAGTCCAGGGTGTCTTTGAACCGAAAATGTACCACCATTTGTGAAAGAATCAACCGAGATATGATAACATGCAAATCACAAATGTTTTGAAGCAGGTTAAAAGCTTATTTTCTCCCCTCAACACTTGATCGGAAAAATCTTGAATTTTGAAAGATAAAAGTGTTGACGGAAAAATACTTGCCATGTTGAAAGAAAGATAGATTAGGAGAATATTTTTGTTGTTTTATCGGATTTTATATTTTTGTATTTTGTTTTGAAAATTTATTTACAAGAGATGTTTTGGTGTTTGTGAGGTTTTTAAGGCATTTTAAGAGGTCATCAATTCCTCTTGAGTCAAACACCTCATACCAATTCGGTGGACCAAGTCATTAAACCTAGCGGGAGGCAAGGCTTTGGTGAGAAGATCGCCAATTGGTATTGATACCCAAAGTATAATTCAACGGTACCACATTCCACGTGGTCCTTGATGAAATGATAGCGTAGATTGATGTGCTTTGATTTGAGTCTTTGAAGTGAGTTGCGAGATTGCAATGGCACTCGATTGTCATGATACATCGGGATTCATCAAATACGTAACCATAGTCTTTGAGTTGTGTTCTCATCCAAATGACTTGAGCACAACACGCGGACATGGCTACATATTACGCTTCGATTGATGACGATGATGTACAATCCTGCTTCTTTGATTGCCAAGACACCGGTTTATCAGAAATTGTAGTGCTCTGAAGTACTTTTCCTTGAGTCTAGGCATCCTGCGTGATCGGCGAAAAAGCGATTAGTTCAAAACCGAATCCCGGATACGGATCCCAGTTAATGGTTCCTTGATGTATCGGAGGATTCTTTTAGCCTCGAGAGAGGTGGGTTTCAGGTTAGTCGCGGCGATAGCGGGAGCATAGATAAGCGGCAAAGACAATATCGGTGCGCTAATTTGTTAGATACATGAGGACCCAATAATACTTGGTATTTGGTAGGGTCAACCACTTTCCCATGTAAATCAACATCTAACTTCTTGGTATGAGCCATTGGTGTGGCATAAGTATCACAGGTTGTCATTCCAAATTTGTTTAACAGTTCAAGGGCATATTTGGGTGACTCAAGAAAATACCACGGGGTGATTGATGAACTTGCGGTCCTAGAAAGAGCGTGGGTTCACCCATCATGGACATTTCAAAATTTTTCTTCATTACTTTTGCAAAAGCGATTGAGAACTTTTATGTGTTGACCCAAAATGATGTCATCCACGTAAATTTGAACAATTAAGATGTGTGCCCGTGATATTGTATAAAAAGAGTTGGGTCAACCGAACCTTTGGTGAAATTATTGGCAATGAGGAAAGATGATAGCTTATCGTACCATGCGAGGGGCTTGTTTGAGACCATAAAGGGCTTTGTTCGGTTTGTAGACATGGTTAGGGAACTCGGGATCAACGAATCCATCCGGTTGGTGACATAGACCGTTTCTTTTAGTTGTCCATTGAAAGCGCTGTTTTGACATCCATCGATGAACCGTCATATTCATATGAGCTGCGACGCGAGGAATATCCGAGCGACCTCAAGGCGAGCAGCTGGAGCAAAATATTCTTCAAAGTCTATTCCTCTTCTTGGCGATAACCCTTAGCAACTAGGCGTGACTTGTTTCGGATGGCGTTCCTTGACATCCAATTTGTTTTCCAAATCCATTTTAGACCAATGGCGTAGATTCTTGTTGGTCTTTCAACGGTTCCCATACTTCAAGGCGTTTGAATTGGTTGAGTTCTTCTTGCATGGATTCAATCGATTGTCTTTTGTCATTGCGTCTTTAATGTTTTAGGTTGATTGGCGAGACGGTGAGTGCATAAATGCAATGTTCACCGTCTCGAGTGAAGCGTTGTCTCGTAACGGCCCGGTTGATTCGGGTTGCCAATAATGTTAGCGGAGGATGGTCTTTGTCCATCTATGTGTAGAGGTTGATGTTGGTATACATTGTGCGATTCGAGGATTCAAATGGTTTGTTGAAGATTCGCGACATCTGATGCGTGATCTCATTTGCAAAGCGGGTTGAAGAAGCATTTGGATCAAAATCTAGGTGGGGTACTTCATTGAGAATATCATCAATGGTTCACCATTGTTGGGCGGTGTGTTCAAGCTGTTGTGTTGAGTCAAGCGGTGTAGGTGCATCTTCAACGATGGTTGTTGTAGCAAGTGTATCGGTGAGGAATATTATCGGGTTGTGCGGTGAAACAACGGATACACGAGAGCACGTTCATCAATATCGTCACGAGCGGAGGAGCAAATAACCTTTCCATTTGTTGTGAGTTAGGCGAGGGCTTTCTTGGTGATGATGGGGTTGAGGAAGTTTAAGCGGTTGTGACGGGTTCTAAGTTATTATACTCGAAGCCATTTCCGTGAGTTCATCGAAATGAGCATGAATCGTTTCCATTACCTCCTTAGTTCGACGATTCCAGTTGGAAACCTTTAGAATTGTCACGGTATCCAATAAAGACTCAATATACGCTTTTGCTTTGAGCTTTCCAAAATCATCACGATCATTATTCGGATAGCAAAGGGATCCAAATACATGAAAGTGTTTGAGGTTCGGTTTATAGTTGTGGACAAGCTCGAAAGGTGTTTTGTTGTGGCGTTTGTGATCATAGAGCGGTTTTGAGTATAGCATGCGATGAATCGACACGCCCATAAGTGTCTGAAGTTTAGCATTGATTAACATTGTTCTTGCGACTTCCACTAATGTTCGGTTTCGTCTTTCAACAACTCCGTTTTGTTCGGTGTCCGTGCAATAGATGTTTGATCTTTGAATTCCACTTTCTCATAAAATTCACGAAGGGTTTTGTTAACAAATTCGGTTCCTTTATCATCCGAATAATCACGGCGGTGTTGCGGGCTGAACACTGTATCTTTGTGAGAAAGGTGATGATCATTTGTGGAGCTTGGTCTTTGCTACGAAGAAAGTAGACCCAAGTCCATCGTGAGTAGTCATCAACAATTACTAAGATGTAGCGTTTGCCATTGATCGTTTGCACGCGCATCAGCCACGCAAATCCATGTGAAGAAGATGAAGCACATCTTTGAGGTTGTGTTCCACCTTTGAAGGAAAATGAGCACAGTGCTTTTCACTTGTTCACGGTGAGCAAGGTGATCTTTTGAATCTTAGGAATCGTGGGAGTCCTTGACTAGTTTGTGTCGAGCAAGGTTGGTGATGGTTTGAAAGTTTAGATGTGAGAGGCAGCGGTGCCATAGCGAGATTTTGTAGATGTTGCCTTTGAAAGTAAGCAAATGGGAGGAAGCAACCATGTCTTGCATAGAGATAGTGTATAGACTAGAATTACGAGCGGACATAAGGTCATTTCCATGTCAATCACGAATGAAACAAGTTTTCTCCCTGAAAGCAACCTCCAAATCTCCATCACAAAATTGACCTCACGAAAGCAGTTGTGACCGAGGGCCTTCCACATAGTAAACCCTGGCGATTTCGATGTTCCCATTGACATAATCTCCGTAGCCCATGATGGGCTGCAGTGATCGATTCCGAATCGGCGGTGCCAATGAACTTTGCAATAAAGTTTGATAACGGTTTAAGGTTACTGTCATGTGTCGGGAACATCCGCTATCAACAATCGAGAGAATGATCATCACACTGCATTACATGGGCGACACGGATGGAATAGAAGTAGATGTGGAACCCGAAATGTTAGAGGTTCGAAGGCGAATCGTTAGACATACACATTGACAATTTTAGGAATCCATTTAAATCCTAGTGTGTTATATATCCATTTACGCCATCTATAACTACTCTTTGCTTTAGTCTTGGTGAAAACACTAGGTGGTACTACATTCTTGGGAGGTGAAGCGGGAGCTCTTGTGATAGCAATGGTTGCCTTAGAATCTAAAGAAGGTGGTTTCCCAAGCACGCGAATTAGAATGATTAGTGGGCCTAGAGGTATTCCGATTCTTAGGATTCGAAATCGAGATTATAGTTTTAGCAACACATTTGTCATGACAATCGAATTCATACTCTTTCGACAAATAACACAAGGTGCATCGAATGAATATCAAAAGTACTTAACGGTTTAGCATTAGTTACATCACTATTTGTATTACATTTGCCGACCAACATCTATAGTGGAAGTAACATGAGTTTTATTCGAGTCCTAGGGTGTTCTTCTACTTTGGCATTCCTTATTGATCTTTTCTTGGGTCGTGACTTCCTATTCTTGATTGAGTGCTCGTAGGCTGTGAAGTGCGGACGTTTGGAAAAGATGCAACTATTCTGTTCGATGAAACACATTAGCAACTTGTGATTTGGCGGTGGGAATTCTAGGTTCACGATTACTAAGTGTGTTGGTGCTAATCTCTTAATCACGATGGCGAAAGTGGTGCATACTTTCCTAACATTTCCGTAACTTAGAGATGGTGTGAATCGGATCTTGATTTTCGAGCGAATATTACCGCCAAAATTCATGATTTCTCTAGTGTGAGCAAGATAGTGATCAAGTTCGTTTGATGCTTCAGTCGAGTCTTTTGAGTAAATCAAATATGACACCATATTCTGTTTAACTTTTAAAGTTCTTGTTCATATTTTGAGATTTGACTTTTCAAAGACACGTTTTGATCATCCATTTGCTCAATTTTAGGATCGAAGATTTTGCACTCAATGAGCGATTTTCTTTTGGCGGAGTTGATGGTTGTGAATATCTTTTCACACCAATGAAACTGACGTTTGCATTGTAAATTTCGTGTGTAATCATTTATTTTCGACTTTTAAAGACTCGATCGAAGCACATTAACGGTGTTCTCCATGATTCTACAGTTTCAACAATATCGATAGAGATGTGTCGGATGCAAATGGCAAAGCATGAAGTAACACAACATTATGGATATCGTGAGATAACATCTTCAAAGTCGATCAACATCTTTTCTCACGGTTTCTTTTTGCGTTTTGTGTTAGAAATAGATGTTTACATTTTCTCAGCGTTTTCATTACCCAAGTTCTTATGAAAATCCTTTTCCCGAGCAATTGCACAACTTTTCAAGTTTTAACATTAGGTAAAGATTTTTCGAAAAATGTCTCTTTGTTCTCGCGCGAGGCGATTGAAAATGTTCAACTTTGATTTCGGATCGATATTCTATCTCATGTTGTAAAATTTTGAGGTCGACCATGAAAATGTCAAAATATCGAAGGATTTTTCGATTTTCGGGTTTGAGTTTACTTCACTAATGGAAGGTAAAGGACCATAAGTTTGTGCAAATTCTGTTTTGGGATTAACATTAGAAGGCGAGGTGTTTTGATGATAACCCTTGGTGTGTTAGAAGAATCCGTTGGTGTGACGAAAGTGACCGCGTTTTATAATTAAAGGTTTGTTGTAAACAACATTTTTAATTTTGATCGACTCGTCTTACGCATCTAATTCCTCTTGACGATGATATTCAACAACACTCATGGCGATATTATCAATTTTGTATTACTGCTTGGAAACTTGGGAGTTGGTTTGAATGTTTTTAGTGAAAGCTTTGGTTTATGTCGACTAGATTTTTCCATATCCTTTTGGATTGGGTTTAAGGTAAACTTTTCAATAGGCATTACGGATTCACCATGTTTGTAAACAACGAGTTTTAAACTCTTTAAGTTTGTTTTGCAAGCGAAATTTCGTCAAGAAGGTCATCTACCGATTCGTTGAATGCTTTTTGTATGCGGGCTGCTTTTTGACAATTTAACAACTCGACCTTAGCTTTTGATTTTCCAAGGTAAGGCGTTAATTTGCTTTTATGTTCGTGTTTGGTTGTTCTAATTGAGACAACAAAGCATTCTTCGAGGCGGCTAGATCACGCATCTGTCTCTAAATATTTTCATTTGATGAGATTTTGCAAAAGCGGCTTCAAAACCTTTTTCACGATTTTCTTGAGTTTTGAAAAAGTTGAGTTGCATTTGTAAGCATTCAAAATCCTTGGTTAACGATGCATTTTACTTTTAAGGATTGATTTAATGCATAACATTCCTCCATTTTGATTTTATGGTATTGAATTAAGCGAGCAAAATCGGATGAGGCATGATCATCTTGTTCAACGTGAGACTCAACATGATCATTCTTTAGATCCTCGAAATGCGACTACGAGTCAATTTGATTATCAAAGGAAACCATAAGGTCATCTTGATCGTCAAATGTAACTACTGAGTTAACTTGAAAATCCTCGAAAGAGATGTAGAAGACTCATTTGAGCGATCGATCCGTGCGGATTCGAGATATTAGCGAGATATTAGTTCGAGATATGATGATGGTTTGTTCGGGTGCACGAGACAAGCCATCGGTGTCATCTCTTGGGCTGTATCACTCATCGCGACTCATGCATATTAGCCATCAACATAACTTGTTTGCATTAGCTTGCAAGTCCTCCATATCATCATCGAGTGCATACGCCATAAAGCTACATTCTTTGTGTGAGAGATCCACGACTTCATCCTTAAGAGCCAAAAGTAAAGCCTCTTTGAAATAAACGCCCTAGTCCTTGGCTTTGGGCATGCATTGTGATGTCCTTCTCATTGCGGTTGTAGCATCTAAGACCATTTATCCGATTACGAGCATTTCCTATTCCATCACTTGAGCTCATTGTTATTCCTACCCGACATTAAACCCTTGACCACCGCCCATCGGCGACCATAATCACGATTACGAACTTCAACACGTCCATTGTTCACAACGGCTTGAGTCCGTGTGTTAGATGAGAGCGAATACGATTGTTGGATTTATTGGTGTATGACCAAAAGCATTAGCAATCATCACAAATCTTTGTTGCAATGCTTGAATGGATCGATTTCCTCGGTAGCTTCAACGACATATGCTTGAGCATTGTTGCTATATGGAACCAATTGATTTTGTTGAGGTTGAGGTTGTTCTTTGTGAAGGTGTGTTTGAAGCGATTGGTTGAGTTCTTTGGTTGAGAGGGATAATTCATTGAGCATACAAGGCAAGTTGTTGATTGTCCGGTTGTGTTGTTTAGCAATTTGAGCACGGAGAATCCTTTCGATCAACTTCCTTTTCATGAGGCTTCAAGTAATCGTACAACAATCCATATGTAGAATGATGCATATTCTTAAGCAGCGGAGAAAAATGACATACTTCTCCCATTACGGACCAAGACTACTCGAGAACTTAGTATTCACGACAATTAGTGGCATGATGATGTTGTGTTTATCAAATCATTGATGATGTCGAAAATCGATGATGATATGACTCGAGTGTCTCTCGGGTTCAATCATGAAGTGTTCATAAGCCAAGTAAATTTTGGATTCCAAATCCTCACGATTGAGTCTGAGATCTTTCCATAAGAAGGCGAATATGATCCCGCATTTTTGTGCGGTCTTTTGAGCATCAACACTACGAAGAATTGGGTTTGGTAATCCTAAGAGGATGTATTCCATTGCAAGTTCATCGACTTCATAGTGTAGAAGTTACGTAGGATTTAAATGCATCTGTGATAGCAATGTTGGTTTGTTCATCTCTTGGTGGAGCAATGAGTTGGATCTCGGGTACAATGACGGTGGGCATCTCAAATGGACCTTCTAAGATAACCTTCTTTAAGAACTTTCCATGTGGCTTCTTTAGATCACAAAACCTAAAGAACCTTATCACCCATTGATCGTAGTTTCTGGAGTGAGCATTGGAGGTCTATCAAGTGATCGACTTCATAAATTGATTGTTGGTCGCTTAAAGCTTCACACATCTTTACAAACCAAGTGGGTTCCTTCATAGTGCTTCGTGATGGATGTTGATTAAAATCGTTTGTGTAGGGTAGAGCTTGAAGACTTGGTGGTGGTTGAACCATTTGTGGTTGTGGAATTGCACCAAGTTGTGGAGTATGTTGCTGATTAAATTGTTGTTGATAAATAGCTTGTTGTTGATTCCATTGTTGATGTTGTGGAGTTAATTGTTGTTGTTGTTGATGATTATAAGTGTGAGGAAAATAGTTAGAGTATGGTGGTTGAGACATGATGATTAACTTGTGTGGTAAAAATGGATATTTGTAGTCGAATGAAATTTTGTAGATGAAGTGTCCTTAGGCGTAGAAAAGACAAGAACCAAGTAGCACTTATGCGTAAAAATACCAAAAGTTACGCGTAACAATGAGAAGTTCTGGCGTAGGATTTAGCTTACTGCGTAAGTAGGATAAAAGCACTAAATTTATCGTGACAAAAGTTAGGCGTGAAAGTTAGGCGTGGGATTACCTTGTCGTAGACCTAAGTTTACGCGTAAAGTGAATCTTATCGTAGAATTTCTCGCGTAGCTTATCTTATGCGTAATTTTAGGGTTTTGCCCAAATGATCTTTACACTTCACGGTGCAAAAGATATCCAAAGTCGACGTATTTTCGGACTTATCCAAGTAAGAAAACACGGAATAAACCCGAAAAATGAAGATCAAACCAAGGAAAATCTTACAGCGTAATATTAGGGTTTTGATACGCGTGGGATTACTCGTAATTTTGATTTTGCCCAAATGTGTTTCTAAACAGATTTTGTTATGGAATAGCTTCAATAGTACCAAAAGAACACAAAGTGTGAATTTTGATGTACCAAAGCGCTAAGCAGGTTCTGCGTAGAAACGACACCCACGAACAAAAACAAGCTTAAAAGCGTAAATCCAGCGTAAAGTTTGAAACTTTTGCCAAAAACAAGTATTTAAACACCTCAAAACATTGAAAGTACAAGAATCTTGGATTAAAAGTGTAAAAAGCGAGTTTTAAGATAACCAAAGATTGCGTTATCTTCTGCGTAAGACCCAAAACCAAAAACTTCAAAACAAAAGTACACTGACTATTTGGCGATTGATACCTTTGTTAGGTCACTAGTTTTACAAACACAAGTTATAAGAGAAGAGATAAAGGCGGATGAACAAGTATCACACACACACACGATATACTAAAGATGGTTTAGGCGTAGAGTATGTGAAAACTTGAACAACCAACCTCAAATGAGGGTTTACAAGATTATTTATAGGAGGAACCTGGGCAACACTCCTAGTTCCCATCCTTTCTTATGTGGGCTTGGGCCTAAGCATGGGCTTCTACATAAACTTGACCTTAAACAAACATAAAGGCCATAATAAAGCTACCTATTACATATGAGATATAAATACTTGAAATATTGTTTAGGAGTGATTCCAACAAACAATAACCAAGAACACCAAGAAAAATACAACCAACCTCCCCATACTATTATTAAAGCCTAACAGAAGATAGTTCTCAAACAAGTTCTACCAAACATACAAAAGAAATCAGATAGTCCCCACAATCGGATGCTATCTAAACCTCACTACAAATCACTCAAGACTCAAACCACAACATCAAATAAAGAGATTGATCTGTGTAACTACAATACAAAAACTATCATAGTTGATCGAATAAAGAGATTGATCAACCTGAACAAGATACAAGACCAGACAAAGAAGATGAAATATTTGATAGAGATTCTAAAGAATGCAAAGTGATATTATGAGAAACCCTAGCCGGATGAGAGCTTATATAGCACCATCTTTCACTCCAACCCTTGCACTTTTAAACTCTTCAAATCTGGAACCAACTCTCAAACTTCAACTCTTTTTGTCAAGACTAGTCCTGTACTTATTAAACACAAGAAAACAAATAGAAATATACATTTGACCAGTTTGACCATATATTTAACAGAAACAACAATTACTTATTTAGTAACTACTACATGGGATAGGATCAATGATTAAGAGAGTTATATACTCTTCAATCGTCTCTTCAGGAAAAGTAAACCTGTCAGTGTACCTATACACGACATCTGTCATTCGAGCAAGATTAACAACTGGAGCAAGGATCTCAACTGAAACTTCCTCTGGTTTAAGACATCCCTCGTTGATGTCTTTCCATAAATCTTGAAGCATTTTCTTGAGTTCATCAACAGCTACACTTTCAGGCACGCCAAAAGTATTCATATATGCATCAACCGATGTAACTTGCTTCTGTGCTCTTTTAGCCTCAAACTTCATGTAGAAAAATAAGTTTAATTAATTACTTTAAAGATGCAGATTTAGTCTAGGTTGAAAGTAAAGATAATAGGTTGGCACTACACAAGTTTCATGGTTTACTTTGTGGTTCAAAAACGTTGGTCTCTAGTTACATAGTCTTCATTGATGGCTAATTAATTTTAAGTTAATTACAAGAGTGAAATGGCATGGGAAGAGCTATGAAGTTTTAGTTTTATTATCCTAAATAAATATGTCTGTTATGGACACTGAAAAAATTAGATTGAATGCTTTAGACAATTTCTTTTCTGTTTGTCTTCCAAGACTTTTCAGTGTCCTTGTTAACTTTTTAAAGATAGAGAACAAGTTGGATGTGAAGGCAAATTTTGATTACAAAAGTTTGAGTGTTTTCATACTTTATGGTTCTCTAATCTCTTGGGTAGATTTATTTAAGTGGCTAGATGATTTGACTTATCTTAAGGATTGGGAAGTCAATCATTAGTGGCATCGTAGACTAATACGGGTGGATTCCAGGGTTACTTTGTTTTATTACCATAATCACATACCTTCCCCATAATCATCGGTTCGATATCATTTAACTACAAACAAATGTTATACGTACCAACTGTAGGCATTCGAATGGTCAAATTTAGTTAAATGATACAGTTAAATGCCTACTGTATCATTTAACTACAATCTTCTTTAAATTTCTACTGTATAATTTTTTCTTTACTATAACACAATATTGCACATGGCTTATGTTGCGTATTTTCGGCACATATTTTCGAGTTGTTTCTATAAAAGATGTAGAATTATGATTAATTCTAGCGGCATGTAAAAGTATGGATTAAATACCTGGAAAGTGGTAATGTCATTATAAAGTCTTCCAAGTAAGCCGGTAGCTTCTAGGATTCTTGGATGGCTTTCATACCAATCTAAAGCCTCCTGAGTGACAATCTCACTCATACCCATTACAGAAGATTTGAAAAGAACATTGTATGTTGAAGTAATTATTCCATTGTTCATATATTCCTGAAATGATGGCACTTGTCCTATATATCTCCATTCAGCCTCTTTAAGGTACCCTCTAGCTAATTCTTGAAACTAGTTTATGACAAGAGAAACGCAGCAAAAAAGTAAAAAATGAATACACCTGAGAAACTCGTATATACAGTGTACTATCTACATGGCTAGAATGGTATACTACCGCTTGTTTTGACGCAATGACACTGTTGCTTCTTCCATTTTCAGATAGTTTTTTTTCAAGTTCAGTATGCTCATTTAAGAGAATCTTGTAAAGTGGTTTCAAAGATTCTGGAAGTTGCTCCATAGCACTTATTTCCCACCTGAAATTGAAAACAATTTTATCAATAGGGAGACATTCAGATGTCAGAACCAATTTACTAACAAAATATAGGTTATAGACCAGCATACGATTTACTAGTATCTTATTTATGAAATCGTCACATTCTTGGTGATAGCATGCGCAATAACCAATACCTGTTTATGGCATCTGTTAGAAGTCGAAGCTCCCCAATAGTAGCAAATGCGTCATATGTATCATCCAGGACACACACTAGTTGTAAAATTTTAGAGGTTACAATTCTCGCTTGAGAGTAAGAAGGCTCATAGTTTAATCCCAATGCCCATAGGTAGAGGTCAGGTATTCTATTCCTGGCATAAGGGGTTATAACTTGAAACTCCATATCTTTACCCCACCTGAAAAAAGAAGAAGAAGATTAAGTTGGTTAAGCTTTGCAATTCTAAGACTATCTTTTGCAAGAATCATATGCTTCAGAAGAATTGTGCCATTTCACTTGCATACACATTGATTCTCTTGTTTTTGTATAGAAGTCCTTTCTAAAATAGTCATTTTCTAACATATGAGTAATCGTATTCAACACGTAAACAATTCCTTCCACTTGATCATTCTTGCATAATTTTTTATTTGATCAGCGTTTTCACAATCTAGTGTTAACAAACTTTTGGTAGAGATATGAAGTCTTAAATAGACAACAGTTTAAAGTATGAACAATCATTTAATCAAACTTTAATCGAATTGCTGAGTTAGAGAGAATATATTAATCTGTTTATAAGATAAGGTGTAATGTTACTAATTAACTTACCATCATTTCTTAACTAGATGTTGTGAGAAACTGAGAATAAAGATTTTAATGTTGACACCTAAGCTAATTATAGGTGTGGAGTTCTCCATAAGGATATAACTTATAAAGAGCCTTAACATTATTCTTTGCCAACGATAATTATAACTAGTTAAAGTCACGAAGTAGCGAGTTGTCGGTTAACATCATCTAAGCTCAAAACCAAATATCGTTGGAATGTTAACTCTTCAAGGACCAGCAAGGTTTTGGTGTTAATAGCTCGGAATGTTAAATTTCACAGTTAAGAAGTTCAAAAGTTCATAAAATTTTGATCTTGTTAACGCTACATGACAGCAAATAAAAATGTACATGACCAAATAATTATTATTATGGTTTGTTAAACTACAAATTACATTCTAATCTTAACTTTGATAAGCTGCAAAATATTTAAACTCAGTAGTTGTTAACTTAATTTGGTTGTGTGCTGCCTTAACTAGTAAAAGCTTGGATAAAGTTGTGATTGAGTGGGATAATTAATATTTGAACGTCAATTTTATTGGTTTAATGGACAATAAATTAATAGTCGTGAGTTAGGATCAAACTCGAGACCACGAGATTGCACACTTTGCGTATAAGAATTAAAGTTAATAAATAAATATAATATTTATATTTATTTATTAATTAAACGAAATAACATAACGAACGTTAAGTAATTAGTTGTAATGGACTAACGATCGTTAAATGTAATTGGAAAAGGACTAAGTTGTAAATATTGGGAAGGTTCCGGAATCCCTTGTGGGATGCCAAACCGATCGGCCACAAGGACCCAAACCCAACCCATCTACAACTCAAACTTGTTCACCAAGTTAGTTTGGGTATAAATACAAAACCAAGGGTGTTTGTAATTTATCTCTTGTACTCATTAAGCTAAAACCTAAAACTTGTTTGTGTGTGTTTTGCTTAATTCGGTCGACAAACACCTTGTGGGTGTCGATCCATAGCTTTCAAATCAAAGTTATTTTGTTTAATTAAAACTAGCATTCCTTTAGTTTGGTATAAATGCGTGTGTACAAGAAAGTGACACTAACACATTACTGTTAGTATTCTTGGATTGAATTACAAAAAGGTAAAGGGTAATTCACATAATCCTATAAACCCCAATTAGGGTTCATCCAATTGCTAGTTTTGTGAAATTGATTCTTGTTCGGCTAGAATCAAGAAAGGTACGCATATTCTTGTTTATGTTAATTAATTATTCGTTAATCTTTCCTATACGCTTCCTCATGTGTACTTGATGTTTATTGTTTATATTTATGATTAGTAATGTTATATAATTCCAACAGTGGCATCACAAGCTTGGTTTAATGAGTAATTAATTGCTAAACACGTAAAAAAATGGATATTGTATTGTGTTTGATGTGATTATTTCTAAGGTTTGGTTATTATTATGTAAACCCTAACTTTAGGGTTAGGGCTTTTGCCCTAATTTGGTTTTAAAAATTTTTTATGGATCGATTTTTTTTTAATGGGTCGAAACCCTTAAATTTTTTTTATAGTCGATTGGTTTAAATTTTTTTAGGGTTTATAAAATTGTTTTGTTATCAATATCGAAACCTAGAATTAATATATTGGTTACGTGATATATTCATGAATAAATTGTTATGTGACATGGAATTGTATGCGATCTTGTGACAACGTGAATAAATTGTTATGTTAAATCCAAAAACGTGCATGTTTTGCATGAATTATTGTCGATATATATATATATATATATATATATATATATATATATATATATATATATATATATATATATATAGTGTAGGGTTATTTTAGAATAAAAAAAATCACGAAGCTGCGAACCATTCTTAGCCTTTGATCAAAATAATCTATGGTGAAAATAAAATGGCATTATTGTAAATACATTCATATTAAAATGATATAATTTTAAAGTCTTAAGGGCAATTATGGAATTTTCAATCAAAATCAATCATAATCAATCACGAAATATAAGGCAGTTATATTTTTATTTCAAAATCTCCATCAAAACCACTACCCACACATTCATTTCTCTCCCATTTTTTCAGATCTCATTGCCGACATTTTATTTTTCTTCACAAAATCGTCAGAAAAAAATCAGTTATCTATATTTGAAATACATGTTTTGGGTATGATGATGTTACTGTTTGTTGGTGTTTCATATCGTTTCAAATCTCGCATATTGACGCATTAGTTTGAGGTTGCAAGACAAAATTGATTTTTGATTTACTTGTTTTCACAAGGTAATTTGCTTTATGTTTTAATTAATTAATGTTTCAGTTTTATTATTTTCGTTTTTTTTGTTTGGATACACAAAAGAATTATTATTTATTTATTATTTTGGTGTGTCGAGAGCTTATGGTGGGAATCTGGTCATGAATTTGCTAAAAATATTGTTAGTTTCTCATTTATTGCTTATGGATATAGAGATTCGATACAGAGTGTATATATTGTTGTTTTTGATCTTATGTCATTGACATGTGTGTTAATTTGAGTTTCATGTTTTGTTTGTTTAAGTACATATATGTACAAACCGGTTTTCATTGTTTCACTTGAGTTTAATTTTTCTAGTTTGATTTTAATAATTCATTTGGTTTTGTTATTTTGTATGTTAACCTTTTTTAGTGTTGCCACTGATGGGAAATCTAATTTTTGATTTGTTGTTTATGTAGTTGTTATCGAAATGGTTATCTCATGTTTGTTAGCTAAATTTAAGAACACACAGAAAAACATAAACACACCGGAACTCGGATATATGTTTGAATTGTTGTATGTTGGTATGTTAAAAATATATGAGAACACAAAGTTCTAGATGGTGTTGGACTGTTGGTACATGCTTGCTTTTTTTACTATACATGATAACAATATGTAAAGTTAGTCATTTACGTTTATTACATATTGCTTAGGAACTCAATAGCAGCAGCCACGCCGATCATTCGTGTATGTTTTCAATTTAAGATCTATAACATGCCATGTAATCATGTATTATAGTGTGTATGTTTGTGGCTTGAATTAATACTTAATATTCTAGACTTATAGTGATAAGATAATAGGAGATTTTTTTGGCGACACTAGTACATTAAAATGTTTTTATAATGTATCAAGGGAGTAAACATTAAAGAAAAGAGAACTGTTGTTATTTTTTACACATGTATCAACATGGAAACCATTTTTTAAGTTTTGATTACTAAAAATCATAATTGGGACTCGCTCTAACAATCATATTCTATTATCATAGGAGTTATTGATCAATGTGATTATGTTATATACTATATGCTATTGTTAAATGTTGTTAGTTAGTTCGTACTTTTTGTTTTAAAATAGTCTTTATAGTTGTTACTTTTTATTGCTCTTATCGTCTCAGTGTGCATACGTGTTATTGAGAGTGCATATGTGTTTTTACAGTTTTTTGTGAATTTGAAACCTTCTATGCACATGTGTTTTTACAGTTTCATGCACTTGTTCATTTTGTTTGATTTCAGTTGTTATGAAAGGATTGTTCAAGTGTTTTGTTAATTGTTATGGTTAAATAATCCGTTTATTATTTGTTTGAGGTTATAGGTACGAGTATGATGAGCAATATGAAGAGTGCACATACGTATATAGAAGGGCATATGGACTATCTCAAACGCACATATGCATACAAAGAGATTAATAGTGGCCGATGAGGAAAAATACATGTGCATAAGGATTAAAAACACATATGCACACGGATTAAAAACACATGTGTAGATTTCATGGGTTCTTGAACCAGGCGAGAAATACATGTGCACGCCTAAAAGATGAACCAACTGTTAAAGATATTGTACTGTGCACATGTGCATGCTTCATATATTTGTAATAAAACATATTTATGTAATATTTTTTATAAAGTTTTGTTGTTTTTATAAAATTGCATAAATCCATTAATAGTTTTGTTGTTTGTATACATATTTATGTAATATTTTTTAAAGATACATGTGCAAATACAAAATACCTATGCATAAGCGAAAAATACAATTGTCATATAATGTAAAACACATGTGCACATAATGTTATTTTAAACATGTATAATACAAAAAAAAAAAAAAAAAAAAAAAAAAAAATCCTAGAATTTTGGGAACTAAAAAACGTTTTGTTAAAAAAATCAAAATAAGATAAAAAAGTATTTTTACCATTATACCCTTTTGAATTAAATAATAAAATTTAATATCCAAAAAATCGATTGGTTGATCTTTGGTTCTCATGATTCTCATAATTTATTTGGTTCGACAATAACTCACCTATATATATATATATATATATATATATATATATATATATATATATATATATATATATATATATATATATATATATATATATATATATATATATATATATATATATATATATATATATATATATATATATATATATATATATATATATATATATATATATATATATTATTAAGATTGGTTATGCTAATATTAATTGTTAAGTTTTATACACATGTATATTTATGATAAATCTTGAATTGGGGACAACTCCAATTATATACATTAATGAATCAATTATGTGCAATTTGGTATATTATTAATTATGGGTTTACGCAATCGATTCGTCGATGTAGGTGGCTCACTTTCAATTGAGAGATTGAAAGCCCTAACTAATATATACATTAATTAACCTAGACATTGATTATTAATAGGATTTTATCGAATAAGTTGCATGTGGCTACTTGTTTACACGTATTAATTTTTAGTTATGTGCGCATCGTTTTTAGTTGTTTATTTTTTTACTTGTTTGTTTATTATGTGTGACAGTTTTAAGCAAAGGGTAATTTGAATAAAAAAATAATACGAACTAAACAATGGTAAAATTTGATTTGTTTTGAAGAGTTAAGTTTTCAATAGTTTAAATGATTGATGATTTTGGTACAAAAGTGAGAACGGCTCATCCAATTTGATGATTGTGTGGGAAGTACTAGGAGGGCGCATTAAATTGTGATTCTAAAGAGGAGGTTATTGCTTGGTGACCAAACTCTCCGCTTGCTTGAGTCAAATTGGAGTTACTAAGTAGGTTATCGTGCAAAATCATCTTAAGGCGAATTAGTTTTAATTCCATGCGCCACTTTGGTGGTAATTACCGAAACACTAAGTGTTTACACTTATGCAAAAGAAATGCGGTATAATGGGCGATAATTAACGCTAAATTCCTTGATTGGTGAACCCAATACCTCAATCAAAACTTTGATAATTTGATCTTTATGAATTGGTAATAAAAGGTTTTTATTAAATTTATGCTACAAGATGAATGCATGACATCTTTGTACATATTTGATTTGACCACATAAAATCAAAACTAGTACCCTTATAAATTAAGTTATGTGCCATCTAATTAAAGGAATAATTGAAGTTGCAATTTACGTCATGACAAGATTTTGGCGAGATTGTGATGGAGAGGTAAATATTTATGTAAAGTCGGACCTTACATGAACATATTTGCGCTTTTTAAGTTAGACACTTAAGTTGAGTAGGAAGTGAGACCTGGATTCAAGGCATAAGATGGGATGAAACATGTTTATATTTGTAATAGCGTTGAAAAATATAAATCCCATAATGATCTAGGAATTGGAAATTGTTTACCAATTATTGTTCGACAGATTACCTTATTATATGCTTTCGTTACTAGCAGATCAACTGATGTAATGAACCTATGATAATTTGGATCCTAGTTTTCGAGAAAATTCTATTGTTATATGAATATTACCTTGGGTATTTTATTTTCTTGAAAAGTTTAATTATCGAAAATACTAAAATTGAATTTTGCTAATTCTTTAAATGTATTAATGCAACATTAAACCTTAAACGAAGGTTATTCCTATACTGGTAAATTGAACTACACCTGTAATGGTTTTTGGTAGAGTCAACCTTACTAAAAGAATAAACCTAGTCCTCTTTTTATAAGAAAGAGTGAGATTCAATCCTATTCCTTTTCATAAATGAAGAAAGGTATGATAGGACAATTAGAATTGTCTAAATTCTAAATACATAACTCGTAAGCAAATTTTAATAGTTAAAAAATTGCATATTTTCTGATAGGACAATTAGAAGCTAGACTAATTACTGTATAATTGGTAAAAGACAAACTAGCATATTTTATCTAGTTGTTTTGTTTTGACCATTTAAAAGTACTACTTACAATTGTTGGAATAGTAGAACTATTAAGAAAGAAATTGCATGCCCAATTTTTCAAGTTAATAACATTAATGAATAGTTCATCATCTACATAGTAGAATACAATATTTTAATACATAAGTAATTGTTATGTATGGACTTTCTCAAAAGTGTATGGAAGTAAATAGAACACTATTTTCTTTCACTGGTTAATGAAACACTTACAATGTTGTCAAATCCGATTGGGAGTATTGTGTTCTTATTCTTGAATAAGGAATTAATATAATGATCTCTAATTCGGTGGGAGTTACAAGCTTTGTCATCTTGGTAGTAACCAGTTATCTCTAGAATGTCTTAAGATAATTACTTTCCACTGGTAGAAACTTATGTTTTCAAGGATAGTCATGTACGTTTTCTTATTAGACAATGAAGTGGTTCTACATCTACTAGTTATGCTAATATCAATGACACAATCATATTAGTCACATAAACAAACATATGTCGTGTTGTTTATCTGCTATATGATGTTGTTCCATGCACAAATGGGAGAAATCTATATTGTGTAAAAGGTACAACATATAGGTATATGATTTAACGGATTCTTTTGACTGCAAGGTAAGAGACTAACGTTCTAATATGACTTGTACATATCTAATTCAAGAAACACTTGGTGTTGCAATTTACGTCATATCAGATGTTGGCGAGATTGCAACATCTCCATGTGAAGTCAGACCTTGCATGGACATATTTGCAGTTTCTAAATTAGACAAATATTTAGACCATGTGTCAAAATGATATATAAGACTGCTTCAAATTAGATATTTATGTATTATTAGAATGACATAAATGAAGTAATCTAATACTACTTCAATTTGTTTATTTATGTATTTTGGAATGACATAAATGAAAAATAATGTAATCCTACATTATTGTGAAGTAAATAAATTAACTTGAAATTACTATTGAAACTAAGAGTTGTGTTCATAATTACTTTAGTTAAACATGTTTATGATTCATTGTAGAGACATAAACATAAAGCCTTTTAAGACTTATAATAAAGTAAGACGTTAACTTGTTATGTTTTTTAATTAAGATATATACAAGAAGTCATTGAGTTGATCAATGATTTATAACGTATAATGGGATTATAACAGTTTATGTTTTCTTGATGAGACATGGATATGAAGTGACTTGGTTAAAGAGCACTTATATTATAAAGCATGCAATTGGCTTGGAAAGTCTATTATACCATTAAGTTGACTTAGTTGGTAAATAGGTAAGCCAAAAGGAATATGTTTATCTTATATATATCATTTGGGAAATGGATATATCATTTGGGAAATGAATAAATATCTTTTGACAAGATAGAACATAAATGAAATCTAAGTTTGACCTGTAGATTCATCGTGTACATCATGTTGTGTATTAAAATTGTTGTATCATTCTTGAATAAGAAGTGATTTGACAATATTGATATCTAACTAAAAGTTATTTGATAACTTGTGTAATGAATATTCTAAAAGAATTACATCCTCAGCCTGAAATTGCTCCTAGATTCTATGGATGAACAATATGTCAATTGTTGTGCAAATTGTCATCAGCAAAAAACTTGAAAGTTTGGAAGACATCAAACATTACACAATAAGATATTAAAAGTTTACGAAGTTTTAATGAGCATATTGTTATTTGTATACAATGATGCTGGTTTAATTGAGATGACACTAAATACTAGTCATGGTAGGATTTCATCCTTGTTAATGGCCATGAGAACTAGTTGTCCTACTAAGAGCGCAGTTGCATTATACATTAAAAGATTAAGAATACTTTAAACTTTAAAATGTTTGAAAGTTTAAATTGTCATAAATTGATGATAAAGGATGTCACACACTTTATGAATTATTATGTGGATTGGTGAATGCACACATACAAGGGCTTCACTAATTGAATTCTTGAAATAAGTATTCTCAAAATTATGATAGATCAAGTTGGTTGATTTATGCCTTGTCAACAAGTATGATTGTCATTACTTGAGGCATAATTCATCAACTGGAATTTTCATGCATTGATCTATTTAGTATTTGGATAAGGGATGTTAAAAAATTGTTATAATAAATCAAATACTTGGTATGTTTGATTTTATAATATATTGTATCCTATATTTGCATGTTTAATCCGTGAATAAATTTATTTATTCTAAATCGTCCGTTGTCAATTAATGATATGAGCATATTATTAAACTAAGACAAATATAAGAGATATGGTAGAATATACTTGAAAGTATATTGATGAGAATGCATACCAATTTTAGATAATATTCAATGAATTGAATATAGGACTTATCCCAACTGCATAATTTACTTTATGGATATTGTTGTTAAGTAAATTATGAATAGTTATCCTCAGACTTGAGATACCAGATAAGTGCCATGAATGTAGTGCATTTCTGTGGAACAACTTAACGCTATACGTAACTGGTAGTCATAAGGGTTGTTTCCTGAAGTGTTGCAAAATTTGTGGGTTAGTCTCGTAGTCAAGATATAATTTGTTCCTTCAAATTTATTTGGAGTTTAATACTGCTAGGCCCCTCGTAGGGTTGACAAGATGTTTGCGTGGCCACGCCCAAAGATCTCACCTGAATATGTTCAGAAGATTTGGTAATCTTACTCAATCACTTATAACGAGAAATATAATAGTTGAATAAAGAATGACTTAATTCCATATCTTTATTTAACATGGTATTAGAAACAAAAGGATAATAATAATGAGAAATCATTAGAAGGTTTTCCAAGAGCCTTGCTCGAGTTGTACTAGAGGCATCGAAGTGTTGCTAGACGCTAACCGATGTGATCACTCTATTAAGTTATGTCCAAGTGGGAGCTGTTGGTTTAATGGACAATAAATTAATAGTCGTGAGTTAGGATCGAACTCGAGACCACGGGATTGCACACTTTGCGTATGAGAATTAAAGTTAATAAATAAATGTAATAGTTATATTTATTTATTAATTAAACGGAATAACATAACGGACGTTAAGTAATTAGTTGTAATGGACTAACGGTCGTTAAATGTAATTGGAAAAGGACTAAGTTGTAAATATTGGGAAGGTTCTGGAATCCCTTGTGGGATGCCAAACCGATCGGCCACAAGGACCCAAACCCAACCCATCTACAACTCAAACTTGTTCACCAAGTTAGTTTGGATATAAATACAAAACCAAGGGTGTTTGTAATTTATCTCTTGTACTCATTAAGCTAAAAACTAAAACTTGTTTGTGTGTGTTTTGCTTAATTCGGTCGACAAACACCTTGTGGGTGTCGATCCATAGCTTTTCCAAATCAATGTTATTTTGTTTAATTAAAACTAGCATTCCTTTAGTTTGGTATAGTACGTGTGTACAAGAAAGTGACACTAACACATTATTGTTAGTATTCTTGGATTGAATTACAAAAAGGTAAGGGGTAATTCACATAATCCTATAAACCCAATTAGGGTTCATCCAATTGCTAGTTTTGTGAAATTGATTCTTGTTCGGCTAGAATCAAGAAAGGTACGCATATTCTTGTTTATGTTAATTAATTATTCGTTAATATTTCCTATACGCTTCCGCATGTGTACTTGATGTTATTGTTTATATTTATGATTAGTCATGTTATATAATTCCAACAAATTGAGAAATATGGAAACTTGAGGTTAACTAGAATGCAACATCAAAGAGATATAAAGAGAAGTCTTATGTCTCCCCACCATATGTTAGGGATGAGCAAAAGAACCAAAGGACCGAGTCGGAATCGAAAACCGGACTAGAACTAAGAAGAACTGAACCGGAACAGACCTGATGGTTCTGGTTTCGGTTCTAGATTTTGGAAAATTTCAGATATCAGATCTGTCGGTTCAGGTCCATCGGTTCCCGGTTTTGGAACCCGAAAAACTTAAACATATGGAATCATAATAGACAACTTTCATTCCATACTTCCCTAATAAGACACTACGACATCTTTTCATATGAAAAACAAAATTCAAACAACCTAAACACTAATTTGTACTGAAATGAAACATACACAAATCAATAATTAATCTAAGGTTAATAATATTAAAAGATTATTTAACATTAAGGCTCACATATCATCATTAAAAAAATTGAAACAAGATTCTTTTTAATACTTTGTTTTTATCTTAATGTGGTTATAACCTGTTCGGGAGAAAGTCATGAAACAGTAACTAATTTTGAACTTTGTTCCAATTTAGTCACTTAATTTTTTTTTATCATAAAATAGTAATCAACTTTGAACTTTGTTCCAATTTATTCGCTCAAACTTTCTTTTGATTATAAAATAGTAATCAACTTTGAGCTTTGTTCCGATTTAGTCACTCATGTATGCATAACTTGGTTGTACAATAAATTGGTTGAGATTAGAAATTGAATTTATTATCAAGGCATATATACCCATTAAAACTTGTATATTTATTTATCAAAGTTTTACAACAATGATGTTTAAGCATGTTTTGGGAAATATGTAAATATGTATATATGAATATTTCAAAGTACAACAAAATAATGTATATATGAATATTTTAAACATAGTTTTATTGAACATTTACACAACAATAAAACAGTATTAAAACTTGGATGATTTTTGCAGTTAATTTAAAGTTTGAGTGACTTAATTAAAACAGTCATCAAACTTCGTTAATATTAGGCAACATTTTCCCTAACAGGTTCATAACATGATTATGATGTGGTTTATAACATGTTTATGTTTATGATAATGCTAGTTTACCATATATATTCACTTTAGTTGTTGAACGGTGTTAGGTCAAATGTAAATTGGTGCAAAAGCATCAACAAATTTGGATTTTGGGGTGCTTTTGCTGCTCTTACCACAACTTACGTAAGGTAGTTCAAAATTTTGGTTCCTACACGGGTATACGTGAAGAGCTGGAAGCAGAACCAAGAATCGAAATGGAACTGAACTAGAACCGCAAACTAAATTCAGTTCAGTTCTCAGTTCCCATTTTCTCCGAATTTCGGTTCTCAGAATCATCGGTGACTCAGTTCCGGTTCTGTTTCTTACCAGTTCCGGACCGTACTCATCCACACTCAACACACTAAAGAACACATGCATAGGCGATATTATCATTGTTGTTTCACCTGACCTCATTATATTTGGGTGTGTTCCTCGTTAAGAACTATGAAAATTACTCAAAAAATTTCAAAAAAAAAATTGACAACCAAATTAAAGGAGAAATTGTGAATAAAAATTCGCTGATAAATAGTTAAAATTCCTTAACGCTAGTTTCTTCATGAAAGAAAAAGTAATAAAAAAATAGTTTACGTAAGTTTCTTATCAACAAAAAGTCTTGTAAGATTTTTTAAAACGATTATAAGACTTTCGTGTACAACTTTTTCTTTTGTTTGTTAAAAGAAGTATCAATTTTACCTTTCTTTTAATAATTCCAGAAACTAAATTATAGATTCTTTTAATTTATCACGATCATCAAATTGTAAAAGGTTAATTTGATCTATTACTTCAATACTTACTTTGTGAAAATTTGAAGTTCTTGCCTCTGCAGTAGTCGCAAATAATTAAAGTGTGCCTTTGCAAGCTTCGTAATTAGCGAGTCATATGTGGATAGTTCTTCTTCGTATATAGAGAAATACAACCTTGCTTCTACCATTTTCATACCTCGATGAAATGGACTCGCCAACACATGTTTCACCTGCTTAGCAAGATTACCTTGTAGTGTGTCTACTACACCTGTAAGTTGAGCTTTTGTGAATTCCAGGGCTTCATCTAAAACAGATTCGCCTTTTATTCTCAGTTGGGAGGATTCATAAAAGCTTAACAAACCCCTCACATCAGTCACTGTGTAATCTTGGAATTTGCATGATCGGTAGTCCTTGAACTTGTTAAAAACATCTGCATAAATCATAGGTAATAACTAAACTAAATGGTGCATACTTGAAAATGGTAAAAAAAAAGACATGCAAAAAGGGTGAGTTAATCAAAATAATCTAATCGGAGATAGGTTTTGACAGCCAATTATCAGATTTGTGGTTATGGCAAACTAACCAACCACTACGTAAAAGGTTTCGTGAACCCAAACATATGATATGTGCTTTCAAAAGATACATTTCGTAAAACACCTTTGTGCTTCCTCCAGACACTATTCATAGCAAATCAATGGCAAAGTAAAGTACGTTAATATATAGAGCTTTTATTCTAAAGGCTAAGCATTGCATAATTTTTGCAGATTTATAAATTTTTACCTATTCTTAATAAGATTTTGCAGATTTATAAAGTTTCTGCCAATTTCTTCACTAAATGGTTGGTTATTGTGTCATACAGACAAATTTTTCGCTTATTTTTTTGATTTTAAAAATTAAAACCATCTCCAAATTTGTTAATTTGATCAATTTCCTTTTGTATAAGATCATGTTCACGTGTAGCTGAGTGGCATACCACATGACAGCTTATAACCATGCTGTCTAAAAACTTGAAAGTTAGTCGAAATTGTGTAAAGGTCGGCTTTATCATAATCTTTCATGTTAAGCTCCTTGAAAAGTTTTTCAAGTTGACCTTCAACCTCTTCCACGAAAAGGTAAGTCAATCCAAGACGATACACATGATTAAATAAGCGTAATTTCTCATTTGAATCCAAGTTTTGGCTGATTATCAATCTTCTCAGCTCTTCTTTAGGCGCCTCGATTGCTTTGGCAGATGCCTTCAACTCCTACAAATATGAAAATACATAGTTTTGCATGAACATACTACTACGAAAACTTAATTTTTTTGCACGTGTGCAGTGATTATGTGAAATCTTACATCAGTGTCAACTGATAACGATAGAAACCGATCACCCCAGATAGAAGGTGGGAAGTTCGCCAAAGGACGCATTGGATCTGTGGTTGTCTTGATGTTTCCGTTAAGGGTCGAATATGGTTCATGCATAGCCATTTCTTTAAGGTTAACTGTAGTTTAGCTTCTAGTTTTGAGTTTTGATTGAAGTTGTTTGCATTAGTGCCATGAGTATTTATAGACTATGCTCCTTATGCCAAACGATTTTAACTGATGATAAGCATCAGGTAAAAAATCAGGATAACACTATTGGTTCAGTTGAATTTGTGAGTTAGCAAAGGTAAAATGATCACCATCTTAAGTTATTTAATTTTTCATGTCACAAAGTCAAGAATGGGCTGCCTTTTTATTTGTTAAACAAAAACAGTAACATGTTTTGATCACGCTAAGAGAGCATGGTGCGCGGGTCGATTACCCGTTGTTCGTCACCATAATCAGCCAATGGCGCCGCCATTTGTGCACCGTTGACGGTGCCATTGGTGCGCCATTCGTCCCTCGGCCATTCAACGAACGGAGCGTTATTGGTTTCTCTCTTTTTTTCTTTGGTTTTGTGAGTGAGTGGGGTATTATTGGTGTGTGTTTTGGGACTCACATGCACCAATAAGTGTTATTTGGTTTTATTGTTAGCGATGATGTTTTAATTATTAATGTGTTATTAAGAAGATGATGAGGTGACGTTCAAATGACACACCAATAAATGTTAGTGGTTAAACACTACACCTAGCAATCTAAAAAGGGTTATCTTTTGTAATCATCTTTCACGTGACCCACGATAGGGAACTCCGAGTTTAAAATTAGTTTTCTTAAATGGATGCATCCACGCCTAAGATTTGAAATGTGTTCTTCATATTGTGATACGTGCATGACCAAGCCTTCATGCAAAGCATCCATTAAACAAAGGTAAAATGATCATCATCTTTAAATATTTAATTTTGTATGCCACAAAGTCAAGGATGGGTTGCTTTTTTATTTGTTAAAAAAAAATACATGTTTTGATCATGTTAAAAAGGATTATCTTCCCTTTTCATCTTGCGCGTACGTAACCCACGAAAGGGAACCCGAGATTGTGACCCACGAAAGGGAACTCCGAGTTTAAAGTTAGTTTTCTTAAAGGGATGCATCCACGCCTAAGATTTGAAAATTTGTTCTTCATATTGTGATACGTGCATGACCAAGCCTTCATGCAAAGCATCCATTAAACAAAGGTAAAATGATCATCATCTTTAAATATTTAATTTTGTATGCCACAAAGTCAAGGATGGGTTGCTTTTTTATTTGTTAAAAAAAAATACATGTTTTGATCATGTTAAAAAGGATTATCTTCCCTTTTCATCTTGCGCGTACGTAACCCACGAAAGGGAACCCGAGATTGTGACCCACGAAAGGGAACTCCGAGTTTAAAGTTAGTTTTCTTAAATGGATGCATCCACGCCTAAGATTTGAAAATTTGTTCTTCATATTGTGATACGTGCATGACCAAGCCTTCATGCAAAGCATCCATTAAACAAAGGTAAAATGATCATCATCTTTAAATATTTAATTTTGTATGCCACAAAGTCAAGGATGGGTTGCTTTTTATTTGTTAAAAAAATACATGTTTTGATCATGTTAAAAGGATTATCTTCCTTTTCATCTTGCGTCGTAACCCACCGAAAGGGAACCCGAGATTGTGACCCGAAGGGAACTCCGAGTTTAAAGTTAGTTTTCTTAAATGGATGCATCCACGCCTAAGATTTGAAAATTTGTTCTTCATATTGTGATACGTGCATGACCAAGCCTTCATGCAAAGCATCCATTAAACAAAGGTAAAATGATCATCATCTTTAAATATTTAATTTTGTATGCCACAAAGTCAAGGATGGGTTGCTTTTTATTTGTTAAAAAATACATGTTTTGATCATGTTAAAAGGATTATCTTCCTTTTCATCTTGCGCGTCGTAACCGAAGGGAACCGAGATTGTGACCCCGAAAGGGAACTCGAGTTTAAAGTTAGTTTTCTTAAAGGGATGCATCCACGCCTAAGATTTGAAAATTTGTTCTTCATATTGTGATACGTGCATGACCAAGCCTTCATGCAAAGCATCCATTAAACAAAGGTAAAATGATCATCATCTTTAAATATTTAATTTTGTATGCCACAAAGTCAAGGATGGGTTGCTTTTTATTTGTTAAAAAAATACATGTTTTGATCATGTTAAAAGGATTATCTTCCTTTTCATCTTGCGTCACGTAACCCCGAAAGGGAACCGAGATTGTGACCGACTAAAGGGAACTCCGAGTTTAAAGTTAGTTTTCTTAAATGGATGCATCCACGCCTAAGATTTGAAAATTTGTTCTTCATATTGTGATACGTGCATGACCAAGCCTTCATGCAAAGCATCCATTAAACAAAGGTAAAATGATCATCATCTTTAAATATTTAATTTTGTATGCCACAAAGTCAAGGATGGGTTGCTTTTTATTTGTTAAAAAAATACATGTTTTGATCATGTTAAAAGGATTATCTTCCTTTTCATCTTGCGTCACGTAACCGAAGGGAACCGAGATTATGACCCACGAAAGGGAACTCCGAGTTTAAAGTTAGTTTTCTTAAATGGATGCATCCACGCCTAAGATTTGAAAATTTGTTCTTCATATTGTGATACGTGCATGACCAAGCCTTCATGCAAAGCATCCATTAAACAAAGGTAAAATGATCATCATCTTTAAATATTTAATTTTGTATGCCACAAAGTCAAGGATGGGTTGCTTTTTTATTTGTTAAAAAAAAATACATGTTTTGATCATGTTAAAAAGGATTATCTTCCCTTTTCATCTTGCGCTTACGTAACCCACGAAAGGGAACCCGAGACTAAAAGTAGTTTTCTTAAAGGGACGCATTTACGGCTAAGAGCAATGGGTGTGGTAATGCGGCCTTCGGCGTTATGCTGACATGGTGTCGAATTTGACGGCGTTACCACACCGCGGTATGCTTGAAACCAACCGTGTTCGTTGGTGTTTTGGAATACACTAACATGTTTTTTTTTTTTTTTTTTTTATTTATTCGTTTGTTTTATACACTAACATTTTTTTTTTTTTTATTTTATTTTTATTTTATTTTTAATTCTAAGTGGTTATACCGAGAGTTTGTGTGTGTGCAGGTAACATGAAGATGAAGTTTATTTTTTTTTTTTTTTTTTTTATTTTTCTTTTAAATCAAATGTTGGAAGTACGTCTGTGTGCAGCATGATAGTAGGTTGTGATGTTCAAATTAAGTGTACCTTTTCTATATTTTTTGTATCTTTTTATTATTATTTTTTTTAATGCAAAATATTATTTGTACTTTTATTTAAATTAATGAAATATATTTTGTTTGAAAATTTGAAACTAAAATAATACATTGGTCCTAAAAGGGTAGTGTTATAGATGTTATTAGAGGCCAAGGTACCATAACATTTCAACACCAAAAAAGTATCGTCATCTCAGCGTTACATTAACTTTAACATTTTGTTGGATCGATGTACTCTAACCAAACTAACTTAAATAGCTTGTTAAGGGTTTAATAACCTCGGATAAATCCTAAGTTATTAACAATGAAACACTGAGCAAACTCTATTAAGTATGCGAAATTTACTTAACAAAGCTAAGAAGAATATAACTTTAACTTTCTATGATTTTATTAATAACTCTAAATCTGCTTGTTATGCAGACTCTTAAACAACTCTAAAACTCTAATAATAATCGTATTTTAGGATTCTAAAAATATATATCTCTAATGCCAATCTAGGGGTCCTTTTATAGGCTTAAGGATAACCATAGTCGGTTTACAATTTGTATCCTTGTACGACAAGTAATCTAAACAAAGAATATTCTAGAATAACAAAGCTTTCCATAAACGAATATAGCAGTTCTTTAGCTTTGCGATGCTTTGACTTTGACAACAAGATTTGACTTTTCTTTAGAAGTACTTTGACTTCTTCCAATTACTTTGTCATTCTTCAAAGACTTTCATATCCCAACAATCCTCCCATAACTTGAATTCTACTTGCTTGACTTCAAGTTCCTTTGTAAATTTATCTTTAACTTCTCCATCTTCAAGGAAAGATTGTGTCTTTGTCTTTAGATTGTATCTTTGTAATCTCTGTGCTTATATCAGCATTATCAAAGTATCTTTTAGAAATAATTCTTTTACAACATCATTCAGCAAGCTCCATCTTTTCAGCAACACAGTAACATATGACAATTTGTACATTAATTCAGTTTAAGTTGCAATCTATTCTCATCACATCCAGGTGAATAAACTCCTGTGAGAGGTGAATCATTGAAAATTTAATGGATTTTGATGTCTCTTTACCAAAGCCATTAACTCTGGAGTAGCCAAATGTTTTGGTGTGTAAGACCATGGTACATTGATAACCATATGATTTTTAGCAAATCATTAGCTATCAACAGATTTGATTTGTCTTTACCAAAAGCTGTACCCTTTTGGACTAGTTAGTTCTTTCATCTATGGTGAACTAATTACCAAATAATGGTTTTTCCACAGCCTTTATCACAAGCCATTTTCTTGTGGGCTAGCCAACTCTTCACATTTACTAATATGGTGAGTTGATTACCATATAACTTATTAGCAAGTTGTCAACTATAAAACGGATTTGAGATATCTTTACCAGAGCCGTTTGCTCATGGATTAGCCAATCCTTTTGTAACCATGGTGGATTGATAACCTATTGTTGTTACCCTCTCAAAAACCATTTCACTTAACAAAAGTTTTCTGTTCAAAAATCATTAACTGGTTTAAAGCTGCAAGTAGTACTTTGATGAAAGTACTGTTTGATCGCCAGATTTGAATAAAGTATCGATATTTCAAAAATAATTTATTCAATAAAGATTCATACCGCTTATTCATCATCATAGCCATAGTAGTCCATCGATAAACAATTTGATGACCATAAGAGCGGTTTCATTATCTTCTTCAACTTCCATACCATGCTCTAGCATTCTCCTCATAAGATCGATGTAAGCGGATATCTTACGTTCGCTAACATGTGAATCATTGTCCCATCTTCTAACTCTAGAACATGTACTCCAGTTCTTCAAAGAATCTCCGGTGATAATCTCCCAATCTTCTTGATTTTCCAAATCTCGGTGATGCTTGATTCTTGATTTCCCAAATAGTTGTGAGATCTCCAAGCAAGATTAAACCAACTCTTTCGATGGATCGTGTTCAAAATATTCTCGCACCAAATGATATAAATGAAATAAATCCACTCTATCTATTATGTGCAATAGATCCCATAGCCTATTGAACACCCTGAAGCTTTCATCTTCTCTGTGAAACATCAGATAATTTCCATCATTTGATTCTACAACTTCAAAAGTAGTTATTGGAGACTTGTTCTTCTTCATTTCAGCATCATCTTTAGAATACAAAAATTCTACCACTCTTAAGTAATTCCTTAGTTCATCATCAATATCAGATCTTAATTCAATCTTCTTTGATGGCTGTGTATCTTCAACTTCAGTTGTTCTTTTTCTTTTTAAGCTTCCTTTCTTATCATCTTCTTTCTAAGCATCATCATCTTTAAAATCTTTGATACTCTCAACATTCTTCTAATAAGCCTCTCGAACAGCTTCATATAACTGTTTCATCTCAACATAATTCAACTTCTGCAATCCAATATACCCTTGACCTTTTAAATATGTCATCATTGCATTTCTTTCCTTAGCACGATTTGGTCTTCTTGGTAGAGCAGAAACAGGAATAGGTGATTTTAATGGTATAGCAGCTTCAGCATTCAATTCTTCTTGTAACTTCTTAGCCGCTTCTTCATTAGCAACTTCAGCATTCAATTCAGCTTGTACCTTTCTAGCTGCTTCCTCATTCCTAGTAACTTCAATTGCTCTTATATCTGCCAATGTAAGCTTCTTTTTCTTCTTTGTTTCAATCAGTTTACCTTTTCCTTTATCTTTTGGATCTATTGAAGGTTAAGAAGCTCTTGGTTGTTCTTCTATAACTCCTGGAATGCTAACACCCCTTGGCTTTGATAAATCATGCAAGATCTCAGCAATAGTTTCATCATCACTTGCAGTGTGTATAGGTTTAGGTGTATCAGCTTCCTTTTTTGGTATGACTATTGAAGGACCAACTTCCTCTTCATATATAACAGTTGAAGGACCAGCTTCCTCTTCAAAATCTAACAACCTTGGTGTAATTAATTCTTGCCTGTAGGTTCCTTGAAAAGCAGTACTTTGATCAGCAGTACCTTGATCATCAGTACTTTTAAGTTTAG
Source organism: Chrysanthemum lavandulifolium (assembly GCA_022545495.1). Taxonomy (NCBI): domain Eukaryota; kingdom Viridiplantae; phylum Streptophyta; class Magnoliopsida; order Asterales; family Asteraceae; genus Chrysanthemum; species Chrysanthemum lavandulifolium. Next base: position 67,931,425 of record CM040243.1, read on the forward strand.
TGCTTTCTTTCTCAGTACTTTCAATATTGACTTGTTCTTCAGTACCTTGAGGTTGAACATCAGTACCTTGAGGTTCAGCTTCTTCATTCAAATTCTTATCTTCCAATTTCCTCCCCAATTAGAATGAAGATTGTGGTTGAACCTTTTTGGCTTTGGTGGTCTTCTTAAATTGCCTAACTGGCCTGCCTTGCTTTCTTTGAGACTTGACCCATAGACGATGATGTTGAACCAATGGCCAGACAAAATTCTTGAGTTTTCTAAACTTAAGCTTCAACTTCTGAATATGTGTAGCCTGTTCTTCAAAAGATTTCTTCAATCTAGTCAATTCTCTGGATAAATCATAATTGTTTAGAGTTATACCCTCATGCGCCATAGCTTCTTCAGCTCCTCTAGATGATGAGTGTTCTTCGTGTTGAGAATCATGAGCAGAAACTTGTGGAGATGGTGGAGGTGAAACTGCAATATCTTCTTGAACGTCAGTACCTTGTGATGCAGTACCTTGAGAAGCAGTACATTGTGTTGAAGCAGTACCTTCTCTGTCATCACTCTCTGCAGCCTCATTTCTTATTGCTTGAACAACCTCCATCATTGAAGTGGTTAATGGAGTGTGCCTTCCAGTGAATAGATCACTTTTCCTAGCCATAAATGTGAAAATCTTGGCTGGTTGCACCACAACAGGTAGTAGACTTGTAGGCTTTGGTACATCAGCAAGTTGCTTATTTAAGAATACTTGAATAAACCTTGGATACATCAACCATCTTGATCCATGAGAGATGTGTGAGAGCATTCCATCTAAGATTAGCCTTGAAAAATTGAAAATTCGATTTGTAGCCAATCCCACTATAGCAGATGCTATGTTAGACCCAAATTGCTCCCATGATGTACTTTTAGCACTAATACAATGAAGCAAGACATGAACTAAATACTTCTAGTTTGGACAAAATAAGGGTTTCTTGAAAGTTTGTTTAGTTAAGGACCCTTCATACCCAATGTCTCTGAATGTATCCCAAATCAATTGCTTATCAAAACGAACAACCCCTTCTGCATCATCAAACAATAAATCCTCACGAATTGAAGCTTCAGAAACCTTCACTATCTTCCCAGCAACTTTAGCTTGAATATATGAATCATCATTCTCCATATGAACCCTAGCAGTTGCCCAAAACTTTTGAATCCATGGCTCAATAATATATGGTTCCACTAAAAGAGCATAACTAATCGGAGATCCAGTGAGAAAATCAATGATATCATGAAAGATGACATTAGCTTCAGTTTTCTCTAAATTCGCCACCATGTTTTGTTTTGAAACTGTATTACGATTCTCCATTGAGGATTTGTTTACTAAGAAAGTGATTTGATGAAGAATATTACCGTTGGAACAGTACTTTGATAAGACAAACAGTTCTTTCCACGTGTGCAGGACCTTCCAAAGTAGTACTTTCCAAGCAGTACTTTCATAAAACCAAAAAGCAGTACTTTCCCATTCTCCTCTTTACAATAGCAAATACATCAAATAAACATGAATTGCCTCCCCTCAAGCAATGCATAGGACTATACTTATACTAAATAGTCCTCCCTTCAAATGTAGCTCAGTAATTAATCATGCCAATGCTGACCACCAAGTGATTGAATCTTGAAACATCAAAGCCTTTGGTGAGTAAATCAGCTACATTATCATCTGTGTGAACCTTGACAACATTAATGAGCCTATGCTCATAACAATCTCTGATGAAGTGATGCCTAATCTGAATGTGCTTGGTCTTGGAATGATAAACATGATTCTTCACAAAGCAAATGGTACTCTCATTATCAATATTGATAGGAGTATTATTGAAATTGAACCCATAATCCAATAGTTGATTACGCATCCACAAAACTTGTCCACAACGACTTAGCTGACCACATATTACGCTTGATGAGGATGTTCTTTGCAATAATCTGTTCTTACATTGCCATGAGACTAATCTTCTTCCAAGATATTGGCATCCTCCAGTTGTTGATCTTCTATCATAGTTATCACCGCATAATCACTATCCGAAAAAGCTTCCAAGTGAAAAGGTGAATCCTTTGGATACCACAACCCCAACTTAGGTTGTTGTTTCAAATAACTAAAATCCGTTTCAACGCATTCATATAGGAGACCTTAGGTGAGACTTGATATCTTGCACATAGACAAACATCAAACATAATATCGAGGCCTAGATGCGGTGAGGTACATAAGACAACCAATCATGGATCATGCAATTTGACTTCAACAGTTGTCCATCTTCATCCTTTCGATAAGTTGATAGATTTAATAGGTGTAGTAACAGGCTTCATTGCATCAAAATTGAACTTCTTAAGTATGTCAGATACATACTTGTCTTGACTTATGAAAATTCCCTCCTTTGACTGCTTAACTTGAAGTCCCAAAAAGAAAGTTAACTCACCCATTGAACTCATTTGAAATTCATTCTGCATCAGCTTCTCAAACTCCTTGACCATAGATTGTTTTGTAGCTCCAAATATGATACCATCTACATATACTTGAACCAACATGATATCCTTCTTGTCTCTATTGATAAACAAAGTCTTGTCTATAGCTCCTCTCCTGTAACCATGTTGCAATAAGAAGGTAGAGAGCCTTTCATACCAAGCTCTAGGTGCTTGATGTAAGCCATAAAGAGCCTTAACAACTTTGTAGACTTTGTTTGGATGTGTAAGATCTTCAAAACCAGGAGGTTATTTAACATACACCTCTTCCGTAATCTTGCCATATAAAAAGGCACTCTTAACATCCATTTGATCAACCTGAAATCCCATATATGATGCAAAGGCAAGGAAGATTCGAATTGCTTCAATCCTTGCTACTGAGAGCAAATACTTCATCATAATCTACTCCTTCTTCTTGTCATAGCCTTGTGCAACTAACCTTGCCTTGTTCTTGATAACATTCCTCTTTCATCTCTCTTAACTCGAACACCCATCTTATACCAAGGACCTTCTTTCCATCAGGTAGATCACATAATACCCAAACTTCTTGAAGCTTGAATTGAAGAAGTTCTTCTTACATAGCTTCAACCCAACTCTCTTTAGTTAATGCATGATCTATGTTTTTGGGTTCTTCTTGAGAAATAAAGCAAGTGAACAGGCATGTTTGATGGTCCTTATGATTTAACTTGGTTTGTTTATAAACAAAGCTAAGCAAAGCATTATATGGTGTAGAAAAGCCCTTAGCTTTGTTTCTTGTCATTACTCCAGAAGTAGAAGGACCAATGATTTGATCGTGAGGATGATTCTTATGAATTCTTAAGATAGAGTCGTGGAACTTCATAATTATCACCCAAATTAGTGAAATCAGCATCTTCATTGGAATCTGAGAAAATACCTTCATCTTCAAACTCATCATCAGTATCTTCTAAACCAGGCATGGTTGGATCATCCAAATCATCCAAAGTGCTGTTAACAGGTTCAACAGTACTTTGATCGAAAGTACTGTCACCCAAAGTACTGTAAGTGAACTCTGCAGTCTTGTTCTTTTTCTTTGCTTCCTCATAAGCTCTTCTTTGTTCATCATCATAAGAATGTGCTATAACATATTGAAAAAGCATCTGATTAAGTTCATCTTGAATAGATTGATCCTCAGCAGACAATGAGGATTTTGGCTCACTAGTACTTTTCTCCTGCTCAACAGTTTTAGGTTCTTCATCATGAACAACATCAGGTCTAATATGGACTCCATGAACAACATACTGTAACTCTTCTCCATTGTATACGGGTTGATTTTCTTCTCTAACGGTACATAGTTCATAGAAGAGTCAAAACTTCAAGATCAAACATCCAATCAGGACCTTTACCCTTCTGATTTTCTTGATCTTCTAAAAATTCAACATGAAGACAATCTTGAACCTTCTTGGTGACTCTTTTGTACACTCTAAATCCCTTGCTGTTGGTACAATATCCCAATAGATATCCTTCTTCTGACTTGCCATCAAACTTTCCTAGATTATCAATTGTATTTAGAATTGTTAGAGGGCATCCAAAAGGCTTCATAAAACGAATGTTGGGTTTGTTGCCCATCGAAATTCATAAGGTGTCTTCATCGAGGTTTGGTGGTGATACTCTGTTAAGCACATAGCAAGCGGTGCTTATGACTTCGACCTAGAATTGAATAGGTAATTGTGAATCGCAAGCATTGTTACATTTGCTTCAATCAAAGTTCTATTCTTTCTCTCTACAACACCATTCTCTTTGTGGTGTTCTTGCAATCTTGAACTCCTCTTGATCCCTTTGTTGGCACAAACTCATCCATAAGCTTGTTCTTGAATTCGGTCCCATTATCACATCTAATACCTCTAACCTTGAGTCTCAATTGGTTTTCAAGTGCTATTATAAGATTATGAATAGCATCAAAATTATCATCCTTAAATCCCAAGAAAAATACCCAAGCGAATCTACTTCAATCATACATTATTACCAAGCGGTACTTTTCTTGTTTTGACTTGCAACAGAGACGAGTCCAAACAAATCCATGTGTATGACTCAAAGGTTCTCTAATAGTTCTTTCCTCAAGCTTCTTGGATGAAGCTTTATGTTGTTACCCTTCTTGCACGCCAAACATAAGTGATCATTCTTGTAAGTCTTTGAAGGTAAACCTCTAACTAAATTTCATTTAACTAATTTGTTGATATTCTTGAAATTTACATGGCCCAACCTTCTATGCCAGCGATGTGCTTCTTAGGATGTTGCTTTTGCCACTAAACATGTGGCTCTTCACGAAGAATGAAGACTCTTCATATCCGGACTATACATCATTGGTTCTTGGTACTCTAAGGACTACCAAGTTATCATCAACGAGCTTGAATTCGGGAAAGGATGAGACATTACGTGTTAGTGAATAACACGAGGTGCTTTTATCCATGATTTGAGAGACTAACAAAGGTTGAACTTGAGCTCCTTCACATATCTAACATTCTCAAAATCTATCGCCACGCTTTGATGGTTCCTTTTCGGTGATTCTTCCTCCATTGGGATCATTCCCAAATGCAACTCTTCTATACAAATAGATCTAAATCGACGAGAATCTCCTTGTCACTGTCATGCTTCGAGCAACCACTATCCACAATTAGATGATTTTAAGCTCCTCTTACGGGTTGCCTTGCACAAAGATACAAAGTTAGTGTCTTTTAGGAACCCAAGCCATTCTTGACTTATGTTCCCTTATGAGTAACATACTCAAATTCCTTGAGTATGTAATCTTCACGATTTTGTATCTGAGAATCAAGCATTATCTTTTGTTTTAAAACTTGTGGCGGATTTTCAAAGAAAACTTTCTTTTCAACAAAAATCTCTTTTCTTTTCCAAAAATCATCTTTATCAAAATCTCTGTTTCACCGATACTTGTTGCAAGTCTTGTTTGTTCATCATCGTACTTTCCTTCTTGACCCATTTAGTTTTAACCGGTGTAGAGTCCCTTGATCTAGCTACTTTCTTAGAGTATAACGCCTTCTAGATTGATAATAATTAGATCTCCTAGGGTTCCTATTTCAAGAGGTGTTTGGTGAATCTTGGCGATACTTTGAGAAATCTTGTATTTTATATGATACCTTGAAAGTGTTTGAAGGTACTGGAGGTTTTAAAAATGTCTTCTCGGTGAGGGTACCTATAGTGCGGTGAGAAGTTTCTATGGTTAACCCTATGTGAATGATTCCAAGTCGGTCTAGTCTCCACTTGGTTTTGGTTGTGAGATCATTCTTTGGGAACTTACTTAGGTACTCTGAATGTAAGTCACAGTCCTTAATCAAATGATCAGGACTAAAACAAACGAAACATAGTTTTTGATCAGTAATCCCAAAATTTCTTCTTCTATGTGTATTACCAAACCTATCTTGTCTTCTAGGTGAATGATTAAAACTGTTTTGACCAAAATTATCCCAAAAAGGTTTAGCATTATTGTGAAAAGGTTTTCTTAAAGGTATTGCTGAAGGTGTAGCAGTACTTTGAGGTGTAGTGATACTTTGAGGTGAAGAATCTTGGCTTGGCTTTAGCATCATCTACCTTAGGTGTCTCAACTGTTTCTTTTGGGGTTTCGAGACCTAGATTGACCAATAAGCTTCTTTCTAAACTCTAAGATGTCTACACCAAAGCGAAACATCGGGCCTAAGAGGTTGATGACTACCAGTGGGATGAGGGACAACATGATAACCTTTTTCTTTCTTATATTCAGGAGGTGTTTCACTAATTGAGTCCTCATTACTAGATGTGTCTACATAATTAATGAGCTCATCATCACTAGTGGTTATATCCTCAAAATCACATTCATCCACGATCACTAGGTGGGTTTTCTATGCTATTAAAGTCCATACCAAAACCTAGGCCGGTTTAATGTAAGCTCTTCTCTTTTTCAACATAAGTGACATGAGAAAGACACGATTGTTCCCAATGACAAATTTGTCTAAGCAATTGATCTCTTTCCTTAGTCGGTTTCTCAATTTGAAATCTTACAATTTAACTTCCATTCACTTAGTTTTAGCGATAATCCTATTGTTCATACTTTTACGCCCAAGCCATTTCATTATTTTCATGTGTTAGAATTTTGGCTTCCATTGACTCTAAGGTTATTTGATAACCGACTACCTCGAACCTAGCCTTTATCTGATTATCTCTTTCGGTCACATAACTATTCAGTACTTTTTGATAAAAGTCATGACACTTAGAACATACCTCAGAGATAGGGGTGAACTTGGTGAAGTAGCCATCATAGCAAGTAGAACAGGATCATCTTTACTCTCCATGCTCCAATCAAAGCTTCCTAAACCATCTCTGGATTCCAAAGCATCATGTTTAGGTTCCTCATTAAAAGCTGTGCTCCAATCAAACTCTTCCACTGATTCCTCCACAACTATCATACAATAAGTTACTGGTTCATCATCAAACTCAGCACTCTAGTCAACCTCTGATAAACTCTCTTGAGCAACCAAAGCTTTTGTTTCAGTAATAGGAATTTATTTAAGCTCTAGCTTTGGTTTCTCAGTCATCATGTTTGCTTGATATTTAGCAAACCTGCATTCCCTTGCAAAGTGTCCAATCTTTTGACAATTGAAGCATTCAATTTTGGATTTGTCAAAAGTAATTCCTGTTTTGGTTTGAAGTCAATGCTTTTCTGTCTTCTTCATATACTTCTTGATCCTTGCGGTGATCATAGCAACTTGCCACCTGATATCAATTTCTTCAAGAGCATCTTCTTCAATCTGTGAGAGATCTTCTTCATAAGTGACAGGTAAAGAAGCTTGCTGTGCAAAGAAAGAGCATACAACTTCATCTGAGTGGATGGTATTTGTTGGTGTGGCTTATTGAGCAAAGGTGGGGGTGGAGTAGACAGCATTACTTTGAGCACTAGTACCTTGAGTAGGAGAAGCAATACTTTCATTGGAAGTACTGCCTCTCTTTTCATATGAGAAAAAGGCTATACTGTGAGACTTTGAACTTGTTTGGCCATTCATCTCATGCTCATACACCTTCAGATGATTGTAGAGATCATCAAAGTCCATAACATCAAACCAGTACGTCCTCACGATCATTGTAGCAATCACATGCCATGTCTATGGCAAACTCATAAGAACTTTAGATTAGCATCTTCAATGAAACCTACGCTTTGTACAACTCGACATCTTGAGAAGATTTTGGAATCATCATAAGCGACATCAAGGCATTCTCTTTCTCCAACGGTGAATGTTTCAAATTGTCGCTTCAACAGATTACGTGCATCTTCTTGGAAGCATCATTACCTCAAACCTTTTCTTGAGAGCGACCCGAGTTGCTTTGCATCTTTAGCATCATGGAACTTGGTAGATGACCATCCGGAATAGTGAACAACGATATATTGAGAGCCTTCTCTTGATTCCTTATAGCTGGCGGTAAGACGACCTTAGGTGCTGGGTTGTCCGGGAACATCAATAGTTTACAGTGCGACTTCATTACCATTGACAATTACATTCCACGAGCATGGTGCATGAATTGCAATATCTTGCCTTATCTTCATGCTTCATAGGTCGTACTCTCCCTTCTTAATGATAGGTATCCCGAGTGAGGTGATGGATGGTGGTGGAGCGACTTGATCGACATCTTTAGGTTTTGTTAACTAGGTTTTGGGTTTCTTCTTAGTCGAGTTTCCACACAAGCTCTGATACCACTTGTTGGATCGATGTACTATAACCAAACTAACTTAAATAGCTTGTTAAGGGTTTAATAACTTAGGATTTATCCGAGGTTATTAAACCCTTAACAAGCTATTTAAGTTAGTTTGGTTAGAGTACATCGATCCAACACATTTTAACATCAACACCCCAAAATCACCTCTTATCATAACACCCTTTATAATTCGTTACATACATAGAGAAGCGTCTCAATCTATGTAAATAAAGAATTATAAACTTATAGTTCGGCGATTTACAATTTCTTTATTTAGATGAAGAGGCGTCCCAATCCATTCAAATAAGGAGATTATAAATCATCCTACTTAAGAATCCCCGATACAACACTCATACGCAACCGGTGTGTTACTAGACAGAGGATTACGAGATGATTATGTGTTCCAAAAGTATGGGACAGAGAAATAGCAGAAAAAGCTCAAGCTACCTTTGATGCAGAGTCTCAAGCTCACACAAATCCTATGGTCACCCCTGAAAGAATGAAAGAGTTGGATGACCTTGCTTTGCATTTTACTGATGACACATGGAATTCACTTGTGATTGGAGCTTCTTCTAACATGTCCCTTGCTCGATCCATATTGGGAGGTGCTTTTGACTCGGAGAATTTTGTCGGCGATTTAATGGCATTGGCATCTAGGAGAAAGAAAGGCGATGTAGAGAGAAAAGCCAAAGTAAAGGGATAGACCTCTATTCAAGTTGAACAAAAATTACATATGAGGGAGTTTGTTAAGAATATGAGTTCAGCCGTCTACACAACTGGATGGAGCATGGCCTTTGTAAAATCTTTGCCAGATGACCAGTTGGTCATAAAGTATAACAAGTTCCTAAGTAGGCTAGAAAAGGATGGCATTAATCCATATCAAAGACTGAAGAGACATCAACCATCTTTGGAAGGACCTGAGGTCAAGAGATTGAGGTCTGATGATTCTCTTGATGATATCTTACTTAGTACAGCTGATGATGATATTTAGGCTAAAGAGACTACTAAGGAGCAATCTACATCTATGGAAATTCCTCGATCCCTCTCGGCTATTCCTACTACGGTGTTGTTGATGAAGGTGTTTCTTTGTGTCAACTACTAAAACAGAGGATATTCCTGCTAACAACATTGGTGTGGCTTCTTCTGAGCCTCAAGTTGTTTCCACCGATGATGCTTCCAATGTTTCACCTTAACCTAAACCTGATGATTCTTCTGAAAAGGTTGATTATGTTCATGCTGATGTGCCTAATCCCTCTGAAGGTGCTGATATTCCTAATCCTACTCCACCTGCTTCAGATATTCCAGGGTCAAATGTATCTTCTCCTTCCTCCACACCTGGTGGCAGAAGAAAAAGTATAACTAAGAAAAGGAAGTCTAAGACACTTGATCTTCAAGCCTCAGAGCGTTCATTTATAAAGGATTTTGAGGAAGATGATTCTGATGAGAAGGTAGTGGTTTGGTCTATGCTGGATAGATGGGAGCTTACTCCAACAGGTCTTGGTGGCGTAGGATCTTTCAACACTATTTATCTAAAGGATGGTTCGGTCAGGCAATTTATATTCCTTACTGAGATTCTTAACTTTTTGGACAAAGAAGATCTCATTAGGTTGTATGGCATGGTCTCTACTTATTTTGAGACACATGCTACTATTGGTGATGGGTTGTTCCTGCTTGGAGATCTTCAAGTCTTGTTTGATTCAGTCTATCAGGATGGCAAAGGATTTAAGGTTTGGGAAGGTCGGCATGAATGGGAGGTTTATCGGTGGACATTCTATCCTTTATCCATTGTTCATGTGGTGATGAGTGTCTAAATACTCATCATTTTGTACAATCTAAGCGCAAAATCATCGAAAACACTCGAAATGCATCAAAATGATGAAAATATCACAAATCAAGTGTTTTATGTGTTTTAAATGCAAAATATCAAAATCGGATGAAAAATGTATCAAGTTTGCAAAATTGGCGGTTTAGTCCCCAAGTTTCAAAAGTTGTCAAAAGCAGTCCACGGTATATCAAAATCAAGAAAAATATCATTCAAGGTCCACGAAATATTCTAAGTTGTTAAAATGGTCCTTGAATGATTCTTTGGTCAAATGGCGAGAAAAGGTCCTTAAACTTTGAAAAATGTCAAAATTAGTCCTTGGATATTTTAAAATGGAATTTTATGCAAAAGTTATCCTTGTACTATCAAAGTTTGTCAAGTTTGGTCCTTTTGATAACATTGGAAAAAGTCAAGTTTGGTCCTTTAAGTTTGGTAAATTACAAAATTGGTCCTTGTATACTACTAAACCAAGCGGACACCTTTCTAATATCAAACCCAAACCCCAACCGGTGGCCCAATGCAAATATCAAGCCCAAGCCCCTTGAGCCTTGACCCTTGACCCTTGACCTTGAGCTACATTTTGACCCAATCATACCCAATTGACCCCCCCGTTTATTATTAATACCCGGTCAAAAGTAAGTCAAGCGTCAAATATACCGAACCTGCCTCTGTTCATCTCCTCTCAAAAACTTGAAATCCAAAAACCATGGTGGTTTCCACTTTTCAACACTCCACTTCCCCACCCTTACCTTGTAACCCCCCCTCCTCCACTACCACCCAAAGATCTTTAATTGCTTGAACCACTCCATTAATGCAAAAACACGCTAAGAGACTTTTGGCGCCAAAATTACACTTGGGCGAATATGATGATTTTGGCCAAATCAATGGCTCGGATGAGTGGGAAAGTTTCGAGAGGTCAACATAGAGTCTCAAAAGTCTATAAAGGAGAAGAGAAGCAATGGGAAGAGATATCTAGTGTAATTTAGTTTTTCTTATGTCGTTTTAGCTTAATTTTAAATTTCGAGTGTATGTTTTAGCTTTTAAACTTTGTATTTCAAGTTTTCGATGTATAATAAATCTTTTGTAATAATCAATTTCAAGTTTAAGTTCTATTTCGGTTTATGCAAAATTTTCAAGTTCAAAATTTCAAAATGTTCTAATGTTGTTGTTGGTTGTTTTTATGGGTGAGATAGCTCACATAAGCTCTAGATAGCTTATTCAAGCTATTAGAAACTTTAAAAATCGGTTTAGAATCAAAAAAGCAAAAATCACCAAAAATACAAATAAAATAGTTGAAAATTCAAAAATCCATGGAAATGGTGATCAAAATTGGGCGGGGTGAATTTTGGATGGCCTTGGGTTAGTGGCTTAGTGGTAAGCCTATAGGAGTGGTCTTTTGATCTTGGTTCGTGATTTCGGTTGGATAGCCACTTGTAAGCATTTTGTTCATTTTGGCATTTCTTTGTTTGAGTTGTTAAATAGCTTGAATCTTTGTTTCTTCATGTTCATTAGTTATAGTTAAGTGTAGTTAAAGATTAAAATCGGTTGGTTGTTCTTTTAAATTTGTAGTTGCTAAAAATCTCATTTTGTGATTAAAATAGCATAATTGTTAATTCTTAGTTTTATGTTGTTAATGTTGTTGTTTTATGTTTCTTTAGTCTTATTATATGATATCATAAGGTCTTTAATGTCTTAGCATGGTCTTAATTTGTGTTTTGCTTTGAAAAGTTCCAAATCGGTCATATAAAAGTGGTGTTTGGATTTGCTTGTTAAAGCGTGTTAGAGGTTGTTCTAGTTGATTGTTTGTGTTTGTTTCATGTCACATTGGTCATAATAGTTCATCAACCAAGAAAAATCGGTCTTCATTAGTGAAAAAGTCAAAATTCCTTTTGATCAAATCTTGTGTTAGCTGTTGGATTTTTATGATCCATGATCTTGTTTTGTGTTCATAAGTTGTTATCATTGATCAAATCGGTCTTATTTCACCTTAATACAACATAATCGATGCTTAGAATTGATTTAAAGTTCATATAAGTCAACTTAGTTAGTTTTATAAAAGTCAAAATTTTCATTTGGTGGTTTTGAATAAAATAGATAATTTTAGTGTGTGTTTAATATTGAGTTTTAGCCTAAAATCTTTTGGAATATTAAAGTTTAGTTGCTAAACTTAATTAGAAAAATACTAGTTCACTTTTAATCGACTTATTTAGTGCTTATTTTCTACTTCTTTTGAGTACCTTTTCGAAATTGTGCCACGTGCACGCAGTTGAAGTAGCCACTTTCACAAGCTCACCAGAGCTTATTAGTTGGTCTAATCTTGTGATTCTTGGTTCTTTGGAAAGCTGACCTAGCCATCTTGAGGTCCCAAGCTTAAGTTTCCATTTTGTAGCTTGTTTGGTAGAATTTGATAAGCCTAAACCTTGTCCCATTTCTGTCTTTCTAACACAAGAGTCATAAGTGCTTATTGTCTTTTTAGTAGCTTATCGGTATGTGTTTTGTGTTTTTAGCTTCATTTGAGTAGCTCTAGCTTATTTGCATCTTATTCTATCTTTTGTTTCATCTTGTAAGCTTGTTTGAGCTTTAAATCATCAAATAAGCTCATAAGCTCCTTTGTTAGCTCATAAGCTCACAAGCGACTTATTTTTAGTTTGTAAAATTTTTGTCTTTGTAAAGTTTCTTATTTTAAGTAGTTAAGTAGTTTTCAAAAGAAAATCCCGGAAAAACATCATTTAAATATAGTGATAGCGTTTATTTAATAGAATTTAGCTTTTGATTTTTCTTTTAGCTTATTATTAAGCAAATCTAGTTTTATATTTTCTTAGTTTTCTGTCACCTTAAGTTATTTTTAGAAAAAGTTTCATAATTTTCCTAATCATTTAGTATTTATTATAATTTTAAATAGTTAAAAGTATTAAATAATTAGTAATAAATAATTAAAAAGCATAAAAAATATCTTTTCAGTTTTAAAATTAGTTTTATAATATTCTAGATTTTTCTAAGTTAAAATTTTATTTTTGCAGGTTAATTTTATATTTTCTAGTATTTAAGTGTATTTTAAATAGTAATTAATTAGTAATAAATAGATAAAAAGTGTAAAAAATATATTTTCAATTTTAAAATAAGTTTTATAATATTTTAGATTTTTCTAAATCATAATTTTATTTTTCTAGCCTTATTTCATATTTTCTTTTATTTTAGAGTATTATTAAATAGTTTAAAATAGTTTTTAATTAATAATAATTAAATAAATAGTTATAAAAATAATTTTCTTTTTCTAATAATTTTCTTTTATTTTAGGATTCCAAAATGTCATTTTCATATTTTTAGGTCTTTTATTTCTTAGATCTCATTTTTTATTTTGTGCGTTTCGTAGTTTTTAACGTCACGTATTTCGTTTGTTTTATCGATTGTTGTGCTTTCCAATTACGTTTCCAAAATACATTCCAATCAATCGGTAGTGTAATCATCAATCCAAATCCTTCTTGATCACTATCCTTAGTGATCATTCTATCATCGAAAGTTTTAAAACACCATTGAGTCTCAGTGGGACTTAACGACCGGGAATTCATTATATTCTCTCGATCTTCATTGCATTTGGTTCGGTGTTTTAAGTTTGTTACGGTTGGCCATTCACAAGTGGTAGCTTGTGTGATTAAACTTGACCGTTTGGGACTCAATCAAATTTTGGCGCTTGCTTCTGCGGGAGGCTTTAGCGTGTGTTAAACCTTTTCGGACCCATTCTTGCACATATACCATCTTTTGTAAAAGTTTTTGTAAAGTTATCAAAAAATCAAAAGTTCATTAACACTTTTCCTAAAGTGTTAACAACACCAAAAAAATATAAAACAACAAAACAATCGTAACGTTTTCTATCTTGTATTTTCTTTTGAGGTGATTCTTAAAGAGATACGATTTGGTTAAGCGAGGCGATACCAAAATATTGTCCAAAAGTTTTAAACCATCGGCACAAATCTATACCTCGTCTTTTCGGTGGTACTTAATATATACATAAAATCAACCACCGCAAATCAAGGCGGTACACCTACTAGCGGGGTGTGACCATAATAAGTTCCCGAACAATGATTTAAAACTTGCCTTTGTGTCCTTGTGATTTGGTGTACCTTTTCAAAAAGCCATTTCATTTGTGATTATTGGTTAAGTTCACTTGTCGTTTTGCCTCGCATTTGTTTTGAAAATTGATTTTTATACTTAGTGCATGCGCGCTCGTTCTTCGATTCTACAAGTCCACTTTACGAGCTTGCAAATATTCCTCGTGAGCGTGAGGGCGTTACGCTCCTTGACCGTGGTGAGGCGTCTACCACCACCACCACCTGTCGTAATGGCGGAAGATAAGCCCATGAATGAGCTTCTCCAAGCACCCATCGAGGGTTACGGAGATGCTATTGTTGTCCGACCATCGTGGGCGATACCTTTGAGCTCAAAACCGGGTTGCTTAATCGGTAACCCAAAGCCAATTCTATGGTTTTGGCGGGATGATCCTCATGCACACATTCGATGGTTTAACAAGATTGCATCTACCATCAAATACAAGAATGTCCCATGAAGCCATCAAGCTTTACATTCCCATTTTCTCTAGAGGACAAGCCGGAATTGGCTTGAGAAACAACCCCTCGTTCTATTGAGACATGGGAAGATCTAGTCACCAAGTTAGTTTACGAGTTCTATCCTCCATCCCGAACTACAAGTCTTAAGAATGAGATAATGAAATTTTCTCGAGATTTGATGAATCATTCGGGAGGCATGGGATCGTTACAAAGAGTTGCCATGAGTGTCCGCATCATGGTTTTACCGAGTTAATGCAAATGGATACTTTCTACAATGGTGCGAACCGGACCAATCAAGACTCTTTAAATGCCTCCGCGGAGGTAATTTCTGAGCAAGACCACCAAAGAAGCCTTGCAAATCATTGAGAACAAGTCTCGGTCCGCCCTTTCCGAGCAAAGACATATCAATCTCATCTTGGACCTTCTTCTTCATCTCCGTGAGTACATCTAGCACCGATGCTAAGATTGACAAACTCACGAGATATTGTTCGAGCTTTGGTTCTTGCTAACCAAAGAAAGTGACCTTTCACGAGACACCAACACATGGTGAAGTGAAGAAAGTCGAGAGTTGTGTTACTTGTGGTGGCCTCATGCATACTACAATTGTCTTCGCCACCGATGGTAGTCCATTTGAAGCCAATGCTCTAGCGGTACTTCACATCGGGAGGTAATCAATACCGTCCTCAAAATGAACCACACTACCGTGCTAACACTAATCGGGCACCACCGGTTTAACGAGAATCATAACATGCAAAACCGGAATCGAACCAACCTAGAATGAACCAAGGTTATCAAAACCAAGGTAATTTCTATCTGGACCAAATCAAGGTTTCCAACATCAAGGAACCTTAATCAAAACAATTTCAATCGGGGAATCAATTTCATGGGAATATGAATCCTAATCAAGGAAATTTTCAAAATCAAGGCCCTAATCCTAACATTAGAGGCGAATTTTCCTAATCCACCTCCGCCATTGTTCCAACTGGACCATCATCGATGAGTTATTGAAGCAATTCATGAAATCCCAAGATGAAATGAGCAGGTTGTTGGTCGGTCGGATCGGCGATCTTAAGAAGTCTTTAAATGATCAACCCTCGGGCTCGGGAAAACTTCCGAGCAACACGATCGCTAACCCGGGGCGATGCAAAGCGATCACAACCGAAGTGGTGTTTCATATGATGGACTGCTATTCCTACTACCTCTTCTTCTTCTCTCCCAAAGGTAGTGGAAAGTGAACCTAAGACACACAATGGACCTTTGACTCCAATGCCTCCTCCACTAGGAGCAATGAGTCAAGTTACCAAGATACAACGGACAAGGTGCATTTTCAAGCCCGAAGTACCACACGTCCCACCCGGTAGTCCAACCTCAAGTTGTCCGAAACCCAAATCAAATCCGGAGTTGTTTTGAACCTCCGGTAGCTCCGTTGAAAACCCCAATCCAAATCTTCTATTCCTTACCCATCACGTTTGAATGAGCAAAAGCTCATGAAAAAGCCGGTCATCAAATGGACAAATTTTCCAAATTTTCCAAGAGTTACATTTGACATAAGCTGCGGATGCTATCATCTTGATGCCCAAGTTTGCATCAACTCTCAAACACATGTTAAGCAACAAGGAAAATTTGTTTGAAATGGCTAAAACTCCTTTGAGCGAGAGCGCTCTCTGCGGTTATCTTGAAGAAGCTTCGAAAAACTTGGAGATCTGGAAAATTTCTCTTACCTTGTGTATTTCCGGGAATGGTTGAATGCTTTGCCCTAGCGATCTTGGTGCAAGCATCAATCGATGCCTTATTCGATATGGAAGAAACTTTCTCTTAGGAACTTACTCCTACATGCATGACTCTCGAGCTTGCGGATCGTTCCATATCCCGTCCTCTTGGCATTGCCGAGGGCGTATTTGTGAAAGTAGGAAAGTTCCATTTTCCGGTGACTTCGTGGTTGTTGATTTCGATGCCGATCATCGGGTTCCTCTCATTGTTGGTCGAGGATTCACGAGCGGGCGTGCTCTCATTGATGTATTTGAGCAAGAAATCACATTACGTGTTGGTAATGAAGTTGTCACCTTTAACCTTGATCAAACTTGAGGTACTCGCAAACTATGATTACGAGTCGGTTAACGAATAGATATCATTGATGTTGCTTCGAAGAGTACTCTCGAAGTTCTTGGTTATTCTCATAATTACGTGAGTGGGGATCCCACCACATCTTCTCAACCTATCATAGCCAATTCTACTCCTTCTATCACTCCGTTTGAGGAAGAGACTTCATCTTGGAAGAGATTGAAGCATACTTGGCTAGTGATTACATTCCATGGGAAATTGATCACGCTCCAATTGACATTGAGGGGACATACTTCTCATTGAGAAGTTGCTTAATGATGATCCATCATCAACCCTCACACTAGTGATTCAATTCGATGAGATTAATCAAAATGAGATTAATCGGAGGAGATATTCTTCTTGAGAAATTGTTAAATCGGGACACTTCTCCTCCTCTCCCTCCCGTCGAGCTTCATAACAAGGAAGTCAAGTCGGTTGAGAAAAGCGAAGAATTTCTGAAGTCGAACTTAAGGACTTACCACCTCATCTCGAGTATGCATTTCTTGAAGGTGATGATAAATTACCGTCATTATTGCTCGAGATTTGAGTAAAGATGAAAAATTTGCTCTCATAAAGGTCTTGAAGTCACACAAGCAAGCAATTGCTTGGAAACTCTCCGACATTAAGGGTATCAACCACGAGTTTTGTACTCACAAAATCTTGATGGAGGATGACTTCAAACCAGCGAGTTCAACATCGAGAAGAGTAAATCAAAATCCATGATGTTATCAAGCAGGAGGTTATCAAACTTCTTGATGCGAGGATTGATTTACCCGATCTCGAGATAGTCCTTGGGTTAGCCCAATTCATTGTGTTCCTAAAAGGGTGGCATAATTGTTGTCACAAATGAAGAAAACGAGTTAATTCCAACTCGATTGGTTACGGGATGGCGTGTGTGCATTGACTATCGTAAGTTGAATGGCGCCACCGTAAAGACCATTTTCCTCTACCCTTCATGGACCAAATGCTTGAGAGATTAGCGAGGAGCGAATACTATTGTTTCCTTGATGGTTTCTCGGGTTATTTTGATTCCCATTGATCCACGGGATCAAGAGAAGACCACATTCACTGCCCATACGGAACTTTTGCCTACAAGCGTATGCCTTTTGGCTTATGTAATGCTCACAGCACGTTCCAACGATGTATGATGGCCATTTTCCACGACATGATCGGGGAAACAATGGAGGTGTTTATGGATGACTTCTCGGTCATTGGGGATTCGTTTCAAACATGTCTCTCCCATTTAGAAAAAATGCTTCAAAGGTGTGAAGACACCAATCTTTGTCTAAATTGGGAGAAGAGCCACTTTATGGTCAAAGAAGGCATAGTCCTTGGCCATAAGATTTCAAAAAATGGGATTGAGGTAGATAGAGCAAAAGTCGATGTTATTGCTAAATTGCCTCATCCTACTACCGTCAAAGGTATTAGGAGTTTTTAGGTCATGCGGTTTCTATCGTAGATTCATACAAGATTTTTCTAAAATCGCTGACCTATGACCCATCTTCTTGAAAAGATGCTCCTTTTATCTTCTCACCGAGTGCATTGAAGCTTTTGAAACATTGAAGAAAAAGCTTCTTGAAGCACCCATTCTCGTTGCTCCGTGGGATTTGCCTTTTGAGCTCATGTGCGATGCAAGTGATTTTGCTATCGGTGCGGTCCTAGGGCAGCGTAGAAGCAAGCATTTTCGACCTATCCACTCATGCAAGTAAGACTATGGTGAAGCTCAAACTCATTACACCACCACGAAAAAGAGCTATTAGCCGTGGTGTATGCATTTGAGAAGTTTCGCCATACTTAATCTTGACCAAATCGTGGTGTATACGGATCACTCGGCTCTCAAATATCTCTTTGCAAAACAAGATGCAAAGCGAGATTGCTCCGTTGGATTCTCCTCTGCAAGAATTTGATATCATTATCGTGATAAAAAGGAGGCGAGAATCTAGCTGGCGATCATCTGTCGATTAGAAAACCCTCACCAAGATGTTTTCGAGAAAAGGAAATAAATGAAACATTTCCTCTCGAGACACTCAATGCGGTTTCTTTTCGTGGAAACTCTTCTACCCCATGGTTTCTTGACTTCGCAAATTACCATGCGGGTAACTTCATAGTGAAAGGGATGTCGACCCAACGGAAGAACAAATTCTTCAAGGATGTTAAACATTACTTACGGGGCGACCCTACTTATTCAAAATCTGTGCGGATCAAGTCATCCGGCGGTGTGTTTATGGACGAAGGAAGCTATTGACATTCTCAAAGCTTGCCATCTTTGGACCCAGGGGCCATCATAGTCAAACTACACCGCCAAAAGGTGTTTGATTCGGGTTTTATTGGCCCACAATTTATAAGGATGCCCCGAATTTGTCAAAGCTTGTGGCGCTTGTCAGCGTCACGGAAATATATCTCAAAGAAATGAAATGCCGCAAAGCGCCATTCAAGTTTGTGAGATCTTTGACATCTGGGGTATTGACTTTATGGGGCCATTTCCATCTTCTAGAGAAACAAATACATACTCGTGGTACATTGACTATTTGTCAAAATGGGTTGAAGCAAAAGCTTTACCTACCAATGATGCCGAGTTGTTGTGAAATTTTAAAATCTCTTTTGCTAGGTTTGGAACTCGAGAGCTATAATCGGTGATCGTGGTACACATTTACGCAATGACCAATTTGATCGTGTCATGCAAAAGTATGGTGTTACCACCGTCTCTCTCGCATACCACCCCGAACAAGTGGGCGGTGGAAGTTTCCAACCGTGGTATTAAAAGAATTCTTGAAAGGACGATGGCGAAAATCGTGCATCTGGTCGGATAAAGCGGATGGCGCACTCGGGCCTTCCGTGCGACTTACAAAACACCCATCGGGTGTACTCCATACAAGCTAGTGTGCGGAAGGCATGTCATCTTCGATTGAGCTAGAGCACAAGGCATCTTGGGCCTTAAAGCATGCAAATTCGATATTCGAGACGGTGGTGATCACGAGAAAAGTTCAAATGAATGAATTAAATGAACTCCGTGATCAAGCATCGAGAACTCTTTGATCTACAAACAAAAGACAAAGAAGATTCATGACTCTAAAATCAAGAACCGCGTTTTCAACGTTGGTGATCGAGTCCTTCTTTTCAATTCAAGATTGAAGATTTTCTCGGGAAAGCTCAAGTCCGTTAGTGCGGTCCATTTACTATTGCTAAGGTTTATCCTTATGGTACCATTGAGTTATCTCGACTGATGGTCCAAATTTTAAAGTGAATGGTCATCGATTAAAGCACTACTTTGGAGAGGACATTCCATCCATGGTTGTCCGGATCTACAAACTTTCCCATGAACCAATGAATGCGGGGATCGAGTCAAGCTAGTGACTCGGGAATCAAAAACAATACACACACCATATGGGTTTTCACCCATATTTACATCTTCTTTCTCTGTTCTACCACCCTAGTGTGGGGAGTTGCCCCCATTGTTGTATATAAATTTTTTAATAAAAAAAAAAAAAAAAAAAAAAAAAAAAAAATCTTTCAAATAATGGCGTAGTATTTCCCTTTTCGTTCTTTGTTTCGGCATAACGCGGTACTTTGAATATTGAGGGCAATATTCATTTCTAAGTGTGGGGAATTCTCACGAATTTTATCATGTAATTATCCACCCAATTCCCGTTTTGGCCAAAATTTTTTTTGGAGTAAGTGTTTTCACTTACTCGGCAAATGGTAATCGATCCGCCATGTCTAAAAACAAAAGGATTGGCTAATCCGAGAGCAAGCGGCTCTTGGTAAAGATTTCTCAAATCCGTTTATGGCTTGCAATTTGCCCAAAATTGTATGGTATTCAACTCACCATATCCTAAAAAGTGAAGAGTTGGCTAGCCCGCAAGTTTATGGCTTGTGGTAAAGGCGATGGAAAAACCATAATTGGTAATCGACTCACCAAAGATAATATCGATAATTTATCTAAGAGTTGGCTAGTCCGAGCAAGCGGCTTACGGTAAAGACAAATCAAATCCGTTCTGACTTATGATTTGCTCAAAATCATTTGGTTATCATTGTACCAAGGTTCTTACTTGAACCAAAACAATTGGCTACTCAGTGATGGCTTTTGGTAAAGAGTTTTTAAAATCCATTAAAGTTCTAAAACATTGCTAGGGACTAGCAATATCTTAGTGTGGGGATTGATGAGTGTCTAAATACTCATCATTTTGTACAATCTAAGCGCAAAATCATCGAAAACACTCGAAATGCATCAAAATGATGAAAATATCACAAATCAAGTGTTTTATGTGTTTTAAATGCAAAAATATCAAAATCAGATGAAAAACGTATCAAGTTTGCAAAATTGGCAGTTTTAGTCCCCCAAGTTTCAAAAGTTGTCAAAAACAGTCCCTGGTATATCAAAATCAAGAAAAATATCATTCAAGGTCCCTGAAATATTCTAAGTTGTTAAAAATGGTCCTTGAATGATTCTTTGGTCAAATGGCAGAAAAGGTCCCTAAACTTTGAAAAATGTCAAAATTAGTCCTTGGATATTTTAAAATGGAATTTTATGCAAAAGTGGTCCTTGTACTATCAAAGTTTGTCAAGTTTGGTCCTTTTGATAACATTGGAAAAAGTCAAGTTTGGTCCTTGAAGTTTGCATAAATTACAAAATTGGTCCTTGTATACTTACTAAACCAAGCGGATCTAATATCAAACCCAAACCCAATCCAACCGGTGGCCCAAATGCATACCCAAGCCCAAACACCTTGACCCTTGACCCTTGGCCTTGACCCTTGAGCCCAATATACATTTTGACCCCTGCCATAACCAATTTTGGACCCCGGTTATTATTAATACCACGGTCAAAAAAGTCAAACCACCTCCTGTTCATCTCATCTCTCTCAATCGCCGAAAATCCAAAACCATGGTGGTTTTCCACTTTTACTCACATTCCACCTTACCTTGTCCCCTCCACTTCCACTAACACCCAAAGATCTTTAATTGCTTGAACCACTTCATTAATGCTAAAACACGCTAAGAGACTTTTGGCGCCAAAATTACACTTGGGCGAATATGATGATTTTGGCCAATCAATGGTCGGAAATGGTGGGAAACAATTGAGAGGTCGACAAGAGTCTCAAAAGTCTATAAATAAAGGAAGAGAAGCAATGTGGAAGATATCTAGTGTAATTTTAGTTTTCTTATGTCGTTTTAGCTAATTTTAAATTTCTAGTGTATGTTTTAGCTTCCAAAACTTTGTATTTCAAGTTTTTATTGTATAATAAATCTTTTGTAATAATCAATTTCAAGTTTTAAGTTCTATTTCGGTTTATGCAAATTTTCAAGTTCAAAATTTCAAAATGTTCTAATGTTGTTGTTGGTTGTTTTATGGTGAGATAAGCTCACATAAGCTCTAGATAGCTTATTAAAGCTATTAGAAACTTTAAAAATCGGTTTAGAATCAAAAACAAAAATCACCAAAAATACAAATAAATTAGTTGAAAATTCAAAAATCCATGGAATGGTGATCAAATTTGGGCGGGGTAAATTTTGGATGGCCTTGGGTTAGAGCTTAGTGGGAAGCCTATAGGAGTGGTCTTTTGATCTTGGTTACGTGATTTCGGTTGGATAGCCACTTGTAAGCATTTTGTTCATTTGGCATTTCTTTGTTTGAAGCCTTTAGCTTCAAATCTTTTCTTCATGTTCATTAGTTATAGTTAAGTATAGTTAAAGATTAAAATCAGTTGGTTGTTCTTTTAAATTTGTAGTTAGTAAAATCTCATTTTATGATTATAGCATAATTGTTAATTCTTAGTTTTATGTTGTTAATGTTGTTGTTCTATGTTTCTTTAGTCTTATTTAATGATATCATAAGGTGCGTAATCGGTAGCATGGTTTTAATCTTGTGATTTGCTTTGAAAAATTCAAAGCAGTCATATAAAGTGGTGTTTGGATTTTGTTAGTTAAACTGTGTTAGAGGTTGTTCTAGTTGTTGTTTGTGTTTGTTACATGTCACACTTGGTCTAATAACTCAATCAAACAAGAAAAACCGGTCTTCATTAGTGAAAAAGTCAAAATTCCTTTTGATCAAATCTTGTGTGTTAGCTGTTGGATTTTATGATCCATGATCTTCATTTTGTGTTCATAAGTTGTTATCATTGATCAAATCGGTCTTATTTCACCTTAATACAACATAATCGATGCTTAGTATTGATTTAAAGTTCATTTAAGTCAACTTAGTTAGTTTTTATAAAAGTCAAAAATTTTCATTTGGTGGTTTTGAATAAAATAGATAATTTTAGTGTGTGTTTAATATTGAGTTTTAGCCTAAAATCTTTTGGAATATTAAAGTTTAGTTGCTAAACTTAATTAGAAAAATACTAGTTCACTTTTAATCGACTTATTTAGTGCTTATTTACTAGACTTCTTTTGAGTACTGTTTCAAAATTGTGCCACGTGCACGAGTTTTAGTAGCCACTTTCACAAGCTCACATGAGCTTATTAGTTGGTCTAATCTTGTGATTCTTGGTTCTTTGGAAAGCCAACCTAGCCATCTTGAGGTCCCAAGCTTAATTTTCCATTTTGTAGCTTGTTTGGTAGGTTGCATATAAGCCTAAACCTTGTCCCATTTGTCGTCTTTTAACACAAGAGTCATAAGTGCTTATTGTCTTTTTAGTAGCTTATCGGTATGTGTTTTGTGTTTTTTAGCTTCATTTGAGTAGCTCTAGCTTATTTGCATCTTATTCTATCTTTTGTTTCATCTTGTAAGCTTGTTTGAGCTTTAAATCATCAAATAAGCTCATAAAGCTCCTTTGTTAGCTCATAAGCTCTCAAGCGACTTATTTTTAGTTTGTAAAATTTTTGTCTTTATTAAAGTTTCTTATTTTAAGTAGTTAAGTAGTTTTCAAAAGAAAAACCGGAAAAACATCATTTTAAATATAGTGATAGCGTTTATTTAATAGAATTTAGCTTTTGATTTTTCTTTTAGCTTATTATTAAGCAAATCTAGTTTTATATTTTTCTTAGTTTTCTGTCACCTTAAGTTATTTTTAGAAAAAGTTTCATAATTTTCCTAATCTGTTTAGTATTTATTATAATTTTAAATAGTTAAAAGTATTAAATAATTAGTAATAAATAATTAAAAGCATAAAAATATCTTTTCAGTTTTAAAATTAGTTTTATAATATTCTAGATTTTCTAAGTTAAAATTTTATTTTTCGGGTTAATTTTATATTTTCTAGTATTTAAGTGTATTTTAAATAGTAATTAATTAGTAATAAATAGATAAAAGTGTAAAAATATATTTTCAATTTTAAAATAAGTTTTATAATATTTTAGATTTTTCTAAATCATAATTTTATTTTTCTAGCCTTATTTCATATTTTCTTTTATTTTAGAGTATTATTAAATAGTTTAAAATAGTTTTAATTAATAATAATTAAATAAATAGTTGTAAAAATAATTTTCTTTTTCTAATAATTTTCTTTTATTTTTAGGATTCCAAAATGTCATTTTCATATTTTTAGGTCTTTTATTTCTTAGATCTCATTTTTTATTTTATGCGTTTACGTAGTTTTTAAACGTCGTATTCGTTTGTTTTATCGATTGTTGTGCTTTCCAATTACGTTTCCAAATCCATTCCAATCAATCGGTGAGTGTAATTATCCAATCCAAATCCTTCTTGATCACTATCCTTAGTGATCATTCTATCATCGAAAGTTTTAAAACACCATTGAGTCTCAGTGGGACTTAACGACCGGGAATCCATTATATTCTCGATCTTCATTGCATTTGGTTTACGCTGTTTTAAGTTTATTACGGTTGGCCATTCACAAGTGGTTAAACTTGTGTGATTAAACTTGCGCCTTGCGGGAGGCTTTAGCGTGGTTAAACCTTTTCGACCCATTAAACCCTTTGCACAAATCTATACCTCGTCTTTTCGGTGGTACTTAATAAATACATAAAATCAACCACCGCAAATCAAGGCGGTACACCTACTAGCGGGGTGTGACCATAATAAGTTCCCGAACAACAGATTTAAAACTTGCCTTTGTGTCCTTGTGATTTGGTGTACCTTTTTCAAAAAGCCATTTCATTTGTGATTATTGGTTTAAGTTCACTTGTCGTTTTGCCTCGCATTTGTTTTGAAAATTGATTTTTATACTTAGTGCATGCGCTCGTTCTTCGATTCTACAAGTCCACTTTACGAGCTTGCAAATATTCCTCGTGAGCGTGAGGGCGTTACGCTCCTTCACCGTGGTGAGGCGTCTACCACCACCACCCTGTCGTAATGGCGGAAGATAAGCCTATGAATGAGCTTCTCCAAGCACCCATCGAGGGTTACGGAGATGCTATTGTTGTCCGACCATCGTGGCGATACCTTTGAGCTCAAAACCGGGTTGCTTAATCGGTAACCCAAAGCCAATTCTATGGTTTTGGCGGGATGATCCTCATGCACACATTCGATGGTTTAACAAGATTGCATCTACCATCAAATACAAGAATGTCCCATGAAGCTATCAAGCTCTTACATTCCCATTTTCTCTAGAGGACAAGCCGGAATTGGCTTGAGAAACAACCCCTCGTTCCATTGAGACATGGGAAGATCTAGTCACCAAGTTAGTTAACGAGTTCTATCCTCCATCCCGAACTACAAGTCTTAAGAATGAGATAATGAAATTTTCTCGAGATTTGATGAATCATTCGGGGAGGCATGGGATCGTTACAAAGAGTTGCTCAAGTGTCCGCATCATGGTTTTACCGAGTTAATGCAAATGGATACTTTCTACAATGGTGCGAACCGGACTAATCAAGACTCTTTAAATGCCTCGCGGAGGTAATTTCTGAGCAAGACCACCAAAGAAGCCTTGCAAATCATTGAGAACAAGTCCCCAGTCCGCCCTTTCCGAGCAAAGACATATCGGTCTCTCATCTTGGACCTTCTTCTTCATCTCCGTGAGTACATCTAGCACCGATGCTAAGATTGACAAACTCACGGATATTGTTCGAGCTTTGGTTCTTGCTAACCAAAAGAAAGTCACTTTCACAGACACCATCACATGGTGAAGTGAAGAAAGTCGAGAGTTGTGTTACTTGTGGTGGCCTCATGCATACTACAATTGTCTCGCCACCGATGGTAGTCCATTTGAAGCCAATGCTCTAGCGGTACTTCACATCGGGAGGTAATCAATACCGTCCTCAAAATGAACCAAACTACCGTGCTAACACTAATCGGGCACCACCGGTTTAACGAGAATCATAACATGCAAAACCGGAATCAGAACCAACCGAGAATGAACCAAGGTTATCAAAACCAAGGTAATTTCTATCCTGGACCAAATCAAGGTTTCCAACATCAAGGAACCTTAATCAAAACAATTTCAATCGGGGAATCAATTTCATGGGAATATGAATCCTAATCAAGGAAATTTTCAAAATCAAGGCCCTAATCCTAACATTAGAGGCGAATTTTCCTAATCCACCTCCGCCATTGTTCCAACTGGACCATCATCGATGAGTTATTGAAGCAATTCATGAAATCCCAAGATGAAATGAGCAGGTTGTTGGTCGGTCGGATCGGCGATCTTAAGAAGTCTTTAAATGATCAACCCTCGGGCTCGGAAAACTTCCGAGCAACACGATCGCTAACCCGGGGGCGATGCAAAGCGATCACAACGAAGTGGTGTTTCATATGATGGACCGCTATTCCTACTACCTCTTCTTCTTCTCTCCCAAAGGTAGTGGAAAGTGAACCTAGGACACACAATGGACCTTTGACTCCAATGCCTCCTCCAGGAGCAATGAGTCAAGTTACCAAGATACAACGGACAAGGTGCATTTTCAAGCCCACGGTACGCACACGTCCCACCCGGTAGTCCAACCTCAAGTTGTCCGAAACCCAAATCAAATCCAGGAGTTGTTTTGAACCTCCGGTAGCTCCGTTGAAAACCCCAAATCCAAATCTTCTATTCCTTACCCATCACGTTTGAATGAGCAAAAGCTCATGAAAAAGCGGTCATCAAATGGACAAATTTTTCAAATTTTCCAAGAGTTACATTTTGACATAAGCTGCGGATGCTATCATCTTGATGCCCAAGTTTGCATCAACTCTCAAACACATGTTAAGCAACAAGGAAAAGTTGTTTGAAATGGCAAAACTCCTCTGAGCGAGCGCTCTGCGGTTATCTTGAAAAGCTTCGAAAAGCTTGGAGATCTGGAAAATTTCTCTTACCTTGTGTATTTCCGGGAATGGTTGAATGCTTTGCCTTAGCCGATCTTGGTGCAAGCATCAATCGATGCCTTATTCGATATGGAAGAAACTTTCTCTTAGGAACTTACTCCTACATGCATGACTCTCGAGCTTGCGGATCGTTCCATATCCGTCCTCTTGGCATTGCCGAGGGCGTATTTGTAAGTAGGAAAGTTCCATTTTCGGTGACTTTGTGGTTGTTGATTTCGATGCGATCATCGGGTTCCTCTCATTGTTGGTCGAGGATTCACGAGCGGGCCGTGCTCTCATTGATGTATTTGAGCAAGAAATCACATTACGTGTTGGTAATGAAGTTGTCACCTTTAACCTTGATCAAACTTTGAGGTACTCCGCAAACTATGATTACGAGTCGGTTAACCGAATAGATATCATTGATGTTGCTTCGAAGAGTACTCTCAAGAAGTTCTTGGTTATTCTCATAATTACGTGAGTGGGATCCCACCACATCTTCTCAACCTATCATAGCCAATTCTACTCCTTCTATCACTCCGTTTGAGGAAGAGACTTCATCTTGGAAGAGATTGAAGCATACTTGGCTAGTGATTACATTCCATGGGAAATTGATCACGCTCCAATTGACATTGAGGGGACATACTTCTCATTGAGAAGTTGCTTAATGATGATCCATCATCAACCCCTCACACTAGTGATTCAATTCGATGAGATTAATCAAAATGAGATTAACGGAGGAGATATTCTTCTTGAGAAATTGTTAAATCATGACACTTCTCCTCCTCTCCTCCCGTCGAGCTTCATAACAAGGAAGTCAAGTCGGTTGAGAAAAGCGAAGAATTTCTGAAGTCGAACTTAAGGACTTACCGCCTCATCTCGAGTATGCATTTCTTGAGGGTGATGATAAATTACCGTCATTATTGCTCGAGATTTGAGTAAAGATGAAAAAATTGCTCTCATAAAGGTCTTGAAGTCACACAAGCAAGCAATTGCTTGGAAACTCTCCGACATTAAGGGTATCAACCACGAGTTTTGTACTCATAAAATCTTGATGGAGGATGACTTCAAACCAGCGAGTTCAACATCGAGAAGAGTAAATCCAAAATCCATGATGTTATCAAGCGGAGGTTATCAAACTTCTTGATGCGAGGATTGATTTACCCGATCTCGAGATAGTCCTTGGGTTAGCCCAATTCATTGTGTTCCTAAAAGGGTGGCATAGCTGTTGTCACAAATGAAGAAAACGAGTTAATTCCAACTCGATTGGTTACGGGATGGCGTGTTTGCATTGACTATCGTAAGTTGAATGGCGCCACCGTAAAGACCATTTTCCTCTACCCTTCATGGACCAAATGCTTGAGAGATTAGCGAGGAATGAATACTATTGTTTCCTTGATGGTTTCTCGGGTTACTTTCAGATCCCCATTGATCCACGGGATCAAGAGAAGACCACATTCACCTGCCCATACGGAACTTTTGCCTACAAGCGTATGCCTTTTGGCTTATGTAATGCTCACGCACGTTCCAACGATGTATGATGGCCATTTTCCACGACATGATCGGAAACAATGGAGGTGTTTATGGATGACTTCTCGGTCATTGGGGATTCGTTTCAAACATGTCTCTCCCATTTAGAAAAATGCTTCAGCGGTGTGAAGACACCAATCTTTGTCTAAATTGGGAGAAGAGCCACTTTATGGTCAAAGAAGGCATAGTCCTTGGCCATAAGATTTCAAAAATGGGATTGAGGTAGATAGAGCAAAGTAGATGTTATTGCTAAATTGCCTCATCCTACTACCGTCAAAGGTATTAGGAGTTTTTAGGTCATGCCGGTTTCTATCGTAGATTCATACAAGATTTAACCAAACATATCATATCAATCATATCATATCATATCATATCATATCATATCATAATGTAACAAATCATATCAAATGGAGTGTAAGACTCTCAAAAGTGTATGGCACACACATATATCTGAACTGAGTACCTAGGATGCATCCATACGCTCCCTGTAAAATAAACATCATACATAACCATACACATGCTTTTGGCAAGTATACTTACATATGGAATCATAATCATAATCAAATGCTAACACAAAAGGGAAAGTTGTGGACAACAACACACCTCCACATATAGATCTTGCCATTGGTGACTCAATAACATGGCCATGGTATCTCCATGGCTAGTTAGTACCTTAGGCAATGGATTTGGTCAAACAATATAAATAGACATAGGGTAACGATCAAGGATTGTTCATCAAAGATAATATATATAAAGAGAAAAAAATGGATAAGCATCAAATGGCATAATCAAACGAATATCGTATCAAAGGAATCATATTAAATGGGATCACAAATGAATATCATAACAAATGAAACAAAATCAATGATCAAGAGTCATGTGAAACCCTTACTGATAAAGGGTGGAATATATGTACCTTATGAATGAAAGCAAATGAGGAAATGGACACAAGGAAAATGAGTTACTCCTTCTTCACAGGATCTACACGAATTAGGATCATTTAATACTTAAGAATCTATTTTATAAATCCATTAATTGTCACAACTGATTCATAAATACTTATAGTGGTTCCTTAATGTGATTAGGTTTCCATTACATAAATTAGGTTAATATTGTCTTAAATTTTCATACTTAAGGTTCCAAAAGAATTTAGGTTCAAAACACATTAAATGATATTAGATTTATACAAAACCCCAACTTACTTCTTATCTCAGATTTTAACTCATTTTGGTCTGTTCTTTACGAACTTTAATAGCATATCAAATAAGGTTTTGAGGTTCTCCAATTTTTATCTGTGATTTCCAAATGACTTAAGCACCTCTCCAAATTTTTACATATTTTATTTCAAAGTGCAAGTACCATTCCAAAAATTGTTTTCCCAAACCTATCCAAAAAGTGCTCTGCAGATATACCTAGAAAGTTTGCCTTTAGTTAACCTATTTAGACACTTTAGAAAAATCCACAAAAATTCCAGGAAGACACACATAACTTAAATATCACATCTGTAAAAGGAGAGATCTTAACTCTTTATGGTTTGCAAATTAAAAATAAAAAACATCAACTAATTTTCGGACTCGATTTCTCAAATCTGATACTTACTCTATCAAAAATCAAAAGACTACCCTCCCGACCTCCAATTTCCCAGAAATATACATATTTGGAAACTAAATAACCTGAACTTGAAATTAGAGTCTAGAATCACACATAAATACATTGGAATCATTAGTGTAGATGCCTTTGAATCCGACCCAAATTCTGGACAACTTGTTCACATAAAATCACACGAAACCCTAAACCCTTTAAAATCCAATTCGATTCATAACTAATTCTTAGGGTTTCTAGAATTCATTAGCCATATTAATACACACTTAATAATTCATATTAGGGTTACCTCAAGGCCGGATAAAAAAGAATCAAAGGAACAAGAAGATCACACCACAACGACCACTAAGGCTGCTACAAATCTTCTTCTTCTCAATCTTGGAGAGGATAAACAATGAATTTAGGTCTTTTTTGGTTTGATTAGGGTTCGATATAGGGTGGGGAGAAAGAGAGTCGGTTATAAAATTTTGAGGAGAGGGAAAACTTGTATGGAGATAAGAAGGAAAATCGTGTCTTATTTTTAGGGCAAAAAGGAACATGATATCTTCTAATTAGTGAAACAAATTAGGCTGGTATTCTAATCTAAATCTCAAAACAAACGTGTAGGGGGGGGGGGATTAAGTATGTGTCATTTTTTTTGTAGTAGGATTAGGATAGGATTCGTTTTTCTTGTATTTTTATTTAATAACTTATAGTTTAGGATTAATATTGATTATGTGTAATTAATTTAATATCATAAAGTTTTAATATCACTTACTTATTTAATTAACTTAGGTTATAATTAAAATGAGCAAATAAAAATGTATTCCAGATTTTAGGGTATTACAATTCTTCCCCTCTAAAAAGAAAATTTAGTCCTCGAAATTGAAATGAACGATTAAACGGAGACGTACCAAGTTATGAAAAGAAGTGAAATGATCGACTCACTTGACATACGGAATGGTTTTGTTTCTCATGACTCGATCATGATGATCTAATATAGCCTCAGGCTCATCAACAAATGAGAATTCATCACGAATATGATCCAATGGATACGAAACACATATGTAACGAATGATAGTTGTAGCCTCTTAAAGAGACATACGGAAAACATAATGAATAAGAAATAATGCGGAGGAAATGCCAAATGGTGGAAACTTCACCAACACGATCTAAGATTCCGAACGGACCAGTAAATTGTACCAACGACCAAAAAAGCATATATCAAATTATCAAGACGATCAAAAGGCCTAATGAGATGGGTAACGCATAACCTAATAATATAGAGGGGACCTTAATATGTCTAGCGAAAGCACGAGAAATCACAGAATGTCAAACACATCATGATCATACCTATATGAATTCTCAGAATAACAAACGAATAAACCGGATATTATATGATCCCAAAGCTTAAATGAAAAAGAAGCTACTTAGTGAAGGTGCTACCACAAAGTTTCCAAGGCATCCTAAACTTATTTGATCACTACGCTAACGATGCGCAACTCTGATAATTTTCTAAGTCTTCAAAAAGATTTATCTTCAAAGAGGCTCAATTAAAAGCAAGAACTAACATGAATCAAAATGATGCGAAGGAAAGATACCTAAACGAATGTCTTATCATGTAGTATACCCAATCCTCACCGGTCATTACTTAAGATTTCTACAGAGGAAACCTAAAGCAAATTCTCAAGGGTTAATTCATAAGCTCATATAGTTGATGAGTGTGTAAATACTCATCATTTTGGTCAATCTGAGCGCAAAATATTTAAAAGCGCCGAAATGCATCAAAATACTAAAATATCTCAAAATTGCATTTTATATGTTTCAAATGCAAAATGTTTAAAATCGATGAAAATCAAGCAAAGTTTGCATAATTGGCGGTTTAGGTCCTCGACTTTCAAAATCTTGACAAAATAGTCCACGAGCACTTATTTTAAAAGAAAAGTCACCAAAGGTCCTTTTGAAATCATAAGTTGTCATAATTAGTCCTTTGGTGAAAAATGTCAAAAGTTTTGAGAAATTACAAGTTTAGTCCTTTAAGTTTCAAAAATGACAATTTTGGTCCTTAGAATATTGGAGATTGTCAAGTTTAGCCTTGGATTATAAAATCAAAATGGCAGATTTGGTCCCTTGGTTTTTGGTGAATTGCAAGTTTGGTCCTTATGTTATTAAAACACCTTTGAACCTTGAACCCTTCCCATGACCCTTGGCCCCCTGCCAAAACACCTTGACCCCCCTTTGTGAACCTTTGTCTGATATTAAACCCCAAGTCAAACCAGTCAACTCCCCGCCCAACCTTTTCCCTCCTTTTTCACTGTCTCCTTCACCTGCTCAACCTGCAACACTCCACATACCTCTCCTCCAGCTAACCCTCACCATCCTTGTCCCCTCCACCTCACCAAACAGCCAAAAAGCATTTAATGCTTCCTCTTACCAGGCACTCAACCCCCCAGTTGATATATCATTTTCCCGCCAAAATTCATCAAACGACCATTATCATCCCAACTCATCCAATGGCTCAAAATACAAGTGGGATTTGCTCAGAATACAAGTGGGAGCATTTTGGTGTATAAAAGGAAGAAAGAGAAGCTAGTTGAGAGTAGTAGTTTTTAGTTTTAAATTTCATGTATGTCGTTTTAATGTTTTCATGTCTTAAATAATTTCTAAATTGTAATTTTAAGTTCCCTTGTATTTCACTTAGTTAATCAAGTGTATTGAAACTACTTTCAAGTATTAATTTCAAGTTTGAGCAAAGTTCATGTTTTACATTTTTCTTTATTAAGTGAATTTCAAATGTACTAAAATCCAAGTTTCAATAAGCTTAATTATAACTCGAGTTGAGCTTCTTGAATCATTTATAGCTTTAGTAAGCTTAAGAAACATATTCAAGCAATATTCATGTTTGGTCAACGAAAGTCAAGCTGTGAAGAAATTTTAGTTAGCGATGATGGAAATGGATATTGGTTGATCAGATTTGGATTTGGGGTTGGAATTTAGTAGTGTAGTATAGTTTGGTTATGGTAATAGTTGCAAACAAGCTGGACCTCATGTGAGTATTATTTCAGTTTTAAAATTAAAACTGTTTTGCTGCACTCTTTGTGTTACCCTTTGTTGTAGGTTATTAATCATTATTAGATCATTTGTCAGTTTCCATTTGATTGTTAGTATTTAGTTTATTGTTGTTAAGTATAAGATAGAGTAGACTGCATAGTTAGTTAGTAAACTAGTGTTTGGCATTAGGTGCTAGACTGAGATTAAGGTTTAATTCAGTGGTTAATAGTAGTTGCTTTAGTCACTAGTAGGCATATTAGAGTCAATTAGATCATTAGTTTGCATCTGTCATCATCAGAAGTCAAAATCCTTCTAAAACTGTCCTATTTGCATATCTGTTGGAACTTTTAAAAATCAAAAGCTTGATTTGTGTTCAGATATCATTAGAGTAGCTTGATTTAGTTTCACTTTAGCTTAATTCATCTCAATCAGTTCATAAATTGGATTCAAATCTCAGTTTAGTCAACTTTTCATTTCTGTTTCAAAAGTCAAAAATGAGTTAAGTCAGTTTTTGCCAAGGTTTGTTGATTTTTCATAGCTTCAATTTTGGTTCAAATCAAGTGAAATTGTGGACTTAACAAGTTCAGTTGGTCAAGAATTGAAATATGATTTTTGTAGAATTTTTATAATTTTCTATAAGCTTCAAATCAGTGCTTAAAATGGGTCGAAAGTGCCCTGTGCACATGCTCGATGTTAGCGAGTGTGCAGTTGTCTAAGGTTCACAACAAGCTCATGAGAGCTTGTCTAGGTCTCAATTTTGGTTTGTAGACTCTTTGGTTGGTCTACTTGAGGACCACAATTCAGTTTTCCCTAAATCTCTTTTGATAAGCCAATATATAATTTTACAACTTAGGTAGTTAGAATTTGTTTGGCCATTAATCACTTTTAAGCTTAGATCATAGGTTAGAGCTTGTAGCTTATTAGAACTATCTGGATTTAGTTAGAATTAGCTTACTTTAGTATATATTAGCTTCTGTGGCAGTTTGGTAGCTTATTGCACTCATTAGCTTATTTTAAGTGCTTATTTATAAGCACTTTTCTCCTCAGCTTCACAATCCTTCACATAAGCTATCGTTTTTATATTTTTCACAGACTTAGAATAATATTTTAGACTTTTCCTGAATTTTTCATAATTTTCCATTACTTTTACTATTTTTCTTTATTTTAATCAGTTTTTAGGTATTTTTAATTAGCTTTTAATACAATTAATTCAGAAAAGCTTCAAAAAAATAAGTTTTCATTTTTCTAGGTTAAGAAAAATATAAAAAGCAAAAAAATAATTTTTCCAGATTTTTATTAGTTAAATTTGTAATTTTTAGCCATTTAATTAGATTTAAATAGTTTTTAAATCATAGAAATTAGATAATAAATCATAAAAATACAAAATTAGTTTTGAAAAGTCTCTTTAGTTATTTTAGATTTTTCTAAGTCATAATTTCACTTTTCTAGCTTTATTTCATATTTTCTTATATTTTAGGGTATTTTTAAATAGGTAAAAATAGTTTTTAATTAATAATAATTAAATAAATAGTCATAAAAATAATTATCTTTTTCTCAAAATTTTCTCTTATCATTAGGTTTGTAAAATTTTATTTTTATATTTTTAGGATTAATATTGTTTCAATTTCACATTTTCTTTTATGCGTTACGTAGTTTTAATTTAAATTTATAAATGAAAAATCAAGAAAATCCAATTTTAAAAATAGTGATAGCGTTTATTTAATATGATCTAGCTTTTTAATTTTCTTTAATTTGCATTTAAGCCCCTGTAATTTATAAACTTTTTCTTAAGGTATAATTATTCATAATCACAAACCTTTTCCCGTTCAATATCACCCGATCACTACACGTTTGGTTATTCAGTCGCACAGCTCGTTGGGACTTAACGACCTGGGGAAACACTAAACTCCTCTGGACTTAATTGCATTGGTCCTCAAGCTGTCTGGCTTTTGTTACGGTTGACCATTCACAAGTGGTTGACTTGTGTGATAAAAGACTGACCGTTTGGGAGCCAATCAATAGTGCAAACCTAAGGGCCACATCTTCGCAGGTCATCACTTAAGGTACTACAAGTCGAAACATAAGATTTGATACCATAAGTATAACACCCCAACCCTACAAGGGTCAAAATGTCACATTATGGTGTCAATCAGAACATAATGAACGCAAGCAGAAGTCTTAAAATAAATAAAATACAATCATGAAACATATAAGTTCTAAAGAATACTGATAGCAGGGTTCGGGGTCTAGAAAACCTAATTTTCTATGAGCAAGCTTTTCAACCCTCTATGCAGTGAACCTAATCGTTGTAGTGTAGTATGTGATAAGCCCGGGGGATTGATTTCATTCTCTAGGGGAATGGGAATGCTAGAAAGAGATATATGACCTGAAGGTGGGGTTGAGAAAGATTCTTTTTAGTCTTTTTTATGTTTTTTAGAAAGTAAGGGTAAAAATCTCGGGGTATATGATTGGGGGGTGGTACTTCTACCGATTTTACTACTTTAACTAATTAACTATATAACTATGGATATGTTATGCTAATTGAGGTGTGCTCGTATGATGATTAAAGATGTGTTCACTTAGATGCTATTACTCTCTAGTTATCTTTTATTGGTCGGTTGAATTGTCACTTCCTTTATCTTAATTGGTGCGTTGTATTCCGTTTAGTCGTAGGGTGGTGCCTAATTCCCTAGTTCTATGAATTGCAACTCTTCTTTAGAATACCCGGGATCGGCAAGTGCAATAGCATCTCCCCCGAATACACTACTATCCTAAAGCTACAATTCACGCAATAAACACAACGAATGGCCTAATGTGCAATCAAAGGCTTTTTGCTATTTAGGACGTTCAAGCTCGCAACAATGAAAGAAGAAGCCAATTTTCTTTAATCTAGCTTCTACCAATTAAGACAAGAGACAACCTAACAACAATTAATAACTATGTTTCATAAATCTAAGCAAACATAAGAATAATTTAGCTAGACATGTTAAACAAGCAAGCATACACACAATCAATTGAACATGGGGTAGACATAATGATAAATTGGATAAACAAACTTATCTTGTGATTTAAAATAGAGTATGGGACCCTAGAATACTGTCCAAGTCAGACTACAACTGAGTTAGGGTTTGCTCTCCAAAATTCTACCTCCTTAAATACAGAAAAATCGAATTCTATATATAGATTTACAATCCCGACGACGTCACCTTTTGCTAGTGACGCCGTCAGGTCGCCGTCATTAGGATTTTGTTTGGGCCAAGTCATCGTTGGGATGGTGTCAGTTGAAAGATGTGACACCGTTAGTCTTCAGTAGCGACATCTTCTGAATCTCAGATCTTGGGCGTCTGGTGTGAAATTAGTGAGTGACGCCTTCCAGAATTTAGGCGTGACCCCGTCAAGCTTTAGGACCATAAATTCTGTTGATCCGTCGCATGAACTTTTGATCAAGTCTTCTATAGAGGGAAGGCGTCGCCGTTTGGTTGGGACGTCGTCACGTGTGCTGAAGTGCCTTTGATCTTGACTTTGCCATTTTCTTCATGTTTTCGCTCCTTTGCGTCCATATATGTTTGATTCAAGCATTTTGCTTCCAAAAGACCTAAAACGTGAAATGAACGATTTTAGTCAGTAACGGATATAAAATGTGTCGATTTAGGGCTTAAATGACCCCTAAAAACGTATGTTTTAAATCCTTATCAAATACAAAACTGCTCAAATTCTTAATAGAAAAGAAATAACCAAAACATAAATCTCAAACTAATTCCAGATGACAAGGAAGCTAAGTTTGGGCTGGTCCACTAAAAGCCCTACTCTCATCACTAAATCCTAGCATCCCGCTTAATATCTGCCACAGAGAAAAGAAAATGCGGCTGAGCTAACGCTCAGTGAACATATATAAAAAATGAAAAGCAATAAGTCAAGAATGAATAAGCGAAACGAATTCAACGAAAACCTGCTGAACAAGATGTTAAATGAAATAAGGACTGAATAAGCTATTAAGGAATAATCAAAGAGTTACGAAGAAATAATAATGGAACTGTTAAGAAATTGCCCAAGTGCCTAAATATGATACATGAATAGACTAAAACAACCAAACATATCATATCATATCATATTATAACAAATCATATCAAATGGAGTGTGCGGCTCTCAAAAGTGTATGGCACACACATATATCTGAACTGAGTACCTAGGATGCATCCATATGCTCCCTGCACCTGCTTTTGGCAAGTATACTTACGTATGGAATCATAATCATAATCAAATGCTAGCACAAAAGAGAACGTTGTGGACAAAAACACACATCCAAGGATAGCATCATGCCATTGGTGCCTCAATGACATGGGGATGGTACCTCCATGGCTAGTTAGTACCTTGAGCAATGGATTTGGTCAAACAATATAAATAGAGATAGGGTAACGATCAAGGATTGTTCATCAAAGATAATATATATAAAGGGAATAAAATGGATAAGCATCAAATGGCATAATCAAACGAATATCGTATCAAAGGAATCATATCAAATGGGATCACAAATGAATATCATTACAAATGAAACAAACTCAATGATCAAAAGTCATGAGAAACCCTTACTGATAAACGGTGGAAAATCTGTACCTAATGAACGAAAGAAAATAAGGAAATGAACACAAGGACAATGAGTTACTCCTTCTTCACTGGACCTACACGAATTAGGATCACTTAATACTTAAGAGTCCATTTTATAAATCCATTAATTGTACTACTTAGCTAAAGCTTAGCCATTTGGGAGGTTTTATGGTTAGGACCGTTAGGTGGGGCCATGAGGTCGGGCTTGTTTTTCCATGCTTCACGGGTTTCATTGAAATTCCTAGGTCCGGTGTTGTAGGAATCTTCCTCCCATTCCATACGTGAGGAGGTAGTCCGGAAGCATGTTGGGAATAATGAGGATCACAACACGGCTCACACGAGGAAGAAGCTTTGTTCAAAACGTAGGAACTCATGAGGAATTTAACTTGATCTTCAAGTTCGATCATCCCTTCGGAAGGAGGCAAGGAGATTGCCTTGACGGTTTTGGGCGACTCACGGGGTAAACTTTCGTTGTCATAGAGGCGAGGTCCTCTATTGTTTCCCATGATTCTTCTGGGTGAGAACTAAGTTTTCCACCGCCGCTTGGTCAATGGATCGCTGACATGATCATAAAAGATTTGGACTTGGAGCCAAAGATCAATGC
Source organism: Chrysanthemum lavandulifolium (assembly GCA_022545495.1). Classification (NCBI taxonomy): domain Eukaryota; kingdom Viridiplantae; phylum Streptophyta; class Magnoliopsida; order Asterales; family Asteraceae; genus Chrysanthemum; species Chrysanthemum lavandulifolium. The sequence continues at coordinate 67,969,632 of CM040243.1, forward strand.
CGTGATGAGGACTTTATGAAGTAAGTCCTTGAATCGGGTCCATGCTTCGTAGAGATTTACCTTGACGTTGTTGGAACATCAAGATGTCATTCCTAAGCTTAGTGGTTCTCCCGGTGGGAAAAATTGAGCAAGGAAGCGAGAGGTAAGATCATCCCAACTTGAGATGGAGCCGTGGGAAGTCACTCAAGCCAATTACTAGCTTGGTCCCGAGAGAGAATTGGAAGAGGCAGCAGCGTGGTCTCGAGTAGTAGCATCAAGGTCGATGGAATCGACGATTTTGAGGAAATCCTCGAGATGTCGATTTGGATCTTGAACGAAGTCCATGGAATGCATCCATTTTGCACCAACCGGATGGTGTCGGATCGCAGGCCGTAGTTTAGGCTTGGTGGGAAGCTCAATGGTGTTCCTATAGCCTAGGTGGCTTGGTCTTGAGTATTCACCAAGAGTACGGGCTCTTGGCGGGTCATTTGGTGGTGGGTTGATGAATGGTAGTGGGTTATCACCTTCCATGATGAAAAGTGATGGGGTTACAGAACAAAAGTTACGAAGAAGGGGATAGACTAGAGAAAGCTAAAAATAAGAAAAGTTTACTTGATAGGAATCAAGCAAAGAAACCTAAACGAGGTGGTTCACAAAGATGAATCAAGCATTAAGTACACAACGAATGACCTATTGCATTACTAGATCATTAATCAACTAAGATAAGAAACAACCAATCAATATTCAATAATTAAGTTTCATACTTCCTAAGCAAACACACAAATAAATTAGCGGGACATGGAGAACATGCAAGCATACACACAAATAATCAAAGACATAATTGAATTAATGAAGTAAAGACTTATCTTGATGTAAGATAGGGTTTAAAACCCTAAAATATCGTACAAGACACCTTAGGTTCGGTTTTAGGTTTTACTCCAAAGACTCTCCACCCAAAGACCGAAAAATTCGGATTCTATATATAAGATTACAATTGCGACGGCGTCACCTTATGTTTAGTGACGCCGCCGTCGCCGCCATTGTGGGGTTTCGTCTTGGCCACGTTAACCTTGCGACGGTCACCTTATGTCCGTGACGCCGTCTCTTGACCGACGTCGTCTCGGATTGCATCTAGGCGTCTCGAGTAGCGACGACCTACTCTTTACCACTGGAAGTCGTCGCTGAAAATACAAGTTTGGGTTACGCCCGTCACAGAAATCTTGGGACGGCGTCGCCAATAGCACGGACGCCGTCGCCTTCTAACTTCAAAGAATCGTGAGTGCCTCGATTCCGACTTTGGCCATTTTCTTCATATATTCGCCTTTTCGTCCAAATAAGTGCCATTCCAGCATTTTGCCTTCACGAGACCTAAAAAGTGAAAAGGAACGATATTAAGCAATAACGGATACAAAAGTAATCAAATAAGGACTTAAACGACCCCTCAAAATGGTACCTTTTAAAACCTTATCATATAAACAAAACCCTAACTTACTTCTTATCTAAGATTTTAACTCATTCTGGTATGTTCTTTACGAATTTTAAAAGCATATCAAATAAGGTCTTAAGGTTCTCCAATTTTTATCTGTGATTCCCAAATAAGTTAAGCACTTCCTGAATTTTTATAGATTTTATTTCCAAGGGCATGTACCATTCCAAAAATCATTTTCCCAAACCTGTCCAGAAAGTGCACTGCAGGTATACCTAGAAAATTTGCCTTTCTTTAACCCATTTAGACACTTCAGAAAAATCCACAAAAATTTCAGGAAGACATACATAACTTAAATATCATTCCTGTAAAAAGATAGCTTTTAACTCTTTATAGTTTGCAAACTAAAAATAAGGAACATCAATTGATTTTCGGACTCGATTTCTCAGATTTTATACTTAATCTCCCAAAAATCAAAAGACTACCCTCCCGACCTCAAATTTCCCATAAATTTACATATTTGGAAACTACATAACCTGAACTTGAATTTAGAGTAAAGAATCACACAAAAATACGTTGGCATCATTAGTTTAGACCCCTTTGAATCTGACCCAAATTCTGGACAACTTGTTCACATAAAATCACACAAAACCTAAACCCTTTTAAACCCAATTCGATTCATAACTAATTCTTAGGGTTTCCAGAATTCATTAGCCATATTAATGCACACTTAATAATTCATATTAGGGTTACCTTAAGGCCGGATAAAGAAGAATCAAAGGAACAAGAAGATCACACCACCACGACCACCAAGGTTTCTTCAAATCTTATTCTTCTCAATCTTGGAGAGGATAAACATTGAATTTAGGTCTTGTTTGGTTTGATTAGGGTTCAGTATAGGGAAAACGTGTATTGAGATAAGAAGGGAAAACCGTGTCTTATTTTTAGGGCAAAGCGGAACATGATATCTTCTAATTAGTGAAACAAATTAGGCTTAGTTGAACCTGACGGCGTCCCAATCAAAGGGCGACGCCGTCCCTCTATACATACTTGATGAAAACATGCACCAGACGCTTAGTTGAATTTTTGTTCGTATAACCTGACGGCGTCAGGCTTTGAAGACGAAGGGAGTCACTCAGAATTTTCATCTCAGACAGCCCAGATTCAAAATCAGATGACGTCCCACTTGAAGACTGACGGCGTCACAACTCTAAGGTGACGCCGTCCCATCGATGACTTGGCCAAGACTAAAACTCTAATGACGGCGATCTGATGGCGTACCACCTATAAGACGACGCCGTCGCACTTGTAAATGTATATATAGAATTCAATTTTTCTGCATTTGAAGGAGGTAGACTTTTGGAGTAAAAACCCTAAACGTTTGTAGTCCGACTTGGACAGTATCTTAGGGTCCCAAGCCCTATTTTACACATCAAGATAAGTGTTGTAATCCAAAGTATCATTATGTCTTCCATTGATTGTGTGTATGCTTGCTTGTTTAACATGTCTAGCTAAATTTCTTTTGTGTTTGCTTAAATCTATGAAACCTAGTTATTAATTATTGTTAGGTTGTCTTTTATCTTAATTGTAATTGGGTTAGGAGTGCAACTAGGCTTTCATTGTGTTTAGTGCTTGAGTAATCTTTGTGAAAGTTGACTTATGAATGAAATAGTTTAAGGACTTGCGGATTTCGTAGGCTAAACCCAAAGGTAACCTCAAAGAGTTAGGGCATAGGCACACCCTACGACCTTAGAAAATACAACGCGTTAAGATAAGGTATGACAATTCAACTGACCAATAAAAGATAACTAGGGAGTAATAGTATCTAGGTAAACACATTTTTAATCATCATACAAGCACACATCAAATAAACATGGCTACCCGTAGTATTAGATAATTAGATAGTAGAAGTAATCGGTAGAAATACCACCCCCAAACCAATTGGCCCGAGATATTTACCTTAGCTTAAAAAAAATCATCCTCAACCCCCACCTTAGCGTAATACATTTCTTGCTAGCATTCCTATTCCCTTAGAGAACGATATCAATCCCTGAGGCTTACCCAATACTATACTACAACGATTAGGTTCACTGCCTAGGTGGTTGAAAAACTTGCTCGAAGAAAAGGAAGTTCCTTTGACCCCGAGCGCGATTCGTACGCGCATCAAGTTTTTGGCGCCGCTGACAAGGAATATAATAGCTAGTTAGATCTTTAACTCATTTAGGTTCCCTTGCTTGATTCCTGTCAAGTAATATTTTTTCTCAATTTTTAGCTTCCTTGTAGTCTATCCCCCTTCTTTGTGACTTTGTTAGTAATCCCATCACTTTTCATCATGAAAGGTGATAAACCACCACCACATCAACCACTTCCCATTGACACATGATGCAGGTTTTACTGACCAGGTTTTAATATTTATAAAGTCTCGTTATACCTATGGTCTACCCTAATGTACTAACGGGCAGTGTACCCGGTCATGTGTAGTATAGTATTCGGTAAAACCGAGGTTGTCCCAAGAGCTATGTGTGTTGGATTATTGCTAAGTCTAGGTGCCACAAATTAATAATGATTTCGATAAGGAATTAATTAATTACTAAAGCGGATAAAAGCAAACAATAGAAAAGGTTTAATCAATAGAAAAGGTCTACGTCTACTTACTTCCAATTACTTCAGGTGGGGTCAAAGTCGAGAGGACAACATTTGGTCAATTCGCCCTAACCTATCAGCAAAGATGTAACCACAGGAGAAGTCAGGTGTCCCTTCATAAGTCCTGTTGTTCCTGGTCCCCTAAGCCGAGTCATTAAGTACCGCTACATGCTAGACTTATAATAGTGAATGCCCGGAATTAGCAACTTAAACACTCACCCCTAATTCTTAAGTTCATCCAAACGGTAGGTGATAAGTTGGTCAAATCGCCCAGTAGAAAGGGTCGTCGGTTGGTCATATCTTACCCTTCCGTCTCGATCCGCTCACCTAGGGTTAGTTGGTCATATCTCCTAGGCAAGCGGCCTCTACCACCATTCAAAACTACCGAAACAAGGGTAGCTACCAATAAACGATGAATGCATACACTTAGAAATAATTATACGGAAGTAATGTAAACGCAAACAATACAATTAAGGAATCATAACTAGGCTAGCACCAAGAGGTGCTTAACCGCTCATATTAACCATACAAATCAATTCAATATTCAAAGTTACGAAATACATGAATCGAAAGTAAAGAAAAGATAAAATGCTAATGCTTATCGTAGGGGAGTGATTTCTCCCTTGGAGATAGCTCCGTATGCTCCTCTAGACCTGCCTTTGGCTTTTTCCCACGTTCTGTGGTTGTTATGTATGGAATGGGATGATTAGAAATGCTGAAAATCGTGGAGTATTTGTAGGCCAGATTTGGGTTACCGAGTAACTGATATAAGAGTTACGCCGTAACCTTCAATTTCTTCGTATTTTGCACTAGATCTGCTGGTTACGGCGTAACCTTATGAATGGTTACGCCGTATTCTTCAATAATTAATGGTTACGCCATAGTTATCAGCGGCGTGTAACCTTATTTGACCTAATAGAGTTACGTCGTAGTCCTTGGGGAGAGTTACGCCGTAACCTTCTGATGAGTTGGTTCTCTGAGTCACGCTTTAGTTACGGCGTAATGTGAGAGATGAGGTATGTCGTAACTTCTTCAAAGTCAACATACTATGATAAATCTTTGATATTTTTCCAATTCCGCGTCTCTTTAACTCCAATGCTCATAATTTACCTGAAAGTGGAAAACAATGGAAAACAAGCGTAAATCCATATAAATGATATAAATTACAAGCATTATCGGGGAAAATTGACACTTAATATTCAGGACTATTTGATGTTATCAAATATCCCCCCAATTGAACTCTACTTGCCCTCAAGTAGACCTTATTAGAAAGATTCCTAAAAAGATATCTCCCAAAACCTGGAAAATATAAGTTTACAAATCCCTTATGCTTGAATAAAACAAAGCAGAACACCTCACGAAATTGGAACGAAACACTCAAATCTCTCAACTATTCTATGTGTCAATTTTGGGGTGATCACTCAATCGCATAGTTATAGCATGTATTCTATCATAAGCTTGGCGGTTACACAAATCTCCACCACTAGAGTTAAGGGCTAAACAATTCTCGAAAGCAATATGGGTAGACACGACAAAGGTTAAGGGGTGACTCGTCATTACTAACATGTCACGGCGAAGTGGACAAAATCAATGATAGATGACCAAATGCATGGCCAAGACACCAAAGATTGCTCGCTGCATCACCTAGACACACTTCATGACTAAAAGGATATGATAAGACATGGGAAGTATAGATGGTGTAAAATAAAAATAAGCAGGTAGTCTAAATCTGTAAACCAAGTCATCACCACTTACCGTCCGCCCAAAGTTCAAGCTTTGAAGTCAATAAACCGGATCATGAAATACTAGGTAGATGTTTCATTAGAGGACGTCGTGATGGGCACACTACCTTTTCTTCAACTGTTGGCATAATCACCAACTTCAATCTTCGAATGTGACCGAGGTGGCCTCCTCGATACTAAATTTATAAAGCTCATAACATCGCACTTTACAATAACTAAATAACATAACAACTATTTTTTTTCCTCAACATAACTATAATAACTAAACATAATATCCCCCACTTGAGATGAACAATGGGAATTCGGGGGGTCTTCAATGATCTTCAGGAATATGTCATCGACGAAAGTGTGATTTCCGAACCTTTCCACTTGAACCTTGAACTTAGGCAAATGATGACTTCTCAATCACAAATAAAGACTACAGGGTAGGCTAAGGTGTATAGGTGTATCGAAATAATATATTGGGTTAATCAAAATGAAAGGAGTGGCTCAGATGGGTGTATCTAGGGGTATCTTGCACTAAAGGTGAGTGCAACAAAAAGGTTTCACATGGGGGTCGAAAAGTCGAGGTGACTAATCGATAGACACACAATGGTAGCCTATTTGGGTGACAATCCTATGATATTGCCTTCTAAACCTGAAAAGTTCAAATACATCGAGCTAACTCAACGTACCTCGTCTATGGTCTCAAAATGATTCAAAGGCCAAGTTCTAAAGTTTAGAAGCTACCGGCACACTCATAATTTGGTGGGTTTGGGGTAAAATATTGGAAACGGATAAGGCTAATCTCACCATATAATTTCAAGGGTTGTATATGCTCGGCTAAGGTCTAATCTAGTTAGGTTAAGAAAAACATGTCAAAATTTTAAACATGACATAATTTTTCAAAATAAACTAGAAAATCGAGGGCAAAATAATGTTCAAGAGATAATTCTATTCCCCGTCCCCCCACTTAAATTGTAGAAAGTTCCTTTTGTACTAAGCATTAAATAATGGAGAAGAGAAAAGTAGAATTAGAGCAAGACTTTCCTGAAATATGCTCCACAAAGAGAGAAGGCCCACGAAAAAGAGACGTGCCTTCGTGTAAGCATCATGAACAAACTTCAATCCCTAAAATCACACTACCGAAAAGCTTAATTCTAAAAAGAAAAAAAATGAAAAATGAAAAACAAACCTAACTCACTTTCGTAGGAATCACGGTTGCATTTAGCATATGCAACAAGCCTTTTAAACCACTTGGTGTCCCAAGTGGATGAGTAAGTCTAATGAGGATTTACAGGGAACACACACAAAGTTCATTTAAAAAACTAATACAAGGTTATTGTGTTTTAAAATGAAAGAAGTAAAGCAGAGGAAGGTTACGTCGTAAGTCTTTGAGGGAGTTACGCCGTAACTGGCAAAACCTGACATAAGATGCAAAGCGAGTGGTTACGGCGTAACCACAGAGATGGTATTACGTCGTAATTAGTAATGCATCTAAAATTCTGCTGCACAAGGTTGGTTACGGCGTAATCACATAGATGAGTTATGCCATAACTATGACCAGATCAGCAAATTGCAGCAGTAATTACTTCCTCGTTTCCTGCAAAAATGGTTAGAAAACACAAAACCCTACAAAAAATAAAACAAAAGAAAGGGATAATTCGGGTTGTCTCCCGAAAGAGCACTTTTCTTTATTTACGAGTCTTTAAGTTAGACTTAGAGCCGCGAGGCTCTATGGGGGCATTTGGATTTGGCCGAATTCCTCCATGTCTTTTTTATTTGAAGGAGGCTGGTCCCAAACATGTGGAGAAATAAACCGAGTCATGGTGTATCTTTTCTGCAGAAAATTAGCTTGTGCCCATTCGCAATGAAATTTGGCCTCTTCGTCCCATTTTATTTTAACATATCCAAACTTTACTCGTAACCAATTTTCAAATGAGATTCTCTTGTATCCTACTTTGCTTCTCTTATCTTTGTCAAAACATGCCCATTCCTTGCGTTTGAGCCATTTAGGTTCAGGGAATTTTCCTCCATCGCAGATCTTGCGATTGGGGTTGCATGTAGGCCATGCCATGGTGTAGTCATTAGACATGATAGCTGGTTCACAAAAATGAATGGTCCAATCAATCTCGGAGAACCATTCGCTAAAAACATTATGCCCTTGTAACCACTTTTTCCTGATAAGCTTCTCGTCTTCCCAGCACCACCAAACTTCCGCAGCCTCTTTAATCAAACGAATGAGATGCTGTCCTCCTCCATTGCATCGTTTTTGAAAAGGAGAACACGTGGGCAATGTTACTTTGGTCCCATCAATTAAACAAGTATCAGGAGCACTGTGATGAAGTTTTCGGTAACAACATAAGCGGGCATGTATGGGATCTCTTCCTCATTGCTTTCATCTTCACTTGATACGGTCCCCTGTAAATGGCCAATATATGAAGGTGGAAACCTATCTGAATCATCTAATTTAATCCTTGGTGAATCTTCAGTTGTAACAATTTTATCCGGTTCAAGGCATAAAGTTTTGTCCAATTTACACTCCACTATATCGCCATTGTATCCCCCGTAATGTACTAATGAGTCAAGGAATGGCTTACCAAGAATTAAATCTTCCTTTTTGTTTTTCTCCATGTCGATGACCACAAAAACGGGGGATGAAACAAATCTATACCGGTAATTCTTAACGGAACAGCCTTGGTCTTATCTGCCATCTCAATCACGATATCCGTATTCCAAAGATGAATCAATTTGAGTGTTAAAAATATGGAGAGAGGCATGATATTTATGCTAGACCCAATATCTATAATCACTAAAATATCATAATCCCCTACTGAACATGGAATGATTAACCCGTTAGCGCAGATAGCTTTAACCGAAACGAATTACTTTATGATCCGGTTAGACTTTCTGAGACATAGTTACGCTGTAACTCGGGGAAATGGTTACGGCGTAACCGATCCTGGTTGTCGACATTTGCTCCATCAGAATTTTCTGTTGTTGAGTAGCACTCCTTGATTAATTCCTTCGAATTATTATCAACAAAAACAACATTGCACCCAACCATAGGTTTGGCCATCTCCGGTTCCACGTTACTCATCTCTATTTCAGCACTGAGCTTTTCTATCATGGTTTCAAGGTTTTTAGGGTTTCGTCGTGCGGAGAGATTTTTATTTGTGTTATCACGAAATCTCGAGCCATTTATCTTGTTCTTTTGCTTTTAATTTGAACTTTCAATGAATTTGTTGATGGTTTCTTCAAGGTTGGGCTTTCTTTCTCCATAAGGCCCACGGTTGTAATTTCCACGGTATCCATTACTATTTCGATTATCTCCGTAAAATGGTTGATTTTCTCCATATTTTTCTTCTTCAATTATATTTTTTTCGTCAACGTGAGGATAATTTTTAGTGAGATGTCCTCCCCCACAGCTTTCACAACCTAATTGGATGGCATGAACGGTTTCTCTGACTTTCAGCATATCTCGACTTAGATTTTCAATTTTACTAGCGATTGCTGCAATTCCGTCAAAACTTCCACTTTGGTTTCTTTTGCTTCCTCCGTCGTGCCATTATTGAGAATGAACAACCATTTTTGAATGGCTTCAATAGCAAGGGTAGGCGTCATGTTCAGAATAGGTCCTTGATAGTCCAGCATCTGTCTCGTAGTTACGTTGAACCTTTGTAGAAGATATTGACCTTTTGCTGGTTGTTCAGATCATGCGTAGGACATTCGTAAAGGAGATCGTTGTATCTATCCCAGGCCTGATACAACGTTTCATCGTCTTCTTGTTTGAAATTATGGATTTCCAAAAGATGGTTAGAAATCTTCGACGGGGGGCAATACCTTTAAATGAAATGCTTCTTAAGTAGAGCCCAAGTATTAATTGCCCCGGCGGCCAATCTTTCGATCCATCTTCTGGCAGCTCCAGTAAGAGTCATGAGGAATACCCTTAGCATAACAGCAACATGAGACACACCGGAATGTTGAAAAGGCTAGCGATGTATAGGACATTTTCAACGTGCTCATATGCATCCTCATCCCTATTTCTTGAAAAAGGGTTAGCACGAAGCTCCCTCATAAATTGGTCTTTAATTTTGAAATGAACATCTGCTCCAATTGCCGGTCTAACGAGGCCTGGCCCTTGTTCAGCTCTTGTCAACCCCAAATATTCCTCAAGAGTGAGGTCATCGATGTTAACAACTTCCATGGTACCTAAGAACTCGAATAATGATCTTGAAAATAGAAAAGTTTAAAATAAAATAAAAGACTTAATAGTAATCCTAATATAACGCCCCGGCAAAGGCGCCAAAAACTTGATGCAGGTTTTACTGACCATGTTTTAATATTTATAAAGTCTCGTTATACCTATGGTCTACCCTAATGCACTAACAGGCAGTGTACCCGGTCGTGTGTAGTGTAGTATTCAGTAAAACCGAGGTCATCCCAAGAGCTATGTGTGTTGGATTATTACTAAGTCTAGGTGTCACAGATTAATAATGATTTCGATAAGGAATTAATTAATTACTAAAGCAGATAAAAGCAAATAAAGGCAAAGGTTTAATCAATAGAGGAGAGTGGTGCTAACCTAGTTAATCCTCCTAGCTAGTAATGTCTACATCTACTTACTTTCAATTACTTCTGGTGGGGTCAAAGTCGAGAGGACAACATTTGGTCAATTCGCCCAAACCTATCAGCAAAGATGCCACCACATGAGAAGTCAGATGTCCCCTCATAAGTCCTTGATGGATCTGGACACACACCTTGTGTCAATGATATTTTGTATAATATTAATAAGCACGCGGAATTTACTTAGTAATACTTAGAAGACGGATTGTATGATGTATTGTAAGTAAACACAAATTAAACATAAAACTTAAGCTACAATATTATTAATGAATAATACAAGTGATCTTTGCTTATCACTAGGGTTACACCTTGAAGCCGTAAGTGCGTAGATAATAAGTAAGTACATAAGACAATGACCTAGGACCTCCTTTTATAGTACAAGGAGTCCTTTACAAGATAAGTATAAAGCTAACAATATAGAATATACACAAGATCTTTTCTATACTTATCTAGACACGTTCTCATAACCATTATCTAATAGCAAGTGGTAATAATGTACCGGTGGTATCGTTTCCACCGCTAGTGTAATCAAGCGGTGTCTTCCACAACTATCGTTGGTAATGATTATTCCCAACAATCCTCCCCTAAACTTATGATTTCTCTGCAAATCAATAAGTTTCTTCAATCTGCATCATCTTCAAGGATTTGGGGAATTCAACCAAATACTTTACTTCTTCCTTAACTTTTGAATAACTCTTGAACATTGATCTTGAAGCCTATGTAACAATGCTCTGACTTTCTCATTGTCTTCATGAACTCTTATAGTTGTACATAACATTCTTGTGAGAGTTCCACTCGAGTGGATATTCTTTCTTAGCAAGCATGAATGCATCTACTCCATTCTTTGTAGAAACATGGTGAACTTCACATGAGTCATAGTAAAACCATTTAGTACCGGGACATGTACATGAGAATTTCAAATCATCATTAACATCCGGATCATAGAGCCTTCTAAGATTAACCCATAATCGCATCTCTTTCATATCTTTGAGATCTTGAGCATCAAACCTTTCTTGAACTAACTTCCATAATCTATCAAGATCATCTCTGTCAAAAGCTTTGATGAGATCTTCAAATTGAATAAATGAGGATGTTGCACCACCTAGCCTTGTGATCTTCCAAGTTGGAGCAAAATTTCTAGCAGTTAAAACTTCCCAATCAATGATAGGATGTCTAACTTGCGGTGGTTACGGATAAAATCTTCTTCTTCTATCACAATCATTTCAGTCATCTATTCTTCAATGAGCTTCTCAGTTGGAACTTCTTGTTCTTCAGCAAACTTGGTCTTCTTACCAGTCTGAGATTCACTATCTTTAGCCTTTCTTTTCAAATCAGGATGCCTTCTTGCTTCTTCTTCAGAATCCATTGAAATGAAATCTTTATCAAATCTTTGAACTCTGTAGTAGATACTTTCAACTCTATCATCAGACATTCCTTTGAATTGATGTCTCTTCCAACCACCAACATTGCAATAATAAGTCTTCATGTATGCAATAACTTGTGCCTTAGTTGGTTGTCTTGGTTTCTTTTGGCCTTTCTTGACTGAAACAATAGCTTCTTTAAGTGCTAGATTATTCTTCATCTGTATAAAATCGTTTAACTATGCAGTTCTTTGTTCTGCAGTTAAAGATTTATCAGCTACATGGTCAATTGCCTTTTTCTTGATTACTGGATCATTAGCAATCAAGAAATCAATTTCTTCTTCATGAGGTACATAGGCGAACTCGGAGTATTTTCTCTAAGTCTTGTAAGTGGAGCAATTGGAAATTGGATTTTCCAATCTATCCGACCTTTTGGCCTCCATAAAGCTTACAACTTCCAATTCTTCAAGCTTTTCTTTTCAACAACTTCATCTTCATATATCTTTTAGCAACTTCTTTATCATGAGCAATCGAACTTGTTCTTTCTTTGAAATCTTTCTTCCGGTTGTTCTTCACTTTCCATAACCGCTTTACCTTTATCATTCTTACTGTTTATCAATTTCTTCACTTGCGGTGACAACATTATGTTCATCGGTGGGAATATTTGGCTCTGCGGTGGAAATTGGATCATTGGTAAAATCGATTGCGATGTGAAAATATCTTGCTCTAGTTGCTCTTCTTGAGTATCGCCTTCCTCTGCACCTTTACTAGAAACACCTTCATCTTCAAAACAATTTTCCTCCCCTGAGTTTCAGCACCTGTTTTCCTCCCCTGTTTGGGAGAATTACCCAAATCTTGATCAGAACCAGCTGAATCACCATCATTAGGTGAGGATGAAGATGAGATCACCAACTTTGCAAATTTCCTTTGCTTTTTCAACCCCTGCAACTCTTCCTTCAAGGTATGAATCTCCTCTTTTAAGTGTTTAATATCCTTGGCATGCTGCATTTGGACATGTGCTAGGTCCTTCTGTAGATATTCAACCTGCTTGGCTAATTTGGTACACAAAACCATCAATTCCGTTTGTTGCCCACTGCCCTCATCACTTCCAACTGTGTGACCTATTGGGAGAGGTGAATCATGGGGCAATGGCTCAGATTCTTCCCTAGTTGGACTAGGTTGAAGTCTAGAACCACCACTGCTTGTTCTTAGACCAAAGGTTCGAAACATCTTGTGTTGTCATGAAAGAAGGTGGTGTTGCGCCTCCTCTCATAGGTGTGAAAGCAGGTTGAGTATAATCAATGTTTGGAGCAGAGATTATGGGTGAGTTTTGTTCAGTTGTAATCTTTGCAAGCATTTGAGGAAAGAGAGGTGTAAAAATTATGTTACCATCTTTGTTCATGTTTTGAAAAACTTTAGGCTTGAGGCAAATGATTTTATAAACATTTGTATGGGGTTGCGATTGAAACTCATTTAGCAATCGCTTGCACAAACCTTGGATACATTAAAATTTTGTTGAACTCTTTACATTGCCGGTCATACTTGTAAAATATATTTTGACCAGTTAAAAATCTTATCGGTGGCTAGACAAACCAAAGGGTAAGCCATGGTTGAACTAAATTGCTCATAAGATGTTTTCTTTGGACTAAGACAATGTAAAGAGTATGTATCAAAAATCTCCATTGGGAACAAAACCACTCTTTTGAAAGTAGCCTTTTTATCGGTGGTATCATACCCATGGATGATAAAGTATCATGTATTTCGGCATAGGTAATGTGATGATACCATTGAGATCATCTAATTGGAGAACTCTCCTCAAGGATGCCTCAATAAGATCAATAGTTACCCCATCCACGGTGGCTCTTAGAGCATCCATTGTTTCATGTATCTCTATTCTCAAGTGTTATGGGTGACGAAGTCCAAAACTATTTGATTTGAGAGATATAGATTGTGGGTTTTAAAAGAAAAGTATACCTTATATGGGTAGTATTGAGAAAGTCCACAATCTGATGAAAAACAGGGCCAATCTTCTCGTTTGACTTTTGTAGGTAGGCCACTTGGTTGTGCTCATCTGCAAATTTAAATGGCGCCATAGAAACTTTTGATGAAAAACGATATTATGCCAGTAATAATTGAAGGAATAACTAGCCAATTGAGACAAAAGATATATAGAGGTAGGGCTTAGAAGTGTAGCGCAAGAAAGATTATCTAAGGAAAGTATTTATCTTTAGAGGATAAATATCAAATAGGAAAGTAGATAATCTTCTAGAAGTTACCCTATATATATGGAAAACAATTTTTCTACAACGGGTAGTAAAAATTTATTCTTGACACAACAGTTATAACGGCTAGAACAAGAGTGGTAAAATAACAACGTCGGTGGAAACTATGAACTAGCGGTGGTAATTTTTCACAAAAATTTCAAAAGCGTGGTAAAGAAAAACATATGAAAACTAGATCGCTCTTATCATAGTTTTAGCAAACTACCACTATCAACGGATTTGATATGTCTTTACCATGAGCCGTTTGCTATGGACTAGCCAACTCTTAATCATAAAGAATATGGTGAGTTGATAACCATATAGTTTTGGTAAACTATCAACCATGAACGGATTTGTCAAGTCTTTACGGTGAGCCGTTTGCTCTGGACTAGTTGATTCTTATGTGGGTTAGACATGGTGAATCAATAACCATTTGTTGTGTATCTCAGTTATACACCTTTTAAGATCAACTCCCATCTTTGCTTGGTTATGTATCTGCATGTGATAGGAATAACCAACTTGTTCTTAACCAAAGTTACTTTTAACCAAGCCATTATCCAAAAAAAATATCTTCCAAAGTCAACCCGATAATATCTATATTTACTCTTTAACCTACCAAAATAGGAAAAAGTAAATATACTCATTAATGAACCCTTGTAACCAACTTTCTACAACCGGGGTGTGACCATAATAAGTTCCCGAACATCGATTTAAAACTTGCCTTTGTGTCCTTGTGATTTGGTGTACCTTTTTCAAAGAAGCCATTTCATTTGTGATTATTGGTTAAGTTCACTTGTCGTTTTGCCTCGCATTTGTTTGGAAAAGCGATTTTATACTTAGTGCATGCGACTCGTTCTTCCAGTTCTACAAGTCCACTTTCGAACTTGGAAACATTCCGCAGACGTGAGGACGTTCGCTCCTTGACCGTGTTGAGGCGTCTACCACCACCACCACCGTCGTAATGGCGGAAGATAAGCCCATGAATGAGCTTCTCCAAGCACCCATCGAGGGTTACGGAGATGCTATTGTTGTCCCGACCATCGTGGGCGATACTTTTGAGCTCAAAACCGGTTGCTTAATCTAGTAACCCAAAGCCAATTCTATGGTTTTGGCGGGATGATCCTCATGCACACATTCGATGGTTTAACAAGATTGCATCTACCATCAAGTACAAGAATGTCCCATGAAGCTATCAAGCTTCTTGTTCCCATTTTCTCTGAGGACAAGCCCGGAATTGGCGAGAAACAACCCCTCGCTCTATTGAGACATGGGAGGATCTAGTCACCAAGTTCGTTAACGAGTTTTATCCTCCATCACGAACCACAAGTCTTAAGAATGAGATAATGAAATTTTCTCGGAGATTTGATGAATCATTCGGGAGGCATGGGATCGTTACAAAGAGTTGCTTCATGAGTGTCCGCATCATGGTTTTACCGAGTTAATGCAAATGGATACTTTCTATAATGGTCTCAACCAGACTAATCAAGACTCTTTGAATGCCTCCCGGAGGTAATTTCTGAGCAAGACTACCAAAGAAGCCTTGCAAATCATTGGGAACAAATCTCGGGTCCGCCTTTCAGAAAAGACATATCGCCTCATCTTGGACCTTCTTCTTCTTCATCTCCTATGAGTACATCTAGCACCGATGCTAAGATTGATAAACTCACGGATATTGTTCAAGCTTTGGTTCTTGCTAACGGAAGAAAGTGACCTTCACTCGGACACCAACACATGGTGAAGTGAATAAAGTCGAGTTGTGTTACTTGTGGTGGTCCTCATGCATACTACAACTGTGATCGCCACCAATGGTAGTCCTTTTGAAGCCAATGCTCTAGCCGGTAGTTCACATCAAGGAGGTAATCAATACCGTCCTCAAATGAACCACACTACCGTGCTAACACTAATCAGTCTTGATGAGTCTCTAAATACTCATCATTTTTG
The DNA here is from genome assembly GCA_022545495.1 of Chrysanthemum lavandulifolium. Classification (NCBI taxonomy): domain Eukaryota; kingdom Viridiplantae; phylum Streptophyta; class Magnoliopsida; order Asterales; family Asteraceae; genus Chrysanthemum; species Chrysanthemum lavandulifolium. Next base: position 67,985,590 of record CM040243.1, read on the forward strand.
TACTATATAAACCGCAAAATCATCTAAAACACTCGAAACACATCAAAATGATCAAAATATCACAAATCGGTGTTTTATGTGTTTTAAATGCAAAAATATCAAATCGGATGAAAAACATATCAAATTTGCAAAATTGCGGTTTTAGTCCCCAAGTTTCAAAATTGTCAAAAAGCAGGTCCACGAGTCAAAATTTCAAAGAAAAATCACCAAAGGTCCTTTTAAAATCATAACTTGTCAAATTTAGTCCTTTGGTGAAAAATATCAAAGTTTGAGAAATTTACAAAATGGTCCTCAAGTTTGAAAATTGGCGAAATTAGTCCACGGAGAATGTGAAAATGGCAAGTTTAGTCCTTGTACTTTGTGAGATTGTCGGTTTAGTCCTTGGAGAAACTTTTTCGAATTGGCGACCTAGGTCCTTGAAGTTTGAAATTGCAATAAGGTCCCTATGTTATTATAAGCCTTAAACCTAATTTTGGACCCTTGTACCCTTGGACCCTGTCAAATAAGCACTTTTGAACCCCCGCCTATAACTAATACTACGGTCAACCAATCCGGTCAAACCACCACTTGGCGCCAAGCCTTTTCCCTTCCACTTGCTTACCTTTACCCCTGCTACACACAACCTCACCATCCCCCATTTCACCCTTATCACTCCCTTGTCTCCTCCACCTCAACACAAAACAAAACCATTGATTACATACCTTTTCCACACTCGATCCTTACAACTGTCAAATGAGCAATTCCCGACAAAATTGACAAAGTGGCCAAAATCCACAAAAGTGACCCATTTGCCCTGGAATCAAGTGGGATTATCTCATAAGGCCACGTGGAGCTCAGTGGATGTATAAAAAGGATGAAAGAGGAAGAGATAAGGAGTAGTTAGTTTTTTGAGTTTTCTTAAGTATGTCGTTTTTTTTAAATTATCTTAGTTAATATGCAAAAATGTATTTTCAAGCTTTAAATGTGTAAGTTCAAGTCTTTGTATCAATAAAAATTCAGTTCAAGTCTCAATTTCAAGTTTCATGTATATTTAATGTAATGCAGTCCACTGTTGGAAAATTGAATTCTCAATTCTGGTCTTAAAGCATTCAAATAGCTTATATTTAGTTCATTCAAGTTTGATTAAGCTTGTTAAAGCTTTTCATAAGCTCTCACATCAGTTTCAAGCACTTTTACATTATGGTCAACAAAAGTCAACTTTGACTCAACTTGGGAAATGGTGATGAATTTGGATGATGCAGAGGTGAATTTGGGTTGCATTAGATTAGGTTAGCATAGATTTGGGTTTAGTTTTGGGCTGCAACAACATTTGGACAAGTGTGAGTTATTTACCTGTCTTAACTTTTCAAGCCAATTTGAATACTATGCTTACATCTGTAACTGTGGTCTCCAATAGTTTTGATCTGTTAATTTAGTTGTATTATGTTCATGAAAGTCCAGTTTGATCATTGGAATTAGTTAAATCGGTTGTTTGTTTCATTAAATTTGCTTGATTATAAAGTAGTGTTTGGATTTTGCTCTTAAACCTTTCTCAGGCTTGTTCAGAGGTTAAGTTCTATTGGTCAATGTTTATCAAGCATATTTGAGCTCATTTGAGTAAAAAAGTGAGCCTGCATAAGCTCCATAGTCAAATTCACTCATAATCAGTCTTTAATGCTTATCTGTTGGATTTTTGAATATTCAAATTCTTGTTTTGTGTTCAAATTACCTAAACTTAGCTTGCATTAGTTTCCTTTCACCTTAATACATCATTTCCGGTCTACAAATCATGATTAAAGTTGGAATAAGTCAAACTTTTAAGTTTTGTCAAAAGTCAAACACGTGTCATATGCGATTTATGCAGATATTGCGAGATGATGCACGGGGTTCATTGACTAGTTAAGGTCGATTTTGGTCTAGAGTTAGTACGCTAGGTGGTCTACTTAATTCAAGTGCTAGTTTTCATTTTAGCTTATTGGATCGGTAGATACATTAGCTCAAAGTAGGTCCTATTCTTGTCTGTTTGACACCCCACTGTCCAATTTGGGCGATTAATCTTTGATCCATATCTGCTTCATTAATAGTCGTCACTACCGAAACTTTGGATTTATGATCTTTGGTTGGTTGGCTTGAGAACCATCTTGTTGTTTTTCCTTTAGCTTATTGGATAGCGCTAGATAAGCTCAAATTGGGTCCCGATTGTTTTGCTCATGATAGCAGTTTGCTCAATCCTAGGTAGCAGGCTTATTTAGGTGTTAGAATTAGCTTAATATAGTTGCTTTAGAGTAGACTTAGTGTTATTAAGCACGTAGTAGTTTGGTTTAATGTAGTGCTTAATAGCTTAATAAAAGTGCTTATTTCCCTCTAGTTTACACTGCAGCTCTTTATTCTTCCATACAAGCCCTGGTTTTTCTATTTTTCCCAACTTCCTAATATCATTTTAAGCTTTTCCTGAAATTTTCAGATTTTTCCAAGCTTGTTTGCTATTTTTCTTAATTTAATTTAGTTTTTAAGCATTTTTAATTAGTTTTAAATACAAAAAAATTAAGAAAAAGTTCAAAAAAATAATTTTTCAATTTTCTTAAGTTTAGATAAATGTAAAAAGCTTAAAAAGTATTTTTCCCTATTTTTCTCCTTTTATTTGGTATTTTTAATAATTTAAATTAGTTTTAAATAGTTTTAATTAATAATAAATATATAAAAGTCTAAAAATATATTTTCTGTTTTAAAATTAGTTTTATCATATTTTAGATTTTCTAAGTCTTAACTTTATTTTTCTAGTTTTATTTCATATTTTCTTTTATTTTAGAGTATTATTAAATAGTTTAAAATAGTTTTTAATTAATAATAATTACATAAATAGTTATAAAAATAATTTTCCTTTTCTATAAATTTTCTTATATAATTAGGATTGTAAAAATGTATTTTTCATATTTTTAGGATTTATATTGTGTAAGTTTCACGTTTTTATTTGTACGTTTACGTTATTTTTATTTAAACGTAAGTTTTAGGTTTTAAACGTTCATCACTTTAAATATAGTGATAGCGTTTATTTAATATCTTTTATCTTTTTAATTTTCTTAATTTGCATTTAAGTCGCTTTTATTTATTAACTTTTCGGAGTGTAATATTCAATCCTAATCCTTTCGATCGCTATCATTAGTGGTCATTCTATCGTCGATCATGTGTTTAACACACCATTGAGTCTCCTTGGGACTTAACGACCGGGAATTCACTATATTCTCTCGATCTTCATTGTATTTGTGTCCGGCGGTTTAAGTCTGTTTGACTTGATTTGCTTTCTTGCGGATCAAAGTTTTAGCGGCGTATTCGGGAGGCTTTAGCGTGTGTTAGCCTTTTTCGGACCCATTCTTGTGCATATTCCATCTTTTGTAAAAGTTTTTGTAAAATTTTCAAAATCTCAAAAGTTCATTAACACTTTTTACGAAGTGTTAACAACGTAAAATATTTTCATTCTTTGTTTTTGCAAATGTTTTCAAAATCCAAAATATCCATCTTTACCCTCTCACATCTTTTGATTCTACATTTCTTTTACCCTCTAACCATTTGATTCTTTCTATGTCTCATCCTCACCAATTTGGTTGTGAATTTTGTGGGGACCTCAAATGGTGGAAATTGCCCAGTTGTGGCATTGTGAATCCGGAAACGGATTTGTCTATGACCAAAATCCTACAATGAAACGACTAATTTCCTCAACCAACCCCGCACTATGAGATGGAGCGTATTCTTGTGAATTTTGTGGGGTCCTCATTATGATTACCAATGTCAATCATGGAATCAAAATTTCTATGAATCGATCCTTGTTATAACACTCCTTGTTTTGACAATTTCCAACCCCACAATTTTCCGTCATTGAACAATTTCCGTCATTGATCAACATCCTCGTGAGAAAAGTATGCTAGAAGAACTTGTCAAGACCAAACGTCTCACAACGAAAAATCTATGCTAGAATTACTTGAAGAAGAGGAACGAGCCGCTAAGATTCAAAGATGTCTTGAAGAAATACGAATCGAGGAACGAGCACTTGCAAGGCGTGCCCGATGGCTCGCGACTTACATCGGCGATGATGATGATAGTGACGATGATGATGAAAGTTTGTCGGTGAAACCACACACGAAGAGCCCGTTAACTCTCTAAGTATGGGGACGAGCATCTCGGCACTATTCGGAAGCGGAATCATCGAATGTTGAGAACCTTATCCCGATCCCAAGTGAGTCCGAGGAATTCTTGACCATGAGTGTGATGTGTTTTCTCCTCTTACAAATGATCTTGTTGAGACTTTCTCGATTTTGGCGGTGATTATAGTGATGCCGATTCTTTATATTCTAAAGACATAGAATTTATTGATGCATTACTTCCACATTCGAGATCGTCAACTTAGAAGAGGATGTTGACCATGTTGTTTCCAACAGTTAATACGACTATCACTAATCCCTTATTCGAATTCGATTACGAATTTACTATAAATTCGTTAATCCAATATTTGATAGTGATGAGTCGACACGGAGACTATAATGGACGAGGTGCATATTTATAGCCCACGGTACCGCACATGTCCCACCTCCAGTATACTCTTCATGAGGAGTTCTCCATAAACTCACTCATATCATATCTCATTGGAGTATGATTACGTGGATGGCAAAAATCATAATCGGGGAGAGAATCTCAATTTGCATAGTTATGACAAATCCTCCCACCCTCCCAACCGAGATGCCTTCCAAACCAAAGAGCTCTACCAAGAAAATCCAAATAAGTGCAAGCGCACTTAATCCCGAGGAAGAAGATCTAGTTATGATTGTTATCATGATCTTCCTTCTTTTCTTCACCTACTCGGTGACTTCCTCTTCTTCACTCCTTCGGGAGTGAGGACACTATCTTTGACCCGGCATTTTCATTTACCATCGTGAGCAGGTACGTCTTTCTATGTATATCTCATCGGTGTGGAACTTTCACGTGCTTCAAATGTTTGTCCAAACATCTTGAATGAAAGTCCGATGGAGATTGTCTCTTCCACTTACTTCCCATGAACCAATGAATTGGGTCGAGTCAAGCTAGCGACTCGGTAATCAAAACGATGGTGAACATGGGTTTTCACCGTGTGTACCACCTAAGTGGGGAGTTACCCACATGTTATATATATATATATATTATCTAAAAAAAAAAAAAAAAAAAAAATCTTCTAAATAATGGCCGTAGTATTTCCCTTTCACGTTCTTTGTTTCGTAACCATGGTACTTTGAATATTGAGGAAATATTCATTTCTAAGTGTGGGGGAATTCTCACGAATTTCATATATTATCTACCAATTCCCGTTTTTGGCCAAAATTTTTTTGGAGTAAGTGTTCTACACTTACTCATTTGAGTTATCGATCCGCCATGTACAGAAGACAAAAGGATTAGCTAATCCAGAGCAAACGGCTCTTGGTAAAGATATATCAAACCGTTTATATGGCTTGCAATTTGCCCAAAATTGTATGGTTCTCAACTCACCATATCCTTAAAAGTGAAGAGTTGGCTAGCCCGCAAGTTTATGGCTTGTGGTAAAGCGATGGAAAATCCATAATTGGTAATCACTCACCAAAGATAATATTGATAATTTATCTAAGAGTTGGCTAGTCCGAAGGGTGCGGCTTCGGTAAAGACAAAATCAAATCCGTTGAAAGTCGGTGGTTTGCTCAAAATCACATGGTTATCGGTGTACCATGGTTCTTACTTGAACCGAAACATTTGGCTACTCCGAGTAATGGCTTTTGGTAAAGAGATTAAAATCCATTATGTTTTCTCAAATCATTGCTAGGGACTAGCAATATCTCGATGTGGGGATTGATGAGTCTCTAAATACTCATCATTTTGTACTATATAAAGCGCAAAATCATCTAAAACACTCGAAACACATCAAAATGATCAAAATATCACAAATCGGTGTTTTATGTGTTTTAAATGCAAAAATATCAAAATCGGATGAAAACATATCAAATTTGCAAAATTGCGGTTTAGTCCCCAAGTTTCAAAATTGTCAAAAGCAGTCCACGAGTCAAAATTTCAAAAGAAAAATCACCAAAGGTCCTTTTAAAATCATAACTTGTCAAATTTAGTCCTTTGGTGAAAAATATCAAAAGTTTGAGAAATTTACAAAATGGTCCTCAGTTTGAAAATTGGCGAAATTAGTCCACGGAGAATGTGAAAATGGCAAGTTTAGTCCTTGTACTTTGTGAGATTGTCAGTTTTAGTCCTTGGAGAAACTTTTTCAGAATTGGCAGCCTAGGTCCTTGAAGTTTCAGAAATTGCAATAAGGTCCCTATGTTATTATAAGCCTTAAACCTAATTTTGGACCCCTTGTACCCCTTGGACCCCTGTCAAATAAGCACTTTTGAACCCCCTGCCTATAACTAATACTCTGGTCAACCAATCCAGTCAAACCACCACTTGGCGCCAAGCCTTTTCCTTCCACTTGCTTCGCTTTACCTGCTACACACAACTCACCATCCCCCACTCACCCTTATCACTCCCTTGTCTCCTCCACCTCAACAAAAACAAAACCATTGATTACATACCTTTCCCACACTCAATCCCTTACAATGTCAAATGAGCAATTCCTTAAAATTGACAAAGTGGCCAAAATCCACAAAAGTGACCCATTTGCCACGGAATCAAGTGGGATTATCTCATAAGGCCACGTGGAGCTCGATGGATGTATAAAAGGATGAAAGAGGAAGAGATAAGGAGTAGTTAGTTTTTGAGTTTTCTTAAGTATGTCGTTTTTTAAATTATCTTAGTTAATATGCAAAATGTATTTTCAAGCTTTAAATGTGTAAGTTCAAGTCTTTGTATCAATAAAAATTCGATTCAAGTCTCAATTTCAAGTTTCATGTATATTTAATGTAATGCGATCCTTTGTTGGAAAATTGAATTCTCAATTCGGTCTTAAAGCATTCAAATAGCTTATATTTAGTTCATTCAAGTTTGATTAAGCTTGTTAAAGCTTTCATAAGCTCTCACATCGTTTCAAGCACTTTTACATTATGGTCAACAAAAGTCAACTTTGACTCAACTTGGGAAATGGTGATGAATTTGGATGATGCAGAGGTGAATTTGGGTTGCATTAGATTAGGTTAGCATAGATTTGGGTTTAGTTTTGGGCTGCAACAACATTTGGACAAGTGTGAGTTATTTACCTGTCTTAACTTTTCAAGCCAATTTGAATACTATGCTTACATCTGTAACTGTGGTCTCCAATAGTTTTGATCTGTTAATTTAGTTGTATTATGTTCATGAAAGTCCAGTTTGATCATTGGAATTAGTTAAATCAGTTGTTTGTTTCATTAAATTTGCTTAGCAGTTATAAAGTAGTGTTTGGATTTTGCTCTTAAACCTTTCTCAGGCTTGTTCAGAGGTTAAGTTCTATTGGTCAATGTTTATCAAGCATATTTGAGCTCATTTGAGTAAAAAAGTGAGCCTGCATAAGCTCCATAGTCAAATTCACTCATAATCAGTCTTTAATGCTTATCTGTTGGATTTTTGAATATTCAAATTCTTGTTTTGTGTTCAAATTACCTAAACTTAGCTTGCATTAGTTTCCTTTCACCTTAATACATCATTTCCAGTCTACAAATCATGATTAAAGTTGGAATAAGTCAAACTTTTAAGTTTTGTCAAAAGTCAAACCTGTGTCATATGCCTGATTTATGCAGATATTGCAGATGATGCACAGGGTTCATTACAGCTAGTTAAGGTCTGATTTTTGGTCTAGAGTTAGTCTGCTAGGTGGTCTACTTAATTCAAGTGCTAGTTTTCATTTTAGCTTATTGGATCAGTAGATACATTAGCTCAAAGTAGGGTCCCTGTTACTGTCTGCTGCACATCAGCCCACTGTCCAATTTGGGCAGTTAATCTTTGATCCATATCTGCTTCATTAATAGTCGTCACTACCTGAAACTTTGGATTTATGATCTTTGGTTGGTTGGCTTGAGAACCATACTGTTGTTTTTCCCTTTAGCTTATTGGATAAGCAGCTAGATAAGCTCAAATTTGGGTCCTGATTTCTGTTTTGCTCATGATAGCAGTTTGCTCAATCCTAGGTAGCAGGCTTATTTAGGTGTTAGAATTAGCTTAATATAGTTGCTTTAGAGTAGACTTAGTGTTATTAAGCTTACGTAGTAGTTTGGTTTAATGTAGTGCTTAATAGCTTAATAAAAGTGCTTATTTCCTACAGTTTACATATGACTCTTTATTCTTCCATACAAGCCCTGGTTTTCTATTTTTCCCAACTTCCTAATATCATTTTAAGCTTTTCCTGAAATTTTCAGATTTTTCCAAGCTTGTTTGCTATTTTCTTAATTTAATTTAGTTTTAAGCATTTTAATTAGTTTTAAATACAAAAAATTAAGAAAAGTTCAAAAAATAATTTTCAATTTTCTTAAGTTTAGATAAATGTAAAAGCTTAAAAGTATTTTTCCTATTTTTCTCCTTTTATTTGGTATTTTAATAATTTAAATTAGTTTTAAATAGTTTTAATTAATAATAAATATATAAAAGTCTAAAAATATATTTTCTGTTTTAAAATTAGTTTTATCATATTTTAGATTTTTCTAAGTCTTAACTTTATTTTTCTAGTCTTATTTCATATTTTCTTTTATTTTAGAGTATTATTAAATAGTTTAAAATAGTTTTTAATTAATAATAATTACATAAATAGTTATAAAAATAATTTTCCTTTTCTATAAATTTTCTTATATAATTAGGATTGTAAAAATGTATTTTTCATATTTTTAGGATTTATATTGTGTAAGTTTCACGTTTTTATTTGTGCGTTTACGTTATTTTTATTTAAACGTAAGTTTTAGGTTTTAAACGTTCATCACTTTAAATATAGTGATAGCGTTTATTTAATATCTTTATCTTTTAATTTTCTTAATTTGCATTTAAGTCGCTTTTATTTATTAACTTTTTCAGTAGTGTAATATTCAATCCTAATCCTTTCTGATCGCTATCATTAGTGGTCATTCTATCGTCTGATGTCCTTTTGAAGCCAATGCTCTAGCCGGTAGTTCACATCAAGGAGGTAATCAATACCGTCCTCAAAATGAACCACACTACCGTGCTAACACTAATCAGGTACCACCCGGTTTTAACCAGAATCATAACATGCAAAACCGGAATCAAAACCAACCTAGAATGAACCAAGGTTACCAAAACCAAGGTAATTTCTATCCTGCACCAAATCAAGGTTTCCAACATCAAGGAAACCTTCATCAAAACAACTTCAATCGAGGGAATCAATTTCATGGGAATATGAATCCTAATCAAGGAAATTTTCAAAACCAATGCCCTAATCCTAATATTAGAGGGCGAATTTTCCTAATCCACCTCCGCCATTGTTCCAACCGGACCATCATCCGATGAGTTGTTGAAGCAATTCATGAAATCCCAAGATGAAATGAGCAGGTTGTTGGTCGGTCGATTGTCGATCTAAAGAAGTCTTTAAATGATCAACCCTCGGGCTCAGGAAAACTTCCGAGCAACACGATCGCTAACCCGAGGGGCGATGCAAAGGCGATCAAAACTAGAAGTGGGGTTTCATATGATGGACCTTCTATTCCTACTACCTCTTCTTCTTCTCTCCCAAAGGTACTAGAAAGTGAACCTCCGACACACAATGGACCTTTGACTCCAATGCCTCCTCCACCTGTTGCAATGAGTCAAGTTACCAAGGATACAACGGACAAGGTGCATTTTTCAAGCCCACGAAGTACCGCACACGTCCTATATTCGATAGTCCAACCCCAAGTTGTCCAGAAACCCAAGTCAAATCTAGGAGTTGTTTTGAACCTCCTGTAGCTCCGTTGAAAATCGAATCCAAATCTTCTATTCCTTACCCATCACGTTTGAATGAGCAAAGCTCCGCGAAAGCCGGTCATCAAATGGACAAATTTTCCAAATTTTCCAAGAGTTACATTTTGACATAAGCTTTGCGGATGCTATCATGCCGATGCCCAAGTTTGCTTCAACTCTCAAACACATGTTAAGCAATAAGGAAAAGGCTGTTTGAAATGGCTAAAACTCCTCTTAACGAGAATTGCTCATAGCTTATCTTGAAGAAGCTTCGAAAAGCTTGAAGATCCCGGAAAATTTCTCTTACCTTGTGTATTTCGGGGATGGTTGAATGCTTTGCCCTAGCGAGATCTTGGTGCAAGCATCAATCTTATGCCTTATTCGAGTGTGGAAGAAACTTTCTCTTCCGAACTTACTCCTACATGCATGACTCTCGAGCTTGCAGATCGTTCCATATCCCGTCCTCTTGGCATTGCCGAGACGTCTTTATGAAAGTAGGAAAGTTCCATTTTCCGGTGACTTCGTGGTTGTTGATTTTGATGCCGATCATCGGGTTCCTCTCATTGTTGGACGAGGATTCACGAACGGGCCGTGCTCTTATTGATGTATTTGAGCAAGAAATCACATTACGTGTTGGTAATGAAGTCATCACCTTTAACCTTGATCAAACTTGAGGTACTCCGCAAATTATGATTACGAGTCGGTTAACCGAATAGATATCATTGATGTTGCTCTTGAAGAGTACTCTCAAGAAGTTCTAGGTTATTCTCATAATTACGTGAGTGGGATCCCACCACATCTTCTCAACCTATCATAGCCAATTCTACTCCTTCCTCACTCCATTTGAGGGAAGCGACTTCATCTTAGATGAGATTGAAGCATACTTGGCTAGTGATTACATTCCATGGGAAATTGATCACGCTCCAATTGACATTGAGGGGACATACTTCTTATTGAGAAGTTGCTTAATGATGATCCATCATCAACCCTCACTCTAGTGATTCAATTCGATAAGATTAATCAAATGGGATTAATCGGAGGAGATATTCTTCTAAAGAAGTCGTTAAATCGGACACTTCTCCTCCTCTCCTCCCGTCGAACTTCATAACAAGGAAGTCAAGTCGGTTGAGAAAAGCGAAGAATTTCCGAGGTTGAGCTTAAGGACTTACCTCCTCATCTCGAGTATACATTTCTTGAGGGTGATGATAAATTACCCGTCATTATTGCTAGAAATTTGAGTAAAGATGAAAAAGTCGCTCTCATAAAGGTCTTGAAGTCACACAAGCAAGCAATTGCTTGGAAACTCTCCGACATTAAGGGTATCAACCACGAGTTTTGTACTCACAAAATCTTGATGGAGGATGACTTCAAACCAGTTCAACATCGAGAAGAGTAAATCCAAAATCCATGATGTTATTAAACAGAGGTTATCAAACTTCTTGATGCGGGATTGATTTACCCGATCTCGAGATAGTCCTTGGGTTAGCCAATTCATTTTGTTCCTAAAAGGGTGGCATAGCTGTTGTCACAAATGAAGATAACGAGTTAATTCCAACTCGATTGGTTACGGATGGCGTGTTTGCATTGACTATTGTAAGTTGAATGACGCCACCGTAAAGACCATTTTCCTCTACCCTTCATGGACCAAATGCTTGAGAGATTAGCAGGGGCGAATACTATTGTTTCCTTGATGGTTTCTCGGGTTACTTTGATTCCATTGATCCACGGGATCAAGAGAAGACCACATTCACCGCCCATACGGAACTTTTGCCTACAAACGTATGCCTTTTGGCTTATGCAATGCTCCTGGCATGTTCCAACGATGTATGATGGCCATATTCCACGACATGATCGGGGAAACAATGGAGGTGTTTATGGATGACTTCTCGGTCATTGGGGATTCTTTTCAAACATGTCTCTCCCATTTAGATAAAATGCTTCAAAGGTGTGAAGACACCAATCTTTGTCTAAACTGGGAGAAAAGCCACTTTATGGTCAAAGAAGGCATAGTCCTTGGCCATAAAATTTCAAAAAATGGGATTGAGGTAGATAGAGCAAAAGTAGATGTTATTGCTAAATTACCTCATCCTACTACCGTCAAAGGTATTAGGAGTTTTTTAGGTCATGCCGGTTTCTATCGTAGATTCATACAAGATTTTTCTAAAATCGCCCGGCCTATGACCCATCTTCTTGAAAAGGATGCTCCTTTTATCTTCTCACCCAAGTGCATCAAAGCTTTGAAACATTAAAGAAAAAGCTTATCAAGCACCCATTCTCGTTGCTCCGTGGGATTTACCCTTTGAGCTCATGTGCGATGCAAGTGATTTTGCTATCGGTGCGGTCTTAGGGCAACGTGAAACAAGCATTTTCACCTATCCACTACGCAAGTAAGACTATGATGAAGCCCAACTCATTACACCACCACGGAAAAAGAGCTATTAGGCGTGGTGTATGCGTTTGAAAAGTTTGACCGTACTTAATCTTGACCAAATGTGTAGTGTATACGGATCACTCGGCTCTTAAATATCTCTTTGCAAAACAAGATGCAAAGCGAGATTGCTCCGTTGGATTCTCCTCCTCCGTGAATTTGATATCATTATACGTGATAAAAAGGAGCCGAGAATCTAGTGCGATCATCTGTCGATTAGAAAACCCTCACCAAGATGTTTTGAGAAAAGGAAATAAATGAAACATTTCCTCGCGAGACACTCAATGCGGTTTCTTTTCATGGAAATTCTACCACCCCATGGTTTCTTGACTTTGCAAATTACCATGCGGGTAACTTCATAGTGAAAGGGATGTCGACCCAACGGAAGAACAAATTCTTCAAAGATGTTAAACATTATTTACGGGACGACCCTACTTATTCAAAATCTGTGCGGATCAAGTCATCCGACGGTGTGTTTATGGACGGGAAGCTATTGACATTCTCGACTTGCCATCTTTGGACCCACGGGGCCATCATAGTCCAAATTACACCGCCAAAAGGTGTTTGATTCCGGGTTTTATTGGCCCACTATCTATAAGGATGCCCACGATTTTGTCAAAACATGTGACGCTTGTCAACGTCACGGAAATATATCTCAAAGAAATGAAATGCCACAAATGCCATTCAAGTTTGTGAGATATTTGGCATCCGGGTATTGACTTTATGGGGCCATTTCCTTCGTCTCGTGGTAACAAATACATACTCGTGGTCGTTGACTATTTGTCAAAATGGGTTGAAGCAAAGCTTTACCTACCAATGATGCCCGAGTTGTTGTAAAGTTTTGAAATCTCTTTTTCCGGTTTGGAACTCCGAGAGCAATAATCGGTGATCGTGGTACACATTTACGCAATGACCAATTTGATCGTGTCATGCAAAGTATGGTGTTACCCATCTCTCTCATCGCATACCACCCCAAACAAGTGGGCGGTGGAAGTTTCCAACCGTGGTATTAAAAGAATTCGGAGAGGGCGATGGCGAAAATCGTGCATCCCGGTCGGATAAACCGGATGACGCACTCTGGGCCTTCCGTGCGACTTACAAAACACCCATCGGGTGTGCTCCATACAAGCTAGTGTACGGAAGGCATGTCATCTTCCGATTGAGTTAGAGCACAAGGCATCGGGCCTTAAAACATGCCAATTTCGATATTCAGACGGTGGTGATCACGGGAAAGTTCAAATGAATAAATTAAATGAACTCCGTGATCAAGCATACGAGAACTCTTTGATCTATAAACAAAAGACAAAGAAGATTCATGACTCAAAAATCAAGAACCGCGTTTTTAACGTTGGTGATCGAGTCCTTCTTTTCAATTCAAGATTGAAGATTTTCTGGAAAGCTCAAGTCCGTTGGTGCGGTCCATTTACTATTGCTAAGGTTTATCCTTATGGCACCATTGAGTTATCTCAACCCGATGGTCCTAATTTTAAAGTGAATGGTCATCGGTGAAGCATTACTTTGGAGAGGACATTCCATCCATGGTTGTCCGGGATCTACAAACTTTCCCCATGAACCAATGAATGCGGGGATCGAGTCAAGCTAATGACTCGGTAATCAAAATAATAGCACACACCATATGGGTTTTCACCCATATTTCATCTTCTTCTCTGTTCTACCACCCTAGTGTGGGAAGTTGCCCAGCTATTTAAAAAAAAAAAAAAATCTTTCAAATAATGGTCGTAGTATTTCCCTTTACGTTCTCGGCGGCATAACCGCGGTACTTTATATATTGAGGGCAATATTCATTTCTAAGTGTGGGGGAATTCTCACAATTTTATGTATTATCCACCCAATTCCCCGTTTTGGCCAATTTTTTTTTTTTTTTTTTTTTTTTTTGGAATAAGTGTTTTCACTTATTCATCATATGGTAATCATCCGCCATGTCTAAAAAGCAAAAGGATTGGCTAATCTAGGAGCAAACGGCTCTTGGTAAAGATTTCTCAAATCCGTTTATGGCTTGCAATTTGCCCAAATTGTATGGTATTCAACTCACCATATCCTAAAAGTGAAGAGTTGGCTAGCCCGCAAGTTTATGGCTTGTGGTAAAGGCGATGGAAAAACCATAATTGGTTATCACTCACCAAAGATAATTCGATAATTTATCTAAGAGTTGGCTAGTCCAGAGCAAACGGCACGGTAAAGACAAATCAAATCCGTTCTGACTTATGATTTGCTCAAAATCATTTGGTTATCATTGTACCAAGGTTCTTACTTGAACCAAAACAATTGGCTACTCCGTAAGTGATGGCTTTTGGTAAAGAGTTTTAAAATCCATTAAAGTTCTAAAAACATTGCTAGGGACTAGCAATATCTTAGTGTGGGGATTGATGAGTGTCTAAATACTCATCATTTTGTACAATCTAAAGCGCAAAATCATCCGAAAACACTCAAAATGCATCAAAATGATGAAAATATCACAAATCAGTGTTTTATGTGTTTTAAATGCAAAAATATCAAAATCGATGAAAAATGATTCAAGTTTGCAAAATTGGCGCTTTAGTCCCCAAGTTTCAAAAGTTGTCAAATCTAGTCCCGGAATTCAAAAATGTGGAAATTTATCATTCAAGGTCCCCGAAATAGTCTAAGTTGTTAAAATTGGTCCTTGAATGAGTTTTTGATCAAATGGCAGAAAAGGTCCCTCATCTTTGAAAAATTGCAAAAGTAGTCCTTGGATATTTTAAAATGAAATTTTATGAAAAAAGGGTCCTTGTACTATCAAAGATTGGCAGTTTTGGTCCTTTTGATATCTTTGGAAAAATGGGCAAGTTCAGTCCTCAAGTTTGGTGGAATTACATTTTTGGTCCTTGATATTAATACAAATCCAAACGGACCCTTTCCCTTGTATTTTCAGTCCCCTGTCATTATCCATGACCTCCCCCATTGTGAACCCCCGTGTATTATTAAAACCACCCAGTCAACAAAGTCAAATCCCAGCTCCTGTTCCTCTCCCTCACAGAAAACGCGCCAAACCAGTGACTCCTCAAACCACCATGGTTTTCAATCCCACTTGCTCCTATCACCTCACCCTCACCTTACCTTGTCCTCCTCCACCTCCACATCTTCCAAACTCCATTTATTGATTGAAACCTGCTCAAACCTGCTAATAGACTTTTTTGGCGCCAAAAAGACACTTGGACGAATGTGATGATTTTAGCCAATCCAATGGCTGGAAATGAGTGGGAAAGTTTCAGAGGACAACAAGAAGTCCAAAAAGTTGATTATAAAGGAAAGAGAAGCAATGGGAGAAGCTATCTAGAATGTATTAGTTTACTTAATGTCGCTTTAGCTTAAACTCTGTTTTGATGTATGTCTTAACTTAAAAGCTTTGTATTTCAAGTATTTCTGTGTAATAAACCTTTGAAATTATCAATTTCGATGTTTAAGTTATAATTTCGGTTTATGCAAGTTTCCTTTCAAAAATATCATATGATTCAAATGTTGTTTTAGTTGTTGTTTGACCTGAAATAGCACATGTAAGCTCCTAGATAGCTTCTAAAAGCTATTAGATATCATAAAATTCAGTTTAGAAGCAAAAATCAAAAATCACCAAAAATACAAAATAAATAGTTGAAAAATAAAAAAATCATATGGAAATGGTGTTCACAGCTGGAGCAGGGTGAATTTTGGATGGCCTTGGGTTAGTGGCTTAGTGGTAAGCCTTTAGGATTGGTCTTGATCATTGGTTCTGTGATTTCAGTTGGATAGCATTTGTAAGCCTTTTTATTCATTTTTGCATTTCACTGTTGTAGTTGTTCATTAACTTAAATTTACATTTCTTTGTGTTAATTAGTCTTAGTTAAGTGTATTTAAGTATTAAAATCGCTTGGTTGTTCTTTTAATTTGAAGTTTATAAAAATTTAGTTTTAACAGTTAAAATTGAATCATCATCATTTCTTAGTTTAATGTTATAATGGTTGTTGTTTAATGTTTCATTAGTCCTAATATATGATAATACATGGTTTTGAATCGTTTCATGGTTTTAAATTGTGTTTTGCTTTGAAAAATCATCAAAACAATCATATAAAGGGTGTTTGGATTTGCTTGTTTAAACTGTAACAAGTCTTGTTTGTGTTGATTGTTTATTGTGGTTACGTGTCTCGGTGGTCAATAATAACTCAAGCAAGTCATAAAAATCGATGGTCATTTGTGGAAAAGTCAAAATCTCATTTGATCACATCTTGTGTGTCCATTGTTGGAATTTCATGATCTATGATCATTGTTTTGTGTTTACAAGTTGCTTAAATTGCTCAAGTCAATCTTAGCTCACCTTAAAACAACATAATTAGTGCATAGAATCGGTTTAAATTTCATTTTAGTCAACTTAACTAGTTTTTATAAAAGTCAAATTTCTCATTTTGGTCGTTTTTGATTAAAATAGATAATTTCAGTGTGAGTTTAATAGTGAGTTTTAGCTTAAAATCTTTTGGGGTATTAAAGTTTAGTTGCTAAACTTAATTAGAAAAATGCTAGTTCATTCTTAATCAGCTTATTTAGTGCTTATTTGCTAGTTTCTTTTGGGTACCTGTTTGAAAATATTGTCCTGTGCACAGTGGAAACAGCCAATTTGAAAAGCTCACACAGAGCTTAATTGTTGGTCTTAGCTTGTGATCTTTGGTTCTTTGGGTAGCCAACCTAGCCACCTTGAGAACCCAAGCTTAAGTTTTCATTTTGTAGCTTGTTTGGTAGGGCTGCAATAAGCCTAATCATTGTCCCATTTCTGTCTTAGAAAGCAAAAAGCCAAGTGCTTATTTTTCTTTTTAGTAGCTTATCAGTGTGCTTATCTGTATCTTTTAGCTTCATTTCAGTTCATCTAGCTTGTTTGCATCTTTATTGAGCTTTTGTTTCAGTTTGTGAGCTTGTTTGAGCTTGTTTCACCAAAATAAGCTTTTAAGCTCACTGTTGGCTCATAAGCTTGTCATATAGCTTATTTTTGAGTTGTAAAATTTTTGTGTTTGTTAAAGTAGCTTATAATCAGTAGTTAAGTAGTTTCCAAAAAGAAAATCTAGAAAAACATCAATTTAAAAATAGTGATAGCGTTTATTTAATAGTTTTTAGCTTTTTGATTTTTCTTTTCATCTTATTAATAAGTAAATCTAGTTTTTATATTTTTCTTAGTTTTCTGTCACCTTAAGTTATTTTTAGAAAAAGTTTCAAAATTTTCCTAATCTTTTAGTATTTATTATAATTTTTAATAGTTAAAAATATTAAATAATTAGTAATAAATAATTAAAAAGCATAAAAATATCTTTTCAGTTCTAAAATTAGTTTTATCATATTTTAGATTTTTCCAATTTAAAATTTCATTTTCCAGGTTTATTTTATATTTTCTAGTATTTAAGTGTATTTTAAATAGTAATTAATTAGTAATAATTAGATAAAAAGTGTGAAAAATATAGTTTTAATTTTAAAATTAGTTTTATAATATTTTAGATTTTTCTGAATCATAGTTTTATTTTTCTAGCCTTATTTCATATTTTCTTTTACTTTAGGTTATTTTTAAATAGTTAAAATAGTTTTTAATTAATAATAATTTATTAAATAGTTATAAAAATAATTCTCTTTTCCTAATAATTTTCTTTTATTTTTAGGATTTAAAAAATGTTATTTTCATATTTTTAGGTCTTTTATTTTTTAGATCTCACTTTTTATTTTGTACGTTTGCGTAGTTTTTAAGCGTACGTGTTTTAGTTTCTTTTATCTGATTATTGTGCTTTCCAATTCCGTGTCCAAATACATTCCAATCAATCAGTAGTGTAATAATTCAATCTAAACCTTTACTGATCACTATCCTTAGTGATCATTCTATCTTCTGAATTAGTGTTTACACACCATTGAGTCTCCGTGGGACTTAACGACCCGGGAATTCATTATATTCTCTGATCTTCATTGCATTTGTGTTTTAACTGTTTTAAGTTTCTTACGGTTAGCCATTCACAAGTGGCTAGCTTGTGTGAGATAGCTTGACGGTTTAGCACAGATCAAAGATCTAATCAACCTAAAGAAAAAAAATTAGTCTTTTCAACACCCCCCACATCTCCAAATACTATATTTCAAGATCTTGAAACATCACCACCATTACTCCCATCACATCACAAGAACATTTAGGTTCTTTTCCACCACCATTTACTAACATTCCGGATATTGATCCATATTTTCCTATTTTTCCACCACAACTTCCGCATAACTCAAATCAAAACAACCCGGAAAACTTCCGCACTCATCACCCACATCATTTACATTGTGAACATTGCCAATCCACTAGGAAAATTGTAATAGAAGTTAGGGAAGAAATGCGTTTCATACTCAACCTCATCCTTGATCGCATCAATACCATTACTCATCAAAACCTCCATTCATAACCTTATGCAAGCATGGAAGGAATCACTACTACTACTTTTCTACTTTTAAGTATTATTTTTGAAGTCATTTTTCAAGAACAAGTCTTGTTCTTATTTTTACATGCTTGTAAGTAGCATACATACCACTACAATTTGTTGTTTTATTACAAGGCCTTGTTTACATACCTTGGCTCCCAATGATTCTCGGCAACCACAAGATTATATAAGCATGTTACTAACCTTTCTTTTGTAGGATTTTCATTTTCTTCACTTGACGCCCCAAACAAGGGAGCTACCGTCAAGGGAGTTAAGTTTGTTTATTTCTTCCAGGGTTAACTTTTGTTTCGACAAAAGGGAGAAGAAGTAAAACTTAGGGCTTTCAAAATTACATCTATTCTTAAGTTTACTCATCATAACATTATGTTTTGTCATCAACAAAAAGGGGGAGATTGTTAATACAAATAAACCGTAAAACCGTTTATTAATATTTTGCGATCTCTTTGTGTTTTGTTGATAACAAATATAATGTTATCTTAAGCATAATTATAAAAGATACATGTTAGTTTTGTAAAGCATTTACATATAGCCATTTAAATACAAAAATGTAGTAATTAAGCATTTGTTGTAATAGTTTATTAGGATGGGTAAATATCATAACCCATGGATCTTAACCCATACCCAAAGAGACTTGATACAATGTATACTTAGATACATTGAATCTAGATATAACCCATGGACAAACCCATAACCCATGACCCATAACCAAAAACCCATGGGCAAGAGGAGCGTTCCACGGATCCCTAGGATTACACTAGACGGATCCTTGTGGAAGGGATCCGTGGGATCCGTGGGAACAAGTGAAGAAATTTGTCTATAAATAGAGAGCCATTTCTTCATTCTAACTCACCCTCTTCTTACTAAATCTCTCATACACTCTCATTCTCTTCTAACATATAGATCACTTGATCTAGAGAGTTGTTCTTCTTTCTTTCTATTTGTGATCCTCATATAGGTCATTCTCTAAGGCGAGATCACGAGCATTCTACAAGTCATCCAAGCAAGGGTCCTTGATTGATTTGTCACTCCACAAGATTTCTGTAGCGAAGATCTTGTATTTGATTATTTCACATATTTGTTGTGTAATAGTTGTGTTGGTTTGGTCCACCGTGCTACGGACTCGGTATCTAGCTTTGTACCGGAAAAAGTGTAAGAAACGTTATGAAGGCTTCTCCGCCAAGTGAAGGAGTTTGTTGACACAATGCTTGAACTCTCGAGTAGGTGACTCGGGGAGTGGAGTAGGGCAAGGAAGGTGTCCTTGTAGCCGAACCACTATAAATCGGTTGTGTCATTTCTATCCCTTATGTTTATTTATTTGCTTGCATTATCATTAGATCTATATATTCTCAACATCCATAAGATTTCACATAATATCGAATCTAAAGTTTTTGAAATCAACTTAAAATCGGCAAAACAATTCAACCCCCCTTCTAGTTTTCCACACCTTCTATCACACCAACACTTCTCTCTCCTAAAATCTGTCAAAAGAAACTTTATCAAAAATTACCATGAGCAATTTAAACCCAATCAACATCTCTTCTGATAGTTCAATTTCAGACAGCTTTTTGGATGATGAGGCTTGGCATTATGTGCTCAACAATCCAGGTAAGAATAAGAAAGAGGTATTTGAAGCAGTTTCATCAAGAAAAAGAACTCATGCAGATGCTTATCCAACCCCTGTTGCTGCTAGTCCTTCTTCAACTCATCCAATACCACAATAAGCTGTCATCATTGAAGATAGCTCAGACTCCAATGCAAGCTACATTTCCCAATGTATAAGCACAAATGATGATACTAAGTCAAGGGTCTTGGATGTGCCTGCTCTTGCAAGAATCCTTCCATTAGGAGAACTGCAGATGCCTCCTTTTCCACCACTGTTGACAGCACCAACACAAGAGGGACCTTCATCATCCTCCCCACATGTTAGAAAAGTGGTGATGGGACTAGCAAGCCCTAAGGTGTATAACTGGATAGATATGCGTAATGCACCTAAGGTGATGCCAACATGGGCCATTCCAAAGAAGCCATAGGTGGTAGATGGTGGTTAGATGGAGTATGGTTAGAGTAGGTTGTGAAGCTTTTGTGTGGAGTAGGTTGTTGTTTGTTGTTTTCAGTTGTTGTAATGATGCTTGTAGTCTGTAATCCATAGATGTATCTACTGCACTCAGTGTGCAGTTTTGTGAAATAATAATAATGATCCATGTTTTCCTTTAACTTTAGAGTTCTTGCATCATACTTGTTGTTTCATTAACTCCATTTCCAAAGTCGACATCGTCCATCATAATGTTCAAAATCGAGAGATAGGACTTGTTGCGGTCATGTGCCTTGAACACCCACTATCTCAGTATAACCTTGATCGACCTTTTGACCTTGGATGTTCCCGCACATAAAAGTAAAGAGTTAGTTTCTTTTGGGGACCCAAGCCGTGATTGACTTGGATCTGCCTCGTATATCAATATAGTTAAATCTATCAAAGGTCATTTATACACCATTGGTATTGGTTGTAGAGGTAGTTCCTTTAGGTTTCCATTCCCAACGTGCTGAGGCCTTCACAGCATTGCCCATGTCCCCCCTTTTCTTGTTTACAACCCTTACAGTGGTAACTTTTGAATGAGCACTTGATCTTCAAGCCTCAGAGCGTTCATTTATCAAGGATTTTGAGGAAGATGATTCTGATGAGGAGGTAGTGGTTTGGTCTATGCTGGATAGATGGGAGCTTACTCCAACAGGTCTTGGTGGCATAGGATCTTTCAACACTGTTTATCTGGAGGATGGTTCGGTCAGGCAATTTATTTTCCTTACTGAGATTCTTAACTTTTTGGACAAAGAAGAACTCATTAGGTTGTATGGCATGGTCTCTACTTATTTTGAGATACATGCTGCTACTGGTGATGGGTTGTTCCTGCTTGGAGATCTTCAAGTCTTGTTTGATTCAGTCTATCAGGATGGCAAAGGATTTAAGGTTTGGGAAGGTCAGCATGAATGGGAGGTTTATCAGTGGACATTCTATCCTTTATCCATTGTTCATGTGGTGCAGACATGCTTTGGAATATATCTCTACATGTTTTTCGATTTACGCTATCCACTCTCTGTGAAGCTGATGGAGCAGATGCTATCAAATAAGTTGGTTTTCTCTACTGCTCCAGTTAGAAATGATATGGAACATGCAGAGCAGTTGGTAAAAATCATTAAGGATAAACTTATTGAGCACTCTGCTGGTTCCTCTTCATGAACTTGGTATGTTTTTATATATTTCTTTTCTTTATAGTTTTTCTTTCTTATCTTTTGTTGGTGTTAAAAAAACTTGTATATATTGTATGTTTACTAACTTTCTTCTTTGAGGATCATGTTGTATAGCTGTGTTTCATATATGGTTTTAACTCACCGTGTCTTGAGTGACAAAGGGTTAACTTGCTATGGGGGTACGGCTCTAGTGAGTATTCTTAAATCCGTTGATAGTTGCTGATTTACTAAAAATCAGAGGGTTATCAATGTACCCTGGTCTTACACACCAAACATTGGCTACTCCATGAGAAAACGGCTCTGGTAAAGAGATCTCAAATCCGTTGGAAGGTTGACAACTTGCCAATAAGTTGTATGGTGGTCAACTCACCATGTCTTCATAGATGCAGAGTTGGCTAGCCCACAAGTTCATGGCTTGTAGTAAAGGCAGTGGAACACCATGACTAGTCCTGAGTTAACGGATTCAGGTAAAGACAAATAAACTCCGTTGATGGCTGTGATGGTTTGCCAAAAACTATTAGGGTACTCCAACACACCATTCATTCATGTTCTAAGTGTTGGACTGGTTACTGGTTCACCAGGGTCATGTCATGATTCCACTCAAGAACCAGCTAGCCCAAGAGTGAGTAGCTACTTGGTAAAGGCTTATCAAATCTACTCAGTTCTCATTTCTTGCCGGTTCACGTGTCTTTGCGATCTAGGAGTTGCTGATGGAATCATGGTCTTCATTGTTGTTTCTGGTGGTTCTAGGTGCTCTGGTGGTTACGTATCTTGTGCTTCAGTTGCTGTTTTTCTTCAATCCTCTTATACGTTCAATATCTATCTGGAAACTTGAAGTTAACAAGGTCAAATTCAAGTTTAGGGAAGGATTGTTAGGAATTATTGTAATAGTGGGTTCCTGCTGATAGCTTTATTGTTTCTACTGATAGTGTGGTTCCTGCGGATAGTGTAGTTACCACTGATATTTATTTTGTTTCTGTGGATATGTAGTTTCCGCATTATTAGTATTTAGTTAGGATATGCATGAGTTAAATTAGGAATAGATAATGCATATCTTTGACGTGATTAGTAAGCTGCAGAATTAGGTTTTCTTGTAGTATAAAAGAAACCTGCGGCTAGGGTTTATGGACACTGGTCAATAACATTTGTTAGTAATTCAATATAGATCCATAAAGGATCAAGTCTTTGGTGTTTATCGTCTTCTTGAGTTTTGTGTTTATATTCTGCGTAAACATAATTCTAGTAAAGGTTCTCCGTAGTTTTCTTGTGATTACACGGGTTGACTATACTTTCATTAAGGCTCATAAGATCTATCTCGGACTGTACCCAACAAGTGCTCAAACTCATCTTCAGAGACGGATAGGAAGATAGCGAGTGAGATTGACATATTGTGACGGGTTTCAATATCATATAAAATGATATTATGTAAGGTTATGAAAAAGTTTTAGAGACCATTGTAACACTCACAATGTTTGAGAAGTAAATGAGACCATTGTGTAACCCATAATGTCTGAGAAGTAAAAGAGATTGTTTAAATTGAATAAGCAAGTTTGCAGTTCGGTGATTGACGCGGATTTTTGCAAAACACATGAAGTTTTACAATCCTCCTAGGCAGAGTACCTAACCGTTGTTATGTAGTATAGGCAAGACACGGAGGATTGATCGTTCTCTAGGGGAATAGTGAGGTAGGCTCGAAGTGTATTGTAACATCCCAACCCGACAAGTATCAAAATATCACATTATGGTGTCAATCAGAACATAATGAACGCAAGCGGAAGTCTTAAATAAATAAAATACAAGTCATGAAACTAATAACTTATAAGGAATACAAAACTGCTTAAATTCTTAAACGAAATTGAAATAACCAAAACATAAATCTCAAACTAATTCAAGATGACAAGGAAAGCTAAGGTTGGGCTGGTCCACTAAAAGCTCGTACTCTCATCACTCAATCCCAACAACCCACTTCATACATGTCGCAGAGAAAAGAAAATGCGACTGAGCTAACGTTGAGTGAACAAATATAAATAATGAAAAGCAATAGTCAAAAATGAATAAGCAAAACAAATCCAACGAAAACCTACTGAACAAGATGTTA
The DNA here is from genome assembly GCA_022545495.1 of Chrysanthemum lavandulifolium. Lineage (NCBI taxonomy): Eukaryota > Viridiplantae > Streptophyta > Magnoliopsida > Asterales > Asteraceae > Chrysanthemum > Chrysanthemum lavandulifolium. The sequence goes on from CM040243.1 coordinate 68,009,645, forward strand.
AATGAAATAAGGACTGAATATGGTATTAAGAAATAATCAAAGGGTTATGAATAAATAATAACAGAACTGTTAAGGAATTGCCCAAGTGCCTAAACATGATACATGAATAGACCAAAACAACCAAACATATCATAATCATATCATATCATATCATAATGTAACAAATCATATCAAATGGAGTGTAAGACTCTCAAAAGTGTATGGCGCACACATATATCTTAACTGAGTACCTAGGATGCATCCATACGCTCCCTGTAAATTAAACATCATACATAACCATACACCTGCTTTTGGCAAGTATACTTATGTATGGAATCATAATCATAATCAAATGCTAACACAAAAGGGAAAGTTGTGGACAAAAACACACCTCCACAGATAGATCATGCCATTGGTGACTCAATAACATGGCCATGGTATCTCCATGGCTAGTTAGTACCTTGGGCAATGGATTTGGTCAAACAATATAAATAGACATAGGGTAACGATCAATGATTGTTCATCAAAGATAATATATATAAAGAGAAAAAAATGGATAAGCATCAAATGGCATAATCAAACGAATATCGTATCAAAGGAATCATATTAAATGGGATCACAAATGAATATCATAACAAATGAAACAAAATCAATGATCAAGAGCCATGTGAAACCCTTACTGATAAAGGGTGGAATATATGTACCTTATGAATGAAAGCAAATGAGGAAATGGACACAAGGAAAATGAGTTACTCCTTCTTCACAAGATCTACACGAATTAGGATCATTTAATACTTAAGAATCTATTTTATAAATCCATTATTTGTCATAACTGATTCATAAATACTTATAGTGGAATGTGATTAGGTTTCCATTACATAAATTAGGTTAATATTGTCTTAAATTTTCATTCTTAAGGTTCCAAAAGAATTTAGGTTCAAAACACATAAAATGATATTAGATTTATACGAAACCCCAACTTACTTCTTATCTCAGATTTTAACTCATTTTGGTCTGTTCTTTACGAATTTTAAAAGCATATCAAATAAGGTTTTGAGGTTCTCCAATTTTTATCTGTGATTCCCAAATGACTTAAGCACCTCTCCAAATTTTTACAGATTTTATTTCAGAGTGCAAGTACCATTCCAAAAATTTTTTTCCCAAACCTATCCAAAAAGTGCACTGCAGATATACCTAGAAAGTTTGCCTTTAGTTAACCTATTTAGACACTTTAGAAAAATCCACAAAAATTCCAGGAAGACACACATAACTTAAATATCACATCTGTAAAAGGAGAGATCTTAACTCTTTATGGTTTGCAAATTAAAAATAAAAAACATCAACTGATTTTTGGACTCGATTTCTCAGATCTGATACTTACTCTATCAAAAATCAAAAGACTACCCTCCCGACCTCCAATTTCCCAGAAATATACATATTTGGAAACTAAATAACCTGAACTTGAAATTAGAGTCTAGAATCACACATAAATACATTGGAATCATTAGTGTAGACGCCTTTGAATCCGACCCAAATTCTGGACAGCTTGTTCACATAAAATCACACGAAACCCTAACCCCTTTAAAATCCAATTCGATTCATAACTAATTCTTAGGGTTTCTAGAATTCATTAGCCATATTAATACACACTTAATAATTCATATTAGGGTTACCTCAAGGCCGGATAAAAAAGAATCAAAGCAACAAGAAGATCACACCACAACGACTACCAAGGCTGCTACAAATCTTCTTCTTCTCAATCTTGGAGAGGATAAACAATGAATTTAGGTCTTTTTGGTTTGATTAGGGTTCGATATAGGGTGGGGAGAAAGAGAGTCAGTTATAAAATTTTGAGGAGAGGGAAAACTTGTATGGAGATAAGAAGGAAAATCGTGTCTTATTTTTAGGGCAAAAAGGAACATGATATCTTCTAATTAGTGAAACAAATTAGGCTGGTATTCTAATCCAAATCTCAAAACAAACGTGTAGGGGGGGATTAAGTGTGTGTCGTTTTTTTTGTAGTAGGATTAGGATAGGATTCGTTTTTCTTGTATTTTTATTTAATAACTTATAGTTTAGGATTAATATTGATAATGTGTAATTAATTTAATATCATAAAGTTTTAATATCACTTACTTATTTAATTAACTTAGGTTATAATTAAAATGAGCAAATAAAAACGTATTCTAGATTTTAGGGTATTACAATTCTTCCCCTCTAAAAAGAAAATTTCGTCCTCGAAATTGAAATGAACGCTTAAACGGAGATGTACCAAGTTATGAAAAGAAGTGAAATGATCGACTCACTTGATATGAATTTTTCAAAGAATTTTGACATACGGAATGGTTTTATTTCTCATGACTCGATCCTGATGATCTAATATAGCCTCAGGCTCATCAACAAATGAGAATTCATCACGAATCTGATCCAATGGATACGAAACACATATGTAACGAATGATGGCTGTATCCTCTTAAAGAGACATACGGAAAACATAATGAATAAGAAATAATGCGAAGGAAATGCCAAATGGTGGAAACTTCACCAACACGATCTAAGATTCCGAACGGACCAATAAATTGTACCAACGACCAAAAAAGCATATGTAGAATTATCAAGACGATCAAAAGGCCTAATGAGATTGGTAATGCATAACCTAATAATATATAGGGGACCTTAATATGTCTAGCGAAAGCACGAGAAACCACAGAATGTCAAACACATCCTGATCATACCTATATGAATTCTCTGAAAGGACGAAAAGGCATCTAAATGCTTAACAAACGAATAAACCGGATATTATATGATCTCAAAGCTTAAATGAAAAAGAAGCTACTTAGTGAAGGCGCTACCACAAAGTTTCCAAGGCATCCTAAACTTATTTGATCACTACGCTAACGATGCGCAACTCTGATAATTTTCTAAGTCTTCAAAAAGATTTATCTTCAAAGAGGCTCAATTAAAAGCAAGAACTAACATGAATCAAAATGATGCGAAGGAAAGATACCTAAACGAATGTCTTATCATGTAGTATACCCAATCCTCACCGGTCATTACTTAAGCTTTCTACAGAGGAAACCTAAAGCAAATTCTCAAGGGTTAATTCATAAGCTCATATAGTGCAAACCTAAGGGCCACATCTTCACAGGTAATCACGGTACTACAGGTCTAAACATAAGATCTGATACCATAAGCATAACACCCCAACCCTACAAGGGTCAAAATGTCACATTATGGTGTCAATCAGAACATAATGAACGCAAGCAGAAGTCTTAAAATAAATAAAATACAATCATGAAACAAATAACTTCTAAAGAATACTGATAGCAGGGTTCGGGGTCTAGAAAACCTAATTTTCTATGAGCAAGCTTTTCAACCCTCTATGCAGTGAACCTAATCGTTGTAGTGTAGTATGTGATAAGCCCAGGGGATTGATTTCATTCTCTAGGGGAATGGGAATGCTAGAAAGAGATATATGACGAGAAGGTGGGGTTGAGGAAGATTCTTTTGTCTTTTTTATGTTTTTTAGAAAGCAAGGGTAAAAATCTCGGGGTATATGATTGGGGGGGGTGGTACTTCTACCGATTTTACTACTTTAACTAATTAACTATATAACTACGGATATGTTATGCTAATTGAGGTGTGCTCGTATGATGATTAAATATGTGTTCACTTAGATGCTATTACTCCCTAGTTATCTTTTATTGGTCGGTTGAATTGTCACTTCCTTTATCTTAATTGGTGCGTTGTATTTCGTTTAGTCATAGGGTGGTGCCTAATTCCGTAGTTCTATGAATTGCAACTCTTCTTTAGAATACCCGAGATCGGCAAATGCAATAACATCTCCCCCAAATACACTACTATCCTAAAGCTACAATTCACGCAATAAACACAACGAATGGCCTAATGTGCACTCAAAGGCTTTTTGCTATTTAGGACGTTCAATCTTGCAACAATGAAAGAAGAAGCCAGTTTTCTTTAATCTAGCGTCTACCAATTAAGACAAGAGACAACCTAACAACAATTAATAACTATGTTTCATAAATCTAAGCAAACATAAGAATAATTTAGCTAGACATGTTAAACAAGCAAGCATACACACAATCAATTGAACATGGGGTAGACATAATGATAAATTGGATAAACAAACTTATCTTGTGATTTAAAATAATACTGTCCAAGTCAGACTACAACTGAGTTAGGGTTTGCTCTCCAAAATTCTACCTCCTTAAATACAGAAAAATCGAATTCTATATATAGATTTACAATCACGACGACGTCACCTTTTGCTAGTGACGCCGTCAGGTCGCCATAATTAGGGTTTTGTTTGGGCCAAGTCATCGTTGGGATGGTGTCAGTTGAAAGATGTGACGCCGTCAGTCTTCAGTAGCGACGTCTTCTGAATCTCGGATCTTGGGCGTCTGGTGTGAAATTAGTGAGTGACGCCTTCCAGAATTTAGGCGTGACCCGTCAAGCTTTAGGACCATAAATTATGTTGAGCCGTCGGGTGAACTTTTGATCAAGTCTTCTATAGAGGGACGGCGTCGCCATTTGGTTGGGACGCCGTCACGTGTGCTGGAGTGCCTTTGATCTTGACTTTGCCATTTTCTTCATGTTTTCGCTCCTTTGCGTCCATATATGCTTCATTCAAGCATTTTGCTTCCAAAAGACCTAAAACGTGAAAGGAACGATTTTAATCAAGAACGGATATAAAATGTGTCGATTTAGGGCTTAAATGACCCCTAAAACGTATGTTTTAAATCCTTATCAAATACAAAACTTCTCAAATTCTTAATAGAAAAGAAATAACCAAAACATAAATCTCAAACTAATTCCAGATGACAAGGAAGCTAAGTTTGGGCTGGTCCACTAAAAGCCCTACTCTCATCACTCAATCCTAGCATCCCGCTTAATATCTGCCACAAAGATAAGAAAATGCGGCTGAGCTAACACTTAGTGAACATATACAAAAAATGAAAAGCAATAAGTCAAGAATGAATAAGCGAAACGAATTCAACGAAAACCTGCTGAACAAGATGTTAAATGAAATAAGGACTGAATATGCAATTAAGGAATAATCAAAGAGTTATAAAGAAATAATAATGGAACTGTTAAGGAATTGCCCAAGTGCCTAAATATGATACATGAATAGACTAAAACAACCAAACATATCATATCATATCATATTATAACAAATCATATCAAATGGAGTGTGCGGCTCTCAAAAGTGTATGGCACACACATATATCTGAACTGAGTACCTAGGATGCATCCGTATGCTCCCTGCACATGCTTTTGGCAAGTATACTTACGTATGGAATCATAATCATAATCAAATGCTAGCACAAAAGAGAACGTTGTGGACAAAACACACATCCAAGGATAGCATCATGCCATTGGTGCCTCAATGACATGGGATGGTACCTCCATGGCTAGTTAGTACCTTGAGCAATGGATTTGGTCAAACAATATAAATAGAGATAGGGTAACGATCAAGGATTGTTCATCAAAGATAATATATATAAAGGGAATAAAATGGATAAGCATCAAATGGCATAATCAAACGAATATCCTATCAAAGGAATCATATCAAATGGGATCACAAATGAATATCATTACAAATGAAACAAAATCAATGATCAAAAGTCATGAGAAACCCTTACTGATAAACGGTGGAAAATCATACCTAATGAACGAAAGAAAATAAGGAAATGAACATAAGGACAATGAGTTACTCCTTCTTCACTGGACCTACACGAATTAGGATCATTTAATACTTATGAGTCCATTTTATAAATCCATTAATTGTCATAATTGATTCATAAATACTTATAGTGGTTCATTTATGTGATTAGGCTTCCATTACATATATTTGGTAAATATATGTCTTAAATTATCATAATTAAGGTTCCAAAATAATTTTGGTTCAAAACACATTAAATGATATTAGGTATAAACAAAACCCTAACTTACTTCTTATATGTTCTTTACGAATTTTAAAAGCATGTCAAATAAGGTCTTAAGGTTCTTCAATTTTTATCTGTGATTCCCAAATAAGTTAAGCACTTCCTGAATTTTTATAGATTTTATTTACAAGGGCAAGTACCATTCCAAAAATCATTTTCCCAAACCTGTCCAGAAAGTGCACTGCAGGTATACCTAGAAAATTTGCCTTTCATTAACCCATTTAGACACTTCAGAAAAATCCACAAAAATTCCAGGAAGACATACATAACTTAAATATCATTCCTGTAAAAAGATAGCTTTCAACTCTTTATAGTTTGCAAACTAAAAATCAAGAACATCAATTGATTTTCGGACTCGATTTCTCAGATTTTATACTTAATCTCCCAAAAATCAAAAGACTACCCTCCCGACCTCAAATTTCCCATAAATTTACATATTTGGAAACTACATAACCTGAACTTGAATTTAGAGTAAAGAATCACATAAAAATACGTTGGCATCATTAGTTTAGACCCCTTTGAATCTGACCCAAATTCTGGACAACTTGTTCACATAAAATCACACAAAACCTAAACCCTTTTAAACCCAATTCGATTCATAACTAATTCTTAGGGTTTCTAGAATTCATTAGCCATATTAATGCACACTTAATAATTCATAGTAGGGTTACCTTAAGGCCGGATAAAAAAGAATCAAAGGAACAAGAAGATCACACCACCACCACCACCAAGGTTTCTACAAATCTTATTCTTCTCAATCTTGGAGAGGATAAACATTGAATTTAGGTCTTGTTTGGTTTGATTAGGGTTCAGTATAGGGAAAACGTGTATGGAGATAAGAAGGGAAAACCGTGTATTATTTTTAGGGCAAAGCGGAACATGATATCTTCTAATTAGTGAAACAAATTAGGCTTGTCTCCAAATCCAAATCTCAAAACAAACGTGTAGGGAGGATTAAGTGTGTGTCGTTTTTTGTAGTAGGATTAGGATAATATTTGTTTTTCTTGTAATTTTATTTTTTAACTTATAGTTTAGGATTAATATTGGTAATGTGTATTTAATTTTATATCATAAAGTTTTAAGATTACTTACTTATTTAATTAACTAATTAAAATGATCAAATAAAAATGCATTCTAGATTTTAGGTATTACATGTATAATGGAATAAGTCTAAAGGTTGGGTGATGATTATTTTTGTATTTTTTTTTTTTTGAAAGTAATGCAAAATCTCGGGGTTTGAAGAGTTTAGTTTTTAAAACTAATAATTAAACTAAATTAAACAAATTAAACTAAATATGCAGAAACGTAAATTGGTGAACGTGTATGATAGGTAAAGTGTATTTACTTAGAATCTCACTACTCCCTAGTTATCTCCAATTGATTAGTCGATTGTCACTTCCTTGTGCTAATTAGAGCGTTGTATTTATTAATATCAATCACTAAGGGTTGTCCATCCCTAACACTATGAGTTTTTATTCTCATTGAGGCTATCTCAATGTCAGCAAACGCAAATCACGCATTAAATACAACGAACAACAAACTATCTATATATAGCGGGGCGTTTAGTCGGACGTTGATAAGGATTTAAAATGTACACTTTTAAGAGGTCATTTAAGCCCTTAATCTACCACTTTTATATCCGTTACTGCTTAATTTCATTCCTTTTCACTTTTTAGGTCTCTTGGAAGTAAAATGCTGGAAAGATGCACATTTGGACGAAAAGGAGTGAATACATGAAGAAAATGGCAAAGTCAAGATCAAAGCCACTCAAGCTGCTCAATTTGAATCTGACGGCGTCCCAATCAAAGGGCGACGCCGTCCCTCTATACATACTTGATGAAAACATGCACCAGACGCTTAGTTGAATTTTTGTTCGTACAACCTGACGGCATCAGGCTTTGAAGACGAAGGGCGTCACTCAGAATTATCATCTCAGATAGCCCAGATCCAAAATCAGACGACGTCCCACTTGAAGACTGATGGCGTCACAACTCTAAGGTGACGCCGTCCCATCGATGACTTGGCCAAGACTAAAACTCTAATGACGGCGATCTGACGGCGTACCACCTATAAGACGACGTCGTCGCACTTGTAAATGTATATATAGAATTCAGTTTTTCTGCATTTGAAGGAGGTAGACTTTTGGAGTAAAAACCCTAAACGTTTGTAGTCCGACTTGGACAGTATCTTAGGGTCCCAAGCTCTATTTTACACATCAAGATAAGTGTTGTAATCCAAAGTATCATTATGTCTTCCATTGATTGTGTGTATGCTTGCTTGTTTAACATGTCTAGCTAAATTTCTTTTGTGTTTGCTTAAATCTATGAAACCTAGTTATTAATTATTGTTAGGTTGTCTTTTATCTTAATTGTAATTGGGTTAGGAGTGCAACTAGGATTTCGTTGTGTTTAATGCTTGAGTAATCTTTGTGAAAGTTGACTTAGGACACCCTACGACCTTAGAAAATACAACGCATTAAGATAAGGTGTGACAATTCAACTGACCAATAAAAGATAAGTAGGGAGTAATAGTATCTAGGTAAACACATTTTAATCATCATACGAGCACACATCAAATAAACATAGCTGCCCGTAGTATTAGATAATTAGATAGTAGAAGTAATCGGTAGAAGTACCACCCCCAAACCAATTGGCCCGAGATATTTACCTTAGCTTAAAAAAAATCATCCTCAACCCCTACCTTAGCGTAATTCATTTCTTGCTAGCATTCCTATTCCCTAGAGAATGATATCAATCCCCGAGGCTTACCCAATACTACACTACAACGATTAGGTTCACTGCCTAGGTGGTTGAAAAACTTGCTCGAAGAAAAGGAAGTTCCTTTGACCCCAAGCGCGATTTGTACGCGCACCAAGTTTTTGGCTCTGCTGACAGGGAATATAATTGCTAGTTAGATCTTTATCTCGTTTAGGTTTCCTTGCCTGATTCCTGTCAAGTAATATTTTTTCTCACTTTTTAGCTTTCTTGTAGTCTATCCCCCTTCTTTGTGACTTTGTTAGTAATCCCATCACTTTTCATCATGAAAGGTGATAAACCCCCAGTTGAACTCTACTTGCCCTCAAGTAGACCTTATTAGAAAGATTCCTAAAAAGATATCTCCCAAAACCTGGAAAATATTAGTTTACAAATCCCTTATGCATGAATAAAACAAAGCAGAACACCTCACGAAATGGGAACGAAACACTCAAAAATCTCAACTATTCTAAGTGTCAATTTCGGGGTGATCACTTAATCGCATAGTTATAATATGTATTCTATCATAAGCTTGGCGGTTACACAAATCTCCACCATTAGAGTTAAGGGCTAAACAATTCTCGAAAGCAATATGGGTAAACACGACAAAGGTTAAGGGGTGACTCGTCATTACTAACATGTCACGGCGAAGTGGACAAAATCAATGATACATGACCAAATGCATGGCCAAGACACCAAAGATTGCTCGCTGCATCACCTAGACACGCTTCATGACTAAAAGGATATGATAAGACATGGGAAGTATAAATGGTGTAAAATAAAAATAAGGTAGTATAAATCTGTAAACCAAGTCATCACCACTTACCATCCGCCCAAAGTTCAAGCTTTGAAGTCAATAAACCGGATCATGAAATACTAGGTAGATGTTTCATTAGAGGACGTCGTGATGGGCACACTACCTTTTCTTCAACTGTTGGCATAATCACCAACTTCAATCTTCGAATGTGACCGAGGTGGCCTCCTCGATACTAAATTTATAAAGCTCATAACATAGTGCTTATAACATCTTACTTTACAATAACTAAATAACATAACAACTATTTTTTTCCTCAACATAACAATAATAACTAAACATAATATCCCCACTTGAGATGAACAATGGGAATTCGGGGGGTCTTCAATGATCTTCAGGAATATGTCGTCGACGAAAGTGTGATTTCCGAACCTTTCCACTTGAACCTTGAACTTAGGCAAATGATGACTTCCCAATCACAAATAAAGACTACATGGTAGGCTAAGGTATATAGGTGTATCGAAACAATATATTGGGTTAATCAAAATGAAAGGAGTGGCTCAGATGGGTGTATCTAGGGGTATCTTGCACTAAAGGTGAGTGCAACAAAAAGGTTTCACATGGGGGTCAAAAAATCGAGGTGACTAATCGATAGACACACAATGGTAGGCTATTTGGGTGATAATCCTATAATATTGCCTTCTAAAACTGAAAAGTCCAAATACATCGAGCTAACTCAACATACCTCGTCTATGGTCTCGAAATGATTCAAAGGCCAAGTTCTAAAGTTTAGAAGCTACCGGCACACTCATAATTTGGTGGATTTGGGGTAAAATATTGGAAACAGATAAGGCTAATCTCACCATATAATATCAAGGGTTGTATGTGCTCGGCTAAGGTCTAATCTAGTTAGGTTAAGAAAAACATGTCAAAATTTTAAACATGGCATAATTTTTCAAAATAAACTAGAAAATCGAGGGCAAAATAATTTTCATTAGATAATTCTACTCCCGTCCCCCCACTTGAATTGTACAAAGTTCCTTTTGTACTAAGCATTAAATAAAGGAGAAGAGAAAAGTAGAATTAGAGTGAGACTTTCCTGAAATTTGCTCCACAAAGAGAGAAGGCCCACGAAAAAGAGACGTGCCTTCGTGTAAGCATCATGAACAAACTTCAATCCCTGAAATCACACTACCGAAAAGCTTAGTTCTAAAAAGAAAAAAAATGAAAAATGAAAAACAAACCTAACTCACTTTCGTAGGAATCACGGTTGCATTTAGCATATGCAACAAGCCTTTTAAACCACTTGGTATCCCAAGTGGACGAGTAAGTCTCGTGAGGATTTACAGGGAACACACACAAATTTTATTTAAAAAACTAATACAAGGTTATTGTGTTTTAAAATGAAAGAACTAAAGAAGAGGAAGGTTACGTCGTAACTCTTTGAGGGAGTTACGCCGTGGCGGCAAAACGACATAGTACGCAAAGCTAGTGGTTCTGGCGTAACCACGAGATGGTATTCGCCGTAATTAGTAATGCATCTAAAATTCTGTTGCACAAGGTTGGTTACGGCGTAATCACATAGATGAGTTACGCCAGTAACTATGATCGAATCGACAAATTGCGGCGATAATTACTTCCTCGTTTCACGCAAAAATGGTTAGAAAACACAAAACCCTACCGAAAATAAAACAAAAGAAAGGGATAATTCGGGTTGTCTCCCGAAAGAGAACTTTTCTTTATTTACGAGTCTTTGAGTTAGACTCAGAGCCGCGGGGGCTCTATGGGGGCATTTGGATTTGGCCGAATTCCTCCATGTCTTTTTTATTTGAAGAAGGTTGGTCCCAAACATGTGGAGAAATAAACCGAGTCATGGTGTATCTTTTCTGCAGAAAATTAGCTTGTGCCCATTCGTAATGAAATTTGGCCTCTTCGTCCCATTTTATTTTAACATATCCAAACTTTACTCCTAACCAATTTTCAAATGAGATTCCCCTGTATCCTACTTTGCTTCTCTTATCTTCACAAAACATGCCCATTCCTTGCGTTTGAGCCATTTAGGTTCAGGAATTCTCCTCCATCGCAGATCTTGCGATTGGGGTTGCATGTAGGCCATGCCATGGTGTAGTCATTAGATATGATAGTGGTTCATATCGAATATTAAAGAGATGGTAATTGGGAGATAAATATGGAAAAGATGTGAAGTAATAATATGAGAGGAAAATCGGAAGAAGTTATTTATAGGTGAGATTTGAAAATCACAGCCTAAATAACAAAGTTACCAGTTACCAATTACCCTTCAATATTACCGTTAGCTTTAATACGACAAACAAGACTTTCACATAAGCGTTGACTTTCCCAACCTTGTCTGAAAGCGATTTTGGAAAGTCTTGTGAGATCTTGAAGTTCTTCTCGATGTGGGTATCTATGGTCCGGTGTGAGTTTCGTGATTAACCCTATTAGAATTAGTCACAAACTCAAATTCTTTGAGTATGTAATTCTCACTATATGAACTGTGTTCCCTTTTAACCCATTCGGTTTAACAGGAGGTTCTTGTGATCTAGATCCCTATGAGCCGTGATAACTTCTAGGTTGATAATGAGGTCTCCTAGAATTTCTATCCCAAGTATGGTTTTCGATTACCTTGTCTCGAGCGTTACTGGAAAATCATGAGATCTTGAAGTTCTTCTACGATGTGGGTATCTATAGTGCGTGTGAAGTTTACGTGATTAACCTATTAGAATTAGTCCAAAGCGGTTTGTGCTCTCTAGGTCTCGATTGTTAGACTTATTCCTTGGAAACTTGCTTAGATATTCGAGTGTCATCACAATCTTTGATTAAGTGAGTAGGACTATAACACACAAAACACGCTTTTTGACCCATATGTCCAAAGTGATTTCTTCTATGTCTATGCCCAAAATTGTTTTGCCTTCTTGAGGGTGATAAAATTTGTTTTGACCAAAATTATCCCAAAAGGTTTAGCAATCTTGTTTTGAAAAGGTTTTAAGAGATCTGCTTGTTGAGCAAGACTTTGATTTAAAATCTGCTGGATTTTGAACATTGTTTTCAATTTCTTTGGGTTTCTCGGATCTAGATTTAGCAATTAGCTTATTCCTAAACTCTAGACTATCTACTCCATAACGAGAAACATCGGGCCTAGAGGGTGATGACTAATGGGATGAGGAGCGACATGATAACCATTGTCTTTCTTGGGAGGCGGTTCACTTGCGAGCCTTCATTACTAGATGAATCTAAATAGTTAATGAGCTCATCATCACTAGTAGTTATATCCTCAAAATCACCATCATCACGATCACTAGGTTGATTTTCTTCTACGATACTAAAGTCCATTCCAAATCCTAAGCTTTGTTCTAATGTAAGCCTTCTTCTGTTTTTCAACATAAGCAACTTGGGACAAGCCGGACTCTTTCCAAGCACAAACTTAGCTACCAAATCATCTCTTTCCTTAGTTAACTTCTCAATTTCACAATTTTACGGTTTAGTTTCCATTCACTAAGTTTTAGCGATAATCGTTGTTCATACTTTTCATTGACCATTTCATTATTTTCATGTGTTATGATTTTAGCTCTATAGACTCTAAAGTGATTTGATAACCTGCTACCTCGGACCTAGCCTAATACAATTATCTCTACTTTGCTTCTCTTATCTTCACAAAACATGCCCATTCCTTGCGTTTGAGCCATTTAGGTTCAGGAATTCTCCTCCATCGCAGATCTTGCGATTGGGGTTGCATGTAGGCCATGCCATGGTGTAGTCATTAGATATGATAGCTGGTTCACAAAAATGAATGGTCCAATCAATCTCGGAGAACCATTCGCTAAAAACATTATGCCCTTGTAACCACTTTTTCCTGATAAGCTTCGCCTTCAAGACCACCAAACTTCATGACCTCTTTAATCAAACGAATGAGATGTTGTCCTCCTCCATTGCATCGTTTTTGAAAAGGAGAACACGTGGGCAATGGTACTTTGGTCTCATCAATTAAACAAGTATCAGGAGCACAATAGTGAAGTTTTCCGGTAACAACATAACTGGGTACAGAAGGTGGGATCTCTTCCTCATTGCTTTCATCTTCACTTGATTCGGTCCCCTGTAAATGGCTAATATATGAAGGTGGAAACCTATCTGAATCATCTAATTTAATCCTTGGTGAATCTTCAGTTGTAACAATTTTATCCGGTTCAAGGCATAAAGTTTTGTCCAATTTAAACTCCAGTATATCGCCATATTATCCCTCGTAATGTGTTAATGAGTCAAGGAATGGCTTACCAATAATCAAATGTTCCTTTTTGTTTTTCTCCATGTCGATGACCACAAAATCGGGGGATGAAACAAATCTATCTACCTTTACACAAGTTCCACCGGTAATTCTTAACGGAACAGCCTTGGTCTTATCTGCCATCTCAATCACGATATCCGTATTCCAAAGATGACTCAATTTGAGTGTTAAAAATATGGAGAGAGGCATGATATTTATGCTAGACCCAATATCTATAATCCCCAAAATATCATAATCCCCTACTGAACATGGAATGATTAACCCGTTAGCCCAGATATCTTTAACCGGAAACGAATTGCTTTATGATCCGGTTAGACTTTCTGAGACATAGTTCTGTTGTAACTCGGGAAATGGTTACGGCGTAATCGATCCCGGTTGTCGACATTCGCTCCATCGAATTTTACATTGTTGAGTAGCACTCCTTGATTAATTCCTTCAATTATTATCAACAAAACGAAGATTGCACCCAACCATAGGTTTGGCCATCTCCGGCTCCACGTTACTCGCCTCAATTTCAAAGACCGAGCTTTTCTATCATGGTTTCAAGGTTTTTAGGGTTTCGTGCGCTCGGAGAGATTTTTATTTGTGTTATCCTCGAAATCCTCGAGCCATTTATCTTGTTCTTTTGCTCTTTGGTCAACTTTCCATGAATTTGTTGATTGTTTCTTCAAGGTTGGGCTTTCTTTCTCCATAAGGCCCACGGTTGTAATTTCCACGGTATCCATTACTATTTCGATTATCTCCGTAAAATGGTTGATTTTCTCCATACTTTTCTTCTTCAATTATATTTTTTTTCGTCAACGTTAGGATAATTTTTAGTGAGATGTCCTCCCCCACAGCTTTCACAACCTACTTGGATGGCATGAACGGTTTCTCTGACTTTCAGCATATCTCGACTTAGATTTTCAATTTTACTAGCGATTGCTGCAATTCCGTCAAAACTTCCGCTTTGGTTTCTTTTGCTTCCTCCGTCGTGCCATTTTTGAGAATGAACAGCCATTTTTTGAATGGCTTCAATAGCAAGGGTAGGCGTCATGTTTGGAATAGGTCCTTGATAGTCCAGCATCTGTCTCGTAGTTACGTTGAACCTTTGTAGAAGATATTGACCTTTTGCTGGTTGTTCAGATCATGCGTAGGACATTTGTAAAGGAGATCGTTGTATCTATCCCAGGCCAGATACAACGTTTCATCGTCTTCTTGTTTGAAATTATGGATTTCCAAAAGATGGTTAGAAATCTTCGACGGGGGGCAATACCTTTAAATGAAATGCTTCTTAAGTAGAGCCCAAGTATTAAATGTCCCGGCGGGCAATCTTTCGATCCATCTTCTGGCAGCTCCAGTAAGAGTGATGGGGAATACCCTTAGCATAACAACAACATGAGACACGCCCGAAATGTTGAAAAGGCTAGCGATGTATAGCACATTTTCAACGTGCTCATATGCATCCTCATCCCTGTTTCCTGAAAAAGGGTTAGCACGAAGCTCCCTCATAAATTGGTCTTTAATTTCGAAATGGACATTTGCTCCAATCGCCGGTCTAACGAGACTTGGCCCTTGTTCAGCTCTTGTCAACGCCAAATATTCCTCAAGAGTGAGGTCATCGATGTTAACAACTTCCATGGTACCTAAGAACTCGAATAATGATCTTGAAAATAGAAAAGTTTAAAATAAAATAAAAGACTTAATAGTAATCCTAATATAACGCCCCGAAAAAGGTGCCAAAAACTTGATGCGTGTTTCTCGACCATGTTTTAATATTTATAAAGTCTCATTATACCTATGGTCTACCTAATGCACTAACGGGCAGTGTACCCGGTCGTGTGTATTGTAGTATTCAGTAAAACCGAGGTCGTCCCAAGAGCTATATGTGTTGGATTATTACTAAGTCTAGGTGTCACAGATTAATAATGATTTCGATAAGGAATTAATTAATTACTAAAGCAGATAAAAGCAAATAAAGGCAAAGGTTTCATCAATAGAGGAGAGTGGTGCTATCCTAGTTAATCCTCCTAGCTAGTAATGTCTACGTCTACTTACTTCCAATTACTTCAGGTGGGGTCAAAGTCGAGAGGACAACATTTGATCAATTCGCCCAAACCTATCAGCAAAGATGCCACCACAGGAGAAGTCAGGTGTCCCCTCATAAGTCCTTGATGGATCTGGACACACACCTTGTGTCAATGATATTTTGTATAATATTGTAAGTAAACACAGATTAAACACAAAACTTAAGCTCCAATATTATTAATGAATAATACGAGTGATCTTTGCTTATCACTAGGGTTACACCTTGAAGCTGTAAGTACGTAGATAATAAGTAAGTACCTAAGACAATGACCTAGGACCTCCTTTTATAGTACATGGAGTCCTTTACAAGATAAGTATAAAGCTAACAATATAGAATATACACAAGATCTTTTCTATACCTATCTAGACACGTTCTCATAACCATTATCTAATAGCATTGGTAATAATGTACCGGCGGTGGTATCGCTTCCACCGCTAGTGTAATCCAAGCGGTGTCTTCCACAACTATCATGGTAGCAGATTGTTCCCAACAATCCACCCCTAAACTTATGATTTCTGCAAATCAATAAGTTTCTTCAATCTGCATCATCTTCAAGGATTTGGGGAATTCAACCAAATACTTTACATCTTCCTTAACTTCTGAATAGCTCTTGAACATTGATCTTGAAGCCTATGTAACAATGTTCTGACCTTCTCATTGTCTTCATGAACTCTTATAGTTGTACATAACATTACTGTGAGAGTTCTAGCTCTGAGTGGATATTCTTTCTTAGCAAGCATGAATGCATCTACTCTATTTGTCAGAGAAACATGGTGACCTTCACATGAGTCATAGTAAAACCATTTAGTACGGGACATGTACATGAGAATTTCCGTAAATCATCATTAACATCCGGATCATAGAGCCTTCTAAGATTAACCCATAACCGCATCTCCTTCATATCTTTGAGATCTTGAGCATCAAACCTTTCTTGAACTAACTTACATAATCTATCAAGATCATCTCTGTCAAAAGCTTTGATGAGATCTTCAAATTGAATAAATGAGGATGTTGCACCACCTAGCCTTGTGATCTTCCAAGTTGGAGCAAAATTTCTAGCAGTGTAAACTTCCCAATCAATGATAGGATGTCTAACTTGTAGTGGTTCGGATAAAATCTTCTTCTTCTATCACAATCATTTCAGGTCATCTGTTCTTCAATGAACTTCTCGGTTGGAACTTCTTGTTCTTCAAAGAAACTTGGTCTTCTTACCACCGAGATTCACTATCTTTAGCCTTTCTTTTCAAATCGGGATGCCTTCTTGCTTCTTCTTCGTAATCCATTGGAATGAAATCTTTATCAAATCTTTGAACTCGTAGTAGATACTTTCAACTCTATCATCAGACATTCCTTTGAATTAATGTCTCTTCCAACCACCAACATTGCAACAATAAGTCTTCATGTATGCAATAACTTGTGCCTTAGATGGTTGTCTTGGTTTCTTTTGGCCTTTCTTGGTCAAACAATAGCCTCTTTAAGTGCTTGATTATTCTTCATCAGATAAAATCGTTTAGCTGCGGTTCTTTGTTCTGCAGTTAAAGATTTATCGACTACATGGTCAATTGCCTTTTCTTGATTCTTGGATCATTTGCAATCAAGAAATCAATTTCTTCTTGATGGGTACATAGTCGAACTCGTAGTCTTTTCTCTAAGTCTTGTAAGTGGAGCAATTGGAAATTGGATTTTCCAATCTATCCGACCTTTTAGCCTCCATAAAGCTTACAACTTCCAATTCTTCAAGCTTTTTCTTTTCAAAGAACTTCATCTTCATATATCTTTTAGCAACTTCTTTATCAAGAGCAATCTGAACTTGTTCTTTCTTTGAAATCTTTCTTCCAGGTTGCTCTTCACTTTCCATAACGGCTTTACCTTTATCATTCTTCTGTTTATCAATTTCTTCACTTGCAGTGACAACATTATGTTCATCAGTGGGAATATTTGGCTCTGCAGTGGAAATTGGATCATTGGTAAAAGCAGTTGCAGTACAGAAAATATCTTGCTCTAGTTGCTCTTCTTGAGTATCAACTTCCTCTGCACCTTTACTAGAAACACCTTCATCTTCAAAATCAATTTTCCTCCCCTGAGTTTTAGCACTTGTTTTCCTCCCCTGTTTGGGAGAATTACCCAAATCTTGATCAGAACCAGCTGAATCACCATCATTAGGTGAGGATGAAGATGAGATCACCAACTTTGCAGATTTCCTTTGCTTTTTCAACCCCTGCAACTCTTCCTTCAAGGTCTGAATCTCCTCTTTTAAGTGTTTAATATCCTTGGCATGCTGCATTTGGACATGTGCCAGGTCTTTCTGTAGATATTCAACCTGCTTGGCTAATTTGGTACACAAAACCATCAATTCCATTTGTTGCCCACTGCCCTCATCACTTCCAACTGTGTGACCTGTTGGGAGAGGTGAATCATGGGGCAATGGCTCGGATTCCTCCCTAGTTGGACTAGGTTGAAGTCTTCAACCACCACTGCTTGTTCCTAGACCAAAAGGTTTAGAAACATGCTGTGTTGTCATGAAAGAATGTAGCTGTTTGCGCCTCCTCTCATAGGTGTGAGAAACAGGTGGAGTATAATCAATGTTTGGAACAGAGATTATGGGTGAGTTTTGTTCAGTTGTAATCTTTGCAAGCATTTGAGGAAAGAGAGGTGTAAAAATCATGTTGCCATCTTTGTTCATGTTTTGAAAAACTTTAGGCTTGAGGCAAATGATTTTATAAACATTTGTATGGGGTTGCGTTGAAACTCATTTAGCATCGCTTGCACAAACCTTGGATACATTAAAATTTTGTTGAACTCTTTACATTGCCGGTCATACTTGTAAAATATATTTTGACCAGTTAAAAATCTTATCGGTGGCTAGACAAACCAAAAGGTAAGCCATGGTTGAACTAAATTGCTCATAAGATGTTTTCTTTGGACTAAGACAATGTAAAAGAGTATGTATCAAAAATCTCCATTGGGGACAAAACCACTCTTTTGAAAGTAGCCTTTTATCGGTGGTATCATACCCCATGGATGATAAAGTATCATGTATTTCGGCATAGGTAATGTGATGATACCATTGAGATCATCTAATTGGAGAACTCTCCTCAAGGATGCCTCAAGAAGATCAATAGTTACCCCATCCACGGTGGCTCTTAGAGCATCCATCGTTTCATGTGTATCTCTATTCTCAAGTGTTATGGACCGAGTGTAAGTCCAAAACTATTTGATTTGAGAGATATAGATTGTGCGTTTTAAAAGCAAAGCATACCTTATATGGGTAGTATTGAGAAAGTCCACAATCGATGAAAAGCAGGCCAATCTTCTCGTTTGACTTTTGTAGGTAGGCCACTGGTTGTGCTCATCTCGCAAATTTTAATGGTGCCATAGAAACTTTTGATGAAAAACGATATTATGCCATTAATAATTGAAGGAATAACTAGCCAATTGAGACAAAAGATATATAGAGGTAGGGCTTAGAAGTGTAGCGCAAGAAAGATTATCTAAGGAAAGTATTTATCTTTAGAGTATAAATATCAAATAGGAAAGTAGATAATCTTCTAGAAGTTACCTATATATATGGAAAACAATTTTTCTACAACGGGTAGTAAAAATTTGTTCTTGACACAACAGCTTGTAACGACTAGAACAACAAAGGGTAAAATAACACCATCAAGTGGAAACTATGAACTAGCAATGGTAATTTTCACAAAAATTCAAAGAAGCGTGGTAAAGAAAACATATGAAAACTAGATCGCTCTTATCATAGTTTTTAGCAAACTACCAACTATCAACGGATTTGATATGTCTTTACCATGAGCCGTTTGCTATGGACTAGCCAACTTTTAATCATAAAGAATATGGTGAGTTGATAACAATATAGTTTCTTGTAAACTATCAACCATGAACGGATTTTTCAAGTCTTTACCAGTAGCCGTTTGCTCTGGACTAGTTGATTCTTATGTGGGTTAGACATGGTGAATCAATAACCATTTGTTGTGTATCTCAGTTATACACCTTTTAAGATCAACTCCCATCTTTGCTTGGTTATGTATCTGCATGTGATAGGAATAACCAACTTGTTCTTAACCAAAGTTACTTTTAACCAAGCCATTATCCAAAAAAAATATCTTCCAAAGTCAACCCGATAATATCTATATTTACTCTTTAACCTACCAAAATAGGAAAAAGTAAATATACTCATTAATGAACCCTTGTAACCGACTTTGTCTATATAAGGAGGCTTGGCGTATGGTAATCTTCACCAAAACACATTCAAACACACAAAATCCCTAAATATAATCATGAGCAATCCTTCCAACACCATTAACATCTCCTCTGATTCAGAAGAAGAGTATATGATCGAGTCAGAAACTTCCTCGTGAGGCATCGGGATGAGTGGATACTTTCCATCATGGTTTGGAAGCACTTCATCCAAGAAGTACACTAAAGAGACCGCTAAGCGTATACCGCCGCTAAACCTACACCATCTCTTGAGTTTTACTCCGACTCATCAAAGGATGATGGGGCGAATGATGAGACCTATTCCATGGCCAAAGAATTGCCAAGAGCTCTTACAAAAGCACTAGAAAGCGACTATCTCCAACATGAAGCGGATATCCATACCAACGAAGTGCTAATGCTACCAAAGCCTCCTCCACAAGTTCTTGGTCTTCCTTCTCCAAGAATGCAATCCACCTTTGAGAACAAAAGGAAGAGAGCACGAGAAAAACAAGCATGACTATGTGGGCAAAGGCAAGAAGCCAATGGAGTAGGCGATGTAGGGTGTAGGAATGTAGGAAGTTGTCTTTTGTGTTTTGATCGTGGTTGTTGACACTCTCTTTGGATGTAATGACTCTTTTGTTTGAATTGAAATATGTTGGGAATTATGTGAAGTACGATTTGCGACATTCTTCAGAAGGTTTCGCCAAGTAGAAGCGTAATCATGAAGAAGTGATTCTATTTGAAGAGTACAAGCATTGCCGTGTTACTTCGCGAAGGGTGAAAGTCGACTAGGATCGACATGCGCCTTTGTATTAAATGCTAACTCTCCATATTCTTGTACCGCCCAAGGTTGCATGGGCATAATTGTCTTGCTCAATATAGTTTAGTGTATTAGTCATTAAATGCATGCTTGCATGTGTAGTCGATTGGGTAGTAATAGATTAGGGTTCCTTGTTTATAAAAGGAACCTCATAGTTTGTAATAAAAACAACTCATCCGAAACATAGAGTTTCGAAGAATAAAAGATCCTGAGAGGATCTAAGTGTTCTTAGTTATAACAACTTGTGTTTACTTTCCGCTATAGAATACAAGTGTTAGAGGCGTCTATTAGTTTGCTTATGATTACATAGGCAACACTAACGATCCACGAGTGCTAAAGATCATCCAAGGTGCGAGTGTTTTCAACAAGTGGTATCGAGCCTCGGGAGAGTCTCTACGATCACGAGAACCTTATTTACCTCACCCCATACAACCAATAACAAATTTACCATGCTCGAAGGCGATGATGAATCGAAGTCACCACCAACAACAACATCAAAACCACTACCTCTATGCGACAGAATCGAGTCTCTCCAACAAGAATGGTAAGTTTCCTTACCTAAAGAAAGAAGAGTATGATCTGTGGACCATGAAGATGCAGAATGGATCTCCAATATTGATTGGAATCAGTGGGAGATAGTGAAGAATGGTAACAGATCTAAAGAAGACCATCCCGGATCTTGATGGTAAGTTTACCATTGCTCCTCTCAAAGCTATCGAAGAGATTCTTGCGATACAAAGAGAGCACAAAGTAAGAACCATCTTTCTTCAATCTATTCACGAAGATCACCTAGGTGATTTTCACCACATGGTTGATGCAAAGGACATCCGGATGGCTCACGAAGCTAGGTTTGGTGGGAATGAAGAGTCTAGGAGGATGAGGAAGTCTATCTTTGAGACAACACTTCCAAGAGTTCAACATCTCGAGGAAGAAGGTATCCACAAGGGATATGACGGGTTTCACAAGATTTCGAGTCATTGAATCATTTGAATGGAAAGCATGACAATGATGATAGCAAATCAAAGTTCCTTCGATCTTTGCCTCCATCATGGTTATATGTGAGCATAATACGAAAGCTAAAGGTGGGTGGACATGCTCACTTTTGATGAGCTATACAACAAACTCTGAGCTCTTGAACACGATGTTAGATCTCCTACGTGCATCCTCTTACGGTCATTCGGCCTTTGTTGGGACATCCCACTCGAATATGATGATGCATGCTTCAAGTCCATCTTACTTACCATCATCATCCTATCGTCCCACTCCATCACATCCTCAAGCCATATCTGGCAGTATATTGGAGGATATTCTTCACTCATTTGTTGCGATTATGATACTCAATGACATCCGGTATATGAAGACTTTGATCAAGTGGACCCACTTGAGATGGAAGAGATAAAGGCGATAAGGCGGTGGCCATGCTTTACAGAGACATCAAGAGGTTTGAGGAGAAGGCGGGATGGAAGTTTGGGTTCAAGGAAAGGATCCATCTCATTTTGACGGAGAAAGGTCAAGTGTTTCTCTTGTCACCGGATGGGTCATTTCTCTAGGGAGTGCAAAGACAGGGAAGAGTGGAGGAGCTAGCTACCACTCATATCGCCAGAATCGAGAAGGGAGCTAGCACTTCAGCCAGACTCGGTCACCATGGATGAGCAGGTCAACTGGCCGCACATGAACCCATGACCGAGGAAGTGTTGATTCGAGAGAAGCTTGGATTCTTGGCAAGGTGCACTTGGAAGATAGGCATGATCGGTTTGCCTTCATGGGACTTTCTCGGTACACTGGCTGTATATTTGGTTGTAGTGAAAGATACAATGAACCGAAAGAATCTTATGATACTATGAAACCTAAGTACAATGCATGCTATGTTGATAATGAAGCTTATAAACTCTCATTAAAAACATTAGAAAGACAAAAGGTTTGGTTTCGGAAGAATCGAGATAGCTTATGAAGAAAAGATTAAGGTGCTTCAATTTGATCTAGATATTGCTAATATTAACATTAAACCTTTGAAAAGAAAGAGCGATACTATTATCGAGAATCTAGAGCTTAAAGAGAAAATAGCGAGAGGAAATAGCTAGAAATAAACAATGGTTGATATCGGTGACAATCTAGCTAGAGAACTCTATAATAGTCAATCAGTAAACTCGGGAATAGGCTTAGGTTTCGAAGTATGTAGGATTGGAAGCTAGGCACGATGGGCGTAAATCTACACTGCGGGCTTAGAACACTATAGAAAGGAAGGTGATTTACAGCGTCCACGGACCTATTAGAGGTGAATTCATGCCCACTGACTTATCTATCACTGTTGACTTTGATGGATCACACCATTTGTATGGCGAAAGTCAAATGACTTACCGACTTAGATGCTTCATCTTATGACTTTGTCTCTTTCTCGGCGGTGATAATTCATCGGATCAAGGGTCCCTCGCTAGGCGTGATTCAAGTGATAAGTCGGACCTTCCCAAGCCCTCACCGAGCCTACACCCAAGCTCGCACCCAAATCTATCTACAAGCCTTCTAGGATAGCTCAAGTGTCCACTTCCAAGCTCTGTTTCTCCCGAAGACTTGTTGTGACAACTCGCATTTCGGTCATTTCTCGAAACAATTTATGCCTCATTATTTCAACATTTATCGTAAACTTGGTTTACTTGTTCCAAGTCGTGTAACCTTAAAGGTTTAACGCGAATTCATGATCATAACATCACGTACATTTCATATGGACTAAGATTAGTCTACATTTCATTGACATCATTTGCATCATATTAGTTCATTCATGACATTTCATTTCACATTTAACGCGTAATTTTATATTAAATAAGCGTTATCGCGTGAGTTATTATTTTAAATATTTAATCCGTTACTTTCAAAAATGATCCCGACATATTTTTATACTTACATTTAGTTTGTAAAAACTATATTTTGACTTTACCTAGTGTTTTAAATTTATTTAGTACATAAATCGTTAAAGTTATATTATTACGACGTTTTTCTTAAAAATTACTCGATAATTTTTATATCACTCAAATTTCACAAGGAATGTATTTTTACAATTTTTATTATCTCATTACATTCTATTTTGATCTATTAAACATCTCTTTTACCTAAAAGTTTCCATTTACTTTTACTTGTACATTTAACTATACATTTATTTATACACTTTTGACAAATTACACTTATACAAGTAAAAGAAAAAAAATAAAAATAAAATAAGATTGAGAAACATCCCCCCTAATATCCGGTTCTAGGGGAAGGATTTCATTTAATGTTGTTGAATTTCTTTCCTTGATTGTACATATCTACACTCCAAGATTTTACTTCACATTTCATTCATTCAAACTCATTTTTCAAGTCAAGTTAAATTTCTCTCTTCCTCTTGTTCTTCTCTCCATGACCGGTTCTCACAAGGACTACAAAGAAATCACAAAGTTTTTCCAAAGATCAAGTTATTACAATCTAGTTAATACTCTTTATAAGGTTTTGAAATAAAAACCAAGAGTGTTTAAGTTTAACCTTGTTCTTTGCACCTCATCATATTCACTAGTAAGCATGTTTCTTTCATTTTTCATGTTTCCT
Organism: Chrysanthemum lavandulifolium; assembly: GCA_022545495.1. NCBI lineage: Eukaryota > Viridiplantae > Streptophyta > Magnoliopsida > Asterales > Asteraceae > Chrysanthemum > Chrysanthemum lavandulifolium. Next base: position 68,034,073 of record CM040243.1, read on the forward strand.
TATCATCTCATATTTATCTTTTCATTTTTGGAGCAAACATGCAAGACATATGTTGTTTATACCATTTTTATGATTTTTAGAGTTATATATATATATGGTCATCCTATAATTATCCCCTTGGTATACTATGGTCTTGATGATGATTAGGAACCCATGACACCCTAAGAAGGTGTATGGTAGGATTAGATTAGCTTTGGAGTTGATTTGAAGGGATTAGAATAGGTTTTGTCCGAGAAAAACTATTTTCGATAACTATAAAAAGTGGTCTGTCCTTGTTTTGATTTTGGAAAAACCGACAGTGGCACGACTTTTTGGCCTTGATATTTAGAAAATATACTTTAAAAGCGAATCCGTGGCCGCTTGAGCGGATTAAAGCGGAGTTATAACGAAGAAGTTATGAATTTTTAAAGTTTGACGAAATATATTATTTTACGAAATTTCAACAACATGTTTTTGTTTGATTCGAGTCAAAAGCGAGCCTTAAGCTTTACAAATTATTTCGACTTATCAAAAATATATTAGTATACTTTGATACGAAGCTAAGGGCGTATTATCGTGAGAAAGCGGTTTGAAGCGACAAAGATATACACGTTTTCATAAAATTGCCGTAACTATTATTTTACGAAAAACTATATTATTTTTACGATACAAGTGTTACGGTGGTGAAACGTCCATGTTGAGGGCTGTTTTTAACCATGATGTGGAACTTTTTGGAACGAATTGTCTTCTAATAAAATTTAGATCACCGAGCATATTTTCCAAAACAACAAGCCGTTTGTATAGCGGAGTTTTAATAAATTAATTACGGTTGCTCAAAATTGGCCGAAACTCATTTTTACACAACAATTAGACAAAATCACCATCTTTAACCCTTATTATCTTTATGTTCGAGACCTTTATGACGAAAACTCCTGAACTGAAACTTTTAGATTTCGATACAAACTTTCCAAAACCGTCGAATTCGTTTCCTAACGATCGACACACACCATTTTCGACTAGTTTTCCAAAGCCATTTTGTTACTTTTATAAAAATTCCGGCGACATTGTTTCTGACGAAAAGTGAAAATTTCACCATAAATCATTATAAAACCATTGTAGGATGACATTTTGGCGTAAAACTTGTAAAGTGATTTAAGAATGGTCAAGGCGTCAAAGAGTATTTTTCGACGATAAGTATTATTTTCAAAACTCACAAATGGTATAAATAACATACGAAATGCATGCATAACATTACATCATAACTCATTACGTATCATATCATTCATAATAGGTCAAGATTAACGTATCACACTACATCTCGGTGTACTCACTTTTGTCTTCGCATCATTCCACCAAGTGAGTTTCATAGCCCCTACTTTTACTTGTTTTCATAACTGTTTTGGGGGAGATACATGCTCAACTATTTTTATGACTATCTTGATTATTTGAAACTACATGCTTGGCGAACTTAATGAGTAGTCATATCCTATATCAAAATTCATTGAGCTAATGGTCTTGGTATATTCATTGAGCTAATGGTCTTGGTATATTCATTGAGCTAATGGTCTTGGGATTATCATTAAATTTGAATGTCTTGGGATTATCATTGAAATTTGAATGTCTTGGGATTATCACGGGCCGAATGTCTTGGGATTATCATTGGTGAATGTCTTGGAAACATCATTGAGCTGAATGTCTTGGGATTTTCATTGAACTGAATGTCTTGGTATAATTAAGTCAAGTAACTGTTGATACATTAAGTCATGCATTATTATGTGAATTCATTCGACATCATTCGCGAACATAAACTATATACATTTTGGCAATGGGTTGTGAATACACGGGTTGCAAGTTTTGTATGGGTGGAACTTGGGCCGAGTGGATTTACAATGCCTTTCTTTGCATAAACGATTTTTGAAAGGTTTTACATTTCAACCCAAACTCTATGAACTCACTCAACCTTTGTGTTGACACTTTTAGCATGTTTTATCTCGGTATCTAAGGCATACTCATTATGGCATGGTTAAGGAACCACCTTTTGAGTCATGCGTCGACTTACATCATTGTACATTCTTGTCTTTCTTTCAAAACCATCGTTTGGACTTGTAATATATTTATATTTCCATAAACTTTGTAAAATTTTGGGACCTATACTTTGTAAACTCGATTGTTTTATTAAATCAAGCGATGTGTTTTCCAAGCGACACTTTAGGTCGTTCAATATAATCGTGATTGTGATGCTATGACGGTCAATCCCGAATTTCATTCATTGCAAAGCATGTAATTTGGGGTGTGATGATTGGCATCGAGCTTGATTATAGAGAACTAGGTTGCATCATTGACCTAGACTATAACTACATCATCATAGCATCTCATCATTTCATCACAAGTGCATATTCACTTTACATGCGGTTTATCGTATTTTTTCAAGTTATTTACTCTCATTTTAAAATCGATTGTCACATTGATGCCTTCAAATACACATCCCATCATACTCACATCGGACTCCATGTGGTGAATGCCTGTCATTCCCTATCACAATTTTTTCACCAAGTTGACTTAACACCAAACATCATATGAGTCGATTGGTCCAAGCATTGCATAGTTACTCTAAATTATACATAGCACGATCACCTATGTCTAATTCGGGAAGAATCATGCAATGAAGGAGTAATAGGCTTATATGTGTAAGCAATTCTATGACCGAGCCAAATTTTCAAAGACCGTTACTCGAACCGATTTAGCCTAATCTCATAGCGGTTCTTGTTTGATGAGTTGTGAGATTAAGTAAAATCGGTTACCAAAAAGTCTTTTGAGAGTTTTGCTCGAGAATGGAAAACTTGCCTCATCAAACCCTAACCCGAGAGACTAACAGGCTGAATTCGGGGTGAATTCCTTTTGGTTAGGCGAATGTGACAACTCGCAATTTGGGTCATTTCTCGAAACAATTTATGCCTCATTATTTCAACATTTATCGTAAACTTGGTTTACTTGTTCCAAATTCGTGTAACCTTAAAGGTTTAACGGTAATTCATGATCATAACATCACGTACATTTCATATGGACTAAGATTAGTCTACATTTCATTGACATCATTTGCATCATATTAGTTCATTCATGACATTTCATTTCACATTTAAGCGTAATTTTTATATTAAATAAGCGTTATCGCGTGAGTTATTATTTTAAATATTTAATCCGTTACTTTCAAAAATGATCCGACATATTTTTATACTTACATTTAGTTTGTAAAAACTATATTTTGACTTTACCTAGTGTTTTAAATTTATTTAGTACATAAATCGTTAAAGTTATATTATTACGACGTTTTCTTAAAAATTACTCGATAATTTTTATATCACTCAAATTTCACAAGGAATGTATTTTTACAATTTTTATTATCTCATTACATTCTATTTTGATCTATTAAACATCTCTTTTACCTAAAAGTTTCCATTTACTTTTACTTGTACATTTAACTATACATTTATTTATACACTTTTGACAAATTACACTTATACAAGTAAAAGAAAAAAAAAAAATAATAATAATTAAGATTGAGAAACATCCCCCCTAATATCCGGTTCTAGGGGGAAGGATTTCATTTAATGTTGTTGAATTTCTTTCCTTGATTGTACATATCTACACTCCAAGATTTTACTTCACATTTCATTCATTCAAACTCATTTTCAAGTCAAGTTAAATTTCTCTCTTCCTCTTGTTCTTCTCTCCATGACCGGTTCTCACAAGGACTACAAAGAAATCACAAAGTTTTTCCAAAGATCAAGTTATTACAATCTAGTTAATACTCTTTATAAGGTTTTGAAATAAAAACCAAGAGTGTTTAAGTTTAACCTTGTTCTTTGCACCTCATCATATTCACTAGTAAGCATGTTTCTTTCATTTTCATGTTTCCTTATCATCTCATATTTATCTTTTCATTTTGGAGCAAACATGCAAGACATATGTTGTTTATACCATTTTCATGATTTTTAGAGTTATATATATATGGTCATCCTATAATTATCCCTTGGTATACTATGGTCTTGATGATGATTAGGAACCCATGACACCCTAAGAAGGTGTATGGTAGGATTAGATTATCTTTGGAGTTGATTTGAAGGGATTAGAATAGGTTTTGTCCGAGAAAAACTATTTTCGATAACTATAAAAAGTGGTCTGTCCTTGTTTTGATTTTCTGGAAAAACCGACAGTGAGGCACGACTTTTGGCCTTGATATTTAGAAAATATACTTTAAAAGCGAATCCATGGCGCTTGAGCGGATTAAAGCGGAGTTATAACGAAGAAGTTATGAATTTTAAAGTTTGACGACGAAATATATTATTTTACGAAATTTCAAGACAACATGTTTTTGTTTGATTCGAGTCAAAAGCAGCCTTAAGCTTTACAAATTATTTCGACTTATCAAAATATATTAGTATACTTTGATACGAAGCTAAGGACGTATTATCGTGAAAGCAGTTTGAAGCGACAAAGATATGCGTTTTCATAAAATTGCCGTAACTATTATTTTACGAAAAACTATATTATTTTTACGATACAAGTGTTACGGTGGTGAAACGTCCATGTTGAGGGCTGTTTTAACCATGATGTGGAACTTTTGGAGCAATTGTCTTCTAATAAAATTTAGATCACGAGCATATTTTCCAAAACAACAAGCCGTTTGTATAGCGGAGTTTTAATAAATTAATTACGGTTGCTCAAAATTGGCGAAACTCATTTTACACAACAATTAGACAAAATCACCATCTTTAACCCTTATTATCTTTATGTTCGAGACCTTTATGGCGAAAACTCACGAATGAAACTTTTAGATTTCGATACAAACTTTCCAAAACCGTCGAATTCGTTTCCTAACGATCGACACACACCATTACGACTAGTTTTCCAAAGCCATTTTGTTACTTTTATAAACATTCCGACGACATTGTTTCTGACGAAAAGTGAAAATTTCACCATAAATCATTATAAAACCATTGTAGGATGACATTTTGATGTAAAACTTGTAAAGTGATTTAAGAATGGTCAAGGCGTCAAAAGAGTATTTTTCGACGATAAGTATTATTTTCAAAACTCACAAATGGTATAAATAACATAGGAAATGCATGCATAACATTACATCATAACTCATTACGTATCATTCATAATAGGTCAAGATTAACGTATCACACTACATCTCGGTGTACTCACTTTTGTCTTCGCATCATTCCACCAGTGAGTTTCATAGCCCCTACTTTTACTTGTTTTCATAAGCATTTTGGGGAGATACATGCTCAACTATTTTATGATTGTCTTGATTATTTGAAACTACATGCTTGGCGAACTTAATGAGTAGTCATATCCTATATCAAAATTCATTGAGCTAATGGTCTTGGTATATTCATTGAGCTAATGGTCTTGGGATTATCATTGAATTTGAATGTCTTGGGATTATCATTGGAAATTTGAATGTCTTGGGATTATCACAGGCCCGAATGTCTTGGGATTATCATTGGTGAATGTCTTGGAAACATCATTGAACCGAATGTCTTGGGATTTTCATTGAGGCCGAATGTCTTGGTATAATTAAGTCAAGTAGCTGTTGATACATTAAGTCATGCATTATTATGTGAATTCATTCGACATCATGCGCTTGAACATAAACTATATACATTTTGGCAATGGGTTGTGAATACACAGTTGCAAGTTTTGTATGGGCGGAACTTGAACCGGGTGGATTACAATGCCTTTTTGCATAAACGATTTTTGAAAGGTTTTACATTTCAACCCAAACTCTATGAACTCACTCAACCTTTGTGTTGACACTTTTAGCATGTTTTTATCTCGGTATCTAAGGCATACTCATTATGGCATGGTTAAGGAACCACCTTTTGAGTCATGGTCGACTTACATCATTGTACATTCTTGTCTTTCTTTCAAAACCATCGTTTGGACTTGTAATATATTTATATTTCCACAAACTTTGTAAACTTTTGGGACCTATACTTTGTAAACTCGATTGTTTTATTAAATCAAGCGATGTGTTTTCCAAGCGACACTTTAGGTCGTTCAATATACTGCGATTGTGATGCTATGATGATCAATCCCGAGAATTCCATTCACATTTGCAAAGCAGGTAATTTGGGGTGTGACACTTGTCTTTTCAATCTTTGAATAATTTATCTGTTAAAAACAGTTCCTTTAATGTTTCTTGTTTAAGTACTTCTACATGCAATCGAACATTTTCTTTGTTGAATACTTCTTCCAAAAGGAAGACTTGTTTTGTTTGTGGAAGTAAATTTCATCTTATTAAGGATTGTGATTTCTATGAGCAAAGATTGGGTGGTTGTGCTAATCAGCAGAAACCAAGACCAGTGTGGACCAATGTTAACAATATTCCACCTTATGTCCTACAAGCTAGGCGATTCTCCTTGGAGGATCGTGAGATAGACCTTATGTGCAACCTACTAGCCCATATTTTAAACATGGTTATTGGCTGCATATATTGATTCTATGAATAAAGGGAAAGGATGTTGGGGCACTAAAGGAGGTTGGGGCACTCTTGTCAAAACTTGTGAGTTGTTCTTGGAAGGATAAAGGACCAAAATTTTCTTTGAAACCCAAGAACAATGGTGGATCCTTCTCTTCCCTGCTTGCAAAGTTTAAGGAGGCATATGCCTCGGGGAGGATTTCATAGTAAACTTTGTGTATATGTTGTTTTCTAACACTGTTTGTTCATAGTTTTAGTCTGTTTTGTCTATGTTTTGTCCTTGTGTTTCTACGAATTTGTTTTGCGACAATGCCTGTTCGATTAAAACTCCTCAAGTGTGGTCCTTTGGTATATGATCTAGTAAACTCCTCAAGTGTGGTCCTTTGGTATATGGTCTAGTAAGCTCAAAGCTTGTTTCTCGAAAGCTAAGTAATGGAGTGAGCAATTGGTTTCCTCTGAAGATAAAATCACGAAGACAAGTATTGAAGTTAAAATTGTTCATTCATTCATTCAAATTACGACTACGACACAATCAACTTCAATGCAACTACAAGAAAAGAGCTATTCTACTTATCCTAATCTAGTACATATCATCTATTCCAACATCTAACATAATGTTGAATATGCATGATCGCTCACATCTTTCACACTAGATCTTTGGATATCGTTTGTCAAATCTTGCATAACCACCCATTCCTTCTATATTAATGGATGGATATGCATGACCGATCTGACGAAGATGCTAAGGATCAAAATGGAGAGGATGGATTGATGCAAGCGTTGATGATGACGATGACCCACATGATGATGGAGAAAATAATATCTCCTTTGTGCTTCATCTATTCATTTCAACCAAAATGCAATCCATCCACCCTACTTAAGCCCTCCCTTATCGATGTGTGTTGATGCACCAAAACTTGGTGCGAAGACCAGAACCACCTCTATCCTTAGGGGTGGCGGTTCGAGCTCGTGGCCTTCGTGGAGGCGAGGTCTTGGAGGTTGGAAGTAAGTTGTTCTCTCCTTACGGGAGTTATCGAGAATCATCCACGGAATGGAAGGCTCATTCACAACACAAGGGAGGCTCTTTCACTCTCTTTGAAGTTGCTTCCTCATCTGATTCTTCATATGGTGATACATAAGAACTTAAGGATGAGCCCCTTGGACTGCTTGCCAAATAATTCTTCTTCCACCTCTCAAGACTGCTTATGGAGGTTTCATTGTCATCTGATGAAAGAATGATTGGGTTGGAACTACTCATGGTTGATGATGATTAATTTTGGGACATTGAAGTAACTAGGGTTTGTTATGGTATTTGGGGATCTTTGATGAAGAGTTATGTGTGCATTGGGATCATTTTATAGACGGATTCGAGGTTCAATGGAAATTAATGCGAGTGGTTGGCACAGTAACTCTCTAGAATATTACCGAAGATATTTTTATCTTTGATGGTTGTTGCTGAAGTGTATAACTTCAGCAGATTGACCATATGTTTCTGCTGAAGCGTTACACTTTCATTGGTCAAGTTGAAATACACGTAAGCTACGGTTACCTAAACGGTCTAATTCTTTTGACTATAACTTGGGCAACTGCTACCACTCCACCATTCACATTCGTCCACTTCAAAACAAACCTATTCCCTCTTCTTCATCCAATAACACTTCATTTCGAGCATCATAACCCTAAGATCTCAAATCATCACACGGCGCTTGAATTTAAGAAGGATCGCAACAAAGTTGCTTTTAGGAAAAGCTAAAGATGATGAGTTGTATGAACCCATGGTGGAATTCTTAAAAGGTCCAAGATTTGCTATGCTCTAACACATTCTTGAATGCAATATCGAATCTCTTGTTACTCGGTTTTGGGCATACGCTTCAAAGCGAAGTGAAACAGATTGTGGCTACGATTGATGGAACAGAGCATGTGGTTATGGAAGAGATGATAAGGAGGAAGCTTCACTTGGAAGATGCTGATGGAGTATATCACTCTAAACAGATGGAGGTGCTTACTGGGCTAAGAGCGATTGGCTATCGGGGTACGAGGACTGATATGTGGCTGAAGAAGCATCTCTGCCCTATGTGGAGGTTCTTGATTCACACGTTGCTTCAGTGTATTAGCAACAAGTCAGGAGGATGGGACCAGTTCTCTACCCAACTGGGATGTGGTATTGTGTGTCTTTCCCAAGGGGTAACTTATAACTTCTCTAAGTTTATTTTTGAAAACATGATTGAGAATATTCAAAGGAAAAAGAATAAGTTTTTAATGTACCCTAGGTTTCTGCAAATGATTTTAGACACCTCTACCCAAGTTCAATCCTTTTATGCCGTAGGAGCTCTGTCAGCCAAACTTTTTGCCTCTATGAGAACTAACTTTGAGGGGGCACATTTTCCCTTGACAGAAGCTATGTTGCCTCAAGGCAATGTGGCTGCTGATGAGGAGAATGTTGCCAACATCCCACCCTCTTCACTGTTGCTCACGATGGCAATCCATCGGTCAATATTGATGAGGGCCCTCTTCTCTCTGAAGCTTCTCATGTTGCTCGAGCGCCTCCACCAACACCAACTCTAGCACATTGTCCTAGTCCTCCACCGGCGCATGTTCCTCTTGATGATTTTGAGTGCGGTCTAAGCAGGATGACCACACCTAGTCCTCCAAGGGTACTGTTAATGAGGTTCCTCCTCATGTTGAGAATGACCATGTTTCCTTTGAAGGTCCAATGAAGCTCCCATTACCACAGAGCAATCTGCTTGGTGGGTGAGGCCCCATTACTCTCACATCCATATATGATCTTGTGAATGGTGTCACGGTGAAGTGTCGGTCGAAAAGGAACTTGCGAGACCAAGTCTACTCTTGGTAGTAAGATTGAAGATCTGAGAGTAAAGTTAAGGACCTAGAGAGCAGACTTGAAAAGGAAAACAAAAGGAAGTTTGTGGTTTCTTCGAGGAGGAAGAAGATGAACCTCGATATGGGTCTCTTGATATGTTAGGCGATGTGTCTCTTAATGATCCTTCCTCGGTAATTCTGAGAATCTTCAAAGGAGAAGGAACTGTTCTTTACAAAGGAGAAAGAGATCATACTTGAATAAAGCAACTACTGAAGTATCCAAGGAACCAGAGTTTGTCAAAGCTGCATCTGCTGATACCCCAATAGAGGATGTTGCTACTGAACTTGGTCAGTCTTCAATCATACATAAACCTTCAGTGTCCACTCCTGCTGATGCACCCTCACAACATATTTCTTCTGGAAAAGACTTGGGTGTTTCTTCTGCAATTCCTATTATCGATATTGCCGATGATGATTTTGCTAAGGAGGCTGGCGACAAAGGAAAAGGTCTTACGGTAGAAGATGAGCTTAGTACGGACTTGGTAAATGAAGAGGAAAGGAGAGAACAAGGCGAATGCTAATGAGTGTAATGAGAGAAAGAAAGATGAAGAAATGGCTAAGCGACTTGCGACTCTCCCTACGTCGAATTACCTCACGAAAGAAAAAGGAGCTCGATGAAATGCGTGCTAAGCTTCCCGACACTCATTGGGATACTTACTTTGAGCAAGTCATAGCAAACCCTTCACTTGCTCGAGTATCTTAGGTCGAACTTCACAGTGGAAATTTTGTGGATTTGATGATGGCTCGTGGAAGACAAATGAAGAAAAAGCGGTGAAAGAGGAGAGCCATCAAAGCCCAAAGGAATAAAGATAGACCTCCTACTAAAGCTGAAATGAGGCTTGTGGTGAAAAACTAGAGCTCATCTCTGTATGACTCTGGGTTGTCAATGAAGCAAGTCAAGGCATTCCCCAATCATATTTTGGTTCGCAAATATAATCAGATCATGAAGCATTCTTCTTCGCACACTTCAAACTTAAAAAGGATTGCTGGTATTTCAGGTGCTCCTAAGACTAAGAGGACAAAGACAACTGTGATTGTGGACAATTTTGATGATATGTCATGTTCTTCCAAAGTCTCTACTGAAGCTACCATAGAGACTACAGACTCAACTGAAGCAGATCAATCTGCTGAACCTCATGGTGTTTCCTCTGAAGCAATAGTCATGTCCTCTTCCACCCCATCTATAGCATCTGCTGAGGCGGAAAAAGATATTTTGGATAGGAAAGATAACAAGGTTCTTTCTGCTGAACCATCTATGGTTTATCTTTGAAACTCCTCTGAGATTGCTAGCTCACGACAAAACTTCATCTTACGAACTAGTTACCATTTCTTGAAGCACCTAATGTACCGGCTCCACTCCATCTGTGGCATCTGTTTGCTCATGGTGATATAGCAAGTATAAAAACCGGGAAGGCTAGAAACATGCTAGTAAGAATGAATGCCATTCGTGAAGATACACCATCTTTAGGAATCTATAAGCACGGAAGAAGGAAGAAGAGGATGGCCAAAATCACTACCACGGATCTTGAGGCGATGACGCAACATTCATTAGAAGGTTACGCTTACGATTTTCTGAGGAGATCAAAATGTGCGGTAAATTGGACTCGAAGCATAATGAGATGAATGTCATTCAACGAAAGGATGAAACTTCAATGGAATTCACCTTTTGAAGGAAATACTCCATTTGGTGAGCAGGCGAGACTTGCTTACTTTGTACTCTCGTTACCGACCATTCTTGCAACATTGCACCACAAGGTTCGGGATGTTCTTACTAGGAGATCTTCAAGTCTGTTTAACTCTCATTCTCCCGATAGTAGAGGACATTCCATTTGGGAGAACTCACATTTATGGCGAGTTGTGTCCTGGAGACTCTATCCTCTCCCTCGTGTGCATGTGCTTGAGACTAAGGGTGGAATCACAGTCTGCATGTTTGCTGAAAGAAAGTATCCATTGCCCAAGAGACTTATGGAAAGGATGTTGTGTCAGAAGTTGGAGATACCTCCAGATCCAGTGGGGAATGAAAGACGAGATGCTGAACGACTGGTTGGTTTGATCAAGACTCAACTTCTGCAAGCACAAGCTGCATCTTCATCATGAATGTGGTAATATATATAGTCTTTTGTAATTTGTACTGATTTTGTTTTGTCATGTTGTTTTGTTTGTTTGTTTGTTAGATTTTTAGTTTAAAAAAAAAACTAACTTTCTTTTGCTTTGTTGTTGCACTTTTTGATGGTCTTTAACTCACGGATATACCTTGTGTGTATCAAAGAGTTAGCTAGTCCAAAAGTGCGACTTGGTAAAGACACATCAAATCATTGATAGTTGTAATGATTTGCTCAAAATCATAGGGTATGCAACCACCATGCTTAATTCTTGAGTGTTGTATGGTCATCAATTCACCATGGTCTATTCCTTGTTGGAATCCAAGAATTGGCTAGCCCACAAGTATATGGCTTGTGGTAAAGGCAACTATCCCCATATTTGGTTTTCAATTCACCAATTCTCAGAATTGACTAGTCTTGCGCAAACGGCTACAGGTAAAGACACATCAAATCCGTTTATATAGTTGCTGGTTTGCTCATAAATCAGATGGTTATCAATGTACCATAGTTTTCGAACTTAAACATTTGGCTACTCCAGTAGAGATGGCTATTGGTAAAGAGACATCAAATCCATCATTTTCAATGATTCACCTCTCACAGGAGTTCACACACCTAGAAGTGATGAGAATAGTATGCAACTAATAAGTTTTGATGTACATTACGTCATTTGTTCTTTGCAAAGACACGAGTTTCAAAGTTTGATCATCATAGAGATGAGATTATTATTGGTTCTTTGCTAATGATGTGTGAAAACAATCCTATAATCTTGAATTCTCAAAGATCTTTCAAGGTCGAAGCTGGAACTCAACCAAGTCAAATTCGGTTTAGGGAGGATTGTTGGGAATTATGTGAAGTGGGATTCTGCGACATTCTCGCAGAAGGTTTACGCGAAGTAGAAGCGAGTCTGCTTGAAGAAGTGATTCTTTGAGAGTACAAGCATTGCCGTGTTACTGCTGAAGGGTGAAAGCTGACTAGGATCAGCATGCGCTTACTGTATTAAATGCTAACTCTCCATATTCTTGTACTGCCCAAGGTTGCATGGGCATAATTGTACTGCTCAATATAGTTTAGTGTATTAGTCATTAAATGCATGCTTGCATGTGTAGTCGATTGGGTAGTAATAGATTAGGGTTCCTTGTTTATAAAAGGAACCTCATAGTTTGTAAAAAAAAACAACTCATCTGAAACATAGAGTTTCAGTAAATAAAAAGATCCATAGAGGATCTAAGTGTTCTTAGTTATAACAACTTGTGTTTACTTTCCGCTATAGAATACAAGTGTTAGAGACTGTCTATTAGTTTGCTTATGATTACATAGGCAACACTAACGATCCACGAGTGCTAAAGATCTGTCAAGGTCTGAGTGTTTTCAACAAAATATCTCTGTTTTCCTTTTTCCAATTTGAGAATAACATATTTCCACTGCTTGCATTATAGTTTCCACTGTTAGATTTAATTTATGCATATAAGATAGTGGACAACTAAAAAGACAAACACTAAAGAGCAACCACTTCAATGTAATCAAAGAATCCTTCAAATCTTCATGTCACAAACAAAAATCATACACTGAAAGAGTGTGTGAGGTATCAGTGGTTAGAGAATAGCAAAGAGAAAGTCCATAAACAGTGGCTAAGTTCCAAGTTAATTTGGTCAACTCCTAGTCACTCACTAATCCGGCCATCAAAGTCAAATACTTCATTTACTTCTCAACAACTTATACCTTCCCTTCATTAACTAACTGATTTCAACTTAAACTTGTATTTAAGAACCAAGCACCCACAACCTTCTATCACACCAACACTTCTCTCTCCTAAAATCTGTCAAAAGCAACTTTATCAAAAATTACCATGAGCAATTTAAACCCAATCAACATCTCTTCTGATAATTCAATTTGAATGACTTTTGGGATGATGAGGCTTGGCATTATGTGCTCAACAATCTAGGTAAGAAGAAGAAAGAGGTATTTGAAGCGGTTTCATCAAGAAAAGAACTCATGCGGATGCTTATTCAACCCCATTGTTCTTGGTCCTTCTTCAACTCATCCAATACCACAATAATTTGTCATCATTTAAGATTGCTCAGACTCCAATGCAAGCTACATTTCCCAATGTATAAGCACAAATGATGATACTAAGTCAAGGGTATTGGATGTGCCTGCTCTTGCAAGAATCTTTCCATCAGGAGAACTACAGATGCCTCCTTTTCCACCACTGTTGACAGCATCAACACAAGAGGGACCTTCATCATCCTCCCCACCTGTTAGAAAAGTGGTGATGGGACTAGCAAGCCCTAAGGTGTATAACTGGATAGATATGCGTAATGCACCTAAGGTAATGCCAACATGGGCCATTCCAAAGAAGCCATAGGTGGTAGATGGTGGTTAGATGGAGTATGGTTAGAGTAGGTTGTGAAGCTTTTGTGTGGAGTAGCTTGTTGTTTGTTGTTTTCAGTTGTTGTAATGATGCTTGTAGTCTGTAATCCATAGATGTATCTCTCGCACTCGATTAGTGCGGTTTGTGAAATAATAATAATGATCCATGTTTTCCTTTAACTTTAGAGTTCTTGCATCATACTTGTTGTTTCATTAACTCCATTTCCAAAGCTGACATACTGTCCATCATAATGTTCAAAATCTGAGAGATAGGACTTGTTGCCAGTCATGTGCCTTGAACACCCACTATTTGTATAACCTTGATCTGACCTTTTTGACCTTGGATGTTCCTGCACATAAAAGTAAAGAGTTAGTTTCTTTTAGGGACCCAATCCGTGATTGACTTGGATCTGCCTCGTGTATCAATATAGTTAAATCTATCAAAGGTCATTTATACACCATTGGTATTGGTTGTAGAGGTAGTTCCTTTAGGTTTCCATTCCCAACGTGTTGAGGCCTTCCTGACATTGCCCATGTCCCCCTTTTCTTGTTTACAACCCTTGCGGTGGTAACTTTTGAATGAGCAATGGAAGCTGTTGGTTTGGTTTTAGGTACCACTGTTTGTTATAATAAACCTTTTAGTTTGAAAAGTTCCTTTCCTGTTTGTGCAGATTTTGCAAAAGTTGTTTTGTACTTTGCACTTTTAACGAGTGACTTAGGGTGGCGGTGTTAGCAGTTTTCTGATGGCAAAGTTTTGAGGCCACTTCTTAGTTGAACTGCTCTTGGGATCATTTTGCAATGAGGATTAGGGTGTACAATATTTTGAAACACGTTAGACTCCACCCTTTTATTCCCATGGACTTCCTTCTCCCAACATGATAGTCACAATAAGCATGTAAATGATCAAAACTACCACGGATATAGCATGCCTTATTGTACATCACAAAATCACTACCTAGTTGTTGAGTTTAACATGATTCCAACTCCTCGGTTACCCCTAGGGCTGTGAGGCTTGTTCCTATACATCTCAAAGATACCTTATTATTGATCTAGGTTTATTAAGCGGTTTCCTAGGTTCCTCTGTAATAGTATTGACAACTTTTAGGATAGAAATCTCTACATTCTTTTTAACATTATCATCAACAACTAATGAGTCACTAGCACTTTCGAAATATCGGTTTCTTGCCTAACATGTTCCTCGGCCACAAATGTGTTTTAAGAAGACCATATTCATGTTTAAGATCCCGAAACTCTTCAAAGCTCTGTATGAGCTAAATCTATGCACGGAGGTGATGGAACACCTCTTAATGGTGGGGAGATGTATTATAACCCATACCATACTTAACTTTACTAGTTATTTGAGCATTCCAAATTTTATCAATTGACTTAGGCGATAATAACGGTGTCAGCAGTTAAATTGACATTTTCATTTATCTTTCTAAGTTTATCAAGCTCTTTTGGAAAGCCTCATTCACAATTTGTTGTATGTTCTACCTATCTTCTAAGAAGAATCATATCATCATTATATTTAGACTCATTTTCTCTATAGTGCTCTAGTTGTTTTTCTAATACTGCTATACCTCTCCTAAGATTTGTCACATCATAATTAGCAGCAATCAACTCTGTTCTTTGACTTTCATAAGATTCATTAAGCCTTTCAACTTCTCTAGCAGCCCTACATGTTTTAGAACAACTTTCAAAGTTGTGTACCTCAAAGTCAGAGAAAGCGATGAGAGCAAATTCGGTAGAAACAAGAGCGACATCGAAGGTTCTTCTTTTGATCATCATCCATGAAACTCTAATCATAGCTCACACCATTAATAGCCAACATTGCATTTGGTTCTTCCACAGTTGGTTCCTTCTTTTCTTGTACCAAGTAGACATGTTATCCTTGGTCTTTGGTCTTCTACATTCTCTAGCAAAGTGTCCTAACTTGTGGCAGTTAAAGCACTCCACTTTCTTCTTATCAAAGCCTGCAGTTTCACTACCATTGATGTGAATAGGCTTGCCAGTCTTCTTGTAGAATTTCCTAGCCCTCATGCTAAGAAGAGTTATCTGCCACTTTATGTCCATCTCTTCCAAATCAACTTCATCAATTACCTCTATGTCTTCATGAGTTAATATAGAGCCATTAACTTGAGTGGAGATGAAAGCATAAAAGGTAGGATCTCCAATACTAGCAATCTTCTTCTTTGAACTGCGGTAGTAACACTAACATTACCAATGGAAGCTGTAGAACCGGCATTGGCAATATCATCATCATGTCATCTTGAGAATCATCACATCAGCAGATGTTGACATCAAAGCCAAGCTACTTGAGCTTCTACCAAGTTTCTCGCCTTCTTCAACCTTTTTCAATAAGTTTGAAGTTGTTGTAAAGATCATTGAGCTTCATTGTTTCAATAACTTCTTAGAAACTTGAAATTGAGGTCTTCCTTTTCTACCCCAATGCCAAACACAGTTAGTTATGTAACAATCTTACGGAGTTTGGTGAAGATGCTATCAAGTGAGTCATTGCTTGAAGCAGACAAGTTTTCATAACTTTGCTTCAACAATTTCTTTTATGTCTTCTTTGTAGCATCATTACCACCAAACACAGAGCAAATCTCTTCAAAGAGTTCTTTAGCAGTCTTGAACTTCTTTGAATGCAATGATCGGTCTCTAGAAAGAGTCATCGACAACAAACTTCTAGCCTTTAGATCATTCTTCTTTAGGGCCTTTTTAGTACTAGATTCAGTACGTACTGTCACCACATATGTGTCACCAACCTACGTGTCTTTGTCACGACTGGAAAGAATCACCATTTAAGATGATCTCCCATAGAGCATAGTCACGAATGAGAAAGTATTGCTCAATCGGTATCCTCCACATCTTAAACTCATTAAGTTTGAGCTTAGGAAGCCGTGGTGTAGAGGAGTTGAATTTGGTTGTTTTCCATCTCCATTGAATTGAGTGAGTAGGTTAAGCTTATTCCTTGGATCTTCTAAAACAAAATATCGAACCTTGCTCTAATACCACTTGATGGATCTCGGACACACCTTGTGTTAATGATATTTTGTATAATATTAATAAGCACTGAATTTACTTAGTAATACTTAGAAGGCAGTTGTATGATGTATTGTAAGTAAACACAGATTAAACACAAAACTTAAGCTCCAATATTATTAATGAATAATCACGAGTGATCTTTGCTTATCACTAGGGTTACACCTTGAAGCCGTAAGTACGTAAATAATAAGTAAACGTAAGTAAGTACCTAAGACTATGACCTAGGACCTTCTTTTATAGTACAAGGAGTCCTTTACAAGATAAGCATAAAGCTAACAATATAGAATATACACATGATCTTTTCTATACTTATCTAGACACGTTCTCCTAACCATTATCTAATAGCGATGGTAATAATGTACGGCGGTGGTAATACATTTCCCTTTGCTAGTGTAATCAAGCGATGTCTTCCACAACTATCGATGGTAGCAGATTATTCCCAACAGTCTTGTTGTTCACGGTCCCTAAGCGAGTCATTAAGTAACGCTACATGCTAGACTTATAATAGTGAGTGCCGGCGTTAGCAACTTAAACACACACACCCTTAATTCTTAAGTTCATCCAAGCGGTAGGTGATCGGTTGGTCAAATCGCACAAGTAGAAAAGGTCGTCGGTTGGTCATATCTTACCCTTCCCATCTCGATCTGCTCACCTAGGGTCGGTTGGTCATATCTCTAGGCAAGCGGCCTCTCGCCATTCAAAACTACCGAAACAAGGGTAGCTACCAATAAACTATGCATGCATACACTTAGAAATAATTATGCGGAAGTAATGTAAGCGCAAACAAAATAATTAAGGAATCATAACTAGGCCGGCACCAATAGGTGCTTAGCAGCTCATATTAACCATACAAATCAATTCAATATTCAAAGTTCTGAAATATATGAATCGAAAGTACGAGAAAAGATAAAATGCTAATGCTTATCGTAGGGAGTGATTTCTCCCGGAGACATCTCTATATGCTCCTCTAGACCTGCCTTTGGCTTTTTCCCACGTTCTCGGTTGTTGTGTGTGGAATGGGAAGATTAGAAATGTTGGAAATCGTGGGATATTTATAGGCGGATCGGGTTCTGGCGAAGCGATATAAGAGTTATGCGTAACCTTCAATTTCTTTGTATTTTCCACTAGATCTGCTGGTTACGGCGTAACCTTATAAATGGTTACGCCGTATTCTTCAATAATAAATGGTTACGCCGTAGTTAGTGGAATAGTTACAGCGTAGTTATCAGCGGCGTGGAACCTAATTTGACCTAATAGAGTTACGTCATAGTCCTTGGGGAGAGTTACGCCGTAACCTTCTGATGAGTTGGTTCTCTGAGTTACGCTTTAGTTACGGAGTAATGTGAGAGATGAATTACGCCGTAACTTCTTCAAGGTCAGCATACTATGATAAATCTTTGATATTTCTCCAATTCCACGTCTCTTTAGCTCCAATGATCGTAATTTACCTGAAAGTGGAAAACAATGGAAAACAAGCGTAAATCCACACAAAGGATATAAATTGCAAGCATTATCGGAAATTGACACTTAATATTCGGGACTATTTGATGTTATCAACCCACCACCAATTGACCCGCCAAGAGGCCGTACTCTTGGTGAATACTCTACCGAGCCACCAAGGCTATAGGAACACCATTGAGCTCCCGATCAAGCTCAAGCTACGGCCCTGCGATCCGACACCATCCGGTTGGTGCAAAACAAATGTGCATTCCATGGACTTCTTTCCGAAGATCCTAATCAGCATCTCAAGGACTTCTTTAAAATCGTTGATTCCATCGACCTTTATGCTACCACACGGGAGACCACACGCTTACGTCTCTTCCAATTCTCTCTACGGGACCAAGCTAATAATTGGCTTGAGCGACTTCCCGCCGGATCCATTTCAAGTTGGGATGATCTCACCACTCGTTTCCTTGCCAAGATTTTCCCACCGGGGAGAAATACCAAACTTAGGAATGACAACTTAATGTTCCAACAACGTCAAGGCCAAACTCTCTACGAGGCATGGACTCGATTCAAGGACCTACTCCATAAAGTCCCTCATCACGGCATCGATCTTTGGCTTCAAGTCCAAATCTTTTATGATCATGTCAACTTATCAACTAGGCAAACCATCGACCAAGCGGCGGTGGCAAACTTAGTGAACTTACCATGGAAGAATCGTGGGGTACAATAGAGGACCTTGCCCTCTATGACAACGAAATTTGGAATGACCCCGTGAGTTGCCCAAAGCGTCAAGGAAATCTCCTTGCCTCTATTGACTCACAAAACTCCAATCGTAGGATGCTCGAACTTGAAGATCAAGTTAAATTCCTAATGAGCTCCTATGAAAATCCTAAGTCTTCACGCCAAGTGAACAAGGTCTCTTCCTTGTGTGAGATATGTAGTGGTCCCCATGACACTCGTACTTGTACGAGACTCCCCGAACAAGTACTTTTAATGATTCCCCACAACACCCGAACCTTGTTCGAGGAGTCTCGTACAACACCCTCTTTAATGATGCCCGAGAAGCATGTGAAACCAACACCCGGACGGTATTTGAGGTTAGTGAAACCAAATAGGAATAGTGGCGAAGCGAACCATGAGGCAGTATTTGAGGTTAGTGAAACTCCTAAAGATGAATCAACCAGCGAAGTAGGCGAACTAGGTGATGAATACTTCAATAAGTTTCTCTGAAGAAGAACTTTCATGCCACCCAAACCTAATCAGCGACCTTGGTATGTTAGGAGAAGTCCACGAATCATCTTTGAAAATCCTAGAAATCTCAACATACCTTGTTGCATAGGACATCTTTTCATGGCAAAATCCTACATTGATCGCAAATCCCCAATAAACATCATTCCTAGCACATATTATAATTGGGTGATGAAGAAACCTATCCCAAATAGGCAAGACCCGATGATCCTAGAGTTAGTTGTAATTTCCTTGGTAGAGTTAATGGATTTCTGTCTATGTAGGTAGTTTCACATTACCTTATGGATTTCCGATTGTGGAGGATATTAGTACGCCATAGATCCTAGCTTGTCTCATGTAGTTCTAGGAAAGCCATTCATAGAAAACACCGGGATGACTTATGATCCGTCGTTAGGAATAGTTAGATTCAAGAATCATATCGATGACATAGCTTACCAAATGCCATTTAAGATTGAGAAATTTTCATCACTATCCAATGATGAAAAGGAACTTAAGCTATCGGTCTACTATAGGAATGAGAAGGATAAGGAGAAAGGAGTAGATTATGTGATGAATAAGATTTTTGGGTTCTATAAGGATTGCTTGAAATTAGGACTGGAATATAGAACCAATTGGGGGGAAGATGATTTCTTAGAAAGATGCACGATAGGTCATAACTATACCATGGAAAACCCCAATAAAGATCATCATGAGGAAGAAGATGATGGTAAGGAAGTCACGTAGGAGCACGACTTCGAGTCTAGCTACAAGACTCAAGCGCTTCGTGGGAGGCAACCTATCCTTAATTATTTTCCTGTATGTGTGTCATATATCTTTTTCATTGTTTTATGTTCTCATGTTTGATTTTGTGAAAATGCTTTATTTTGTATTTAACCTCGTCTTAATTACATATAAATGTATTTTACAAAAAGATAAGTGTAGGGAAGATTACATACATTTTAAAGAGCGTGAACATGAGAATTACAATTAGTGAAATTGATGTATATGTGTGTTTGTTAGAGTCAAATGCTTGTATCGAGTCATAATGGATGTTTAGCGAGAATTTTTCCAGATTCTAAAGATGTAATTTTTCTAGGAAAACAGCAATGGACCACTTTCTATCATGATAACTGATGGCGTCGAGTTAAAACTGACGACGGTCAACAACGACTTATACAATTTTTCGTTTTCTATGCTATTTAGAAATTTTTGGAAATTCTCAGGTCTTAATTTTCCAGAAAAACTACAAACATCCATTCCACAAGCATTATATCCTAGTGTAGTTGTGTCATATATAGTTTTTAGCGCCGATTTTATGTGAAGGTTTCATTTGTTTTTTTTAAAGTGTGCAGGTTATATTAAGCAAGAAGAAGAAACTCAAAATTAGATGGAGCTTAATACTTATACATTTTTCTTGAAAAAAAATTTAACCGTAACTTCACACGGATCCTACCAAGCTAATCGGGGAGTAATAGTTTCTTTCTCTTTTACTTACCTTCCTTTATCATAACTTTGATACTTTCGGGTACATTGGGGACAATGTTCGGTTTAAGTGTAGGAGGGAGAATAAAGCGGGAACTTAGAAACTATTCTTATCCTTGATTATTTGTCTTGTTAGGGAGATTTTAGCACCAAATTTAAAATTTTCTATGACATGTACGAGCTAAAACTTTAGTATTAATAAAGTGTCTCATGGATAGGAGTTATATGACTAGCAAAAAAACCGTTTACCACTCAAATTTCACCCTAAAAATGTGAGGTTCGCCCCTAGCTCTTTAGGAGTAAAAGCATTCATCTTTAATGCCTAGAGAGTGTACCGGTAGTATAATAGATTCCAGAACTTGTTTTGTGATGTATTCCGAGATCGCTAGTGAGACTACAGTTGTGTAGTTTAGAATAACCAAGTGATAAGAGGCATTAGGATAACCCTTGTTTGAAACCCGTATTATAATTACTTCTTTCACATCGGTTGAGTAATTACCCCACACCCTTGCGATGTACTAATATTTAGTACATGATACCCCTAGTTAACCCTCGAGCCTATCCTTTTCACGGTTCTCGTGATGTTTGATTTTCGAATATCAATGAAGAGCATTGTTTACAATCCACCCCAAATGTATACCCAAATCGCCTTATCCTACCTTGTATGCACTCACCTTTAGTGCATTATTGTTATCATTACTAAACCCTTAGTTCAAATATCTAGTTACTTGCATGTTTGCTAATTCAAGTCATATCTTTTGTACATAGTTTAGGGATGATTGGGACTCATGGGTAAAAGTAATATTTTATGGAGTAGCGGGAAGGAACGTTAAATTCAAATTCCCTTTATTTACGTAATTAAATACTCCAAGTGTTTTGGTCTCTTCAAATCGGGTCAATTAGCGCTAGAGAAATAAAAATTCAAGTGTAGGGATGCTCTTATAAATCCCTATATTTTGATGTTATCGTAGAGGATGGTAGAGTAAAATGTATGAAAAAAATCGAAAAAGGGTCTTCAAAAAAATGAAAAAATGAAGAAAAACATACGGGCTACCATCCTACATCTATCTTTATGTTTATGTCTTTAAATTTATGTTTGTTTGTTTCAAGTTATTTAGAGTTAGTGATTCTGTCTTGGCTTAGCAGCGCCACGCTTTTCATGCTTGTAACATAAGATTTTTGACTTGCCACCACTAAATATCGCCTATCCAACAAAACCCTTTGTTTCCCTACCGTAAGCCTAATGTTACAACCCTTTTAAAAACCTATTAGATAGTTGCTCCTAGGTGCTTACGCCAAAGCAGTGGAGGTTTGATCTAGTCTCAAGCCTATGGTAATCTATGTACTATGCCAGGTAATGAGTGTTTATCTTCTAATTCCATTTATTATATTTCATATGAACCCGAGAGATGAGAGAATCCAAACACCCCTTGTGAGGTGCTAGTGTATAATTTCCATGCTTGTTATGACAATTGCGGTGCTTTTACTTGTGTTGAATTATTCTAAACCCATGCTTCATGCCCCCTAACTTATAAATTGATTGGCCAAAAGCACATTAGCTTGAAGACAAGAAAATACCAAGTGTAGGGATATTTGATAAGGATTTAAAACGTACACTTTAATGAATCATTTAAGCCCTTAATCAACCACTTTTATATCCGTTACTGCTTAATTTCGCTCCTTTTCACTTTTTAGGTCTCTTGGAAGCAAAATGTCGGAATGATGCGCATTTGGACGAAAAGGAGTGAATACATGAAGAGAATGGCAAAGTCAAGATCGAAGTCACTCAAGCTGCTCAACTTGAACATGACGGCGTCCTAATCAAAGGCGGCGCCGTCCTCTATCTGAGACTTGATAAAAACATGCACCGCGGCTCGGTGGAATTTTTGTTCATACAACTGAAGGCCTCGGGCTTTGAAGGCGAAGGTGTCACTAAAACTTTTCATCTCAGACGGCCCAGATCCAGAATCAGACGACGTCCCACTTGAAGACTGACGGCGTCACAACTCTAAGGTGATGCTTTCCCATCGATGACTTGGCCAAGACAAAAACCCTAATGATGGTGATCTGACGGCGTCCCACCTATAAGGCGACGTCGTCGCACTTGTAAATCTATATAGAATTCAATTTTTCTATATTTGAAGGAGGTATACTTTTGGAGTAAAACCCTAAGCGTTTGTAGTCGACTTGGGCGGTGCTTAGGGTCCCAAACCCTATTTCACACATCAAGATAAGTGTTTTAATCCAAAGTATCATTATGTCTTCCATTGATTGTGTGTATGCTTGCTTGTTTAACATGTCTAGCTAAATTTCTTATGTGTTTGCTTAAATCTATGAAACCTAGTTATTAATTATTGTTAGGTTGTCTCTATCTTAATTGTAATTGGCTTAGGAGTGCAACTAGGCTTTTGTTATGTTTAATGCTTGAGTAATCTTTGTGAAAAGTTGGCTTATGAATGAAATAATTTAAGGACTTTCAGATTTAGTAGGCTAAACCCAAAGGTAACCTCAAAGAGTTAGGGCATAGGCACACTCTACGATCTTAGAAAATACAACACGTTAAGATAAGGTGTGACAATTCAACCGACCAATAAAAGATAACTAGGGAGTAATAGTATCTAGGTAAACACATTTTAATCATCATCGAGCACAAATCAAATAGACATAGCTACCGTAGTATTAGATAATTAGATAGTAGAAGTAATCGGTAGAAGTACCACCCCAAACCAATTGCACGAGATATTTACCTTAGCTTTATAGAAAAACAATAAAAGATAAAAAGAATCATCCTCAACCCCACCTTAGCGTAATACATTTCTTGCTAGCATTCCTATTCCCCTAGAGAACGATATCAATCCCCGAGGCTTACCCAATACTACACTACAACGATTAGGTTCACTGCCTAGGTGGTTGAAAAACTTACTTGAAGAAAAGAAAATTCCTTTGACCCAAAGCGTGCTTCATGACGCGCATCAGACGTTCAATCAAAATTTCTAAGATCTAGCAGTTTTCCTACTCCTAGCGAATAACAACTAATCAAAACACGAGGCGACAATCAATAATCAATAACTAGGTTTCATTCAAATCTAAGTAAACACGATAAATTTAGCCTAGCATGTTAGATCAAGAGAAGACAAACAAATAATCACACAACACATAGACATATTGTAATGATTAAGGATTAAATTACTTATCTTCAATAAAACTTGGAAGACATGGGGCTAAAACCCTTACAAAGGCGTAAAATTGGCACCAAAGTGGTCTCTCAAGTTCTCCTCAAGTTGCACCCTTTAGAAAGAAAACATAAAAAATATATGTATATGTATATAGGAATACAGTTGTGTTGGCATCACTTGCAAGTTGTGACGTTGTCAGCTCGTCGTCATTAGGGTTTCGAGAACTGTAGCCGTCTTGTTGTGACTGCATCACCTTATGGAATGTGACGTCGCTCTTTAGTTTCTTGGTCATGACACCGTCAGATCTAGGCCGTCTCCATCGCCTGAAGCGTCTCTTGGAAAGTTTATAACATGATCATCTTCGTTAATCTTCAAGTGACGCTGTCACTTAGTATCTGTGACGCTGTCCCGACACCTTTTTCCAGCGTTTTACTTGACTTTTTTGTTTTCTTCATTTTCTTGTGCAATTGAGCAAAAAAGCCTCCATTTTCCATCATTCGCTTCCTGAGCACCTAAAACTAAAATAAAAACGATTTATGATAGTAAATGATCAAATATGTACAGATTTAGAGGTTAAATAACCCCTAAAAAACGAATAAAATTACACTTTATCAAATATCCCTACACTTAGGATTTGCTTGTCCTCAAGCAAATATGTTTTTATCCTAATCAATTTACAAGTTCGGGGGCGTTTAGTATTGGTTTAAAGATTGTTTACAACATAACTCATTGTACAATAGCTATAACAAGCACATAAATTGTATAGTAGCGCCTCACATAAAGTGTTTGGATTCTCTAATCCCTCAAGTGTATAAGTGATATAACATGTTTGGAAACAGAAAAATAAACTCTCTACTTGTCATAGCACATAGATTACCATAGGCTTGATATATGATCAAACCTCCACCGCTTTAGCGTAACCACCTAGGATAAACTATCAAAGAGGACTTTTAAAGGGTTGTAACGTTAGGTGTAAGGGTAAGGACAACACGGTTTTGTGGATATGGGAAATTTACTAATGGCAAGTTAATCATCTAATTGATTACATGTACAAAGTGGCGTTGCTAAGGCAAGACTTGACATACTAACTCTAACTCTTTTTGTTTTCTTGATTCTTTTTACTTAAACATAAGCGGTGGCACATCGTATTTTTTCTTTTTTTCATACACTTTTGCCTGCCATCTTTTGATTTGCTAAACATAGATAACTTTGGATTTATAAATGCATTCCTACACTTGCATTTTGCATAAAATAAACTAACTATTGACCCGTGCGAGGATTAAAACACGTGGAGTACTTAACATTAACGTACATATAGGGGTAATAATATTTACTTTCTTCCCATTACTCCGAATACATTTTACTAAACCTATGAGTCTCAATCGTCTCAAACCGTATTTACAAGATATGACTCGACTTAACAACCGGGTAAGTAACTAGATAACTAACTAAGGGTTTAACAAATATGTTGTAACAATAATTCACTAAAAATGAGTGCATACAAGGAAGGCTAAGACGATTTGGGTGTAACATTTGGGGGTGGATTGTAAACAATGCACTTCATTAATATTTCGGAATCCACCGACATATCACGTGAACCGCGAAAAGGATAGGCTCAGAGGAGTGTACTAAACATGAGTACATAACAAGGGTGTGGGGTAATTATTTGACAAATGTAGCCAACATAATTATAATAAACAGGTTTAAAATAAGGGTTATCCTAATGCCTCTTATTATTTAGTAAATCCTAATCACACGAATCTAATCTCACTAGCGACCTCGGGATGTATCACCAAACCAAGTTCTAGAATATATATACTACCGGTACACTCATAAGCATTAAAGGTGGATGTTTTTCCTATATATCTAAAAGCGAACCTCGCATTTTGGGGCGGATTTGAGTGGTAGGGTTTTGTGCTAGCTATATACTTCTTATCCATGAGACACTTTGATTAAGACTAAAGTTTCACTCGTAAATTTCATAACAAAATTTTAATTTGATGCTAAAATTACATTTACAAGTATTTCTTTCGGTTTATTACACAATTACAAAGAGCAAGACAAATAACAAATGTGTGACTAGTTTGTAAGGTGTCCTTTTTACCCTCCCTACACTTAAATTAAATATTGTCGCCAATATTCTTAAAATGTACCAAAATATGATAAAAGTAAAAATTAAAAGATATGAAAGAAACCCCTGATTTGCTCGATATGAATGGAAAAAGCAAATACGGTCACATCCTCCTCCAAAAAGATTTATCCAAGAAGTACATATCACGTAGAATCCTACCTTCTTGTCCAATATAATCTGTAAATCTATAAGAAAACGAACACGAAACCTCGCATAAAATCGGCGATAATAACTATAAAGCTAAACTAGAAAGAATAAGATGTAGTGCTTGTAAAATAAATGTTTACAGAAATCTGAAAAATTAAAAATTCTTGAAATTTTTTAAAAATTAAGTTTCGATATAAAAACAAAATTTTAAAAAATTGTTGTTACAGTGCCTGAAGTCGTCACCTTGTGAGTGTGACACCGTCAGGAATGACCTGACATGTTGTTTCATTTTGTTTCCCGGAAATTTTCTGGAAAAATATAAATTTTAAACCTGTAATCATGAATTGTAAATTTTTTCATGTTCAAATTTTTTTATTTTAAACAAAATATGAACTTTCCTACACTTATCTTTTTTGCAAAATACATTTATAGGTAATCAAGACGAAGTTAAAAACAAAATAAAGCATTTTCACAAAATATTCGAAACATGAAAATTAAACAATTATGATTAAGCACATATGACACAAACAAATTAAAATTAAAACATCAAATAATATAAAAGCATGGGTTGCCTCACAAGAAGCGCTTTTCTTTATTTTCGAGTTATTTAACTAGACTCAAAATCATGCCTACTAAGCACTATGGATAAGATCCACATCGAGGATATCATTTGGATCAAATTTCTTTTGCAATTTTCTCTTAGTAGGTATTGTTTGGTAGGGCCTTACAAACTTTTCTCCGTCGGGATCTATTTGTTCCATCTTAACATGTCACAATCCATCTCCTTCTTTCGGTAGCTTATCCAAACTCCACTTACTTTTAAATTCCTCGAATCCTAATTGTTTCCCTTAAGATTAATTGGTATAGTTCCTAGTAATTCATTCATTTTCCTATAATGGATTCTTAAATGGGTTAATCTCGATGAAATCATGTTTATACATGTTTTATATAGGAAATACTCGCATTTAACTTTAATAAAATAATTATATTATGGTTTTAATTGCAAATATTACGTCTATTTGTTATTTTATTTTAAAAGTATGTTAGAAATATTAGAGCAAAGAGCAAGATTTTAAAACTAAACAAAGATTATTAAGACCGTGACAAACCTCGAAGATAAAGCCCAAGTTTCATTAGAGATCGAAGCCCAAGAGCACAATTCAAACCCATATCAATACACTAGAAAATAAGGATTGCCAAGAATCATTTAAGAATCATTTCGTTTTAATTTTTTTGAGATGTGAATGTTTTGGATGGGCATGAAAAAAAGCGGTGGTCCAATCTTATATAAATGATTGAAACTAATAAGTGTCATCTTGTGATGGTAAAGTGGCAAAGGTAAGTGGCCACATGTTTGCTATAAAAGTTGTTAACAAGTGTGTGTCAATTTGCTTGATAGTACATATCTTAGGAGTGAGGAATGCGCATTTTATACTTTATACATTTTAATGTATAGGCATTTACGTAAGTGGAAAATATATATTCTTTGAGAATGTCTTTGCATGATAAATGTAAGCTAACTGGTTACTATTGTTGCGGTGTGGTTGTATAGTGGCGATCACCACCGTAGTAGTTTGATTCAAGGATTAGGGTTTCGTGACTCTCTATATAAATGGGCGATTAGGTTTTCTCGACCTCACATCTTTTCTCTACCATTATCCGCCTACTTCCATACATCTTAACTATCAGTTAATCATGGCCTACACTCCGAATTTGAATGAGCTCCATTACTAGTCCGGATCGATGAGTTGCAAAATGTTTCAAGTTCTTTTCACTCAACAAATGATCGAGGAGGAGGGTTTCATCCGAAACTTGGGAGGAATGTAACGATCTGCGTGGGAAGATCGAGAAGGAAGAAAGTCGTCCAGGATCTTGGGTCCTTTGGCCCATTTGATGATCTTGCCTAGAGGTGGCAAAGCAGGCGGCGCGGCACGGGCTAAAACGCACAGGCTAGAATGGCACAGGCTTAAGCGGGCATGGACTAAGCAGACGCGGGCCAGCGGGCACATGTTATACAAATCGCTTAATAAAAGACCTAAAACGATGAAATAAATTCCTTAAAAGTAATATGTTATTTATATTAAAAATTTAAATATATTATATAAAAAAATTCTTTAAAACGATCGTAATGTTCTACAATTGGGGGGAAAAATGTGCCCGTTAGTGCCCATTTAAGTTTTCAATGGGCTATATGTGCCCATTTCAAAAAAAGAAGGGAGCTAAATGTGCCCAAATCTTTTAAAAATATGCCCATTTAGCCCATCTTTTTACTTTTGGGCACATTTTGCCACCTCTAATCTTGCCATTGAGATCAATGACTGCGTCAATGAGACCCTCCAGATGGAGCACGATAGGCTGGCGAATCTGGTGAATGTGCTGGTAGAAGCAAGATAGGGTATGGAGGAGAAACAGAGGCACATCACTGTCATGGATTTCAGTGGTGATTCAAGTGATTAGGTTTGGATGAGGTCTTATGCTTTTGGGTCCGGAAGGGGTTAGGAATGGTTGTGTAGCTGTCTGTGTTAGGTGTTTCTCAAGAATAAAGTGTGTGTTTATCTAGTCATCATTGTAGGTTGTTGGGTCTTCTTTATGTATGTCGAATGGTGGTATCTTTGTAAGCGTCTTGTTTATGTTAATATAAGTAATGCTTTTATCTATGTGATAAGGTTTTAAAGGTACCATTTGAGGGTCATTTAAGTCCTTATTTGATCACTTTGTATCCGTTATTGCTTAATATCGTTCCTTTTCACTTTTTAGGTCTCGTGAAGGCAAAATCTTTGGAATGGAACTTATTTTTTTAAAAGGCGTGAATATATGAAGAAAATGGCCAAAGTCGAAATCGAGACACTCACGATTCTTGAATGTAGAAAGCGGCGGCGTCAGTGCTATTCTTGACGCCGTCCCAAAATTATTGTGACGGGACGGAACCCAAACTCGTATTTTCAAGAGGCGGCGTCTAGTGGTGAAAGAGTAGGCCGTCGCTACTCGGGACGGCCTAGATGCAATCCAGACGACGTCCGAAGTCGAAGAGGACGGCGTCGCGAACATAAGGTGGCGCCGTCGCAAGGTTAACGTGGCCAAGACGAAACCCTAATGGCGGCGACACGGCGTCACTAAACATAAGGTGGCGCCATCGCAATTGTAATCTTATATATAGAATCCGAATTTTTCGGTCTTTAGGTGGAGAGTCTTTGGAGTAAAACCTAAAACCGAACCTAAGGTGTCTTGTACAAGTATTTTAGGGTTTTAAACCTATATTACACCAAGATAAGTCTTTACTTCATTAATTCAATTATGTCTTTGATTATTTGTGTGTATGCTTGCATGTTCTCCATGTCCGGCTAATTTATTTGTGTGTTTGCTTAGGAAGTATGAAACTTAATTATTAAATATTGATTGGTTGTTTCTTATCTTAGTTGATTAATGATCTAGTAGTGCGATAGGTCATTCGTTGTGCTTAATGCTTGATTCATCTTTGTGAACCTTAGAGTATAATTACCCGAGTAATTGTAGTCTAAACCATCCAAGAGCGCCTTAGAGTAGGAGTCTATAATCTCTAGTGGGTTTGTAGACAAGACCCTTTGGTAAGTTCAAGAGTTGGGAGAAACGCATACCACAACTTTAGACACACAACGCAACTAGGACTAAGACGTGACACTCAACCATCAATAAGAGATAATTAAGGAGTAATACAAACTAAGTAAACACATCTTTAAACTATCATACGAGCACACATTAATTAGACATAGACTCCCACAACCTTAGTTTAGATAATTAGATAATAGTAGAGTAATCGGTAGAAATACCAACCCCCAAATCCAATACCCGAGATTCGTACCTTTCCATTTTCATAAAATATAAAAGATAAAAATAATCTTCCTCAACCTTAACCTTAGCGTAGTAACTCCCTACTAGCATTCCTATTCCCCAGAGAGCGATATCAATACCCGTGGCTTACCCTAATTACTACACTACAACGATTAGGTTCACCGCCTGGGGTGTTATAAAACTTACTCAAGAAAGGAAGTTCCTTTGACCCCGAGCGACGCGTGTAGCGTTATCAAGTTTTAGGCGCGCTGCGGGAATAGAATAGCTAGTTAGTAGTCCACCTCGTTTAGGTTTCTTTGCTTGATTCCTATCAAGTAAACTTTTTCTCATTTTAGCTTTCTCTTGGTCTATCCCCTTCTTCGTGACTTTTGTTCGTAATCCCATCACTTTTCATCATGGAAGGTGATAACCAACCACCATTCATCAACCTACCACCAAATGACCAGCCAAGAGCCCGTACTCTTGGTGAATACTCGAGACCAAGCCACCTAGGCTATAGGAACACCATTGAGCTTCCCGACCAAGCCCAAACTACGGCCTGCGATCCGACACCATCCGGTTGGTGCAAAGCGGATGTGCATTCCATGGACTTCGTTCAGAAGATCCAAATCGACATCGAGGGATTTCCTCAAAATCGTCGATTCCATCGACCTTGATGCTACTACTGGGAGACCACGCTGCGTCTCTTCCAATTCTCTACGGGACCAAGCTAGTAATTGGCTTGGCGACTTCCGCCGGCTCCATCTCAAGTTGGGATGATCTCACTTCGCTTCCTTACTCAATTTTTCCCATCTGGGAGAACCACTAAGCTTAGGCGAGACATCTTGACATTCCGGCGGCTCAAGGTGAGTCTATTTACAAAGAATGGACTCGATTTAAGGAATTACTCCGTGAACTTCCACACCATGGCATTGATCTTTGGCTTCAAATCCAAATCTTCTATGATCATACCGATTTCATTACTCGACGATCCATTGATCGATTGCCGTGGAAGACTCGGTGACTTTAATGCGAGCAATCATGGGATATCATAGAGGAGCTCGCCGATCAAAGCTACGAAGATTGGAGTGAATCTCGAAACTCCGATTAACGTGGTTAATGCCATATCCACTCCTCACGAATCCTCCGATACACTCGAAGAGCAATTGAGTGCCATCGAGAGGAATTGATTATCGATGGAAAGCGAGAAAAGAGTACTGTACAAATTCCTCGAGATCGTCAAATCCGCCCACTCCACCAACCGCTCCACACCTCTTTCGAATCTCCAAGTCGCGAGCAATACCCAAGTTCATGGCGCTTCCATTCTACTTCCCAATACCACTTTCACCAAGCTTCAAGGATCAAATGAGGAGTATATGGCGGCTCATAGAGAGATTAGCCAAATTTGAAGAGGAGGTTTATAGGCGAGAGAGGAAATGCAAGCAAAATGAAAGAAATGATGGATTTGGTAATTGAATTTACCAAAACAAAGGCTCGAAAAAGTGCTCGTAAGAAGCAATGATTGCCCTCCCACTTCATTTGTAAGCGCCGTTTCCATCATGCACGAGAATGCAAAGGGTGAGATGTGGAATCTTGAGGAAAGCACGAAGGATGAGTCCATGCCTAATGATGAACACGAGACCATTGAGTACTACCTTAAGCATGAAATTAACAAGAAAACCATTGCAAACCAAGTAAACAACTTTAGGTACAATGAAGTTCTTAGGGATGCTCTTGAAGGAAAGATAGCGGAAGAAGAATACAACGCTTTACCTACGGAACCTCTGTATGAGTTGGTTATAAAAAACCGTTAACAAGAAAGCGAAACACCACAGGAATTTCGTGATACCGCTTAGTATCGGTGACATGGACAATATAAATGCCTTGGCCGATCAAGGGACCGATGTGAACATAATGCCATTGTCAATCTATAATAAGTTAACTAATGAGAAACCGACAAAAAACCGACCTTAGACTTTCCTAGCTAATCATACTTATGTCCACCCGTAGGAATCATTTATGTTCTAATTGAGGTGGCTAACATCGTTTATC
Organism: Chrysanthemum lavandulifolium; assembly: GCA_022545495.1. NCBI lineage: Eukaryota > Viridiplantae > Streptophyta > Magnoliopsida > Asterales > Asteraceae > Chrysanthemum > Chrysanthemum lavandulifolium. The sequence goes on from CM040243.1 coordinate 68,066,410, forward strand.
CAGTGGATTTCGTGATCATTGATGTTGAGGAAGATAAAACGTACCTCTCATTCTTGGGACACCATTCACGGCCACCGCCAAGGTAACCATTAAATGCGGAGAAGGCATCATGATACTCAAAAGCGGGAAGGGTGCGCTAGAATACCCATCGTCACGATATCCTCTTAAGATCATGGAAATGATTACGGTGGAAATCGAAAAGCCCGGATAACAATGTTAAGAAGAAGATGAATGGTGGGAAAAAGGGCTTAGAGACTTTATGGTTCAAGGATTGTATGCGACATTGTGGAAACCCGATAAAAGTTAGAAGCAATCCTACCTCATTACATAAGGTACAAAAGGACCCTAAGGAATTTATAAAGGGAGAAAAAGTGCTCTTGTATAGGTCTCGGATAAGGGCATTACGAGGAAGAAACAAACCAAGATGGTTTGGGCCCTTCACAGTTAAGGAGACCAATTTAAAAGATAAAACCGTCGCCATAATTGACAGCGTTGGCAAGGAATCCACGGTGAGCATAAAGCGTCTACACCCTTCGATGAAGGAAAACAAAGAGTCAAGAGGACGGTGGTGAGGAAGCGTGGGAGCCGAGTACGAGTCTAGCTACAAGACTCTTAAATAAAGAAAAGCTCTTCATGGGAGGCAACCCATGCTTAATTGTTGCTTGTTAGTGTCATATATCTTTTATTAATTGTTTATCCTCATGTTTAAATTTGTAAAAATGCTTTATTTTGTTTTAACTTCGTCTTGATTGCATATAAAGGTATTTTACATAAGGGATAAGTGTAGGGAGGATTACACACGTTTTCAAAAGCGTAAACATGAGAATAACAATTAACTAAAAGATATTTATGTTTGTTTGTTCGAGTCAAATGCTTGTATCGAGTCATAATGGATGTTTTGCGAAATTTTCCGATTCTAAAGATGTAAATTTTCGAATTTTTCGGAAAAATGAGACCGGTTTTGTCGGGATAACTTTGTGGCGTCGAGATTGCAACTGACGGCGTCTGGAAGGAGTAAAACATCGATTACTTTTCTCGTTTTCGAGCTACTTATAAATTTTTGGAATTTTCGGTCTTAATTTTCTTAGAAATTTTGTAAACATCCATTCCACAAGCATTATATCCTAGTTTAAATCGAGTCTTATATATATTATTACCGCCGATTTTACGCGAAGGTTTCGTTTGTTTTCTTGAGTGTGCGGTTTAGTTTGTCAAGAAGAAGTTACATAAGATTGGAAGGAGCTTTTCATAATAATTCTTCTTGAAAAGAATTTAACCACCACTTTACGGATCTACCGAGCTAATCGGGGAGTATTAGTTTCTTTCGTTTTTAATTACCTTCTTTATCATATCTTTGATACTTCGGGAACATTGGGGACAATGTTAGGTTTAAGTGTAGGGAGGAAAATAAAGCGGGAACTTTGAAACTATGCTTATCCTTGACTATTTGCTTTGTCTAATTGCATTTGTGTAATAAACCATGAGAAAATGTCGGTTAGGGTAATTTTGGCACCAAATTTAAAATTTTTATGACATATAGGAGTGGGCCATTAGTCTTAACAAAAGCGTCTCACGGATAGGAAGTTGCATGACTAGCACAAAACCCTTACCACCCAAATTCCACCCAAAATGTGAGGATCGCCCTTAGATTAGTAGGAATTAAAGCATTCATCTTTAATGCTTAGAGTGTGAACCGTAGTATATTAGATTCTAGAACTTGTTTTGTGATGCATTCCGAGATCGCAAGTGAGGCTACACTTGTGTAGTTAGGAATAACTAAATGATAAGAGGCATTAGGATAACCCTTGTTTAATACCGTAATATAATTACTTCTTCCACATCGGTTGAGTAATTCCCCACACCCTTTGCGTTGTACTCATTTTAGTACACGATACCCTAGTTAACCCTCGAGCCTATCCTTTTCGCGGTTCTCGTGATATTTCGGTTTTTCCGGAATATCAATGAAAACATTGTTTACACCCCACCCCAAATATACACCCAAATCGCTTTAGCCTACCCTTATGCACTCACTTTTAGTGCAAATATTTATTATCACCTAAACCCTTAGTTCAATTATCGGTTGCTTGCATGAGTTGCTAAGTCAAGTCATATCCTTTGTATCTGATTTTGGGATGATTGGGATTCATGGGAAAAGTAAAAGTTTATGAAATGACGGGAAGGGAGCGTTAAATTCAAATTCCTTTTGTTTGCGTAATAATGTACCCCAAGTGTTTTGATCTTTTCAAATCGGGTCAAATTAGTATTAGAGTAATAAAACTCAAGTGTAGGGATATGCTTATAAATCCCTAGTATTTTGATGTTATCTTAGAGGATGGTAGAGTAAAAGTGTATGAAAAAAAAAAAAAAAAAAAAAAAAAAAAAAAAAACATACTGCTACCATCCTACATCTATCCTTTAAATTTATGTTTATTTATTTGAGTTATCTAGAGTTTAGAGTGTCGAGTTTTGGCTTAGCAACGCCACTCTTCATATCGATTAACATAAAGATTTTGACTTACCACCACTAAATAGCCTATCCCACCAAACCCTTATTTCCTACCGTAAGCCTAACGTTACAACCCTTTAAAGACCTCTTTGATAGTCTTTCCTAGGTGCTTACGCCAAAGCGATGGATGTTTGATCTATTCTCAAGCCTATGGTAATCTATGTACTAGGACCGGTTAATGAGTGTTTATCTTCCATTTCCTATATTGTTATAATCATTTATACACACGAGAGATGTGAGTATCCAAACACCCCATGTGAGGTGCTAGTATGTAATTCGTGCTTGTTATGACTTTTATGGGCTTATATGTGTTGTGGACCGTTTTGAATTAATGCTTCATGACCCCTAACTTATAAATTAATTGGCTAAAAGCACATTTGCTTGAGGACAAGCAAATAACAAGTGTAGGGATATTTGATAAGGTTTTAAAGGTACCATTTGAGGGTCATTTAAGTCCTTATTTGATCACTTTTGTATCCGTTATTGCTTAATATCGTTCCTTTTCACTTTTAGGTCTCGTGAAGGCAAAATCTTTGGAATGGCACTTATTTGGACGAAAAGGCGCGAATATATGAAGAAAATGGCCAAAGTCGAAATCGAGACACTCATGATTCTTGAATGTAGAAGGCGGCGTCGGTGCTATTCATGACGCCGTCCCAAAATTATTGTGACGGACGGAACCCAAACTCGTATTTTCAAGAGGCGGCGTCTAGTGGTGAAAGAGTAGGCCGTCGCTACTCGGGCGGCCTAGATGCAATCCAGACGACGCCGGTCAAGAGGACGGCGTCACGGACATAAGGTGACGCCGTCGCAAGGTTAACGTGGCCAAGGCGAAACCCTAATGGCGGCGACACGGCGTCACTAAACATAAGGTGGCGCCGTCGCAATTGTAATCTTATATATAGAATCCGAATTTTTCGGTCTTTAGGTGGAGAGTCTTTGGAGTAAAACCTAAAACCGAACCTAAGGTGTCTTGTACAGTATTTTAGGGTTTTAAACCCTATCTTACACCAAGATAAGTCTTTACTTCATTAATTCAATTATGTCTTTGATTATTTGTGTGTATGCTTGCATGTTCTCCATGTCCGGCTAATTTATTTGTGTGTTTGCTTAGGAAGTATGAAACTTAATTATTAAATATTGATTGGTTGTTTCTTATCTTAGTGGATTAATGATCTAGTAGCGCGATAGGTCATTCATTGTGCACTTAATGCTTGATTCATCTTTGTGAACCTTAGAGTATAATTACCTGAGTAATTGTAGTCTAAACCATCCGAAGAGCGCCTTAGAGTAGGAGTCTATAATCTCTAGTGGGTTTGTAGACAAGACCCTTTGGTAAGTTCAAGAGTTAGGAGAAACGCACACCCTACAACTTTAGACACACAACGCAACTAGGACTAAGGCGTGACACTCAACCATCAATAGGAGATAATTAAGGAGTAATACAAACTAAGTAAACACATCTTTAAACTATCATACGAGCACACATTAATTAGACATAGACTCCCACAACCTTAGTTTAGATAATTAGATAATAGTAGAGTAATCGGTAGAAATACCAACCCCCAAATCCAATACCCGAGATTAGTACCTTTCCATTTTCATAAAATATAAAAGATAAAAATAATCTTCCTCAACCTTAACCTTAGCGTAGTAACTCCCTACTAGCATTCCTATTCCCTAGAGAACGATATCAATACCGTGGCTTACCCTAATTACTACACTACAACGATTAGGTTCACCGCCTGGGGTGTTATAAAACTTGCTCGAAGAAAAGGAAGTTCCTTTGACCCCGAACGACGCGTGTAGCGTTATCACTATGGATGAATGTTTGTTGTGTCTGTTGATTGTTGCTATGATTGTGGTTCAATATATTTGTGTATGCACGTGTGAGTGCGAAATATGATGAAAAGTGACATGTGTTGTCTGTTGGACATGTTGTGTGACCGGGGCCTTTTTGGTTACTCATTGTTTCAGGGTTGACCCATTGTTTTGCTGCATTCTTTGTTTTTATACCAAGTAACGGATCGGTGTTCGTAGAAGACTGTGTATATACCATATGCTAGATTACATGGCTTAAATTCTGTTTGGTCTTCTATGTTGTCAAAATTATAAATTTTGAAACTGTTTTGACACATTCTTTTTTTGATTATCTTTAAGAAGGAGTTGTATGTGTTATAGGTAGGGATTAATATGCCTATGTTTAGGTCTGCCCTTTAGACGATAGCTTGCACACACGACGGCTTCGTATGCGGACACTCACTGTGACAGATGTTGGTCTTTTCGAATGGAATGTTGCAAGTTTGAAGGGTATCACTCCTGTTGTGTTTGTGAATGTATTCATGAAATGATTAAATGGTGTGTACATCATATAGAGCCTGCATATAAGTTTCAAGCTATGATACGTGTCATTGGATTTGAGTAGTATAACAACACGACGCGTATATTAATTGGATCTGAGTAGCATAACAACACAACGCTTATATTAATTTCTGACCTAGATTATCGAAGCACCGCATGCGAATGATGCTATCGTTTTTCGCTACATATAAAAGGAGTTGTTATGTTCAGTGCTAGACTGAGGTAGTTTATACAGAGTCGTTACCCGTAGTAAAACTGTTATTTCTAAGACTAAGCTATTCATCACACCGTATGCCAGCAGCGTTATTCTTGCCTGCTCCTTTTTGTAATTGCAGGTGACTGGTCAATTTCTTTATGTTTTAGTAGCTTCCTACGAACATATATTTTCGTGTCATGTATCTTGGTAGCAGTCTCTTGCACCTGAGAGGAGGTCTATGTGGTGACTGCATTCGATACTTGCAGGATTTTAGCAGAAGGAGGTGTAGCAGATAGTGTGACCTGTGGCCCTTCAGGGGTGGCTTCTGTGGTAGTCGTGCCGGACACGGACAGGGTATTGGATGCAGGAGGTGTTGCTCGGCCCGTGTCCATCAACGGAGCCATTTCATTTCCTCTTTTTTTATCGTCTTCGGGGCCAGTAAGATAAAGCACCTCATTTGGCCGATAGCGAGTCCGGCAGTCGATGGCGGGTCATGTTGAGGTGGTGGAAGCAAGTGTTGTCCACTTTCCATGACCGTGTCGAGTATGTATACTGGATTTTCCTTGGTTTACTCCGATGCAAAGTGCAACTGAAACAGATGGGTTATCCCTTTGAGCGCATTTAGCACTAGAGGCCGTGTATACGGGTCAGTGTGCCCCTCTTCTGATACAACCTTGTTACATTCGATGACCAAAAAGTGTGCCTCATTACTAAAACATGTAAGTATCAACGTTCCGGTGTCATTAGCAATGGATCGCCTGAAGCAGTAGCTGTAAAGTAGGCATTGGAAAATTATGAGATAAGAATATGGGCTGCGGCTGTGACACAGTGGTGGGTTACAATGCTAGTGGCATTAGAATTGAAGTAAGAAAGTGCACAACTTTAGTCTTTTGGTTCCTAAGGATCTGGTTGTTTGCAGTGGCCATGAGGGCGGTCTTCAAAGATTTTATGCCGACAGTCCTTGCACCGGCGAATATACCACGCCCTTCCGCCAAGAACATACGCGACGGTGGCAATTACTGTGAACCAAACATTCTGACAAAAGAATCAATTGTTTAGCACATTTTCTATGATTTCTATTTCTTGCGTAGGATAAGGTTGTTACCGTTTGATTGCGGGGGTCTTCTCGCACCAATTCATCTATTGTTGTTATGTTCCTTAATTTTTCCTGCTCGATGTCGTCATATCGCTGCGTCCGAACATTTTGTATCACTGGTGGCGCCAGCAACTCACCATACCTGAGAAGGAATCACATATGGATCAGCGTGTTTGAAAAAGTGGCAGCATGGTGTGCGAAGCTTAAAAGCTGTGTAGTCAGTAAAGTAAATGGTAGATGGAACTGGAGAAGTATTGTATGAAGGCAAGCTTACATGCTGAGTATGTATTCGGTTTCTGGGATCGCCGAGTTTAGGTAGTAGTAGGTCGCAACAGTACTCGATAGTTGTAGTCCTGTGGATTTTGGCATGTTAATTAAGAAGAACTATAGTTGACTGAGAGATGGTATGGTGAGTTACGATGACATTACCTCCGTATGTTCTGACCCAGCAGGAGCTAACCGCCATGATAATTGGCTTAGGCTCTTTCTCGTAAATATCAGTGTCAAAGTCGCGGGCTTTTTCATTCCAAAGAGTGAACCGGACAGTGTTTCCCCTGCGTCGAAGGAAAAATGTTAGTTGTTGTTTGACTAAACATGTCGGTAAAGAATATGAGTAACTATAAATTACTCCAGGTTCCGTAGAATGATGTCTCTCCATATCACAGGTCACTGGTTACCAACCCAGACTGCCGTAGGTCACCCACATGGAGAACACAACCAATGTAATCTGCACGTTACGAATATGTTGTCAGAATGGATTGCAGCAGTGAATTAATACCTTGGGCATTTGTACCTATTAAGATAACATCGTTGCGGTCAGCACGCAAAGGCAGCTCATCGTACGATGCAAAGTTAAAGTGATGGGCGGGGAAATGGCCCTCAGAAAATGATTGCACGTCAGTTAATTTTCCAAGCATCAGTATAAAATTGTTTGGCAGAGTCTGCATCCATTTTTTGGCATCTAGCAAACCGAACCCGGTGATGGTATATGCAGAGCCCATTTCGAGAGCGTTCTCGAAACGATTACACTCACAATGCTCCATGTTTGCCTGTATTGCTCCTCCTTAGAAAATGGTCATCGCACTTGGTTAGTCATGCAGCTTTAATCCATACACGTGTTAATAAAATTGGCCTATACATGTTACCATTTGATCAAGTAAAATGAAGGTTAATGATGAGTGTCTAAATACTCATCATTTTGTACCATTTAAAGCGCAAAAACATCCGAAAACACTCGAAATGCATCAAAATGATAAAAATATCACAAATAAGTGTTTTATGTGTTTTAAATGCAAAATATCAAAATCGGTGAAAATATATCAAGTTTGCATAATTGGCGCTTTAGTCCCCAAGTTTCAAAAGTTGTCAAAAACAGTCCTGGTAAATCAAAATAAAGAAAAATATCATTTCAAGTCCCTAGGGATTCCTAAGTTGTCAAAATTGGTCCTTGAGATTTAAAATTGCAAAATTTACAACTTAAGTCCCTAAACTTTGAAATTTGGCAAAATGGTCCTTTGAGAATTTGAAAATGTCAAAATGGTACTTGTACTATTAAAGGTTGTCAATTTTAGTCCTTGTGACAACTTTGGGAAAATGGCATAATTGGTCCCTCAAAATCGAATTACAAGTTTAGTTTTGTCCTTGTAATTATAAATCTAAGCCTTGTCAAAATAATTTTGGACCCCGCCACTTAACCCATTTGACCCTTTGACATTAGCCTTTTGAACCCCAAGTCAACCCAAAGTCAAACTCGCAAAGAACCCGCCCACCACTGTTTATCTTCCCCAACTGCTGCACCACACACGCCTCTCTCCCATCACCTTTCCTCCCTCATCATCACCACTCATCACCTTTCCCACCACATTAAATGCCACCCCTAGTTGCTAAATCGGACCCTACAGTCAAAATAGGCTTTCCGCCAAAATGATAAAAATGGCCAAAACACCAAAACTCACCCATTGGTCACAGTTAAGAGGTGGGATTGGCTCGAGAAGGACACGTGGAGGATTTCTAATGCATAAAAGAGAGGAAGAGAAGCAAAGAGAAAGCAGTTTTTTAGTTTTTTAAATTTTTGTATGTCGTATTTTATTTTCATGTTTTAAATTAAGCTTTAAGTTGTAATCCTTTGTTTCATTATATCAAATTAAGTTGTTTAAATGTATTAAAACTGTTTTCAAGTGTTAATTCAAGTTTCTACATAAGTTTCATATTCTCATGATTACTGTTGCATCATTTAGTGTCAAACTCTTGTTACCAAGCTTCAAATAGCTTAATTTCAAATCCAAACAAGTTTATTTAAGCTTGAAATAGCTTTTGTGAACTTGAATTGGTTTCAAACAAACTTGCCACAAAGTCAACAAAAGTCAATCAGGCAAACAATCTTGGTCCAAACAGGCTTGGAAATGGAATGGGTTGTTGCAGAGCAGTGTTTGGGTTGGATTTGATATAGAATAGCATATATTGGGTTACATTTAAGCTACCAAATAAGCTAGGGCTCTTGTAAGTTTTATCTCATCTTCATTTTTTATCTGATTGCATTTTGTGCTAGATTGAAATTTGTGGTCATCAAGTAATCTAAACGTCCACTTAGTAGTAATTAGGATATTATAATCGGTTTAGTGTCTGCAATAGCTTAAACAATGGTTAAATCGGTTTTATCTCATATTCAGCATAAAAATGGTGTTTGGATTTGCTACTTAAAGCTGTCATAGAGGTTTGTTCAAGAGTTGAGGTCATTGTTGTATGTTTGTTATGCTCAATTGTACTCCTATCTGTCATTTATTTGTGCCTGCAAATCCTTAAAGTCAAAATCTTCAATCAATTGTCTTATAAGCTTATCTGTTGAGATTTTGTCATAGCAAAAGCTTGATTCATGTTCAATTATCACTAGAGTAGCTTGCAGTAGTTTTATTATACCATTAAACATCATATTCAGTCAACAAATTAGGATTAAAGTTCAAGAAAGTCAACTTTTCATTTTTTGTCAAAAAGTCAAATATTTGCAAAACTCAGTTTTGGCCCAACTAGAAGGATTTTTCATGAGCACATTATTGGGTCAATCTCATTGAAACTTAGGACTTTAAAACTTCAACTGGTCTATTTCTTTATTGTCATTTTGTAGAATTTTAGAAATTTTCTAAAAGCTTCAAAAAGCTCATCAGCGTGGCTTATTTGCCCCCTTTCACACAATTCGATCAATGTTGAGTTTTCTCGAACCTTGCGAGCTTGTGAAAAGCTCATAAGAGCTCATCTTGGTCGATTTTTGGTTTACAGGATCTTAGCCAGGTCTAGTTTAGTTTCCACACTTTTGGTTTTAGCTTGGACAGTATTTGGTGCTTATTTTCCAAGTAGCACACTCAAAATCTGTTTTAGCAACTTAACTCAAATCGGTCAAATCATGGCATTGTGTAATTTAGAGGTTTAGGTCAGTTGTAGCTTGTTGATTTTGGTAGTTATAGCTTATTAGAGGTTCGTGTGAGTTTGGTGCCCATTTGGTACTCTTTGGCTTATTCAAGTGCTTATTTCATAAGCACTTACAAGCTGCTAGATTTCATAATCTACCAAACAAGCCACTGTTTTTCTATTTTTCTTAGATTCATTAGATTAAATTAGACTTTTCCTGAAATTTTCATAATTTTCCAACATTGTTTGCTATTTTTCTTAATTTAAAACAGTTTTTAGGTAATTTTAATTAGCTTTTAATACAATTAAATCAGAAAAAGTTCAAAAAAATAATTTTTCAATTTTCTTAGGTTAAGATAAATATAAAAAGTAAAAAAGTAATTTTCAGATTTTTCATAGTTTAATTTGTAATTTTAGTAATTTAATTAGTTTTTAATAGTTTAAAATTCATAAAAATAGAAAAATAATCGGAAAAATATAAAAATAGTTTTGAAAATTCTCTTTTGTTATTTTAGATTTTTCCAAGTCATAATTTTATTTTTCTAGCTTTATTTCCTATTTTCTTGTAATTTAGGTTATTATTAAATAATTAAAAATAGTTTTAATTAATAATAATTAGATAACTAGTTATAAAAATAATTTTCTTTTTCTTAAAATTTTCTTTTATCATTAGGTTTGTAAAATATCATTTTCATATTTTTAGGATTAATATTGCTTCAGTTTCACATTTTCTTTTATGCGTCACGTAGTTTTTAATTAAGTTTTATAAAACATAAAATCAAAAACATCGGTTTAAAATTAGTGATAGCATTTATTTAATATAGTTTATCTTTTTAATTTCCTTTAATTTGCATTTAAGCCCCTGTAATTTATAAAACTTTTCTTTAGGTATAAATAACTCAAAATCCTTATCGATCACTATCCTTAGTGATTATTCGACATCGATTGTGTTAAACACCGGTCATCCTCCGTGGGACTTAACGACCCGGAATCCATTGTATTCTCCCGATCTAAATTGCATTTGGTGTTTGAGCTGTTTTAAGTTCCTTACGGTTGGTCATTCACAGTGGCTAGCTCGCGTGCGAGAAAACTTGACGGTTTTGCACCAATCAAATTTTGGCGCTTGCCACGGGGAGGTGTAAGCGTGTTCTAAGCATTTTCGGACCGTACTTGCACATATACCACCTTTTGTAAAAGCAGTTTTTGTAAAGTTATAACAAAATCAAAAGTTCATTAACACTTTTCCTAAAGTGTTAGAAACACCAAACAAAATATAAAACAACAAAACAATCGTAACGTTTTCTAGCTTGTGTTTCTTTTAAGGTGATTCTTAAAGAAATACGATTTGGTTAAACGAGACGATACCAAAAATATTGTCCAAAAGTTTTTAAACCATCAAGACAAATCTATACCTACGTCTTTTCGGTGGTACTTAATATACATAAAATCAACCACCGCAAATCAAGGCGGTACACCTACTAAGCGGGGTGTGACCATAATAAGTTCCCGAACAACGATTTAAAACTTGCCTTTGTGTCCTTGTGATTTGGTGTACCTTTTTCAAAAAGCCATTTCATTTGTGATTATTGGTTAAGTTCACTTGTCGTTTTGCCTCGCATTTGTTTTTGGCGATTTTATACTTAGTGCATGCGCACTCGTTCTTCCAGTTCTACAAGTCCACTTTCGAACTTGGAAAGATTCCTCGTGAGCGTAGAGGACGTTCGCTCCTTCACCGTGGATCGAGGGCGTCTACCACCACCACCACGTCCGTAATGGCGAAGACAAGCCGATGAATGAGCTTCCAAGCACCCATCGAGGGTTACGGAGATGCTATTGTTGTCCCAACCATCGTGGGCGATACTTTTGAGCTCAAAACCGGGTTACTTAACTGTAACCCAAAGCCAATTCTATGGTTTTGGCGGGATGATCCTCATGCACACATTCGATGGTTTAACAAGATTGCATCTACCATCAAGTACAAGAATGTCCCACATGAAGCTATCAAGCTTCTTCATTCCCATTTTCTCTAGAGGACAAGCCGGAATTGGCTTGAGAAACAACCCCTCGTTCCATTGAGACATGGGAAGATCTAGTCACAAAGTTTGTTAACGAATTCTATCCTCCATCCCGAACTACAAGTCTTAAGAATGAGATAATGAAATTCTCTCGAGATTTGAGGAATCATTCGGGAGGCATGGGATCGTTACAAAGACTTGCTCCATAAGTGTCCGCATCATGGTTTTACCGAGTTAATGCAAATGGATACTTTCTACAATGGTCCGAACCGGACTAACCAAGACTCTCTAAATGCCTCCGGAGGTAATTTCTTGAGCAAGACCACAAAAAAGCCTTGCAAATCATTGAAAACAAGTCCCAGTCCGCCCTTTCCGCACAAAGACATATCGGACTCGGTCTAATTGGACCTTCTACTTCATCTCCCGTGAGTACATCTAGCACCGATGCTAAGATTGACAAACTCACGGATATTGTTCGAGCTTTGGTTCTTGCTAACCAAAGAAAGTCACTTTCACACAAACACCATCATATGGTGAAGTGAAGAAAGTTGAAGTTTGTGTTACTTGTGGTGGTCCTCATGCATACTACAACTGATCGCCACCGATGGTAGTCCGTTTGAAGCTAATGCTATAGCCGGTACTTCAAATCAAGGAGGTAATCAATACCGTCCTCAAAATGAACCAAACTACCGAGCTAATACTTATCGTGCACCACCGGTTTTAACCGAATCCTAACGAATCGAACCAACCTAGAATGAACCAAGGTTATCAAAACCAAGGTAATTTCTATCCCGGACCCAATCAAGGTTTCCAACATCAAGGAAATCTTAATCAAAACACTTACAATCAAGGGAATCAATTTCGGGAAATATGAATCCTAATCAAGGGAATTCGGCTATAATCGAACATACTGACCTCAAATTATCCCTCCACCTCCTCCTGTATCAACATCGATGAGCTTTTAAAGCAATTCATGAAGACTCAAGAGGAGACAAACGGGTTGTTGGTCGGTCGGATCTACGAATTAAAGAAGTCTTTAAATGATCGACCCTCGGGCTCGGTACTTTACCTAGCAACACGATCGCTAATCCGAGGCGATGCAAAGGCGATCACAACCGAAGTGGTACTTCATATGATGACCCGCTATTCCTACTACCTCTTCTTCTTCTCTCCGAAGGTAGTGGAAAGTGAACCGAGGCGACAAAGGACAAGGAACTTCCTACTAATAACGAAGTACCAATGATGTCCATCCTCGGGTTGTCCGAAACCAAAATCCAATCCAGAGTTGTTTTGAACCTCCGTAGCTCCCATTGAAAATACCAAATCCAAATCTTCTATTCCTTACCCATCATGTTTACATGAGCAAAAGCTCGCGAGAAAGCCGGTCATCAAATGGAAAAATTCTTTCAAATTTTCCAAGAACTACATTTTGACATAAGCTTGCGGATGCTATCATGTTGATGCCCAAGTTTGCATCAACTCTCAAACACATGTTAAGCAACAAGGAAAAGTTGTTTGAAATGGCTAAAACTCCTTCGACGAAGCGCTCTGCGGTTATCTTGAAAAAGCTTCGAGAAGCTTGGAGATCCCGGAAAGTTCCTCTTACCTTGTGTATTTCCGTGAATGGTTGAATGCTTTGCCTTAGCCGATCTTGGTGCAAGCATAAACCCGATGCCTCATTCAAGATGGAAGAAACTTTCTCTTCGGACCTTACTCCTACATGCATGACTCTCGAGCTTGCAGATCGTACAATATACCGTCCTCTTGGAATTGCCGAGGACGTATTTGTGAAAGTAGGAAAGTTCCATTTTCCGGTGACTTTGTAGTTGTTGATTTCGATCTTGATCCACGGGTTCCTCTCATTGTTGGAAGAGGATTCACGAGAACGGTCGTGCTCTCATTGATGTATTTGAGCAAGAAATCACATTACGTGTTGGTAATGAAGTTGTCACCTTTAACCTTGATCAAACTTCGAGGTACTCCGCAAACTATGATTACGAGTCGGTTAACCGAATAGATATCATTGATGTTGCTTCGAAGAGTACTCTCAAGAAGTTCTTGGTTATTCTCATAATTCGTGAGTGGGGATCCCACCACATCTTCTCAACCTATCATAGCCAATTCTACTCCTTCTCTCACTCCGTTTGAGGAAGCGACTTCATCTTGGAAGAGATTGAAGCATACTTGGCTAGTGATTATGTTCCATGGGAAATTGATCACGCCCAATTGACATCGAGGGGACATACTTTTCATTGAGAAATTGCTTAAAGATGATCATTCATCAACCCCTCACACTAGTGATGCAATTCGGAAGAGATTAATCACCATGAGATTAATTCGGAGGAGATATTCTTATTCTTGAGAAGTTGTTAAATCGGGACACTTCTCCTCCACTCCTCCCGTCAACCTTCATAACAAGGAAGTCAAGTTAGTTGAGAAAGCGAAGAATTTCCTAAAGTCGAACTTAAGGACTTACCACCTCATCTTGAGTATGCATTTCTTGAAGGTGATGATAAATTGCTGTCATTATTGCTCGAGATTTGAGTAAAGATGAAAAGATCTGCTCATAAAGGTCTTGAAGTCACACAAGCAAGCAATTGCTTGGAAACTCTCCGACATTAAGGGTATCAACCACGAGTTTTGTACTCACAAAATCTTGATGGAGGATGACTTCAAACCGCAGTTCAACATCGAGAAGGGTGAATCCAAAATCCATGATGTTATCAAGCAGGAGGTTATCAAACTTCTTGATGCATGATTGATTTACCCAATCTCATATAGTCCTTGGGTTAGCCCAATTCATTGTGTTCCTAAAAGGGTGGCATAATTGTTGTCACGAATGAAGAAAGCGAGTTAATTCCAACTCGATTGGTTACGGATGGCGTGTGTGTATTGACTATCGTAAGTTGAATGACGCCACCCGTAAAGACCATTTTCCTCTACCCTTCATGGACCAAATGCTTGAGAGATTAGCGAGGAATGAGTACTATTGTTTCCTTGATGGTTTCTCGGGTTACTTTCAGATCCCCATTGATCCACGGGATCAAGAGAAGACCACATTCACCGCCCATACGGAACTTTTGCCTACAAACGTATGCCTTTTGGCTTATGTAACGCTCCGGCACGTTCCAACGATGTATGATGGCCATATTCCACGACATGATCGGGAAACAATGGAGGTGTTTATGGATGACTTCTCGGTCATTGGGGACTCATTTCAGACATGTCTCTCCATTTAGACAAAATGCTAAAAGGTGTGAAGACACCAATCTCTGTCTAAATTGGGAGAAGAGCCACTTTATGGTCAAAGAAGGCATAGTCCTTGGCCATAAGATTTCCAAAAACGGATTGAGGTCGATAGAGCAAAAGTTGATGTTATTGCTAAGCGCCTCATCCTACTACCGTCAAAGGTATTAGGAGTTTTCTAGGTCATGCCGGGTTTTATCGTAGATTCATACAAGATTTTTCTAAAATCGCTCGGCCTATGACCCATCTTCTTGAAAAGAAGCTCCTTTTATCTTCTCTCCGAGTGCATCAAGCTTTTGAAACATTAAAGAAAAAGCTACGGAAGCACCCATTCTAGTTGCCCATTGGGATTTACCCTTTGAGCTCATGTGCGATGCAAGTGATTTTGCTATCGGTGCGGTCTTGGGGCAACGTAAAACCAAGCATTTTCAGCCTATCCACTACGCGAGTAAAACTATGATCAAGCTCAAACCCATTACACCACTACGTAAAAAGAATTATTAGTTGTGGTGTATGCGTTTGAAAAATTTCGCCATACCTTATCTTGACCAAATGCGTGGTGTATACGGATCACTCGGCTCTCAAATATCTCTTTGCAAAACAAGATGCAAAGCCGAGATTGCTCCGTTGGGTTCTCCTCCGCAAGAATTTGATATCATTATACGTGATAAAAAGGAGCCGAGAACCGGATGCGATCATCTGTCCGATTAGAAAACCCTCACCAAGATGTTTTCGAGAAAAAGGAAATAAATGAAACATTTCCTCTCGAGACACTCAATGCGGTTTCTTTTCGTGGAGACTCTTCTACCCCATGGTTTCTTGACTTTGCAAATTACCATGCGGGTAACTTCATAGTGAAAGGGATGTCGTCCCAACGGAAAAACAAATTCTTTAAAGATGTTAAACATTACTACGGGACGACCCTACTTGTTCAAAATTTCGCGGATCAAGTCATCCGAGCGGTGTGTTTATGGACAAAGCTCTTGACATTCTCAAAGCTTGCCATCTTTGGACCCACGGGGCCATCATAGTCCAAACTACACCGCCAAAAGGTGTTTGATTCCGGTTTTATTGGCCCACAATTTACAAAGATGCCCCGAATTTGTCAAAGCTTGTGATGCTTGTCAACGTCACGGAATATCTCATAAAGAAATGAAATGCCGCATAACGCCATTCAAGTGTGTGAGATTTTTGACATCCAGGGCATTGACTTTATGGGGCCATTTCCTTCTTCTCGCGATAATAAGTACATACTCGTGGCCGTTGACTACTTGTCAAAATGGGTTGAAGCTAAGGCTTTACCTACCAACGATGCCGAGTTGTTGTGAAATTCTTGAAATCTCTTTTGCTAGGTTTGGAACTCCACGAGCCATAATCGGTGATCGTAGTACGCATTTCTGCAATGACCGGTTTGAAAGAGTCATGCGAAGTATGGTGTAACTCACCGTCTCTCTGCGTACCACC
This sequence comes from Chrysanthemum lavandulifolium, assembly GCA_022545495.1. NCBI lineage: Eukaryota > Viridiplantae > Streptophyta > Magnoliopsida > Asterales > Asteraceae > Chrysanthemum > Chrysanthemum lavandulifolium. Next base: position 68,082,696 of record CM040243.1, read on the forward strand.
CCAAACAAGCGGGCAAGTGGAAGTTTCCAACCGGGATTAAAGAATTCGGAGAGGACGGTTGGCGAAAACCGTGCCTCTTGGTCGGATAAGCTAGATGACGACTCTGGGCCTTCCGTACAACTTATAAAACACCCATCGGTGTACTCCATACAAGCTTGTATACGGAAGGCATGTCATCTGCCGGTTGAGCTTGAGCACAAGGCATCTTGGGCCTTGAAGCATGCCAACCGATATTCAGACGGTGGTGATCACCGGAAAGTTCAAATGAATGAATTAAATGAACTCCGTGATCAAGCATACGAGAACTCTTTGATCTACAAAGAAAAGACAAAGAAGATTCATGACTAAAGATCAAAACCGCGTTTTCAACGTCGGTGATCGAGTCCTTCTTTTCAATTCAAGATTGAAGATTTTCTCGGGAAAACTAAAATCCGTTGGTCCGGACCATTCACTATCACTAAGGTTTATCCTTATGGCACCATTGAGTTATCTCAACCGATGGTCCAAACTTTAAAGTGAATGGTCATCGGTTGAAGCATTACTGGGAGAGGACATTCCCCCGTGATTGTCCCGGATCTACAAACTTTCCCCATGAACCAATGAATGCGGGATCGAGTCAAGCTAGCGACTCGGGAATCAAAAACATAGCATGCTACATGGGTTTTCACCGTGTGTACCACCCTAGTGTGGGGAGTTGCCCATGTTGTATATAGATCTAAAAATGAAAAAAAAAAAAAAAAAAAAATTGTCATGCTAAATAATGGCCTTAGTATTTCCCTTTACGTTCTATGTTTCGGCATAACCACGGTACTTTGAATATTGAGGGCAATATTCATTTCTAAGTGTGGGGGAATTCTCACGAATTTTATCATGTAATTATACCACTAATTCCCCATTTTGGCCAAATTTTTTTTTTTTGGAGTAAGTGTTTTGCACTTACTCATCTTATGGTTATCATCCGCCATGTCTAATAAACATAAGGATTGGCTAATCCAGAGCAAGCGGCTCTTGGTAAAGATATCTCAAATCCGTTGACGACTTGCAATTTGCCCAAAATTGTATGGTATTATTTCACCATATCCTTAAAAGTGAAGAGTTGGCTAGCCCGCAAGTTTATGGCTTGTGGTAAAGGCGATTGAAAAACCATAATTGGTAATCACTCACCAAAGATATTTTATCTAAGAGTTGGCTAGTCCGAAGCAAATGGCTTCGGTAAAGACAAATCAAATCCGTTGAAAGTCGGTGATTTGCTCAAAATCATTTGGTTATCGGTGTACCAAGGTTCTTACTTGAACTGAAACATTTGGCTACTCCAAGTAATGGCTTTTGGTAAAGAGATGAAATCCATTAAATTTTCTCAAAACATTGCTAGGGACTAGCAATATCTTAGTGTGGGGATTGATGAGTGTCTAAATACTCATCATTTTGTACCATTTAAGCGCAAAACATCCGAAAACACTCGAAATGCATCAAAATGATAAAATATCACAAATAAGTGTTTTATGTGTTTTAAATGCAAAATATCAAAATCGGTGAAAAACGTATCAAGTTTGCATAATTGGCGCTTTAGTCCCCAAGTTTCAAAAGTTGTCAAAACAGTCCACTGGTAAATCAAAATAAAGAAAAATATCATTTCAAGTCCCTAGGATTCCTAAGTTGTCAAAATTGGTCCTTGAGATTTAAAATTGCAAAATTTACAACTTAAGTCCTAAACTTTGAAATTTGGCAAAATGGTCCTTTGAGAATTTGAAAATGTCAAAATGGTACTTGTACTATTAAAGGTTGTCGGTTTAGTCCTTGTGACAACTTTGGGAAAATGGCGCGATTGGTCCTTCAAAATCGAATTACAAGTTTAGTCCTTGTAATTATAAACCTAAGCCTTGTCAAAATAATTTTGACCCCGCCACTTAACCCATTTGACCCTGTCACCTAGCCTTTTGAACCCCAAGTCAAACCCAAAGTCAAAACTGCAAAGAACCCGCCACCTCATGTTTATCTTCCCTAGTGCCTGCTACCACTTGTGCCGCCTCCCATCACCTTTCCTCCCTCATCACTCCCTCATCATCCTTTCCCTCCACATTAAATGCCACCCCTACTAGCTAAATCGGACCCTACAGGTCAAAAATAGGCTTTCCCGCCAAAATGATAAAATGGCGGCCAAAACACTCAAAACTCACCCATTGGCAAGTTAAGAGGTGGGATTGGCTCGAAGGACACGTGGAGATTTCTAATGCATAAAAGAGAGGAAGAGAAGCAAAGAAGACAATCTTTTAGTTTTTAAATTTTGTATGTCGTATTTTATTTTCATGTTTTAAATTAAGCTTTAAGTTGTAATCCTTTGTTTCATTATATCAAATTAAGTTGTTTAAATGTATTAAACTGCATTTTCAAGTGTTAATTCAAGTTTCTACATAAGTTTCATATTCTCATGATTCTTGTTGCATCATTTAGTGTCAAACTCTTGTTACCAAGCTTCAAATAGCTTAATTTCAAATCCAAACAAGTTTATTTAAGCTTGAAATAGCTTTTGTGAACTTGAATTGATTTCAAACAAACTTGCCACAAAGTCAACAAAAGTCAAGCGTAAACAATCTTGGTCCAAACAGGCTTGGAAATGGAATGGGTTGTTGCGAGCGGTGTTTGGGTTGGATTTGATATAGAATAACATATATTGGGTTGTTTAAGCTACCAAATAAGCTAGGGCTCTTGTAAGTTTTATCTCATCTTCATTTTTTTATACAAGATTGCATTTTGTGCTAGATTGAAATTTGTGGTCATCAAGTAATCTAAACCTGTCCACTTAGTAGTAATTAGGATATTATAATCAGTTTTAGTGTCTGCAATAGCTTAAACAATGGTTAAATCAGTTTTTATCTCATATTCAGGCATAAAATGGTGTTTGGATTTGCTACTTAAACTGTCATAGAGGTTTGTTCAAGAGTTGAGGTCTGTTGTTGTATGTTTGTTATGCTCATTTGTACTCCTATCTCATCATTTATTTGTGCACGCAAATCCTTAAAGTCAAAATCTTCAATCAATTGTCTTATAAGCTTATCTGTTGAGATTTTGTCATAGCAAAAGCTTGATTCATGTTCAATTATCACTAGAGTAGCTTGCAGTAGTTTTATTATACCATTAAACATCATATTCAGGTCAACAAATTAGGATTAAAGTTCAAGAAAGTCAACTTTTCATTTTTTGTCAAAAAGTCAAATATTTGCAAAACTCAGTTTTGGCCCAACTAGAAGGATTTTCATGAGCACATTATTGGGTCAATCTCATTGAAACTTAGGACTTTAAAACTTCAACTGGTCTATTTCTTTATTGTCATTTTGTAGAATTTTAGAAATTTTCTAAAAGCTTCAAAAAGCTCATCAAGCGTGGCTTATTTGCCCCGCTCACACAATTCGATCAATGTTGAGTTTTTCGGAACCTTGCAGAGCTTGTGCAAAAGCTCATAAGAGCTTCTCAAGGTCGATTTTGGTTTACAGGATCTTAGCCAGGTCTAGTTTAGTTTCCAACTCTTGGTTTCAATTTTAGCTTATTTGAGTGCTTATTTGCTTAAGCTCAAAGTAGCACACTCAATCTGCTTTTAGCAACTTAACTCAAATCGGTCAAATCATGGCATTGTGTAATTCAGAGGTTTAGGTCAGTTGTAGCTTGTTGTTTTTGGTAGTTATAGCTTATTAGAGGTTCGTGTTCAGTTTGGTGCCCATTTGGTACTCTTTGGCTTATTCAAGTGCTTATTTTAAGCACTTACAATTCTGATTTCATAATCTACCAAACAAGCCATTGTTTTCTATTTTCTTAGATTCATTAGATTAAATTAGACTTTTCCGAAATTTTCATAATTTTCCAACACTGTTTGCTATTTTTCTTAATTTAAAAGCAGCTTTTAAGTAATTTTAATTAGCTTTTAATACAATTAAATCGAAAAGTTCAAAAAATAATTTTTCAATTTTCTTAGGTTAAGATAAATATAAAAAGTAAAAAAGTAATTTTCCAGATTTTCATAGTTTAATTTGTAATTTTAGTAATTTAATTAGTTTTAAATAGTTTAAAATTCATAAAAATAGAAAATAATCGAAAAATATAAAAATAGTTTTGAAAATTCTCTTTTGTTATTTTAGATTTTTCCAAGTCATAATTTTATTTTTCTAGCTTTATTTCCTATTTTCTTGTAATTTAGGTTATTATTAAATAGTTAAAAATAGTTTTAATTAATAATAATTAGATAAATAGTTATAAAAATAATTTTCTTTTTCTTAAAATTTTCTTTTATCATTAGGTTTGTAAAATATCATTTTCATATTTTTAGGATTAATATTGCTAAGTTTCACATTTTCTTTTATACGTCACGTAGTTTTTAAATTAAGTTTTATAAAACATAAAATCAAAACATCGGTTTAAAATTAGTGATAGCATTTATTTAATATAGTTTATCTTTTAATTTCCTTTAATTTGCATTTAAGCCCTGTAATTTATAAAACTTTTCTTTAGGTATAAATAACTCAAAATCCTTACCGATCACTATCCTTAGTGATTATTCGACATCCGATTGTGTTAAACACCGGTCATCCTCCGTGGGACTTAACGACCCGGAATCCTTTGTATTCTCCGATCTAAATTGCATTTGGTGTTTGAGCTATTTTAAGTTCCTTACGGTTGGTCATTCATGTGGCTAGCTCGCGAGAAAACTTGACGGTTTGCACCAATCAACACAAGACAACATCACATTTGTTATGAACAAAACCTCATTTCGACAATGTTTTCTAGAAAATCCATGTAGACGATATTTTTTGTCGCGTTTGCCGGTCTGTTTGGTTGATCACTAGCCAGAATCCTTAACCCTTCAGGAGACGTGGCTCTTGAGAGTGCTACGTATAGCTGCCCATGACCAAATATTGGTTCAGGTAGGTAAATGCCAATCCTATTAAGAGATTGACCCTGGCTTTTATTAATAGTCATCGCGTAGCAGACTTTTGTCGGGAGTTGTTTCCTCTTGAATATGAACGGTAGCTGTTCTTCTCTATTGAATAACATTATCCGGGGAAGAAAGACTTTCTGTAACATTCTCTTGCCTGTGACAATTCTAGCTTCTATGACCTTAGCGAGTATCTGTGTAATGATCATGTGTGTGTCATTACATAGACCCCCCGCTAAATTCAAGTTCCACTGCAGTATAACCGGCGCTCCTATTTTTAGTTCAAGTTTATGTGGAGGAATGCTAGAGAATGAAAACGTGTTTAGATATTCCATCAGATATAGCAATTCTGTGGCACCGCCATCGTTACTCCGGGGTATGGCTTCGTCGTTACTTACATAAGTATGACCAACACCAGACAAAATCTTCAGAACGTCGGCATTTATCGAATCCGCAGTGTCATTCTTAGGAAAAATTATAGCTCTTTGTTGTAACGCCTCGGCTGTTGGTATTTGTAATATACCGTCGTCGTATACAAAACGTGTATGTTCTTGCATGCCGTTTTAGTATCGGGCACACGGTACATATCAGGTATATGTATCCATGAAGCATTCTCTGGATCTGTATCATCCGGTTGTCCAATGATACTGTTGCCCACATCAAGTAGCCACTGAGAAAACACTTTGATATTATGATTTTCTTGTGGCGACGCAGATGGCCTGCTTAAGCGCATATTCTCATTAAGGAATGGACCTTGAAATACTTCCATGTAAGATTTGTGATGCAAGAAGATATGATTTTACGCTTAGTAGCCTTTTTCTTCACCTAAGCAACATTTGTTTGAAGTCGCCGCCTGTAATAATGTATTTCTTGCCAAAGACATCAAACGAAGCATCTAGGAGATCACGCAAGGTCCTGTCAAGAGTCTCGAAACATCTACGTTCACTCATGGGTGCCTCGTCCCAGATAATGATATCGGTCTGTATGAGAAGATCAGCCAACTGAGTATGTTTCTTCACGCTGCACATAGATTCATCTGTCAGATCGAGCGGGAGCTTGAATCTTGAGTGGGCAGTACGACCCGACGGAAACAAAAGTGAAGTGATATCGGAAGACGCTACTGCGAGAACGATCTTCCGATGCGCCCTGAGTGCATAGATTATGCTTTTCCATACAAACGTCTTTCCTGTCCCCCCATGTTCGTACACAAATATCAGTTCTTGCCTGTTATTTGCGACTGCATCGACAACAGTGCCAAAAAGTTTTCGTGGTTGAGCATTCAGATTCAGAAATAGATGGTCCCTTTCACGGGCCTGACTTCCGGATTATGGTTCCTCTCCTCCATAACCGTTCTATTGCTAAGGATAGCCATCAAGTGTCGGGGAAGTAACCGTAAATCAAAATCTGTAACGGATTTCCCCGTAGAAGCTGAGAACGCCTTCCGGCTCATACAAAATCCCACCTTGCAATTATTCGTCATTTAGATTGACCTCAGGCATATGCAGAAATGCTGATAGCATCCTAGGCACGTCGTCGCTCATAAGACGCCAGTGCCTATTCCAGAGAGAGAGAGAGGAATTGCCACGTCGCAAAATATGAGAATCTGACAAAAAAACTGCCTCAGTTCCGCTGCTGATGCCAGCAACTCCGCCTCCACCAAAGCAATCGACCATTCTCCATCTCCAGCCAACAAACCCATCGCTTCACATGCAGCCCTGTTATTCGGATAAACATGGTTGTCTACTGTACGTATCCCATGGAAATATGTGCACCCTTTCTGGTGACATAACAAAAGCCTTTGATAAAACAGGTCGCCAGCACTTGGATGGATGTAGGCCAGGCAGCCAATAGAAGGCTTGTTAAGGTTACATCTTGGTGACCAGTGCTGACCATTCCAAACTCATAGGGGAACTGTAAGTACGTTAGATGGCGCCCAAGGGTAGAATGGGCGTTAAAGTCTAGCCACTATGTCTGTGTAGTCTTTTTGTTGCTCGGGGTTCTCAACAACATATTCCAACGCTTCGGATGTTCTGAATAGTACACGCTGCATGTTCTCTAGATGGACGGCTAGTATCTGGACTGGTGGATCTCTATAATCAATATCAAAACCAAATATCCGCCAGCACGCTTCGTGCGGTCCAATGTATCGTGCATCTAAATAATTTTTTATCTTGTCCACCGTAACAGGAGTCACTCTGCTTGTCGAAGGTGTATCCCCAACAGATCTTGTAATTTGCGTAACAAACCGATCTGTACCCTTAGAAATGTACTTGAATAGGTACTTAATTAACATGTCCATTCACAATACTCCACGTTGATGTGTGAGTATAACCTTCTGAGAAGCGACATATTATACGGCACCACATAACCATTATCCAGCTGAACATTCTGCCGCACTGTGACACCACCCATAGCCCGCCTACGATAGTGCACATACCCTTTTTTATCTATAGATGTGGCATTACAGTAAGCTTTAGGAAACCATTTCGAACACGCGTCCTCACCTTTCATACAGACAGCCGACATATTCGCTATACCACACAGCCCATGCATCATTAATTCAGTGACGATGCGATATCCCTCCGAATCAGATTCCCTGTCAGGTAACTTCGCGGATACGTAACGGTCGATATCCGCATTTATCTGAACCCACGAATGCTGTTATATCCACAATAACAAATGACAATGTGGTAGGCCTCTTTTCTGAAACTCGAAAGTGTATAGAACTACAAAAAACAGTTAGGGAATTAGCAAAGTATAGACCAATGAATACCCGAATGAAATTGAGCGAGTATGAACGAATGCTAACCTGCGGCGACCGGTCCGAAAGGCCTGAAATCACGGAGATATGTAATCAGTTGATGTATTTTTTGTTCAAGGAAGCGGTCAACAACGTCAGGCCTGTCGGCGACAGTGACATCCTGAAACTGTTCCATGAAATCCAATATCTCCGGCCACTTAACGTTACACGTAAATGTAATAAATAAAGAAGGGTTCCCATGGACACGACATATAGCCAAAGCATCTAAGTAGTAACTATACATATAGCATGGACCGCCAACAAAGGACGCATGTAAGATAGTACGTGTTGAATCAGTCCTAGATAGATCTTTTGAGCATTTAAGAAACATATAGAATACCTGTGTAATCACAAGTAAACTATAGAGAATCTCTAATAAACTTATGCTCACGAGGAATATGAACACAAGAGTTAAAGAAGATAATAACAACTAAACTTTGATCCTTTATGGATCTATATTAATTCACTAATAATGTTTTCAAGCACATACATAACTCATAGTCAGCAGTTTCTTTTATACTATAAAAACCCTAATACAAACTTTTATAAAGCGTGTAAAAGATATGCATTATCTTTCCTAATATAACTCATGCATATCCTAACTAAATACTAATAATACGGATACTACTATCCGCTAAACACTACTATCGCCAGAGCGCACTAATAGTAGAATCGCATTATCGCTAAACAATAATACTAACAATGTGAACCTATCAAGAACCGCCTATACTATTACATTATTGTTAAATAATTCCTAACAATCCTCCCCTAAACTTGAATTTGACTTGGTTAACTTCAAGTTTCTAGATAGATCTTTCACAGCACGAGGATTGAATACTTGAGCATCCGTAGCAATGAGAATAACAAGCAGCAACAGAAATTGAAACCACCAGTAACAATGATGTCCATAGATCTAGCAGCAACTCCTATAACAGCAGCATCTCAATCCAGCAGCAACAATACCCGGAGTAGATTGGATAAGCCTTTACCAAGTAGCTACTCACTCTTGGGCTAGCTAGTTCTTTGATGGAATCATGACATCACCCTGGTGAACTAATAACCAGTCCAACACTTAGAACGTGAATCAATGGAGTGCTGGAGAACCATAATGGTTTTTGGCAAACCATCACAGCCATCAATGGATTTGAGGAATCTTTACCTGAAGCCGTTAACTCAGGACTAGCCATGGTATTCCACTGGCTTTACCACAAGCCATGAACTTATGGGCTAGCCAACTCTTCATCAATGAGGACATGGTGAGTTGAGTACCATACAATTTATTGGCAAATTGTCAACCATCCAACGAATTTGATATCTCTTTACCAGAGTCATTTGCTCATAGAGTAGCCAATGTGTGGTGTGTGAGACTAGTGTACATTGATAACCCTCTTATTTTAGTACATCAGCAACTATCAACGGATCCGCAAACATAAAAGTTAGTACACAAACAATCATATATATAAGAATTTTTTTTAACAACTAAAAAAAATATATACCAGACTTAGGAAACAAATAATATATACCAGACTTAAGAAGATGCAGCAGCATTGTCAGCATTGAGTCTATCCTTAATTAGCTTAACCAATTGTTTTGTAATCACCATGTCATTCCCAATGTATAGGGAGTACCAAACAATGCTCAAAGATTTGAGTCATCACATTCACACACAAAGGGTATTGCAAATCTGAGAAAGTATAAGCATATATACCAGACCTAGTTTGCACTACATGAACATTAGACAAAGGAATCAATCTCCAATTCCAAATCTTCCAATCATCCTGTCCATTCCATATCCTAAACCCTTTCCCATCCTGATAAATAGAATCAAACAAGACATAGATATCTCCCAATAGTATGAGACCATAACCTGTAGCAGTATGAGTCTGAAAATACTCAGTCACCTAACCATACAACTTGAACAAATCATGTCTATCGACCATACTTAGAATCTCAGTCAGAAAAGTGAAATGCTTCAATGTCCCATTTCTTCTATAAATAGTATTAACCATACCACCCATAGATGGTGTTAGTTCCTATCTATCTAAAGGTGACCACAAAACTAGTTCCTTATCAGAATCATCAGCATCAGCAACCTTGATGAAGGAACTATCAGGAGCCTATAGATCAAATGCCCTAGAACTCCTTTTCTTAGCTATACTCTTCCATCTTCTTCCAGGAGTGGAAGAAGGAGAAGAAGCACTAGACCTAGTAACATCAGGAGTAGGGATCACTGGTGTACCATCAGGAGAATCAGCAACCTCCATATCATTGGAAATAACCTGTGGGGTTGGTGGTGGAACAACAGGAATGGGAACATCGTAGAAGAAGGATTTTGATGTTCATTAGTAGGAATAGGTTTATACGCATCGGTGGAACTCGGTTGTTCAAATTTCAAAGAAATGTACTTAAGAACATCAGAAGGATTGCTTGGAATTTCTTTAGTAGGAATACTTTGAGTCTCTGCAGTAGAAATAGATGTCTCTGTTGGTGTCTCCAGAGGTGTCTCCAAGGGTGTGTCCACTGGTGTTGAGTCCATAGCAAAGTCTTCAGGATGAACAGAAATACCTTCAGTAGAAACTAGAATGTCATCAGTGGCATCAGAAAACTTAAATCTCTTAGTCTCAGGTGCTTCCAAAGTAGATTGAGGTCTTTTCAACCTTGTATAAAGATTGATGCGATCTCTTTCCAATCTTTTGAGAATTTTCTCATATTCTATCTTCAACTGTTCATCTGTTAATTTCTTCACATAGCCCATAGTCCACCCAGTGTTGTAAATGGCAGAACTCTGACACTTCATAAACTCCCTCATATGTTGTCTTTGCTCAGATTGAGTTAGAGGTTTATCCCTCTTAGCCTTATTTCTCCTTTCAGCATCTGCCCTCTTCCTCTGATTCACCAATGCAACCATGCTAGCAGCAAAGTTATCTGAGTTGAAAGCATCCTAAGATAGATTGAGGAAGAGAAGTATTGGTAGTCACTTCTCTCACAATCTGTTGCCAATTACCTTCTGTGAAATGTAGAGAGGCATCATCAAGCTCTTTCTTCCTTTGAGGAGTTACATCAGGAACTTTGTGAGTTTGTCTTTGAAGATCTGCATCCATTTCAGCCTGAACCTTCTCTGCCACTTCCCTGTCACTCTGTTCAATTTCATGAAGTCTAAGTAGCCTGGCCTGTTCAGCTTTGAATGCAGCAGAATCTAATTCCTCTTTTATTATAGGTGCTTTCTCCTTATCCACTTGTGGAGTAGATACAAGTACATTATCATCAGGAGTATCCTTGAGATCGGAGGAACAGGAACATGAACCTCGAGTGTGAGTCTTATCAAGATAAATCTTATCGGAAGGAAGTGGACTCTATCGAAGGAACATCATGTTAGGGACATCAACCTTAGCAGATGCTATCACCAAAGCAATGGATGCATCAAAAGGATCCATAGAGCTACCAGAAGCAACAAACTGAAACCTCTCAAATGCTGGTACTTCAAAATTTAGCTTGGTCCTTCTCCTTTGAGTCCTTCTTGTAAAAAACTTAATCTTTGGAGGTATAACAGGCTCAGACACATGAACTTCCTCTGTTGTATTATCCACCAAAGTAGCAGAAGCCAAGACATGTAGAGCATCCAGATCAATATCCTCCCCTCTTTATCTTGCTCATCTTCTGAATCAGAAACCACAAATCAGTTACCCTTCCAAGCAATTGTACAACAGCTCCACCAAGTTGCCTCTTGGTCTCCTTAATCTCAGCCTCAAGATCATCCACCTTCTAAACATATCTGTCAAGTAAACTAGAAATTTTCATTAGGACTTCAGAATCCTCAGCTCCACCAACAGGTTGTCGTGTGGTGAAAGGAGCATCATTGGATCTGGGAGGAGAAACTGTTAGGAATTAGAAAATTCTAGTATTGAAGAGTCGGTCACCCCAACTATTATCTAGCTTAAGTTAGCTCGTAGACTAATCGTTAGTTACTTATTTAAGTTGATATGTAGTTAGTCGAGCGAAATAGTTTAGTGCAACACCGTGAGGAAGGACGGGTCTTTACATTAATCGTATCCCCGATCCACAGCCGTCAGAGGTCGCTTAGTTTGTAACCTATAAATACCCTCTACCTTGCAAGGTAGAGGTTGGATGTTCTTTGGTAATCTAATATTCAACAAGTTTCTCTTACTAGAATATCCCACTCTTTCTCTCTAAAACCATCTATGTGTGATGTGATGTGTATGTGAAATCCAATATCTTACAATTGGTATCAAGAGCCATGGTTAGATCATATCTTGCACATCTTTGGATTTCTAGTGGTTTTAGGTGGTTTTGAGTTTGAAAAGTTTAGTGGTTTTGCATCATTTGGTTGATTTCTTGTGTTAAAGTTTGAATTTTGTTAGTACTTTCATGTTTAGAATCATCACAAGTGTTTAGGTTTTCATTTGGTTAGCTTGAATCATCTTGGTTGGGTTGTTTTGGATTGAAAAGTGATGTTTATATGGTTTTTTCTTGCTAGCGACTTAGCTCACGCTTATTTTCTTCATAGCGACTTGCTTTACAAAATTGTAGCGAAGTTACGCTTTAGACCTAGCGAGTTAGATCTAGCGAGTTAAAGTACAAGTAGTGGATTCTCCACTACGGGTAGCGACTGGTGGTAGCGACTTGGTCTGTAGCGAGTTGCTCTTTAGCGACTTGTATCTCTAGCGACTTGAGTAGCGAATTGCTGCCAAAAATTTTCTAGCGACTTGAGTCGTAGCGAGTTACTACTTAGCGACTTACCTCTGGCTAGCGACTTGGTACTCTAGTGACTTAGTGGTGTGGCGAATTAAGTGTTGGCGACTTGGTGTAGTATCTTCTAGCGACTTGGGATTACTACTATTTAGTTGATAGCGAGTTAGTTCTAAATCCCTAGATACTTGGGGAGTAATTCATAATAAAACAATGTCGGTCATCACGGATCCTTTAATCACCAAAGTACTTGCTCTCTATGACACAAACATGAGAATAGTGAAGTAGAATGCTTATCCGAATGCCATACACTTAATGATTCAAGATCGATTAATCGTAACAACTCAAATATGTCACTCTTAATGTCCGCACATGATGCTAAGAATATGGAATGCACCGGTGAGCCGCTTCAACATCTCGCCTACTTCTCAAATTACTCTTATCTACAACCATGGATCGAACGAGTTGTGCCATCCTTCCGTGATTTTCCCACTTTAACAAGAACTGTTTGCTTAACTTAGAACGATCGAGGTTTCAAATTACCAAAGAAAATATCTCAACCGATGATTCTCATGTCGCTTCCAAACCATCTTCAACCAATTTCACCACTCACCCGAGAAGAATACTCCTCGATTTTGATAATATCATGACCGGAATATCTTTCAAGAAGCACACGGAATGGAAATTCATGAGTTCGAAACTCATTTATTCAACTTATGAGTAAAATGGAAACATACATCGAGGAAGCTACTAAAGAGAATAACAAGTTGAATGAACCGAATGAGTGTCAAGAGTGTCCATGGAACAATGATGACGTGTCATGCTTCATTCCAGTTGAACCAGCAGAAGACACTGATTGCGGAATCTCAGTTGTGATGGAAAAGGATGAAGAGAACAGCACTGATCTCAAATTCTCAGAGTCAGAAAAGGTATCAATCAACAAGGTACATGACTCTTATCCTGAACATAACAATGTGGAATCAATCTTTGTCTTGTCTGAATCTAATGCAAGTAACTTGATTGAAAAAAGGGTATATGATGAGCTTTCAAACAAATTTTCAATTCTTGAAAAACACTGTATCTCTTTGCAAATTGAAATACAACATAAGAATGAAATGTTTTATGCAAAAAACATTGTAGTAACTGGAACTTCGAATTTAGAGAATTTTTGAAATTAATCGCTTAAAATCCTTATTCGTGACAAAGATTCGACCATAAGAAATGCGAAATCGCTTCTTTCGTAAGCCCGTAAATATGACCGCATGAGATGAGTGATACACTAGAATCTAGAAATTACGAACTAGCTCTATGTGTGTCCACACTTCTAAGAGAAAATGAGCATTTAAGAAAGAACCTTGAGGAAACAAACTCTAAGTTAGTCAATCAATCTAACCTCTTGATGAAAGATATTGATGATCTCAAAGCACAAATTCGTGATAAGAGCTTCAATATTGTTGCCCTAAAAATGAGCTCAGAAGTATGTTGGAAATAGGATGAACACTAAGTTTGCAAAACCTTCAACTTTGGGAAAGTCAACTGCTCGTAACCACTTGAAACAAACAACTATTAAACAACCTAATGCCTTTAGGTCCGAAAGAGCTAAACCATTGAAATCTAAGCTTACATCCCAAGTTGATAATAAGTCCGTTTTGTCAAATCCAATACTTCATTTCCTAGTTCGATATGATGAATCCCAAGCATAGGACTAATGGTCATCACCCACAACCGAAATGCAATAAGCTTAACTAGGTCTCATGCAAAACATCGTCCGATGTGATCAATCCCCTAAGAAATTCTCTCGATCACAAAAGAACAAATAGTCAAAACAAGGGTGTGCACTCATTTAGTTCAACTCACTGTGGCTTCAAATGGATTCCCACCGCGCAGTTATTTAAGTTTACAGGACTTAAACGAACTTACATCCCTAGATCATGCCTCAAATGGATTCCTACTGGTAAACTTTTCAAGAATGTAGAACCTAATAGATCTCCATTAATAATAAATCAGTATTATCTTGTGATGCATCCAAATGTGAGACTAATCATATCACTAACTATTCTATGTACAAATCTACATGTGCTTCAAAGACAATGTGCTCTCATCCTTTTCAGTACAATGCTCAACTCAATCAGAACTTCATGACTTGGTTCCCATCGAAATGAACATAGCTCATTCAGAGCTATAGCATGCAATGCTTGATGCACTACTTACTTTGACTCTATTCATCTTGAATCAGACTCGTCCATCCATATCTTTGTATAAATCAAGTTTCTTTAAAAAAAATTTTGAGATTTTATCATTTCTTTAAAATATATACTTCTTTACAAAATATTATGTCATTTTTTATTTATTTCAAAATTTTATCATTTTCCTCAAAACTAATAAAGAATATATTCCTTGTTATCGATAACATCTACGGTCCTAGAAATGTCATTCAATAATGGCACGGATCATAGATGAAGTTCGAACAAATGATATATTCTTGGTGTTATAATGGGATTGGTTAATATCAATCAATGATCTTTGATGACATTGATTGAGGGGGAGAATTGTTTTATATGCCAATGGCTTCTGTGCTGGTTATGATGTTTGCTTATTTGTATGTTATGGTGGTTTCCTGCCTGTGTGACTAACTGGTTATGCTTTTGAAATATCTGGTTATGAGTTTCTCTCAGTTATTGGTTATGGTTGTATCTTGCTCGTGTGATTTTCCTTGTGTGCCTTCGTAGTAATTGCCTATGTGTTTAAATGTTTAATTGATTCATGGTGATCAGTGTGATAATCCATGCTAGAGACGTTGTTCTAATCCGTGTTAGCAACTTACCACTGCTCATCAATACCATAGGGACCAAACTTGTCATATAGTGATAGTTATGTTGCATTAGCGAATTACCTCACCTCATGTTAAAACTCGATGAGTGTGTAAATACTCATCATTTTGGTTAATTCCGAATCGCAAAACGGTTAAAATGCTGTAAATGCATCAAAACACCGAAAATATCTCAAAAGTGCATTTTATATGTTTTAGATGCAAAATGTTCAAAATCGATGAAAAACGAGCAAAGTTTACATAATTGGCGCTTTGGTCCCCGACTTTCGAAAATGGCAAAATCATCCCTAGGCATTTATTTTAAAAGAAAAGTCACCAAAGGTCCTTTTGGAATCATAAATTGTCATATTTAGTCCTTTGGTGGAAAATCCAAAAATATTTGAGAAATTACAGTTTAGTCCCTTAAAATCCAAAAATGTTCAAAATTAATTCTTGGAATTTTAAAAAGGTCAAAATTAACCCTTGGATTATTAGAGGTTGGCAAAACCAACCCTTGACTACATCTTCATAATTTACATGTTTGGTCCCTTGATTTTCAAATATTACACAAGTGATCCTTGTGTTATTATTTCTATTAACCAAACCGACCCTAGTTATTTAAACCCAAGCCCAATCACTAAACACCGCCCAAATCTTTACCCGGTCCAAACCCTTGACCCGACACCCAAACCCAACATTTAAATAAACAAACCGCTTCTATATCCCTGCCTTCCCGGCTGTGATTCTGCAACTTCCTCCTCCAACATACCCTTTGCCACCCTACTTCACACCCTTTGTCTCCCCTCCTCACCTACCTACCAAGTGCATTTAATGCACCATTGTTCTTGTCCACGTATCAAACCTTTTTTGGCGCCAAAACCAAATTAATGGCTAAGATGAGCTCAAGACAATCAACGGCTTAGATTAATGCTTTGGGATCCACTCGAAAGGTGTGAGAAAGACTTTGGAGCATATAAGAAGACCAAGAAGGAAGGATGAGAAGTAGTTAGTTTAATTTTCAAATATGTATGTCGCTTTTTAGTTTGTAATCTCTTGAATAGTTTTCGCTATGTTTTAAAGTTTATTTGTACCCAACAAAGGTATTCAAGTGTATTTCAACTCTAATTAAGTGTCAATTTAAGTTTATGTTCGCTTTCATTTTGTATGTTCATCGTTGAATTTTCTACTTTCAAAATCTTATGCAAAACCTCTTAGAAACTTATTTTTAAGTTCAAGTAAGCTCAAACTAGCTTAGTGAAGCTTTCCATAAGCTTACATTTACATTTCATGCAACTTTGGACATTGGTCAACGAAAGTCAATTTGGAGCAAAATGGTATGAATTGGAAATGGGTTGAATCGAGTCGATTTGGGTTGATTTAGAAGTAGTGGGTTAATTTAGAATAGGTAGTGGTCCTTGTTTCATTGTTGGCTAGCCATAGTGGCTTTGGACACTTGTAAGTGGTTTTCATTATTTCTTAGCATAATTAGTATTAGTAGTCTAAAGTTGTTAAAACCTCGTTAGTTAATCGTGTTTAGGTCAAGTAACCTGGTTTGATCATCCGTGCAAGTTTATTGGGCCATATCTCATTTTAATTTGCAAATCCGTGTATCAAAGGCGTGTTTGGATCACTGATATATCCGCCTTTAAGCTTGTTCATGTGTTAAAATCGTAGTTCATGTTTGTTTAGTCATTATATACTCACATCTGCCTTAGTTTGTGCCTCGCAACCCACCAAAAGTCAAAATCATCTCAAAATCATCTGCTCACTTGCTCACCGTTGAAAATGTGGATTGGGATTTGCAAAATCTTTATTTGCGTTTAGAAGTCTTAAACCTAGCTTGATTCAATCTCATTTCATCAAAATACATCAACATCGGTCATAAATTGGAATCAAGTTTCATTTTAGTCAACTTTACAACTGCTTCAAAAAGTCAAAAGGTGTCAAAAATTTGATTCTGCAGAACTTGCTAGCTTGCATAGGTTTCATTAAAACTTTTAGGTCTCGAGTTTTTGTCTATAAGTAGTCTACTAGGTGGTCTCGCAAGACCTCATATCTCGATTTTAGCTAAAACTCTCTCGATAAGCTTGTGCATAAGCTCAAAGCAGTCTGTTCGCTGCTCCGTAGATCACCTTACACTAAGCTTTTCCTCGGATCTTGCGTGCTTGTTTCGTGGCTCAATAGAGCTTGTCCAGAGTTGCTTTTGGTTTGATAATTGTCAACCAGGTCTAGAATAAGCTCCAATTTGTGTCTTTCGTTTAGCTTGATTTGCAACTTGTGCTTGTGCTTAAAGTAGGTACCAAATTGCATTTTAGCTTATTAGTTCAAATCATCAAGTTTGATCAATCTTGTAATCCAGTGGTTAAAGCTTGTTGTTTTTAGTTGCATTTTAGTACTTGTAGCATATTTTGGCTTCAGAAATGATGGGTGCCTGTTGGACTTCATTTAGCTTATTCAAGTGCTTATTTATAAGCACTTGATTCATCGATTCTAATTTCTCCACACAACCACCTGTTTTCCAATTTTCTTAGCTTCTTCATATTATTTTAAAGTTTTCCTGAAATTTTCAGATTTTTCCAAGTTGATTTGCTATTTTTCTTAATTTAAATTAGTTTTAAGCATTTTTAAATAGCATTTAATACAAAAATTAAGAAAAGGTTCAAAAAATAACTTTTCACTTTTCTTAAGTTTAGATAAATATAAAAAGCCAAAAAGTATTTTTCCATATTTTCTTAGTTAAAATTGTATTTTTAAATAATTTAAGTAGTTTTAATAGTTTAAAATTCCTAGAAAATAGAAAATAATCGAGAAAAATACAAAATAGTTTTGAAAATTCTCTTTGATATTTTAGACTTTTCCAATTCATAATTTTATTTTTCTAGCCTAATTTCCTATTTTCTTGTATTTTAGGTAATTATTTAATAGTTAAAAATGGTTTTTAATTAGATAATTAGTTTTAAAAATAATTTTCTTTTTCCATAAATTTTATTTTATCATTAGGATTGTAAAAATTTATTTTTCATATTTTTAGGGTTTATATTGTGTAAGTTTCACGTTTTTAGTTGTACGTCGCGTAGTTTTTAATTTCAGTTTCGCAAAAACATAAAAACAAAAACATCATTTTAATTATAGTGATAGCGTTTATTTAATAGATTTTATCTTTTAAATTTCTCTAATTTGCATTTAAGCCATTGTAATTTGTTGGCTTTTCCTTAGTTATAATCATAATCATAATTCCCTTTTCGCTCAAATTTCTCGATCATCATTCGTTGATTGATCCATTGCATAGCATTTGGGACATAACGACCCGGGGAGACTCTATACTCCTCGGATCTTCATTGCATTTGTGCTTAAGTCGTTTTAAGTTTCTTCTGATTGTCCATTCAGTGGTCGTCACCATGAGAAAACTTGGATTGCTTTGCATGATCAAAACCACAAGGACCAATTGTGTCATATTGCCTAAGATGGTTTGTATACCCCAGCTAATTACTCGTTAGCGAGTTACCATTTTTCCCAAACAAGTTTTTTTTCTCTCGTTTTTTTCTCTTCGTCACTTTTGCTCATCCTAGCGACTTAGTAAAAGGTTTGCTTCGATCCCTCCTATCTTTGTTATCTTAAGCTTTGTGTCCAGCTCTAACATGTCCTTTATATCCGCATCCTTTCGAGCTCGTGAGTTGTGATTATTTGTCTCGCTTAGGTTCGATTTTTCATGTAATAGTATGTTTTTGCTTGTATAATGATTGAACGGTTTAAAATGTTTGGAATATATTGTTTGGAATATAGTGTTTGGAATACATTGATGTATGATTAAGTGGATTGACCGATGGGTTGATGTTAGAAGTATTCTTGGTGGCGATTTAAATTGTTCTTGGTAGCGACTTAGTCCTAATGTTCTTCATAGCGAGTTAGTGTTCAACTTAGCGACCACGTTCAGAGTTAATTAATTCACTATATTCTAGCGACTTGGTTAGCGAGTTAGTAGTTAGCGACTTGTATTTACAAGTTAGCGAATTAGTAACCCAGCTAATTAGTTAACGAATTGGTAGCGACTGGTGTGTTATCGTTCATGGCGACTTGTATTTACAAGTTAGCTAATTAGTTACCCAGCAACTTAGTTGACCGCTTTGTAGCGACTTGGTTTAGGCACTGTTCATGGCGACTTGACTTTACATGCTAGCGAATTAGCATAGCGACTTAGAGTGCTAAACTTTTAGCGACTTGTCTGTGGTTCTAGATGACGACTTGTCTTTACAAGTCTGCAACATTGTTCACTTTCATGTTGAGAATTAGTCTTAGGTCAAGGATTATTAAAATGTTCAAAGGTTTTGTGCTAAAGATGATCTCACTCTCACAACACTTAGGATCTCCTAATTCGACTTGTTGAATCAACATACTCTATGTAACTGTTATGACATCTCTGCTTAGGCAAAAGGTACTTGGTTTCTCTCACGACCGCCAAATGTTACTTTTTGCCTCATACATATTTGTTATATCACTTTTACATGTGTATCTTGGCTCATGTCATGATCACTTTGAAATGCACTCTTGCCCTTTAAATCACTTATAAGCTCGTCATGTAATTATTTATCTATATGACCGTGCTTCATTGAAATATCTCAATTATGAATGTTATCATATACTTGAAAGTTGTCATATATTTGTAATCTATGCCACTCTATCTTTCTCTCAGATGTGTTTTGGGACTCCTTCCGAGTTACTACTTCTATGTCATAAGGGTGCTCTCAATGTTGTCTCACTCTACCATTTATCATCTAACCTGCTCCTATTCATTATCGTTGATTGTATGATTACCGTAACATCAATGGCAAGTTCAATCCCGTAAAAGAGTGCTACCCGTCGGCATCATCCAAAGTTCTTTCTGACGAAGAAATCCTTCCTGTGAGTCAATGGGTGTTATTGAAAAAGCAATCATATGTGGATCTACAAAGGCTTCAACAAAATCCGATACTCAAAGTTTCTATTGACATCCTCAAAACACAAACTTCTTCGAGCACTTACCAAGCAATGCTCAATTCACCATTTACATTCAACAATTCGGAACACCGCTCAATGGAACAAAATCACACCCAATACTCCCGCAAACCGGATGATATGGAGTTCACAATTGATTCGATATTCCGAGCAAGGCTCTTGAATCACCCCATGTAACCATGACTTTCGCTCGAATCTCCACCGGCCGACGATCCGATTGTCTTTCTTATTGATTGGGTTATCGAACAAGATTTCAAGAGCATCCGACATCATCATCGGACACATGTATCAACCTTGGAGAGCCATTACAACAATTCTTAACTTGCGCTTATCCGCAAAACATCGTGGTTCGATAAAGTGAGAATCCCTATCTTGCAAATCCTATGGGAATCGTTAATAGGGTTGATGTGAATGTATCGATCGTATTTGGGAAGAATTTTCGCTATCAATGAACACGCTCATATCTGATGTAATCAATTTCCAAAACAAAGCTCAAGGTCGAAAGAAATGAACAAGCTTGTAATTCCCAAAGATCGATTCTCTAAGCTTGTTATCCAAGACTTACAACAAACTCATAAATTCACCCTAGGTCCGAATCAACTTTACACAAAGCGTAAGATGAATTTGTTTTAGGAAACCCAAATATGTTCCTAGAGGTTCTGGATAAAGAAGTATTTGGATTGCCAATTCCCGATTGTCTTCTCACGTAAGATATCAAGAAGGACTACTTCAAGCAATACATGAAAAGAGCAACCAAACTCTCTCACTGATGTTACACCATCTCCTTTACAACCAAATGCTCCCATGACCAAGTCACTCACAAGCATCCTATGCCTCTTCCTAAAAAGAGACTTGAAAGGTCTCAACACCGACACCGCATCCAAGAAGCGTAGTAAAAGGAAGAAAGTGGAAAAGGAGATTGGTGAGAAAACCGAGATACCAAGGAATGTTACCAGTTAATCGATGAAGATGATACCGATCCGCAACTTGGAATTCAAAGAAAGCCTTGAAAGTCGAATGTGAAAGCTCCAAGAGGTGGAATTGTGTTAAGAGAACCCGCTCAACTACCTCAACAAACAAACCCAATTACACTTGACAAGGGTAAAGGAGTTGCAAGTGTTGAAACCGAACAAGTCGCTTCACATGTTGTTAACTATCTCATCATCTCCATCAAGCACCACAAATCAATATGAGTCAAGAGAAGAACAGATTCATCTCATGCAAAAGAACAACTGGAGTGGTCAAGGTGCCTCAAACGCTTAAGGAATCTCTTACACTTGGTGAGACTCAACTGCTTGAAGGTTGACACTGTTACAAAAAGGCTCGCAGGAGAACCTTGAGACAAGATCCGATGAGACCTTGAAGATGGATGAACCAAATCGCTCTACCAACTCTATCCTCACTTAAGAATCTTGATGAAGATTTTTCTTTTGGTGATCAATTCATTAATGACAAACTTAGACACCGCACAATCCATGTATAATGTCGATTCAAAGAAGATACGCCTACTATTCCTCCAATGACCTGCATCTTCACTATCAACCGCACTTCCACCACCCCTTTACCTTCTTATTCAACTGCATAAACACCACCAACCCGTAACCCGGCTATTACAATTGCAGATGAAGTGGCTCCACCGCCTTCCCGCCATGCATTCTCACTTCGATCAACCATCGGATAAAGCCATTAAAAGGATAGAAGCTCGAAAGGCAACTTCCAACTGCTGATTCTCCGTGGATCGTGGTCATGATTGAGCACCTCAACTTCAATGAAGCGTTATCGCCGCTTATTGAAGGAGAAGTCAAGGATGCCGTGGAATGGGCTATGGAGGCTCCACTTTAGACGATTCAAGGACCTCCCATCTCCGATATGAGAGCAAATTCGTGTGAAAGGATGTATGAGGTCAAGAAGACAAGCATGAGGTTCACAGAACTCTATGAGGCACTAGAAGAATCCATTAAATTCGACAATGATGAGCGCTTTATGATTGACGCTGGGGAAAAAGAAGCTAAAAGAAAAGGAGAACAATTGTGATGCAAACATTGATGAAAACCGAATGATCCTCCCCACCTCCGCCACCAACGGAGGCTGGAACCTCCGAGCGGTAATCCTTCTACGACAACCATCACACCTCCACCACAACCACCATCTTCACCGCCAAAACCTTCAAATCAATCAGTCCTACAAAAGATCGAATACTAAGAAGAAATCACTGCTCGACGACGGTAGATTCAAGGTTCATGTCCACATCCAACTCAATTCTCGATGATCAAATAGTTCACGAAGAGTCGCAAGTCATGGTCGACTCGGATCCGTATGAAGATGATGTCGACGAAGCATATTCCAAAGCCATCTCAAGATTGGTTTGACACTTACATGGCTGGAATCACGAAAG
Source organism: Chrysanthemum lavandulifolium (assembly GCA_022545495.1). Lineage (NCBI taxonomy): Eukaryota > Viridiplantae > Streptophyta > Magnoliopsida > Asterales > Asteraceae > Chrysanthemum > Chrysanthemum lavandulifolium. Next base: position 68,105,323 of record CM040243.1, read on the forward strand.
CACATCCGTGGTAGCACCTTCAAGAGACACAATTCAAAGATGCATTGTGAAGATAGACCTCCTTCTCCGTAACCCACATGGACCATCCCAGTTCTGACTCTATGATTCCGACAACAATTAGGCATCGCTATCACGAATAATTATGAAGTTCCAAATCAAGACTCTCTTCCGCACTACACTCGGTGATATGGGAAGTTTTATCAAATGGTTTTGTGAGCTTAAAGAGAATCTCATCCATAACTCCAAGAGATCTAGAAGGAAAAGCTTATTTAAATTGTCAAAGTCTTCCATTCGATGCAAATCATCTTCAATATCGATGGAAGAATGCCATAAGATGCCGAATGACCAAGTCGGTGAGCAACTACCGCCTAATGTCAACAAATCTCTTCCTTCGTGGTGAGCCCGTCGATAACCATTCAGCCGAATTCTTCTTCAATCATGACTTGACTATCTGTGTGCTCGCCTCACCGAAAGAAGGCCCGCTTCTATCAATATCAAAGATGAAAGTTGCAACCTACTCGATCAAGGGCTTGAACAGATGGTTCCCGATCAATTCGGTCATTTGAAGAACAAAATATGATATTGTCAGTTTATGGTATTTCTCACCTGGTCGCTCAAAAGAAGAAGTTCTACATCGAAGACATGGTGTCGATAAAAGACGCAATGATGTCGATCAAAGTCGCAAATCTTAAGTGTTGTTAGTGTAGAGATCTTCCTATCTATGGATATGAGTACTTGAAGAAGATTGTCCTTAAAAGAGCCGACCTCAAAGTGTATACTATTGAAGAGAACGACTTCAAACATCTTCTCGCCAAATGATTTCAAGATCTCTATCTCTTAAATCTTCAAGGACACCTTGAGCACTTACCCGTCTGTGAGAAAAGGCCCTCCGCAATTGCCACTCTTTGGATCGTGGGCTTAGTCATTCAAAACGAGTTGAGGACTTTCACTTGGCATTGAAAGCTACCAAACCAGATCAACCTTACAAGTCCTCAATGGAATGCAAATGGCATGAATTTCATCGAGAATACAAAGTCCTTGACACCCCTAGAGCCGCCATCTTCACCGACAGATATGGATCTCAGATGCTTATGCGCCTATGTGAACTCTACAAGTTTAGTGATGGTACGCTCAAATTGGTCGAAGAAGAACTTGACACCGTGAGTGAAAGAAGCCAAACTTGATATGAAATCTTGGGTTAAAACTATGTTTTGGACCGATGATGACGTGAAGAGATGTGAACACTTCATTGTCGCAATCGACGAAGACTCAAGACACGAAGGATCTTCCGCACCTTGAAAGTTTTGTTGGTGGAAGGCTTCGTGATGGTCACTACAAACTTCTTCGTGAGGACCGAATGAAGACTTCTTCGGGTGTCGATTATGGTGTGTTTTTAACTATGTAATATGTGATGTAATAAATATGAACAATCGTAATACATGTAATAGTGCTAGGATTTGTACTATGGTTTCCCTTGTAAAAAAGGGAAACATCTGTGATTGTCCATTTTGATCATATAAAATCGGACACATTTTTCTCCTACAAATATTTACCTCATACATATTTAAATACTTGAGATCCAAAATCTCAAAGGATTTAAGATTTTGATCTGGGAGAAAATGTGATATAAATATGAAAGATGTTAAAAGATAAGATGACCAATTTTGTGCAAACTTCTCTTATATGTGCTAAACAATTTTCGAATCTCAAGCATATATTAAGGGGAGAACTCTTTGCAAATTCAATTTTAAATGTTTTTAAGGTACCTTGATCATATGGCTTCTAATCCTTTGATGATAAAGGGTTCTAGTATGTGCAAAACGCTTTTTCAAACCCTCGAGGCACATATTGAGGGGAGCAAATTTATGGAAACCCCATCCTTCCCTAAATGCTATATCTACTTGATTTGATGCGGAAGTGATGTTGATATCTTTAGAAAATGTTAATCAAAGAAGTTAATTCTTTCTTCTTGCCTCCATGTGCAAAACATTTTCAAATACTTGATGCACATGTTGAGGGGAGTTCTCGTTTAAAATATCAAAAACAATTCAGTACAAAATGCTTTGATAATATATCACAAGTATCCTAATTGATTTTCAAATGAGTTTTCAATTGGTTCCGTGCGATTTAACAATACCAAATAGACCGACCAACTCTACTTTATTTACGGTGATATAAGGATGATAAGGTTAGGTATGTGTTCCCATGATCCGCCAGAATCGGGAGGATCTCACCAGGACAATCCACTAGTTAGTGTAGAAGTCCTTAGGTATGATGATAAAAGGAGAAAATGAGATACGGGAAGAGCGCGGACTAAGACCGAGCTAGTAATCGAATAAACCCAACAAGGCTCTAGCTATGAAGTCTCGGTAAGCAATCAAGGGTTGAAGAATTAAAAAGAATTGAATGAGGAAAGTGGTGAAACAAATAGCCCTCCATTTATTCAACCTTAGAGCGTAAACCGGGTTCACTTCATATGCTACCGATGGTAACATCGGTATTGAAGACAAGACGTCATGGACCAGTGACGACCGCACTTCACCTTTCCAAACCACTCAAGTTCCTCTTAAAAGGACTTGTTTCATTCTCACGGGAACCGACATTATCTATCGACTTTCTCTTGAGATGGTTGATATCAAGAAGGAGACCCCTCCCAGTCTCCGCACGTGATCCAAATATACACAAATTGAGTCTAGAGCCACGAGATCATCAATAAATCTCATTAGGACACTTTCAATGAAGACTCTGCTTCACACAATGTGGAAAGAGAGATTATATCTCGAGTCCCACGACTATCCTTGTGGTATTGCCGTAACATCTCGAGTGATGTGTATACATATTCACAATGAAGATGGAAAGCCTTCGAGCCAACATCAAACAAGCTCCGGTAGGTGGCATGTGATATCTATTTTATAGATTAACCATGTGACAACCGAATGTAAACAATGGGGGCGATTCAATCTCTTGAATCAATCTCGTTCAGTTATGGATTGACGGATACCTTTGAAAACCGGCCATTGTGCTTAAAACTTTTCTTTAGCACATCGACCGTACTAATTTTTCAAACCAAAGGTGTTTTTATGATTGATAATTGATTTTCAATAAAACCTTCGTTGTATTGCAAAACAATTTCTATTGAGCAATACACGATTGTTTTTCAAATCTCTTTTCATCAATCAATGGACTTAAAAATTACCGTTCACTCATTCGTGTTGTCTTCTTTGAGATGTTCCGCTTGAGAACGGCTAGAACAAATTCAGGAAACCCTCGTCAAGGAGATTCTTAGGAATCCTACCGATCACAGAAAAGATTTGTAATCGATCAACGGGAACCGTGGTCGTACCTAATTCAACGAAGTGATCAAAGACACTTTCACGATTTATTGCTAATCGTTGTATGTGTACACCCGACGCTTCATACCGATCGTAATGAAGCTGTCATCCATAGCCGCATGCTCACACTACACATTCATCTCAAAAGAAATCATGATAAGTGCATCAATGACTCGATATTTTCACTCCAAGTTTCGCCACGTCACGCCAATATCATGATTCAACAATACTTCCGCTACTCTTATGAGATGATATCATGATCCAAAATGTGAGCATGTCGGTCCTAAAGTCACAACAATCACATAATACCAACACTACAAAGGATGTCTCGTAGATTGATGATAGTCGATGATCTCAAAAGATGGCTCCTAATTATTATCTCATGGATCATTAATGACCTCCACTTAAAGTACAAATCAGTGCGTACTTTGAAGTTGCACTACTTATGCACAAAGATTATGATGTTGAAGTTGTTTTGTCTACGAGCTCAAGAACAAAGTCAAGAATAGAATGCTAGGATTTGAAATGTAAACATGGGGTGACCTCCTTGTGGGAGATTGTTAGAATTAGAAAATTCCAAGATTGAAGAGTCGGTCACCCCAACTATTATCTAGCTTAAGTTAGCTCGTAGACTAATCGTTAGTTACTTATTTAAGTTGATATGTAGTTAGTCGAGCGTAAAATAGTTTAGTGCAACACCGTGGAGGAAGGACTTGGTCTTACCCATCGTATCCCCGATCCACAGCCGTCAGGAGGTCGCTTAGTTTGTAATCTATAAATACCCTCACCTGCAAGGTAGAGGGTTGGATGTTCTTTGGTAATCTAATATTCAACAAGTTTCTCTTACTAGAATATCCCACTCTTTCTCTCTAAAACCATCTATGTGCTCTTTGGGTTATTGATGTGATGTATGTGAAATCCAATATCTTACAGAAACATAATCATCACCACCAAAATTGGTGTCATCCTCAAAGGTGTGTCTAGGTGGACTCAAAGGTGGCTCAGGAGGTTGGTCAACATTCACCTCTGGTTCAACAGGAGTTTGTTCCTGTGTTTTAGAAGCAATGACAGGCTCATCAGGAGCAATAATCCTAGGAGATGGTGGGGCAATGGGTGTAGGAGATGGGGGAGCTGGTCATCAGTGGCAACTGATGCAGTTGCATCAGGAGCATTGGAGGCCCCAATATCGCTTGTATCTCGATGCAGAGGCACCAAGAAGATTAGGGATGGATGGCATAGTGCCACCCAAGAAGATCATCAATGAGCAAAGATCACCAGACCAAGATCTACATTGCCATAGGGCAACATAGAAGGAAATAAGGGTCTATGCTCTCCAGCAAAATTGGTCCTCATGGTAGCAAATAGTTTGGCAGTCAACTTTCCTATTGCTCTTGGAGTTTGATCTGAGGTCCCAATGCCTAATATTATCTGAAGAAACCTAGGATACATTAAAAATTTATGTTTGGTATCCTTTATGTTTTTAAGCATTTCCTCAAAGATGTACCTATAAAAGTTATAATCTCTACCTTGGGCCAAACAAATTATAGCAATAGCAATTGAGCTGGAAAACTGATCCCAACCCCCAGACTTAGGACTTATACATTAAAGAAGGGTATGAACCAAAAATCTCCACTTAGGGCAAAACTTATTTTTATACCATATAAACTTCCCATCAGTGGGTTACCCTAAACTGGCCAAACCAGTGAGTATTTCCTGTCTATCATTCTCAAATACTCCTCCTTCATCATCTAACTGCGGCTGAGTCCTTACTAGAGACTCAGTAATGACACATTCCTGTCCATCAATAATGGCCACAATCTCCTTGGGCATACCCTCAGGAGATCGTTCATAAGCAGTGGCCCAAAATTGCCTGACCAAAGAGTCATAAACAACAGATGGACAATGAGTTAGGGCATACCTGATTTTGGAGCACAGAAGGAAATCAACAAAAGGTTCATAAACATCACTTCCTTTAGCTCTTTCCAAAAATGAAACTTTCTTATGATCCCCTGTGAACGCAAGTGTCGCCATTGCAATGATTCGAGAAGCTTTGAAATGGGTTGGTTGAAAATAAGAGGGAATTGGTTAATTAGGTCGTGAGATAACAGTGATTGGCTATTTAAATAAGTTACTCAAAATAGCCATTCAAATTGGCAAATATCTCGCAAAGTATCTTTGACCAATTTGACTTTAATTTAATCCCGTATTAAATTCCCAATTCTATGAACCAGCAGCATCCAAAAGTCAATCCGCAGGAACCATTTAGTCAAACATCAGGAACCACCTAAAATTTTACCGCAGTTACTAATCCAATGCTACCAGCAGGAACCATCACCCATCAGCAGGAACAATCAAATTACCTGCAGGAGTGAAGAAAATTCAACTCTTTTATTATTAATCACAGATTAATTCTTCTCACGACTTAACCCTTATTAACTCATACACCAACCGAACAATTACTTCCATTAATTCTAAAGAAGTTAGATTACATCTTGACCTTGACTATAAAAGTAACCCTTGCCTTATAAACCACATGCAACACATACAACCCTAACACTTCAATCGATCATCAAAGAAACATCATTCACAACCACCATAATGAGCAACTCACCCAACTCACCCATTGAGATTTTCTCAGATTCCTCGATGAGTCTACCATCTAATGATGGATGGTTAAATTATTTCCCTCCTAAGAACACCAGAGTTACCTTCATGCCCACAGACCCTCTTTCTTCACCAGCACCAGTTGGTACTTCTTCAGAGGATCTGCCTACTCCACCTGCACATTTGGAGTTTGAAGAAACCAGATCTGAGCTTAACTCCATGCCAAGCTTTGTGTCAGCTTATTCAGAGACTGATGACGAAAAAGGTTGATCTTCTAGACCTTTGAATGTTGCTCCCCTTGCTCAAGTGCCAGCTTCATCTATACCAAAGTGCGTGTCCTTCGGCCCAAGGCCAAGTCCTTCAATATTGATAACGCCACACGCGCCGCTCGGGGTCAAGGAAACTTCCTTTCTTCGAGCAAGTTTTATAACACCCTAGGCAAGTGAACCTAATCGTTGTAGTGTAGTAATTAGGTAAGCCACGGGTATTGATATCGCTCTCTGGGGAATAGGAATGCTAGTAAGAAGTTACTACGCTAAGGTTAAGGTTGAGGAAGATTATTTTTGTATTTTTATATTTTATGAAATGGAAAGGTACGAATCTCGGTATTGGATTTGGGGGTTTGGTATTTCACCGATTACTCTACTATTATCTAATTATCTAAACTAAGGTTGTGGGAGTCTATGTCTAATTAATGTGCTCGTATGATAGTTTAAAGATGTGTTTACTTAGGTTGTACTACTCCCTTAATTATCTCCTATTGATGGTTGAATTGTCACGTCCTTATTCTTAGTTGCGTTGTGTGTCTAAAGTTGTAGGGTATGCGCTTTCTCCCTAACTCTTTGAACTTACCAAAGGGTCTCGCCTACAAAACCCACTAGGATGATAAACTCTTACTCTAAGGCACTCTTTGGATAATTTAGCCTACAACTACTCGTGTAATCATATTCTAAGGTTCACAAAGATGAATCAAGCATTAAGTACACAACGAATGACCTATCGCATTACTAGATCATTGATCAACTAAGATAAGAAACAACCAATCAATATTTAATAATTAAGTTTCATACTTCCTAAGCAAACACACAAATAAATTAGCCGGACATGGAGAACATGCAAGCATACACACAAATAATCAAAGACATAATTGAATTAATGAAGTAAATACTTATCTTGATGTAAGATAGGGTTTAAAACCCTAAAATACCGTACAAGACACCTTAGGTTCGGTTTTAGGTTTTCACCCAAAAGACTCTCCCTAAAACCGAAAAATTCGGATTCTATATATAAGATTATATGCGACGGCGCCACCTTATGTTTCGCGGACGCCGTGTCGCCGCCATTAGGGTTTCGCCTTGGCCACGTTAACCTTGCGACGGCGCCACCTTATGTCCGTGACGCCATCCTCTTCGCCTCGACGTCGCTCGATTGCATCTAGGCCGCCCGAGTAGCGACGGCCTACTCTTTTACAACCGGACGTCGCCACTTGAAAATAAGAGTTTTGGGTTTCGTCCCGTCACAAAATCCCGGACGGCGCCGCATTAACACCGACGCGCCGCCTTCTATTTTCAAAGCACTTTGAGTGTCTCGATTTTGACTTTGGCCATTTTCTTCATATATTCGCCTTTTCGTCCAAATAAGTGCCATTCCAAAGATTTTGCCTTCAAGAGACCTAAAAGTGAAAAGGAACGATATTAAGCAATAACGGATACAAAGTGATCAAATAAGGACTTAAACGACCCTCAAAATGGTACCTTTTAAAACCTTATCAAATATCCCTACACTTGTTATTTGCTTGTCCTCAAGCAAATGTGCTTTTAGCCAATTAATTTATAAGTTAGGGGTCATGAAGCATTAATTCAAAATGGTCCACAACACATATAAGCCCCAAGAAAGTCATAACAAGCACGGAAATTACATACTAGCACCTCACATGGGTGTTTGGATACTCACATCTCTCTCGGTGTATATATGAAATATAACAAATAGGAAATGGAAGATAAACACTCATTAACCGGTCCTAGTACATAGATTACCATAGGCTTGAGAATAGATCAAACCTCCATCGCTTTGGCGTAAGCACCTAGGAAAGACTATCAAAGAGGTCTTTTAAAGGGTTGTAATGTTAGGCTTACGGTAGGGAAACAAGGGTTTGGTGGGATAGGCTATTTAGTGGTGGCAAGTCAAAAATCTCTATGTTAAATGCATATGAAGAATGGCGTTGCTAAGCCAAGACTCGACACTCTAAAACTCTAGGTAACGGAAATAAACAAACATAAATTTAAAGGATAGATGTAGGATGCCCGTATATATATATATATATATATATATATATATATATATATATATATATATATATATATATATATATATATATATATATATATATATATATATATATATATATATATATATATATATATATATATATATATATATTTATATATATATATATTTCTATTTTTATTTTTTATATTTTTTTTTTTTTTCATACACTTTTACTCTACCATCCTCTATGATAACATCAAAATAATAGGATTTATAGGCATATCCCTACACTTGAGTTTTTATTACTCTAATACTAATTTGACCCGAATTGAAAAGATCAAAACACTTGGGGTACATTATTATGCAAACAAAGGGAATTTGAATTTAACGCCCTTCCGTCATTTCATAAACTTTAACTTTTCCCATGAATCCCAATCGTCCCAAAATCAGATACAAAGGATATGACTCGACTTAGCAACTTATGCAAGCAACTAGATAATTGAACTAAGGGTTTAGGGTGATAACAAACATTTGCACTAAAAGTGAGTGCATAAGGGTAGGCTAAGGCGATTTGGGTGTATATTTGGGGTGGGGTGTAAACAATGCTCTTCATTGATATTCGAAAACCGAAACATCACGAGAACCGCGAAAAGGATAGGCTCGAGGGTTAACTAGGGTATCGTGTACTAAAGATGAGTACAACGTAAAGGGTGTGGGGAATTACTCAACCGATATGGAAGAAGTAATTATATTACGGTATCAAACAAGGGTTATCCTAATGCCTCTTATCATTTAGTTATTCCTAACTACACAAGTGTAGTCTCACTTGCGATCTCGGAATGCATCACAAAACAAGTTCTAGAATCTAATATACTACCGGTTCACACTCTAAGCATTGAAGATGAATGCTTTTAATTCCTACTAATCTAAGGGCGATCCTCACATTTTGGTGGAATTTGGGTGGTAAAGGGTTTTTGTGCTAGTCATGCAACTTCCTATCCATGAGACGCTTTTGTTAAGACTAATGGCCCACTCCTATATGTCATGAAAATTTTAAATTTGGTGCCAAAATTACCCTAACCGACATTTTCTCATGGTTTATTACACAATCACAATTGGACAAAGCAAATAGTCAAGGATAAGCATAGTTTCAAAGTTCCCGCTTTATTTTCCTCCCTACACTTAAACCGAACATTGTCCCCAATGTTCCCGAAAGTATCAAAGTTATGATAAAAGAAGGTAATTAAAACGAAAGAAACTAGTACTCCCCGATTAGCTCGGTAGGATCCGTGTAAAGTGGTGGTTAAACTTTTCAAGAAGAATTATTGCGTGAAAAGCTCCTTCCAATCTTATGTAACTTCTTCTTGACAAACTAAACTCGCACACTTGAAAAAAACAAACGAAACCTTCGCGTAAAATCGGTGGTAATAATATATATAAGACTCGATTTAAACTAGGATATAATGCTTGTGGAATGGATGTTTACTGAATTTCTAAGAAAATTAAGACCGAAAATTCCAAAATTTATAAGTAGCTCGAAAACGAGAAAAAGTAACTGATGTTTTACTCCTTCCCGACGCCGTCAGTTGCAATCTCGACGCCGCAAAGTTATCCCGACAAAACCGGTCTGCGATTTTTCGGAAAAATTCGGAAAATTTACATCTTTAGAATCGGAAAAATTTCGCAAAACATCCATTATGACTCGATACAAGCATTTGACTCGAACAAACAAACATAAATATCTTTTAGTTAATTGTTATTCTCATGTTTACGTTTCTTTTGAAAACGTGTGTAATCCTCCCTACACTTATCCCTTATGTAAAATACCTTTATATGCAATTAAGACGAGGTTAAAACAAAATAAAGCATTTTTACAAATTTAAACATGAGGATAAACAATTAATAAAAGATATATGACACTAACAAGCAAACAATTAAGCATGGGTTGCCTCCCACGAAGCGCTTTTCTTTATTAAAGAGTCTTGTAGCTAGACTCATAGTCGTGCTCCTACGTTTCCTCACCACCGCCCTCTTGACGGTTTCTAATAGGGGATTCCATGTTGTAGAAGTGCCCTATAATGCACTTCTCTAAGAGTTCATCCTCTCCCCAATCGGTCCTATATTCCGGTCCTAGGCTCAAGCAATCCTTATAGAATCCGAAAATCTTAGCCATAACATAATCAACACCTTTTTCCCTGTCCTCATCATTCCTATAATAGACCGATAGTTTAAGTTCCTTTTCATCATTAGAGAGTGATGAAAACTTCTCAATCTTAAACGGCATTTGGTAAGCTATGTCATCGATCTCATTCTTGAATCGCACTATTCCTAACGAGGGATTATAGGTCATCCCGGTGCTTTCTATGAAAGGTTTTCCTAGAATAACATGGGATAAGCTAGGTCTATGGTCGTGCTAATATCATCCACAATTATGAAGTCCGTAGGAAACGTGAAACTACCTACATAAACGGGTAATCCCTTAATTCTTCCGAGAAAATTGCAACTAACATTAGGATCATTGGGGTCTTGCCTAGTTGGAATAGGCTTCTTCAATATCCAATTGTAGTACGTGCTAGTCATTATGTTGATTGGGGACTCATGATCAATGTAGGCTTTTGCCACAAAAGGTGTCCTATGAAACATGGTATGTTAAGATTCCAAGGGTTCCCAAACTTGATTCGAGGACTTTTCCTAACATACATGTGACGGAGGTCACGCACTAAGTGAGGGTGGCGAGATAGTTCTTCTTCCGTAGGAAATTTGTTGAAATAGTCAATGTCTACTTCATCTACTCCCTCGGGTGTTTCATCATCCACAAGTGTATAGTCCTCTTCGTCATTTGTTTCATTAGGTTCAACTAAGGCGATGGTATTGATGAATTGGACATGCTTAGTTAGCTTGCTTGGATCCTTAATCTCTATACCAAGGCTCGGAGTTGAGATAGCACTAACCTTCTTATCACTATTAGTTATGGCTTTCAAAAGGTTGTCTATTTTCCTATCCATCTCGGCTTGTTGATGGTTAAAGCGGTCCGAGAGCTTAGCCATTTGGGTTTCTTGGGATGCAACTAGGTTTTGCAACATCCTTCGACATTTTGTTGGTTAGGACCGTTAGGTGGGGCCATGAGAAATCATTGAGGTGAATTCTTTGGTTTGTCCCAGTAGAAGTCGGGCTTGCCTTTCCATGCCTCTCGGTTTCATTGAAATTCCTAGGTCCGGTATTGTAGGAATCTTCCTCCCGCTCCATTAATACGTGAGGATGCGAGTCAACGGAAGCATGTTCGGGATCGAGTGCTAGCTGCGTGTTATGAGGATCACAAACGGCTCACACGAGGAAGAAGCTTTGTTCACATGGTGTGAAGATTTAGGATTTTCGTAGGAGCTCATGAGGAATCTAACTTGATCTTCAAGTTCGATCATCCCACGGTCGGAAGGAGGCAAGGAGATTGCCTTAACGGTTTTGGGCACTCACGGGGTCATCCTAACTTTCGTTGTCATAGAGGCGAGGTCCTCTATTATACCCCATGATTCTTCCGCGTGAGATCACTAAGTTTTCCACCGCCGCTTGGTCAATGGATCGCTTAGTGGGAAGTTGACATGATCATAAAAGATTTGGACTTGGAGCCAAAGATCAATGCCGTGATGAGGGACTTTATGAAGTAAGTCCTTGAATCGAGTCCATGCTTCAGAGAGATTCACCTTGACGTTGTTGGAACATCAAGATGTCATTCCTAAGCTTAGTGGTTCTCCCGTGGGAAAAATTGAGCAAGGAAGCGAGAGGTAAGATCATCCCAACTTGAGATGGAGCCGGTGGAAGTCGCCAAGCCAATTACTAGCTTGGTCCCGTAGAGAGAATTGGAAGAGACGCAGCGCGTGGTCTCCCGAGTAGTAGCATCAAGGTCGATGGAATCGACAATTTTGAGGAAATCCTCGATGTCGATTTGGATCTTCGAACGAAGTCCATGGAATGCACATCCGCTTTGCACCAACCGGATGGTGTCGGATCGCAGGCCGTAGTTTGGGCTTGGTCGGGAAGCTCAATGGTGTTCCTATAGCCTAGGTGGCTTGGTCTCGAGTATTCACCAAGAGTACGGGCTCTTGGCGGGTCATTTGGTGGTGGGTTGATGAGTGGTGGTTGGTTATCACCTTCCATGATGAAAAGTGATAAGATTACGAACAAAGGTCACGAAGAAGGGGATAGACTAAAAGAAAGCTAAAATGAGAAAAATTTACTTGATAGGAATCAAGCAAAGAAACCTAAACGAGGTGGACTACTAACTAGCTATTCTATTCCCCAGCCGCGCCTAAAACTTGATAACGCCACACGCGTCATTCGGGGTCAAGGAAACTTCCTTTTCTTCGAGCAAGTTTTATAACACCCCAGGCAAATGAACCTAATCGTTGTAGTGTAGTAATTAGGGTAAGCCACGGGTATTGATATCGTTCTCTGGGAATAGGAATGCTAGTAAGAAGTTACTACGCTAAGGTTAAGGTTGAGGAAGATTATTTTTGTATTTTTATATTTTATGAAATGGAAAGGTACGAATCTCGGTATTGGATTTGGGGGTTTGGTATTTCACCGATTACTCTACTATTATCTAATTATCTAAACTAAGGTTGTGGGAGTCTATGTCTAATTAATGTGTGCTCGTATGATAGTTTAAAGATGTGTTTACTTAGGTTGTACTACTCCTTAATTATCTCCTATTGATGGTTGAATTGTCACGTCCTTATTCTTAGTTGCGTTGTGTGTCTAAAGTTGTAGGGTATGCTTTCTCCCAACTCTTTGAACTTACCAAAGGGTCTCGCCTACAAAACCCACTAGGGATGATAAACTCTTACTCTAAGGCACTCTTTGGATAATTTAGCCTACAACTACTCGTGTAATCATATTCTAAGGTTCACAAAGATGAATCAAGCATTAAGTACACAACGAATGACCTATCGCATTACTAGATCATTGATCAACTAAGATAAGAAACAACCAATCAATATTTAATAATTAAGTTTCATACTTCCTAAGCAAACACACAAATAAATTAGCCGGACATGGAGAACATGCAAGCATACACACAAATAATCAAAGACATAATTGAATTAATGAAGTAAATACTTATCTTGATGTAAGATAGGGTTTAAAACCCTAAAATACTATACAAGACACCTTAGGTTCGGTTTTAGGTTTTCACCCAAAAGACTCTCTCTAAAACCGAAAAATTCGGATTCTATATATAAGATTACATATGCGACGCGCCACCTTATGTTTCGTGACGCCGCCGTGTCGCCGCCATTAGGGTTTCATCTTGGCCACGTTAACCTTGCGACGGCGTCACCTTATGTCCGTGACGCCGTCCTCTTCTTTTCCGACGCCGTCGGATTGCATCTAGGCCGCCCGAGTAGCGACGGCCTACTCTTTTACAACCGGACGCCGCCACTTGAAAATAAGAGTTTTGGGTTCCGTCCCGTCACAAAAATCCCTGACGGCGCCGCATTAACACCGACGCCGTCGCCTTCTATTTTCAAGAACTTTGAGTGTCTCGATTTTGACTTTGGCCATTTTCTTCATATATTCGCTTTTCGTCCAAATAAGTGCCATTCCAAGATTTTGCCTTCAAGAGACCTAAAAGTGAAAAGGAACGATATTAAGCAATAACGGATACAAAAGTGATCAAATAAGGACTTAAACGACCCCTCAAAATGGTACCTTTTAAAACCTTATCAGATATGATCAGTAGGAGGGGGAAGCAGAGTATGCCTGAGTGGGGAAAGAGGAAGAATCCCATGGAGTAGATGTCTTGTGGTTGGTAGCTGGTGTTAGGAGTTGTCTTATCTTTTGTTGATGTTTTGTCTTTTGTTGATCAGTGGTTGTTAGAAGTCTTGAAATGTCATAATGCATCTTGAATGCAGTTCTTTATATAAATAAAGAGACTTCCATGTTTTTCTTTAAATCTCATTGCAACTGATTGAGTGTTTGAATTTTAATCTGCAAAACTGATAGTAGAATACAGAATATACAAAGAATATACACAAATATACAAATTATACACCAATAAATCCTCCCCTTAGGCATAATCCTCCCCTCAAACACAACAATCAGAGGTTGATCATGCCAATATGGACAACCAAAAATTGAAATCTAGGGCCATCAAAAGCTTTAGTTAACAAATCAGCCACACTATCATCAGTATGGATTTTAAGCACTTGAATAAGATGTTTTTCATTTGCATCTCTGATAAAATGGTGCCTAATTTCAATGTGCTTTGTTCTTTGATGAAAAACTGGATTTTTAACAATGCAAATGGTACTTTGGTTATCAATAAAGATTTTTGTGTTCATAAAATTGAACCCATAGTCTAATAACTGATTTTGTATCCAGTACCGACGACAACGACTAGCAAGCGACAACATACTACCGCTTCAAGAGAGGATGTGGCCACAATGGTCTCGCTTCTTGTATTTCCGTGAGATTAATCTCCTACCGTAAACCGAAAACCCCAATAGTAGATTTTCTATCAAAATTGGCACCAAGATAGTCACTATCATTGTAAGCTTCCAATACAAATGAAGAATCTCTAGGATACCAAAGACCCAATTTAAGATGGACTTTGAGATATTTGAAGATTTTCTTGGCGCATTCAAGTGGGAAGTCAATGGAGTAACGATGCCTAGAACAAGCACTCACTACAAACATAATATCGTGCCTTGAAGTCATCAAATACATGAGTGAACCTATCATTGATGCGTAAAGATGGACATTGAAAACATCATCTCGTTCATTATTTGAATTAGGTTTTGGAGCTTCATAAGGAGTAGTTGCAGTACTAACATTTTCCAAATCAAACTTCCTGAGGATGTCTTGCACATACTTTTCTTGACTGATGAAAATCCCATCTGACTTTTGCTTAACCTGGAGGCCCAAGAAGAATGTAAGCTCCCCCATTGCACTCATTTCAAACTCACTTTTCATCAACTCCTCAATTCTCTGCACCAAGCCTCCTTAGTGGATCCAAAAATAATATCATCCACATATACTTGGACCAAGATGATATCCCTGGAGTTCTTCTTGATAAAAAGTGTCTTATCAATAGCACCTCTCTTATAAAGTGCTTTAACCACCTTGTATACCATGCTCTTGGTGCTTGATGAAGCCCATAAAGTGCTTTAACCACCTTGTAAACCAGATATGGATTGTGTGGGTCCACAAAGCCTTTGGGTTGAGTCACATACACCTCATTTTCAATTTCACCATATAGGAAGGCACTTTTAACATCCATCTGATAAACCATGAAGCCCATATAGGAAGCAAAATCTAAGAAGAGTCTAATAGCCTCAACTCTTGCTACTGGAGCAAAGACTTCATCGTAATCAATTCCCTCTTCTTTCCTGTGACCTTGAGCTACCAATCTAGCCTTATTTCTTACCACAATCCACCTTGCATCTCTTTTACATTTCAAAATCCACTTTGTCCCAATTGCATACTTCCCATCAGGCAATGGAACAAGCTTCTAGACATTTTAATTTAAGAACTGTTGCATTTCTTCCTGCATATTAGCAACCCGATCTGATTCTGCAAGGGCCTGTGCTACACTGGTAGGTTCAACTTGTGAGAGGAAACAAGCAAACAGACAATGATGATAGTTTGTATGATTGTTCCTTTGTTGATCCTGAATATAACTGAGAAATGCAGTTTTACCAAATTTAGTTTTCTTCACCTTACTTCTTGTTTGAACAGATGAAGTAGGATCACCAAGAATAAGAGATTGTGGATGCACAGTGTTAATCCTTTTAGTAGCATGAGGACTAACATCAACTGAGGTTGGGAGGTTATTGATAGTAGAGCCAAAATCATCATCATATGAAGAAGAATAAAAAATGCCTGTTCTTGACTGATGAGGAATACCTTCCAACTCAGAGCTTGAAAATTGGGAATTGGCTAGATCACATGGACTTGGAAATCGAGTGGGAGAATCATTAAAACCCAGAGAATCAACATATGGAGTAGTTGAGGGAACCGCAGGAACATCATCACTACCTGGAGGAACGGGAACACTACCAAAGAGTAATTGATATATCAAAGAACCGAACCACTACCGGCCAGAATTGACATTGCCAGAAGACATCGACCAGAACAGTAAACATAAGCATTATCAGCAGCTTCAAGGTTTCTGCGGGCTTCAATAGTTTCCTGCCTCAAGAGTTTCTCTGTGTCTTTAGAGAATTCAAAACCAAACATTTCAGCATCATCCTTAGATGCATGCACTTGGCGTTGATGCTTCACAAGTTCTTCTGCATACCCTAAATCACTTTGAGTTACACTAGAAGAATCCTTATGCTCAAGACCGAAAAGTGGTTAGTAGGAAAAGAAGGAACAACAATAAGTTGTTCATCACAATCTAAGTCTCGAATCATCATCCGAGGAACCCGCAGTTAGTTTGTGAAACTTGTGGACTGCAGAATGATTAGATTTGAAACGAGTATAACACGAATGATCGCTAAATAGTCAAGATCAAAGTACCATTCATGACCGACTCCACGAACATTAGGTTTATCCTTCAAAATCTCGATTCAATGTTTCTTCTATCCTTTTGGCGAGATATGTTGTACACCTCAGAAGCCTTACTATGAGCGTAATAACCCACTATATATCCCTCATCGACTTTTCCTTCAAATTTATCCAAATGATCATTGGTGTTCAAGATAGTCACATAACAACCAAAAGGCTTAAAGTAACTAATGGTAGGAATCATCCGCATGTAAGTTCATAAGGTGTCTTATTTGAGGACTAGTTATCAAAACCCTGCTCAAAACATAACAGCAAGTCGACCGCTTGATCGAACACGGTAGGTAACTTAGAGTCGACAAGCATAGATCTTGCCGCTTCAATAAGGGTTCTGTTCTTCCTTTCAAGAACTCCATTTTCTTAAGGAGTCCCGCAATGTTACGCCCTTTTATCCCTTAGACCCATAGAGTTCTATCAATTTAGCATTTTGAATTTCGTCCCATTGTCACACCTATGGCTTTAACCTTTTATTCATTTGGTTTTCTATCGTGGCAATAAAGATTTGAAGAACCCGAAATGTTTCATCCTTTGTCGCCAAAAAGAATACCCAAAGAAAACTCGCTGTAGTCATCAAGAACCACCGCACAATAATACTTGTGATCAATGCTTCGATAGATGTAGGACCAAAGAGGTCCATGTGAAGAAGTCAGAGGTTCGATATTGTCCGACCGCAGAATGGACTTGTAAGAAGCGTTGTGTTGCTTTCCTTGTTGCGAGCCACACACTTATGCTCATTAGTGAAGACTTTGAAGGAAGTCCATGGACCAAACCATGTTTTGCCAGCTTGTTGATAGTTTTGAAGTTTACATGAGCCATCCTTCTATGCCATTTGTTAGATTCATCCAAGGATGCTTTTGCCACCAAACAAGCCATATCTCCTTCAAGCTGGACATCATTAATATTGAATGTATACAAATTATGTCTCCTTGGAACCTTCAGCACTACTTGACTGTCATCAGGTATCTGAAAGTCTTTAGAAAGCACAAGACATTCATTATCAATGAATAGAACATTGATCTTCTTGTCACAGATTTGTGACACAGAAAATTGATTGAAGTTTCTGAGTTCTTTCACATAATACACATTTTTAAAGTCTAGCTTGGAGGTCCTAATGGTTCCTTTCCCAGTTATCTTGCCATCTCCTCCTCCAAAAGTAACAGTGCCTCCATGTAGAGAAACAAAATCATGTAGTCTTTCTCTATTCCCTGTCATACTCCTAGAACACCCACTATCAACAATACCTAAATCTTTATTCTTATGAGGATCATCCTACAAGTTAGAAAAATATACAACAACATTAGTATTCATGGAGACCCAAGTCATGACTGACTTGGGCCTGCCTTGTGGATCATAGATGAAAAACCTATAGATTGATGAGATCCACCATTGTTCTTGGATTCCTTCCCTAAGTGTGGTTTGCATTGTCTCCAAGAGCAACTCACCGAGGGCTTAACAACAGTATCCCATCCGCCCCTTTATAGAATGGGTCATTATAAACAGGCCTATATCTATTTTGAAAATAAGTGCTTGTAGGTTTGATTAATGGCCTATGAACATTTCTTCTCCAATATGGTGGAAAGGGTCTATCGCCAGAACGGCTTACCAATAGAGGCGGTTTACCAAGATCAATCGGCTTACCAAGAAGAATCGGGTTACCAGCAGGAACTGGTCTACCAGTAGGATTGGGTATGCCAGTCCTCACATGTTTTCCAGTAGGAACAAATGGAGGAATATTATTCGCATCATTCCATATTGGTATGGGCTTATGTTGGTCAGTACACACACCCATTTGTTTCTCATAATAATCACAGTCTTTAATAAGATGAAATGTACTACCACAAACAAAATAGGATTTCTTCTTAAATGATTTGTTCATAACATGAGATGTCTTATTACAAACAAATTTATTAAAATCACAACCAAAATCTGAATTGTTTTTAACGGAATTAAAAGAACAAGAAATGTTTTTAAAAGAAGCTGTCTTTGAAGTAGATTCATCAGCAGCAACTCTTGGGGTAGGGTCAATGGTCTTGGGTGATGCAGACTTGTCACTTGAATCACAACTGGCAAAGTTATTGGAATGGGTCTCTGAGGTCTTATCACTAAAAGCACAAGAGATAAAGTTATTAGTTTCACTACCAGTTTCAGATAAGTCATTAGACTTTTGGCCATAGGTCATATGTGATTCATCAAAGTCTGTGTCTGGGGAGGATGGCCTAACAATTCCATTAATTGATGAAGAAACTGAATTAATTTCTCCTTCTTTAAGATACTTAACAGGTTTTCGATAAAGGTCTTCCTTAGCATCAGAGACACGGTTAAAGGTACTATAATCATCAGGGTCATAAACTTCATTTGGACCTATATAGTCCTTGAAACCCAATCCAATCTTAGTTTTTACAGACATAGAATTGTTCCATAACTTATATAGATGCTTAGATTGTTCTTGCCACTCTTTATGTCTAGCCACCTCATTTTCTAACTTAGCTTTTAGATCCTCTTTTTCTAGGTCTACTTTTACATTTTCATTCTCAGTAAATTTTAACAAGTTAGAGGTGTTTTCTAACTCTCTTTCTAGCACCCTAATTTTCTCTTCATAGTCCAATTGATTTTGTTGGTACCAAACCTTTTGTTTTTCCAAAGTTTTAACAGTATTTTTATAGGCTTGTACCTGAATATAGTATTCTTTAAATTGGCCTTCAATGTCATCAAATTCCTTTTTAAGGGCATCATATTTATCATTGCAACAAAATATACAAGCATTTACCTGAGATGAGATACCCATTAGGCCAAATTTCACAGCAGCATCTCCAGTCTCAGCAAGCAATCCAATCTGATGAGAAACACCTTCCTTATCATTAGTCTCATGAGCAGTCCAATCAAGCATTGAATCCACAGAAGCCAGGGCTTTAGGTTCCTCATGTTCCTTGAGCTTGAATGCATAGTATCTTTTCTTGTCACTTCCCTTCTTTTCTGGGCATTCCCTGGCAAAGTGACCCAGTTGATTGCATTCATAACATCTGACCTTCTTCTTGTCAAACTTGGTTGCATCCCTTCCCTGGAAATTGATCTTCCGCCGGACTTCTTCTCAAACTCGTTGACTTTTGTAAAGCATAGCCATCTCGCCACTTTATGTCCACTCCTCCAAGTCCCACTTATCCACCGATCAAAATCCTCATAGGCTAGTCGTTGAGGTTCACCGTCAAGAAAAATGAATAAAGTACATCTTCCATCACATTACTAGACTTTGAGTGATTTCTAGGTCCAGAAGAGGTGAATTTGGTTGCTGCTGATGATGATGTGGGGCTATCAGCATAGGACATCTTGGTATTAGCACTAGTAGTACTAACAAATGCTGAATTTGTTGGAGTGAGAGAATAGCTTGAGTTACCCTTGATATCAATTTTAAGAGTCCTGAGCTTATTGTACAAGTCATCAAAGCTTAAGTATTCAAGGCCACCCTTTGCCTTGAGAGTGAGGTAAACCTACCTCAAGGAAGAAGGTAGAGCCCTTAGGAACTTGGTGTTGCAGTCTTCATTGTCTTGTTGTGACTGCATCTGATTAAGTTGGCTCAAGATCTTCTGAAACTGATCATACCCCTTGTGTATACCTTCTTCTTCAGTGATCTTGAACTCCTGGAAGTCCTGCTTCAACATAGTCTTTCTCATCTTCTTGGATTCGTCATTACCTCCAAACCTTGCCTTGATGGCCAGCCATATTTCATTTGAATCATCAAGGTGATGAAAATCACCCGTATGGTCATCTGGAAGTGCCTGGAGCAAGATTGCCCGAGCCTTGGTTTCCCTCTGGACTGCAATCTGTTCATCACCAGACATAGGGGAAGAATTATTATATTGCCTTGAGTATCTTTTCCCGTCTTCTTTCTACTATTGCCTTTCAGAACAACATTCCAAAGATGGTAATCACTGTTGGTGATCCAGTTTTTCATCTTCATTGCCCAGATCTCATATTCGTCCTTCTTGAGATAAGGAAACTTAGCATTATTGTTTGACATGGTGGTAGTAACAACATGTTGAATTGCTTGTGTCTTAGTGCTGCTCTCGGGGGTTTCCATATCATCTCCATTTTGTGACATTGTTAGAGAGTTTTAGGGGTGTTTTTTAAGAGAAAAGTGATCTTCTTTGAGATATTCTCACCAGGCTCTGATACCACTTGTTGAATCAGTCGTAGATAGATCTTTTGAGCTTTTAAGAAACAGATAAAATACCAGTGTAATCACAAGTAAACTATAGAGAATCTCTAATAAATTTATGCTCACACGGAATATGAACACAAGAGTTAAAGAAGATAATAACAACTAAACTTTGATCCTCTATGGATCTATATTAATTCACTAATAATGTTTTCAAGCACGTACATAACTCATAACCGCAGGTTTCTTTTATACTATAAGAAACCCTAATAAAGTTGTTTACAAAGCGTGTAAAAGATATGCATTATCTCTTCCTAATATAACTCATGCATATCCTAACTAATTACTAATATACGGATACTACTATCCGCAGAAACACTACTATCAGCAGGAACTGCACTAACAGCAGAAACTACACTATCAGCAGAAACAATAATACTAACAGCAGGAACCTATCAGAAGGAACCGCTCTATACTATTACACTATTTTTAAATAATTCCTAACAGTACGCATACCCAATTCTAAACTGCTTCGGTCGCCACGCGCGATCGCATCATAAAACCCAACAAGGTAGTCGTTCCTGATATCATCTTGGTGCTTGCGAATGAAATCCAATCGGTATGCCTCAACACTACAGTAAGCCGTAACCACATATTGTTGAAACAACCTCCCTCCTCTGCTCAGTAAAGTGTACTCCTGAAATAGGTCGTAGAGTTGGTATGCGTAGTACATCTTCATAGACAGGTTCTTGTCCTCATCGATGATCGACTCCTAACGTCCCACAACCCGAGACCAACATGGAAGCCATCCTCTCCGTTTATAAATAACAACGGAAACCGCAAGGACATGTAAGATGGGTGTAACTTGCTCACCCTCTCGATCGCCATCACGCTGTGGATAACGATTCGAACTCCGTCCCAAGATCCGGACCACCTTCGTATACAATGGCCCCTATCGAATCCTCGGTAGGGAGCTCATGTTGCTTGGAACCCGCGATCGCAAATAGTCGGATCTTAAATTCAGGATATTCCCAAAGAAGAATCCGATCCTCGCCGTTCTAAAGATGCGAACCAACTCATTGTGCTCATCCAGCAAATGAATCAAACCCTGTACGATCTGCGGATTCAATGTTCTCCCACCCGCGTCAAAATGTTGCAGCCTATTTTCGACCTCGTTTTTAGTATCAGAAATATACAATTGCAAGAACTGTGATATCACTACCGTCAGCCGGACAAAGACCTCCAATCCAATGATAAATCTGGCCCGAGACTTTAAACACGTACAACCCTCGACCTCTATTAACAGATTCATCAACCTCCGCTCCCAAAGAAGTCATTGCAAATATCGAGTTATAGGCTCTTATGCTATCCATGAAATGAGGAAACATAAAGAGCTGCTTGAGATAAAGCGGGTAATCAGGCTGCCTATGCAAAACAACCCTGCCGCCCATGCAACACCGATGATACTTCGTAAAACGAACCCCACCCTGTTTTAGACGCTCTTCGAACCAAAAAAGCGCTTTGCAATGGCGGCAAACCCTGTTGCAGCGGCCTAAAGAAACATATGTAGTCGGCGCGCCTGAAACGTAGAAATAAGAGTCTGCCAAAAGTGACGTCACACGCAATCCACGATGACGTAGCATATTAAAATAACACATACCTCCAACGTTCCGAGCAGGAATAGATGAGTCTGCTGGAGTCCGGCGCCTGGCTATCGTAGGAGTAACACACCTACCTACAGCAAACACAAACGGCAAGGCAACAAAATCAACAACCGAAATCTGCCAGTGTACCATCAAAATACAAATAGCAAAGTGCACAACAATGAAATAATACAAATACAACAGATGGAAAACGTGATGGGCTTACCTGCAGCGTGCAACGCACGCAACAAAGAACCGATTGCAACGGAAACACGAGGTAATAAAAACGTTATGAGAATCAGCAAAAAAACATAAACAGGCATAACACTTACACCCATATGCAGTGGAGACGGGCGCGGGCGCTGCTGGCCAACCGTCCTGATTAAGATAGATGGTCTCATCAACTGCAAACACGAAAACGGAAAATAAGATATTAGAGAACAATGAGGTACACAAAACGTAACCATGAACTACACATACACAAAAATGGCAACACTTACCGGCAGGCGTAACAGTTGGCCTAACGCTGCTAGTCCCTGGATCGGCGTACGATGAGACCACAGCAAAAGCTAATAACTGAGCAAGTTCACCACGAACACAGAATAGGCAGACACTAATATTAATCAGAAAAGAAAATAAGAGCAAAGAAGGCAGTGTACACATATAACAACCGACCATCATTCGTATTAGAAACTATGCAATGACCATTCGACGATCCGGCCCCATACACAGAATAACAATAAAAAGCCAATGAATACGATAAAAGCAACGAAAATTACATGTAAAAACAGAAAAAACACATAGAATGTAAGACAAACACTGATCCGAAGGAGGCCAAAACGTATCATTAATACTCTGACCACCCAGCGAGGATGCGAAAAGTATTCACAAGATTCAAGCTGAGAATAACAAATCCAAAATAGATATAACAAACATAAACACGCGACGAAAATTTTAATACCAAAAACAATAGCAACCTACCATGATAGGACACCGGCAACACATCATCGATTTTCCTCTTCCCCTTACCAACATACTCCACAGACCCCGGAACCCGCCGGCATGACGCAGGAGCAGAACCACAATAAGAATCAGGTTCGTTGAGCGTTATCCCGCCCGACACTCTAACACCCGTATCAGTGACACCGTACAGAGTTCGATCAGGAACCAAAAACCCATCCATATCCACAAAAGGCCCAAAGCCATCTCCCCTAACGACCATGTCACCCGACACAGTATCTGGCTGTAACAAAACACCAACACCAGCACCGAAATCCTCTAACGCGTGAGTAGGTGAACCGCCATCACTGATAGCAGCATCACCAGTAACACATACATCATCCTGAAACCCATGCCCACAACTATTCCTACGCACAGCCTTACTTATAGTTCTCATCTCCTATGACACAGCCTAGAATAATAAAACACCGATTTCCTAATAGTCTCACACCAACGAAACAGCGAAGAAAAACATAGCAACCAACAAAAACACAAAAACTAACAAAACACATATCACATATACGCGACAACAAACACCTAAGAAAAAGGAGCAATTACCTAACGTGGAAGCAGCATACAACGGAGAAGAGATACGAACCGGCGATTGTTGCTAGTGGTGACAGAGGAAATGGCGCAGCGTAGCAATGGCGAAGACACGTATATGAAAAGAAACGGTAAAGGGCTGAAGAAGATACATGGATATAGCAATTGGGCTGGAAAAAAATCGGAAGCCCTAAACGACATAAATGGTCGTGCTTTCACATCATATATATATATATATATATATATATATATATATATATATATATATATATATATATATATATATATATATATATATATATATATATATATATATATATATATATATATATAATATGGTCTATTGAAATTTGAAAAAAAAAAACTACCAAGTGCAGCTCCTTCCCATTCTCATGCATCTCACTAATAGAGGATAATTTCTCATATCAATCTAATGGTCCTAAAGCTATTTTGAAATTAATTTAGGGGATGAAGCAAATTCTCATGGCCAAGTCATGTACAGCCATTCAAATTATCGATAGCTCGTTTGGTGCGGTCTCCACAGATCCAACGGTCAAAAGCAATGGGCAGACTTTCCAACGGTCCATTGTACTTTGTGAGATTATAAAAGGATGAGACACGAGGAGGCAAGGCACCCATTTAGGTCTGTTTGGTTTGTTGGTGGGATTAGGATTAGAATTAGAATTTGAATTTAGATTTGATGTAAAAAGAGAAATAAGATTAAAAGAAATAAAATATGTATTTAACTAATTAAATAATTAATTTATATAATTTAATATATATATTTTATTTTAATGAATTCACTAGATATGAGATAAAATTAACGCCTCACTTTTATCAAACATGCCCCCTTCTTTCAAAATACGCGCCACGGGTTCACTCTCAATTTTAAATCTCTTATTTAGGTCTGTTTGGTTTGTTGGTGGGATTAGGATTAGAATTAGAATTTGAATTTTGATTTGATGTAAAAGAGAGAAATAAGATTAAAAGAAATAAAATATGTATTTAACTAATTAAATAATTAATTTGTATAATTTAATATATATATTTTATTTTTAATGGGGTTCACTAGATATGAGATGAAAAATTAATGGGGATCACTTTAATATCAAAACCTACCTTACCCCTTTCTTTCAAAACATGTGGGCTCATTGGGGTTCACTCTCAATTTTAAATCTCTTCTTTATAAATAAACATTAGATTTGCATTTATTAAATCTCAACTCCAATCAAAACCCACGTACCAAACGATTTTCATCTCAATAACTTTTGATGTAACCAATCATTAGCTTTTAATTTTTCCTTATTAGCATTTTACTTTTAATTAAGAATGTAATATTTAAAACTTATTTTGTATTACCACACCTTTATGTGTGTAAGGTTGTTTTATGTTTCAAGAATTTATCAAATTAGTGTTTTAGTCTAATTACTTTTATCATTAGCTTATTGTTCGCTTATTTTAGCTTTAATTTTAATTAGAGTAAACTGCAAAAATCATCCCTGTGGTTTGTGTAAATTTGCAGATATCATCCCTATCTCAAACGTTCAGCAATAAACACCACCAAGTCCACAAACGTTTAGCAAAAATCATCCCTAAGCACTAACGAGGTTAGTTTTCCCCGTTTTCTACCCCACGTGCAATAACACGTGAGGGTATTTTTGTCAATTAGTATCAGGGATGATTTTTGCAACAAGTCTCTCACACCCATTTCCCGCCCATTTGCCCACGTATATAATCTCTCATATCTTGACCCCACAATTTTTCCCCAAACCTGCTTTTCCCCTCAAACCCTAATTCACTTTAACCCTAATTATGAATAACCCAAAACTTTGTCATCTTTATGCGGCACCAACAAAATTACCACATCATGGACAACAATAAATCCGGTAGGCGTTTCTTTATGTGCGCTAAGCGTAGCTTTGATGATTGGATGGATCCTCCAATGTGTCCAAGATCCGTAGCTATCATACGGGTTATTGAGGAGGATCAACAATCTTTGAAGAAACAACTAGGTTGAATGCCCGTCAAGCTAGCGGGATGAAGATGCTATTGTGTTTAAGTTGGGTTTTTTTTGTTTTGTATGTTGTCATTATGGGTTGAATGTAGGTCATCTTTGGAAAAGTCATCGGTTTCATGTGACTTTGTAGGTCTTATTTTAGCTTTTGTAATGTTATCTTATGTATGTCAACTGGTTTCATGTCATTATGCAATGTTTGTTGTGTATATTTATTGTTGTGTGTCATGTGTGTAGAATACAAGTGAATCATGGTGAAAACACAAATCAAAGAGTAAAGCGCATAAAACACAAACCATAGTGACCCATAAAGTAAACCATGTCTACCATAAACTGCAAATACAAAGCGCATAAAAAGTGACCCATAAACTAAACCAAAGCGCAAATACCAAATAACCATCAAATAGTGACCCAAACTACAAATACCAATTACCCATAAATTACCGATCCTAGTTACCACAAGTCTTGGCAAATACCAAATAACACAACCGACATACTACAAAATAACAAAGCGATCCTAGTACATCATTGTTTCACAAGATCATAAGACCATAAACCGGTCTAGTACCTAGATTACCACAAGTTTTGGCAAATACAAAATACCACAAGTTTTTCTAATAAAAGTGTTCAAAATAACCACAACTTTTGCCATTACTGAGTTGCCCTTTGCATTGGATGTTTTCCTTTGTCCTTTGCAGAATCTTGGGTTGCTCTTGATGCTGTTTTTTTAGTTCTCCTTGACCCTCCACTTGATGAAACTGGTGGTCTTCCTGTACAAGTCCTTTTGTTATGTCCGATCTGCACTTGAGACATGTAATGATCTTTCCTTTTCTAGGCAGTTTGACTCCATCCACCATACTTTGGCTTGATAGTTCATCGGTGATTTCTTCCTTGCCTTGCGTGGCCTCCCAATCGTGGGTGGTGCTTTGGTGGAGTGATAATGTTAGGTGAAGGATGTTTTCTCCATAACTTTTACCAATGCGGGATTGATTTTGTAGTGTAAACCTTTTCCCAGTGACCGACCAATGTGCGGGATGCACCCAGCTTTCAGTGTCCCAACTTGCATGTTATTGTGACCATCTCCCATATAGTTGCTAAGGCATGCTTGCAAACCATCCACTGTAAGTTCCACTACTGCAACTACATGTTTTCTCTTGCATATCAACAACTACTTGATCATCCCAAGGTCCTTAACCCCATACTTGTTTCCACCATTCCATGTTACCTTCAAATTTCATTAACATTCTGGACCCCTTTAACACAATATTTCACTAATAAAACAAATAATAAACAAAATAAGGAATAAGAAAATAATTTACCTGTATGATTTGGCTTCACTTTCTATTTGCTTGAACAAAGCAATGGTGGTGTAAGAGGTCCATTGGATTTGAATAACTTTTGGACATTCACAATTCTTTTCATTAGATACTCCATTACAAACTCAAGCATGTGATAATTGGGACATCCTTCCATTTAGTAGCGCCTATTGAATACTTCACACATATTGTTAAGCAATACATCACGGTGAGACACACTGCGCAAAAATTAAACGGACATACAATATTATCTAAACAAGAATAAGAGTAAATTTGCAGATATCATCTAAGCAGACATACAATATTAGCTTACCACTAAAATGAGATCTTGACCAATGTTGTGGTGGGATCTTTTCAAGTACTCATAAGCCTTATCATTCACTCTCCTAAGTTCATCCATGGCTTTATCAAAATATGGGACAGTGCTAGCGATTCTGACCTTCCACAAAAGGTCCTTAAACAATTTACCCTCCATTGCAATTTCATGTTTTCATGTATATGCTTTAAGCGAACCTATGTTTACGCAAGGAATATCTTTGCAATGGCATGTATGATACCCTATGTTTATATCGGTTCATATATAATTAGTCCTTAACAAAGTATTACATAGAAGAAAAAGAAGGTTATAGGAGTACCTTTTGTCTATCACTCATAAAGGTGAAATTGGAGTTTTCTCCAAACCCGGATCATCTCCTAAGCATGTAAGAAACCATGTCCGAGAACTTGTTGTTTGACTTCAACCAATGCATAAGCAAGTGGATATGTGCCATGATTTGGATCCACACCAATGAGTTAGTATCGACCGTGGTAAGGACCTTTCATAAAACAACCATCAAGTCCTAGCAAGTCTTTTAATCCGACTTTAAACCCTAGCTTAAGAGCTCTATGCACACATAAATCCTTTTAAAGCTGTCTTTCTAAGGTGGTTGGATCAAGACACCTTTCAACTTCAATTTTCCTTTGTGGTGTCGGGGTTTGCACTTTGCAACTCTAAAGCATAATCTCTTAACAGTGCATACTGCTCTTTGTAATCTCCTTTTACCTTCATTGTTGCTTTTTCCTTTGCTCTATAGATCTTGTGGTCAGAAACACCCAAATTATACTTTTTTTGCAGTTGCTCTTTAAGAGATCTGATTGGAACTTCAGGATTAGTAACAAGTGTCTCTTCTATATCTTTGGACGAAGCTATTAGTAAGCATACTTACTTTCTGTTTTGAAAACGATTGTGGTGGTCATCAAAGGTTTTTCTTGTCCATGTTTCATCTTCATTGTTTTGGATTTGGATATGTGCGGACCCATGGGCAAGTTAATTCTTCATATTGATATGCCCTTTCTTCCCACCTACCTTTATTACTTGTAACCTACCTTATTACTTGCACTTGTTTCCTTTACCCACTTTCCCCAACATTCTTAAGCTTACTTGGACTAAGCGGTGGCCCTTTAGCCATTGGGCTAGACACAGTTGGCCCATCGGTGTTGGATAAGTGAAGACTGGTGTTTTTCCTCTACACACAACCCTTATTCTAAACTTGTCATTTTTCCATATATAAAGTTGTCTTCTAGTGGCCACAGACAGTGCATACACAGAATCTTTAATGCTTTTTTTATCACCAAATTCTTTACCAATATAAAATGGGGCAGACTCAATGGTATCAATACTTTTACTTTTCTCATGCTCTTCTAAGTTGTTTCATTGCTTTCTTTCTTTTCCTCCTTTTACGAATCATTGTTACTTTCAAAATCATCTAGATTCATTTGAAGCGCATAATCATGCTCACCTTCATTGTCGATACATTCTCGATATCACAACCTACCCATTCAACCCCTTTATCGGTGTTTGCAAGAAACTCCTTCATATCAACTTCAACCTCATTCATCACATGATCCTCATCAACAATGTAGTCACTGTCTTCCTCTTCACTATCAACCTCCTCATCAACAATGTAGTCACCGTCTTCCTCTTCACTATCAACCTCCTCATCAACAATGTAGTCACCGTCTTCCTCTTCACTATCAACCTCTTCATCACTTTCAAGCTCTTCACTTTCAAACTCTTCTTGGCCACCATAACCATCCGCCATTCGATTTATCACTTTCAACCTCTTCTTGGCCACCATAACCATCGATTCGAGATCACTTTCAACTGTTCTTCCCAAAGACCTTCTTGATCAATATCACTTATTGGTATACTAGGGGTTTCGTGCTTATATTGGTTTCACTAAAAAGGATCAAAATCATCATTCATAAGACTACCCCGACCAATATCATTACCTTACCAATATCGGTACCTTACCAATATCGATTACCACCTTTATCAATTACCCATAACACTTCCTTCTCCACTAGGCCATTCAATTGCTAATCTTTGCCTTTTTTTGGTCACTCTCTTCTTAAGACTGTTTGGGTCCACTTCATCTGGTAGTTGTTCTATCATTACCTTTTGGGGTATCTTAAAGTAAGTTTCAAGACTTGTAAACCCATGTTCAACATAAACCTCAACTCTTTTACACTTATCTATATATTTTGTCATACCCAAAACATCTAAATCACTTCCTAATGCTTGCAGACCATAATCTAAATTGTTGTTGGGTATTTTGTAATGATAATACATGATTTCTTTTCTATCATAACCTAACATCATAATCATATCATTTAGCTCAATAATTGAAAACAAATCAGCATCTACCATATCAAAGTAGTTGAAACTCCCTGATTTGTATTTCCTATTCGGTGGGTCGTTGAAATATCCACCATGGTAAATCTTTAATGAGAACATGCTTGGATCATTCCACGTAGAAAAACGAACCACAATTCAAAACTAGGGTTAGATAATTACACAAACCACAATTAAAAAAAACACAATATTGGGATTTGGGTATAACTTACTATATGCATGTACTTCATCAATCTCTTGATCTCTCGACGAAGATGCCATTCGAAACAACCATTGCTTGAACTTATTTAGAGATAATGGATTTAGGGTCTTTGTTTGATCGGCATTAATGCTTTTGAGATTAACAGAGCGTGGTGGTGGTTTTAAGTTTGGTGGTTTGAGTTTATCCCAATTCGAAAGAAATAAAGGGAAAGATCATCAAGAATTGACAAAAATACCCTCACGTGTTATTGCACGTGGGGAAAACTAAACTCGTTAGGCTTAGGGATGATTTTGCTAACGTTTGTGGACTTGGTGGTGTTTAGTCGAACGTTTTAGGGATGATATTTCGCAAATTTACACAAGCGTTTGTGGACTTGGTGGTGTTTAAAATTTAAAAGTCTGAGCGTTTAAAAGATAGGGATGATAAGTTTTCATCTTTTAATTTCAAAACTCATTTTTATCAAATCTTTTATTTAAAGTCTTAAACTTTTATATTTTTAGTGTTAAATTAGTTTTATAAATCTTTAAGCTTTTTACTTATAAAAGTTGAAACTTTATTCTTTCTCACCCTCAAATTTATATAAAGATTCAAGCTTTGGATGATTAATCAAGATTATGGGATTTTGGAGTATTTGAGTTGTTTATTGAGCTTTCGATGGGGTTTTAGTTTCTCGATGGGGTTTTAGTTTACTTTTCTTGTCATGGTCGTTATGCTTAATCCAATCCGGTACTTTCTTATCTCTTCTTATTAATCTTTTCATTTTTGTTAATTTCTATGAGTAGTATAATTAATCGTGCCATGTTGTTAGTTTCATTTAGCATGTTTGAGTAGTCTTATTTATATACTTGTTTTGTTTATTGGTTGATTTGATGTGGTAATTAATTAGTGATTTGTAAAAGATAATTATAATTTTAGTTGAGACTTTTGATTCAAACGATAATTCAAAAAGTATTGTTTAAAAAAAGATATAAAATTTGTTTTAACTAAAGTTAATAAGTGGAACCACGTAAAAATTTATAAATAAATGATCTTTTAAAGTTAGAAGCTTTTTAATAATAAATTAACTTAAACAAGTTTTATAACAATCTACTTTTGAAGAGTGTCGTGGATTATTGATAAGGATTTAAAACATACGCTTTTAAGGGGTCATTTAAGCCCTAAATCGACATATTTTATATCATATCGCTTAAAATCGTTCATTTTCACTTTTAGGTCTTTTGGAAGCAAAATGTCGGAATGAAGCATATTTGGACGAAAATAAGCAAAACATGAAGAAAATAGCAAAGTCAAGATCAAGACACTCAAAGCCCGATCATTACACCTAACGGCGCCCCATCCAAAAGGCGACACCGCCCTCTATGAAGATTTGATCAAAAGTGCACGACGACTCGGTGGAATTTCTAATCCTAAAGCTCGATCGCCACACCTTATTCCCCGGCGTCACTCATACTTTTCACACCAGACGCCCAAGATCCATAGTTCAGACGGCGTCCTGCATGAAAACTGACGGCGTCACACCTCTCAAGTGACGCCGTCCCAACGATGACTTGGCCCAGACGAAACCCTAATGACGGCGACATGGCGGCGTCGCTAGCAAAAGGCGACGTCGTCGCGATTGTAAATCTATATGTAGAATTCGATTTGTCTATAGTGAAAGAGGTAGAATTTTGGAGAGCAAACCCTAATTCAGTTGTAGTCCGACTTGGACAATATTCTAGGGTCCCATACCCTATTTTTCACATCAAGATAAGTTTGTTATTCCAATTTATCATCATGTCTACCCCATGTTCAATTGACTCTGTGTATGTTTGCTTGTTTAACATGTCTAGCTTAATTACTTGTGTGCTTGCTTAGATCTTTGAAACCTAGTTATTGATTGTTGTTAAGTTGTGTCTTGTCTTAATTGATAAAAGCCATAGGAGTGCAACTAGGCTATCGTTGTGTTTATTGCGTGAGTGTGCTTTAGGACAATAGGATATTCGGGGAAGATAGTATTATAGTTTTCGATCCAGTGTGTCCTATAGGAGATATACATTCATGGAACTAGGGAATACGCACCCCCTACGACTAATAGGAATACAACACGTTAAGATAAAGGAAGTGACAATTCAACCGACCAATAAAAGATAACTAGGGAGTAATAGTATCTAAGTGAACACATCTTTAATCACCATATGAGCACACCTCAACTAGCATAAACTATTCGTAGTAATTAGATAATTAGGAGAAGTAGTGAAATCGGTAGAAGTACCACCCCCCAATCATATATCCCGAGATATTTACCTTTACTTTCTAAAAAAACCATAAACAAGAATACAAAAGAATCATCCTCAACCCCACCTTCTCGTAATAAATCCCTTTCTAGCATTCCTATTCCCCTAAAGAACGATATCAATCCCCGAGGCTTACCCCATACTACACTACAACATTTAAGTTCACTGCCTAAATGGTTGAAAAACTTGCTCGTAGAAAATGAGGTTTTCTCGACCCTGAACCCTGCTATCAATTATCGTTGTTTGAATTATTTACATTCTTTTTCGAGTTTATTTGGTAAACGGAACCGATGACCAATAAACTTGGTTTAGCCTGTGAATTAATCCAAGGGTCGAATTTCTTATCTTAAATTATCAATTATCAAATCCAAATCACCAATTAGTCAATACAAAAAGTCAACCATATCCAAACAAGTATATTCCTTCTCTTATATATTTAATTTCCTTTGTTTAATTGTTATCTCTTTAGCTTTATTTTTCCTTAGTCTCCTTTAGATTTCCCATTTAGCGACTATTAGCCTTAGAGTGCACTATTAGGTTTCGTTGTATTTATGCGGTGTGATACTAGGATATTCATGGGAGATACCTCGCACTTGGCATCCCGATATTTTAGGATATTCATTGAATTAAGGAGATACCTCTATGATTTGGCGATCAATTAAGCAAGGATGTGTATTTTAAAAGATAACTAGGAGACTTACACTCATTGAATTAAGGAATTTGGTATCCATAGCTTTTACTTTATTTAATTAGTTTATGATTAAAACATGGAATACAACGATTTTATTTGCTTTCTAGAAAAATCAATTAAGCAACCTTTGGATGTGATAATTAGAAAACGAATCGACTAACCGCAAAAGATAACTCGCCTTGTGGGAGTAAAGTAAATCTTGAAAATGAAGTAAACACACTTTTAGTTATATAAGAACTCTTCCTACAATCCATAGCTTTTACTTTATTTAATTAGTTTGACACTCGAGATGGGCTAGTGATTTCACACGACGTACTTCTCTTTTTTTTAGATGGGAGTGAGCAAAAAAGCAAGTTATGGATAAAAGGGCTTATATGGAAAGAGTAGCTAGTTATAATCTTCTATATGTTTTAATTCTTGGCATGATGTTACTTTTGTTTGGAAAGTTAATAGTGTCTTTTAATTAAAGAAATTTTTTTGGTTGTTTTCTATCTTTAAAAATAGTTGATTTCTTTTCAAACATAGTTTTGTGTTTGGATTGATCCTCTCATGTGTGTTGAAATTTTTATGAGTGAAAAAAAATGAGTCGTTTATTATAAGACTTCTGCTTTACTGAGGATATTCTAACACATGAAAAAATTAGAGGTGGTAATTTAAGATTTGATGGTTAAATTTGAGTCTAGCTAGTTAAATATTTTTAATGAAATGGGTTTAGTTGAGTTTTGTTAAATAAAATAAGGGTCTATATGGGTTTACTTGATTTTAATTAATTAATATTGATGGCCTAATGGGCCTATAACTATACCCACATGGGTCTAATACTATACGCATACGGTCTAAGTTGGTTATTGACTAAAATCTAAAAATCACTCCTAGTACCCGCATGGGTCTGTTTTAAATAATAGGTGCTTAAATATGTGATTTATATACGTCTTCGTGTTGTTTTTTGGTATTGATTAGGCTAATGTGAGAAAATTAGAAAACGCTCAACAACAAAATATGAATGCGGTGAAGATTTAGAAGATGCTAGTTCATCAACAACGGTAATCAATGATGATTTAAAAATGAAAAATCGAAAAAACTCGAACCTACCCGACCATTTTGGAGCCTCTAATAAAAATGTATGAAAACGTAATAAAACGTACAAAAAACATAGAAACGTACAAACGTATAAGAGCGTACAAAAAAGAATAAGAACATAAGAAAAACGGACAAAAACGTATAAAACGGATAAAAACTTGGAAAAACGAATGAAAACATATGAAAAACGGACGAAAACGTATAAAAGCGGATGAAAAAGTAAGAAAACAAATTAAAACGGATAAAAAGTATGAAAACGGACGAAACGAATAAAAATAGAGGAAAACGTTTGAAAACAGTTGAAAACATATAAAATGGACGAAAATGGATAAAAACGTATGAAACGTAAGAAAATAAGAAAACATATAATCACGAACGAAAATGTATAAAAACGAATGAAAACGATAAAACGGACAAAACGTATAGAAACAAATAAAAAGAGACGAAAAGGTATAAAACGGATGAAACGTATAAAACGGATAAAAACGATAAAAAAACGAAAAATATAAATGCATAAAAGCGTATAAAACGAATGAAAATGAATAAAACAAAACGGATGAAAAGTATAAAATGGACAAAACGCATAAAACGATAATCGATGAAAACGAATAAAATGGATAAAACTAGAAAACTAACGAAACGTAAAAACGGATGTAAACTTATATAAACGGACGAAAACTTATAAAACGGATGAAAACGATAAAACGAATGAAAACGATCAAACGGACGAAAATTACAAACAGATTTAAAACGTATAAAACATATGAAAAGCGGACGAAAACGATAAAATAAGACGAAAATGTATAAAAGCGAATTAAAACGTATAAAATGGATGAAAACGATAAAATTGACGAAATCGTATAAACGGACAAAAACGTAAAACGGACGAAACATATACAAACGAACGAAAGGTATAAAAATAGATGAAAACGGACGAAAACGTATAAAAATAGAGTAAAATGGACGAAAATGAATTAAAACTTATAAAAATGAACGAAAACGTAACAAGGCAACACCCTTTTATGCACATCTATACAAATGGTTATAAAACGAACAACAAACAAAATTGCAATTTTGGAATATAACAATGGGATGTTGCCGACTCCGTCGACTTAAACCAGCTTCGTTTTCCGTTGTGTAAGAGTATTAAGTATTCGCATGACCATTTGTTTTCCGAATGCTCTTATTCTTCAAAGGTTTGGAATATAGTCGCTCAAAAGGTTGGTTTGCACGCAGTTCCTTTAAGGTTTAAATGTTATAATGTCGAGGCTGATTCCTATGTCATCAAAGAAATCAATCAAGAGTATATTTGTTGCATCGACTTACTTCATTTGGCAAGAAAGAAACAACCGAATTTATTCTAAAGATACAAGAAATGAAGGCCAGATTTGTGACGTTTTATTGTAGGTTGTTAGGTCGAAGCTTGTTACCCTTCGGTTCAAGAAAACGCTGAATGTAATGATGATATTGGAAGCTTGGAGAATCACATACGAGGAAACGTAGCGGTTTGGTTATGTTCACTTGGCTCTACTGTCTTGTTTATTTTGTTTGAGTCCAAGTGTCATGTCTTCTTATTTTTATTGGTTGGTGTTTCAAGGTTGTTCAAAGTTGATGTTTTCTAGTCGCAAGTGGTCGAGAGTGGCTCATTCCCAATCTCTCATGTAATTAACCTTTTATTTATTCAATATATTTCACCGGATATTGAAACCCTTTAACTAAAAAATAATAAAAAAATTAAAAAATTTCAATTTTGCTATTGGTTTAAACAAATTCTGTCATCTAATTTGTCTTCCTCAACCAAAAATAATAAAAAAATTAAAAAATTTCAATTTTTCTATTGGTTTAAACAAATTCTGTCATCTAATTTGTCTTCCTCAACCAATATGCTATCACCATTAATAACCCTTCTAATTTCTCTTTCATTCCCAAAATTTGACTTTGTCAACTCCTTTTAAGCTACAATACATAATCACAAACATATAGTACCCCAAATATGCCAAAAAATACAAGACACAAATTCAAAAGCCTATTCAAACAATGCATATATGTTCCAGGGGCCCAAGAGGCCAAGACCAGATAACAAGTCCAGCAAATCCATTTCTAACCATATATGAGAATTCATTCTAGTGATCTGTACACAATTTTCTTCCAAGAATCCATAACATCAACAAACAAGGACTTCAAAAACTTCCATTCTAAAAGTATATCACAATCACACCATATACCATCTATCAGTTCTCATATGAGAGCATATTAAGATAAGGCATAGTCATTCTTACATGAAAAGTTACAAAACATTTACACTATAAGTGGACCTAAGGTAGATGCTATATGGACTGATACTCTTCTCTCTTCCTCTTGTTTCTCTCTGACGCTTCTTTCCGGCTTTTGATCTTTGTTCTGCTTCAACCTTTGCAAGTTTCTTATCTTCCATCTTGGCTTTCCTCTTTGATATGATACAATCAAATACTCAATCAAAAACAGTAGTGAGATTGCTATCAACGGAATAGAAATGATGATATAGCCAATCCTAATATGGATAGGTGGCATGAAGGAGCACATGCTCAGAACTACATACACACAAACCAACATTACTGCACTAAAGAGCTGGAACCAGAGCGCGTCACGGTGTGTAGCAGAACCAGAAGCTTCAGCATCCACGATAACAAATATAGTGTAGCGAAGCCAATAGACATCAAACCAAGGGCAACTAAACAAATTAGAAGGTATCCTCATAAGGCCGCATGGTGATGACTCACCAACAAATCTCAAGTAACCATACTGTATGTAAGGGTGTATATCATGCTACAGAATCCTTGTAGCGAAAAAGCAATAACAAATAAGTGATCCGAATCTTAATAATTAATAATAAAACATAATTAGTGATCATCTATTAAGCAACAAATCATCAAAGATATGCATATATTTTTTAGCCAAATAACAAGTATACCATCTATTAAGCAACGTTTTAGTATACCTCGAAAATATCGACCTCATATTATTCTCACCACCAGCTAGAACCATCTTTTTAACCTGCAATTGAATTTTTTGTAACTTTCATTAATAATATTTCTAACTTTCAGATTGAATTCACTTTTAAATTGCATATAGAAACATGATTCTAACTGAGAACATCAATTGCTAATCAAATATGCATCTTTACCTAATTGTATGCAAGCTATATATAGTAAACAAACTAATACGAATAAACATGAATTTAAAATCGCATAGCCAAAACGCTGTCGAGTCAACGTGCTTGAAAAATCACTCTTACACGTTACAATTACAGATTTTAAACCAGACATGTCTAAATCACGCGTTTCAAGCAAAATTACACACACTACCTATACTAAGTGAAACAACGCCCTAGTTAAGTAAGATTAACACGCAAATTCAAACTAAATACATAAACCGCTAATCAAATATACCAATTTACGAGCCATACGTCCATGTAATACACTTAGCTAAACGCATTAAGTAAGTAATTTTCTAGATATAAAAGCTACATGACAGATCGTGCGCCTTAGATATTAGATCGCACTTTTAAAAAATGTAAGTCATTAAATTAAACAAGAACACACAAACTATTGTTTCAATGAAATATCACAAACACTAACAAAATGCACCAATCGCTAATCAAATATGCAGCTTTTACTTAATTGTATGCATGCTAAAGTAAACGAACTAATATGAATAAGCACGAATTTAAAATCGCATAGCTAAAACACTATCAAGTCAACGCACTTTGAAATATCATACTTACGCTTACAGAACTTAAACCTGAACTGTCTAAATCACACATTTCAAGCAAAATTACACACACTACCTGTACTAAGTGAAACAACACTTCTAGTTCATAAGACTAATCCGCAAATTCAAACTAAGACGCATATCTCGCTAATCAAATATACCGAATTTACGAGCCACTCGTTCATGGTAATGCGCTAATTAGTTAAAACGTATTAATTAAGTAAACAATCTTCTGAATATTAAAAGTACACGCATATATCGTACACCTTACATATCTATAGATCCCATTTTTACTGAATTTAACTAGTTAAATTAAACGTACAACGAGCTATATTGAAAATTTTAACTATAGTGCACCAATTACTAGTCAAATATGACAAATTTACATGAATGCTAGTTAACGAACTTATCACCGTACGTAAAAAGCATGTAATTTCAATTAAAGATGTAAATTTAATGGACACACCTTTTCCGGTGGTCTTTAGTTTGCTGCTACTTTTGGTGCTAGAAGCTTGTTTGGCAATCAGTTTTGAGACTTCATCAAGAGACTTCCTAAGCTTATGAGCACGTCTTGAAGGAGAAGTTATAATTGTAGTAGAAGGGTTAACGCCTTTAGGTTGAGGATGAGGAGTAGATGCCGGAGAAGAGCTAACACGTGAGAATTAGAAGGTTCAGTAATCTTGTAAAAGTCCCTGATGGAATTTCCACAATAGTTCCCATATGTTTTATGGTCGCACCACAGCTATGGTTTTTTAAGATGTTCGAGATCTGGTTGTGTATGTTTACAATAATTCGCATATGTTTTCTTTAAGTTTGTTTCGTTGTGGTGGGTGTATATGATTTTTGTTTGCGATTGTATGTAGGGGTGCTATTAGGTCGGTTTATCGGGTTGAATCTGATTTTTTAATTAATATGAAAAAGTGACCCGCAACCTGACCCGATAAGTAATCGGGTTCGGGTTGTTATCGGATTTCGTTATGTCGAGTCGGGTGATTCAGGTTAATTGGGTTTCTTAATTCTTTTTAATTATAAAATAAGTTATAGCCCAAAAAATATATCATGATTAACTTGGATTATGACTTTTACTATTACAACTTGTACAAATAAAAAATAATGTTAATATGCAACCCTGCTCAGTTAATGGGAGTACTTAAAGTTGCAAATATATTTTTTTTGTCCACATTAGAATCGTTGCTACTAATGTACTATCGCCAAATCCATTCTAAATTCATTTGCATTGCCTAATGCTCAATAAAATTTAAATCCAACATAAATTAAAAACACTTGAAGAGAAAAGTTTAAAATAGCATCACAGGTGCTACAGAATCTCATTGATCTAAGAATAATTCAATACACTAAAAAGAAATTATGACAATACTATTTTAAAAACATCCTTTTGTGTAAAGAAAATAAAAAGAAAACTGCAGAGTAGGCAAGAATTAGTAGCACACAACTGAACTAAACGAACTATTAATATCTTAGCAGTTAATTTATATGCCTTATGTAAATCGTAAAAATTGGTGGTTTAATACAACTATAGGGAATTAACTTTAAAAAAATTACATTTCGGTCTTATCGGGTTGACTCAATAACCCGATAATAAAAATGATTTAACCATAACCCGATCCGATAACTATATATATCGGGCTTGGTCACAACCCGATAATTTTTTTAAACCCGATTTAACCCGACCCGATAAGCCTTATCGGGTTTGGGTCGGGTCAACCCGACCCAACCGATACCCCTAGTTTGTGTGTTGTTAGATGATGATAGTTTTCTTTGTTGTTTGTTGTTTGTTTTAGTATTTTATTTGGAATGTGATATGTGTTTGTGTGTTTAAAGTTGTTTTCTGAAAAAATGACAAAGGGTTTCGGGTCACAGACTTGGCTAGACGTTCGACACTTAATCTTGACTAAGCCAGCTTTGGTGGAACACTCAATGATATTGACAACTTAAAAAGCTTTAAAGAAATGAACAAATAAAATGGGAAAATAATTTGTTTTGCTAGAGAAAACTTTCCAAGAGAAGATTACAAGTGAATTGAATGATGACCGGGCGAAATGAGACATCCTTCATTTATACTACTCAAATTAGGACAACTATATATAGTTTTCAATGTGAGTATTTCTAGAATATTTCTACAAGTTTTCAAAGGAATCTTCTAGGGTTTCTATGACATTCTTCCAACACAATTTCTTGAGTCTTCAAGGCTAATATACAATAATCCAAAATTTCGGTTAACTCGTGAACGA
The DNA here is from genome assembly GCA_022545495.1 of Chrysanthemum lavandulifolium. Taxonomy (NCBI): domain Eukaryota; kingdom Viridiplantae; phylum Streptophyta; class Magnoliopsida; order Asterales; family Asteraceae; genus Chrysanthemum; species Chrysanthemum lavandulifolium. The sequence goes on from CM040243.1 coordinate 68,145,676, forward strand.
CCCTATTTTGCATGCGGGTCATGACATTCGGGTAGTGTTGCAAAATCGGCCGAATCGGTCGATTAATCGATGTCGGCCATACACCTGTAGAATTTTGAAAATCGGTCAAAAACGGTAAAAAATTGGTAAAAATTGGTCAAAAATCGCCGAATCGGTTAAAATCTACCGAATCGGTCAAAATCTACGAATCGGTCAACTTTAGAAAATAATAATTTCACTTATGACGCATATGGGATCGTTTATTTCACTTATAACGCACAATGAATTTCATAATCGAATTGGAGCCTTTTAATGAGATTTAGAAACATCAGAGGCTTGAAATCGCTAAGATCTTTGGTTTGGTCCTTAAATACCCAAAACTTGCGGGAAAAGCCAATCCGATTAATCACCGATTAATCCCGCCTGACCGATTACTCACCGCAGGGTGTTCGATCACTCGACCACCGATTCACGATTTTGCAACATCGCATTCGGGTCAGTTAAAAAAATATATTGAATAATCTTTAAAGAATAGAAATATTCAAGTGAATATTCAAAAGGAAGAAGAAGATGGTAGTTTTACTTTAGTCAGAGACCAAAATGACTTGTAAATTTTTCACAAGGATGATAAATGTATTTTCAAAATATAAAGATTGAGCCTATAATTTAGCTAAACCACATGAGCGATTTTTGCAATTTACTCAAAATAGTACCTTTGAGTAAATTCATGAGTGATATCAACGACATATCGAATAGAATAATATGGCATTTTATTTATGGGATTTGCTAACAATAAATCCAGTATTCAAGCATTCTTATATGAACAATGTTATCAATATAAAATTCCTCATTTTATAAATTCAAGATTTGAACTCATATAATTAAATAAAATGAGTTTTAATATAATCATATATGTATTAATATCAAGTGAGTTTATACTTGAAAATGCTTTTAATTAATGTAAGTTTAAACAATGCCCATTGGATTATTAGCAAATCCTTTAATTTATATACCCAAAACCGTATTCGGCGATTTGTGAAAAGTTGATATTTTGTTTCTTTTTCTATTTGTTTTGTAGTATCATTTTCTAGAATAGCTCTCGACATTCAAAATGCTACTCGTATATTATATTGCTTAATTTAAAACTAAAAATGTTAGCGGATAAAGACACTCTCACTTTTTAATGTATTTTTTAATTTGGATAATCATTACCGGTGTTCAAAAGTTGTACATATGTACTCAATTCTCACTCTCTATCATAATTAATTACATTTACAACAGAAAAGTTTGAACAAATTATGTCAAATATGCATTATATAATGCTCTAATTTGATATCTATTTCGATATACTTTTCAAAAGTTTCTTTTAAGTATATATTCGTATAAGAATGAAAAACAAATCGCAATTAATTCGTGATGGGTTGGGTTATATCGACACTTTTTTTTAGATTGCCCCCATTATTTTGAAATTTTTATTTTTTTTTATTTTATAATTTTATTTACATCAAAAACTATAAACCCGAAAACGCGAACATTAAATATAAAGTTTAATAAATTCAAACGCTTAAAACGTCAAAATACTAACAAAACCGATAAAAACCGTGTTGTCTTGAAAAAGTGGAGAAAAGGAATATTCCCCATGATTTGACATCATAGGGGTTAATATAAGACATCCCTTCGTGATATACATTTACAGTATATATAGAGATTGTTTGTTTGCTACTAAAAACCTTGAAGTGACTGTTTTTTTGTCATTAAATATTACTAAATGTTAGAAATGACAATGGAGCGGAAAAAGTTGAATAAAATCAACTTTTGGCGTGAACATATCTTCGTCGAAAGTATTGGTCAAATTTTATTCTTTTAAAAAGTCAAATACTACAAGTCGGGTGTTTTTTTTTTTTTTTTTTTTTTTTTTTTTTTTTTTGTCATTATAGTGATTCTTGACGTCGACATCATGTCATCTCCAAAACATTCCTAGCACGTTTCACTTTTTCTTGTAGTGCAAATTTACTATAAAGTAAACTAGTAAGCGAAGAAAAGAAATAAGCATTCCTCAACCCCTAATTATACCATCCAAATACGTCCTTTAACTTAGATTGAGTCATTTCTTATTTCTATCTGAAAAGAGGAGTGCCATGCTTGGCAAAATTGCAAGTCCATCTAGGCTGTCCTGGATATTCAAATGACTGTGAAGTAAACTACTCGGAACCCCTTGCCATGACAATTTTCGACAATTTCTAACAATTTCTAGGGAGTATCTGAAGTTCCCGGCGTCGTTGTCATCACCTATAAACTGCACGAATGCAATGTAGCATGGAGACGTTGAGAAGAAAATACTCAAAGTGATAACCAAGTATCGTCCATAGCAGTTGTATACCTAAAATTACATATATAGAAAATGTTGATAATTTATGACGCAAAGTTAAAGTGTGTTAATAACTTGTGAAAAGATATTGTAACTTACACCTAACATCACTGTGACATTATCATCGTCATGTGATTGCGTATAATAGTGTGTTAATTCGGCTTCATTACGCATGTAAACATTGTGACCATCCTTTAGATGAGCCACGAGTTCTGGAATATTGCCTGTGACTGAACATTAATTGAGAACGAGAGTATGGACAATTATACGGAACTTGTAACGGTTCCGCTACCTTCTCCAAAGCCAAACACCTTATGATACCCATATCGATACGGCATTTAGGGCTACAACTTTTCACTTGAAATTTACATTTTTGATCCGCTAGAACATGTAGATCTATTAGACTACAAAGAAAGAAATTGGTAGCAATGGAGCATAAAGTGCGGGCTCTGTAAGAAACATAGAACTTTATTAGAGGAAGAAAACTTGAACATCATTCAAGCATCAAGATTTGTTTATTAATTTTTTTTATTATTACTATTTTTTAATAACATGATTATTACCAACCATTATTCAAGACATTGTTTTATAATCATCATATTGTGAGTGATGTCGAGACTTAAAATAAAGAGATCAACGTAACTATCAATACAAATGATTCCATTTGATAAAAAGCAACATGAACAATCCTGATGAATAGGCGGGGACATAATGGTGGTGCAGACAGGACATTCAAGAAGCTCATATAGATTTTTCAAAATCATTTGATGTTTTCCATCCGCCCCATTTGAAGCCCTCATGCTCGGCTTTCGGGTTTCGTTTGTTACCTCCATTATTAATGAATCTGCATAAATCAAATTATCTTAACTACATTATAATGCATTTAGGTCATTCTTAAAAGGAAGTCTTAAAAAATAAAGTTTTACACACTTCCTATAAAAGGAATGCTTAAAATTCAATACATTCCATTATTCAAAATTAAATGAAGAGGTTTCACTAAATTAAATACAATTTTCAAATCATTTATAACCTATTACTAAGTTATAATCTCAAGACGCATTTTTGATTTGACGATTGAGTTTTTATCATGTACTATTAATTTAAAATATATATTGTTTAAGTTACACTTTTTATTTAATTTGGTACAAAAGTATTCAATTAGTAGTTTTTTTTATATATATATATATATATATATATATATATATATATATATATATATATATATATATATATATATATATATATATATATATATATATATATTATTATTCAAATTATGTTTAATATTATGTGTTTGTTATTAATGTTATTCTTTGCGGTGGTGTATATGTTTTGGTTAACTTTTGATGTTATGATAGGTTCGGCCACCATAAATTGGAACGATATTCCAAAACTCATTGTGCATTGCATTTGGCTGATCCCCAATAAATGCAGGTTCATGTTGTCTCCAAGGCTCTAGTTTTCTTACAGCCTATAATAATTTCCAAACATAAACTGGTTACAAAAAATCTAATCATTTGAACCCATTAGGCAAGTTTTGACTCGTTTGACATGCTCAATCCACTTGACTATGCAATAAAATTTTACCCATTTTGACCAAGTGATAAAGTATATGTGTTAGGGTCTCTGCAATGAATTTAAGTGCCATCCTTTAGAGGACAATAAGTGGTTCACTCAAAATATGTAGATAACATTAGACCATAAAGTTTAAAACCATCTTTCATTGGAGGCAACCACCGTTGTTCCTTACAACCTGAACAAAATAAACAAATGATTAGAGGGAATTATATTTTGTAGGAATTGTATATCATGTAACAGTCAATTAAAATTGTTCTTTGACTAATTGTTGATGTAGTTTGACCTCTTGAATCACGCCAAAACCAACACCTTATTCACTTGCAACTTGAACAACCCTTCTGACTATTTAAGTGACACTTGAGTAATTTATGTAATTAAATAATTAATCCACTGTCAAAATAATAGAGTTATTCAACTCGACTACTGAATACTTGAAAAGTTCCAAAACTATTTTGATCAATTAATTATACTTATTATACCTAGGCCAATAGAAACAAAAACAATTTGTGCCATATACAAATAGCGTGAATAGTCACTTGTAAACATGACACAAATAGTCATGTATATGTTATAAGCAATCCCAGACGGCCCTCAACTTCTCGTATGACATTCATTAAGGAATCTTAAGCAGCCCCTATATATTATGCACGGGTTAAGACATGTAAATTTGGCTAAAACCATTTTCTGAAATGTTTTTTCACGAAAGCAAGCAAGGTTAAATTCAAAATAAATTCTAACACCTTTAGTTTCTACCAGGCGAATATGGATTATTAGTGGAAGGAAGCTTGGTGAAAACATGTTTGATGGGCTTATACAAAATGATCTAAGAAACAAAGGTCCAATAAGTTCACGTACCACCTGGATAATGTTTTGCTGAAAAAAAAAAAAAAAAAAAAAAAAAAAAAAAAGTGATTCTTAACTAAAAGACTTAAAGATAACAAAACATGTTCTAAATTATATAATTGATGACCTTCCCAAGACCGACGCATGTTAGACTAATTGTCCACATGACGTTCAGAGGTTCTAACTGGTGGAAATTAATCAAGTGTCAAATCAGTATAATAAAAGACAATCACATAACTAACTGTAATAAAACGGAAAGCAACAATTAAACATATGTCTATTAGATTCAAAGGAAATAGGTCAAATGGGTCGAAGGGATTTCATGCATCAGATATTATTACATTAGCATCTAGTAAGTACTACTTATATTCTAATAGGTCGAAATATAGATTCAAAGGAAATAGGTGGAACGGGTCGAAGGTGACTCAATAAATTTAGTAATTAGTAAACGTTGAAACTACAATTTTTAGAAGCCCCAAACACCCTTAAATAGACCCATACACCCTGAAAATTGAAGTTTTGCAGCATACATAAACACATAGTAAAATGACCAAAACACCTCTTTAAACGTAACTTTTGCAGCAGCCTAAAACAATCATTAAAAGCACCCAAATATCCTTAAAACGACCCAAACACTCTAGAAACTGCAACTAACCAACAAATACCAATTTTATACCAAACCCACTTAAAATAAACATTACCCATAAGGCCATAATCAAACACCCCATGAATTGACAAACTCTTCTCGTGTAAAATCCAACCAAATTTGTCCTTTTATCAGCAAATGCAATTCAATATATTTGATACCAACTTGACATAGCCATGTTTCAACTTGATACCAATTTATGCATCGAAAAAATACAGTGAAACTTAGTTATATTTTTCTGTAAAACTGGTTTCACTTTATTACATAAACTGGTATTGTGCTTAGGATTGCTTCAAATGCTTATCTGCACTTATGGACTTACTACAATGTAAACTAAGCAATATAAATGAACTCATTTTGGGCGGTATTAATATACTAACTCCTTGTCACGACAGATATTACTTCTCATGAGTGGCCTAAATAAACATGTTCAAAATGTTGGGGATATGGTAGTAATAACGAACACCAGTGGATATACTTAATCTCTGAAAGGCGTGTAATCACTTTCAGATCAAATCAATTTGGCGGTTCTACCAAATTATTCAATCGGATACAATTCAGAGAAATCAAATAACGACCAAATAACCATATATAATGAAGATACGAGATAACCGCCAAAGGCGGTTTAGGGTTTCAAGTTGTCAAGTTATGTCCTCAATTTCCGAAAATTAATCACGAGAAACATAACTTCAATAGAAACAAACATAACTTCAAATAGAACATAATGCTTCACAGAATCACACCATCAAAGCAGAAATGAAAATTCAAAGATGAATTCTTTACATAACAACTTAGTGGAAATAAAATTTCCAAGTCGACCGGCACTGACCCGACCAGGGCTCACTGACTCAGCCAGTGCACGCGCCTGGACCTCTGCTACCGGGCGCCGCCGGACTGTCTCCTTGGGGCCTCGCCTCAAGATCATAATAAATTCAAGTAGGTGTGCACCAGACCTCCAAACCTAAATGATGTATTATTATGATGAAATTGGTCAAAACAAGTTAATCCAATTACACTAAAATATCCAACATTCCTCCCTATTTTAGTGCAATCCTTGATTAACTAAAACAAGTAATCTCGAACAATCAAACTTTTGCATAAATGAAATGTCGTGACGATTGAATTTCACATTAGTACATTACACATTCCAAATATTCGAATACTGTGGTGTCGCTAAGATTGAACCACGGGAATTCAATATGAATACACGAAGATAATGTACACAAAAGTTTACATACATAGTAGTTCTATCTTGACATATGTTTTACTAGCCTATGTCCTTATCCTTCATAAGCATGCCAAAGCCAAGTCCCACTAAGCGGCTAAACTTCATGCTCATATAGGTAGCTTTTAGTCTTGCACCTACAATGCAATTTGTCAAAAAGCTATTAAGAATATATTCATTCAACCTCCCTAACTTGTAGGTCCGAACACATACCTTGGGATGAATCTTCTAATGTGTTCCAATCTCTAAATATTAAGCCTTCCACATTGAATTCAAAGACCTAGCATCATACTAGATGGAATTGGGTATCTTAATATCGAGATTACGATGGACTTTAATCCCATCCCTATAGCGAATTTTTCACGAGATCTCTATTCAACCTTTGGTTAAGTGATCGGCTAAATTGTGTGTGTTTTCACAAACACCACAGATATCACACCATTCGTGATAAGATCACGTAATATGCTATGTCTAACACCCATGTGTCTAGACTTCCCATTATACACCGACCGTATGCCTTAGCCAAAGTAGCTCGACTATCACATCCGATAGAAATGGATGATATCGGTTTAGGCCACAATGGAATTTCATAAATTAAGTTCCTTAGCCATTCAACTTCTTTACCAAATTGCTAACGCCACAAACCTTCATTCCATTGTTGAATCGGTTATGCAAGTTTGCTTTTTAGATGCCCAAGAATGGCACCACCTCCAAGAGGTATACCCAACCGTTGTGGAAGAATGATCTTCCGATTGAAACCAACTTGATCCGAATAACCTTCAAGAATGAAGGGAATCCACTATAAGTCAAACCATAATCCATTGTTCCTTTCAAGTACATAAATACTCGATTAATTGCTGCCAATGGATTAAACTGGATTGTGAGTATATCTACTCAACTTTCCAACAAAGAAAGGCTATATCGGTCTAGTACTAATCATGGCATACATTAAAGATCCAATATTTTGAATATTCAAGTTGATTCACAAGAACACCTTTATTAGGCACAAGTTTTGTTGTGGGATCCATAGGAGTACCTATGGAGAACAATCTTCGATTAAACTTATCCAACATCTTCTCAATATAATGTGATTGAGAGATAGTAATGCCATGTTCTCCACGATGATCTTAATGCCAAGAATCACATCGGCCTCCCCATGTCCTTCATCTCAAACTTAGAGGACAAGAATTCTTTGTTGCATCAACTGATCTTGGTCAAGACTAAAGATCAACATGTCATCAACATACAAGCAAATGATTACTCCTTTACCGAAGCATCAAACTTGTCAGATACACACTTGTCTCGCTTGGTTTAATGCAAACCATTGACAAGATAACATCATCAAACTTGATGCCACCGCTGGGTGCTTGCTTCAAGCCATAAAGAGACTTAACCAATTTACAAACCTTATTTTCGTTACTGTGCATGACAAAACCTTCAAAGTTGTCTTATGTAAATCTCTTCATCCAATTCACTATTGAAAGGTCGCTTTAACATCCATTTGGTGAATTACAAGATTATGTATAGCCGCAAGTGCTAACAATAATCTAATGGTGGTAATCCTAGCAACAGAGCATATGTATCAAAGAAATCAATACCTTCCTTTTGCCTAAAGCCTCGATGACCAATCTAGCTTTATACTTGTCTCATGCTTCCATCCACCTTCATCTTCCTTTCAAGATCCATTTACTATTCAATGGTTTAAAACCGGTGGTAAATCGACGGTTTCAAGTATTATTGTGCATAATAGTAGTCAATCTCATCTTGGATCGCTTCTTTCCAAATGCAAGATCCTCAAGCCATAGCTTCACCGTAGGTCCTAGGATCTTCATCAACATTGAAACAATATTGATATTGAAATTGAATTTCATCCTTGATCCTTCTACCAAATATAATTGGAAATCGCCACCAAAAGATTTGGTTTTCTTGCTCTTACACTCCTCCTAGGCTCGTAAGGCTCGGAAGAGAAACAAATACTGGTCGATGTACTTAAGTTACTAGAACTTGCAATCATGTCTCGGGGTTTAGGTAAAGATGTAAACCTATCCTCATTGCCAAAATCAAGATCTCGTGACTCAATAACAGTGCACGGATACATAATCATTAGGTTCTATGACATAGAATCTATAGCATTTAGAATTCTCGTGATAGCCAAAATGAATACACAATCTATACCTCTTTGACCTATATTATTTATTTTAGGATCACCAATCTTACTATTTCTACCCCAAACTCGAGATAACTCCGTTTGGTGCCTTTTATACCAAAGTTCATAGGGTTATCTTGTTCCTTTTATTAGAACTCGATTTAATAAATAACAGTCGTCAACATAGCCTCACCCCAAAATCCATCACTTAGGCGAATAGCATATCATGGAATTAACCATTTCTTTTAATGTCCTATTCTTTCTTTCGGATATACCATTTTGTTGTGGGGTATATGGAGCGGTGGTCGATGTATTATACCAAGAGATTGAAAATATCTTTGGATCATAATATTCACCTCCCTATCGCTAAGTGTTTTAATCTTCACACCATGATAAAGCTCTACTTCCTCTTTATAAATTTTAAACTTATCAAGAGCTTCATCTTGTATGACACAAGTAAACATAGCAATATCTAGTAGCATCATCGATAAAGTAACTACATACTTTTTATTACCAAGTGAAGGTGTTGAATGAAAATCACACAAATCATCGTGGTACAAGTTCTAATACCTTAGTATCTCTAATGACATTCTTGGCGAAAGGTTGTCTAGTTATCTTAGTCAACACACAAGTTTTACACTTTTCACCATTCAATTCAAAAGGTGTATTAGACTCATTTTTGACATGTCTTTCATTCTCTTTGTAATGTACGCGTGTCTAGTCTAGCATGCCATAATTCGGATTACCACAATTATTGCTAGAACTAGTAGAAGCCATGCAAACGTAATTATTAACAAACGACACATCCAAATTTAATTTAAACATGCCATTCAAATATCCAAAGCCAATAAAGGTACCATGTCTAGACAATATGTACTTGTCGCTTTCCAAGACTCGCTTGTAATACAATTATTTAATACAATACCGGATACTAAGTTCTTACGAATACTGTGTACATACACAACATTGTTTAAAAGTAAAGAGTTTCCAGAAGTAAAGACTAGATTAACAGATCCTAGTCCTTTAATCGGTTCAGTTGCAACATTGCCCATCTTTAATAAAGATCCATCTTCAATTGGCTTAAAGTCCTTGAACCATTGAAGATTTTTGCATACATGACATGTTGCTCCTGAATCCACCCACCATGATAGATCATCATCCTGTACATAGAATGTTTCAGAAATTATTGATACATAATAATTTTCACAGAATGATCAAGAGGTACCAAAACAAACCCGATTGCTTTCGTGATCCTTGGATCCACTAGCACCACCTCGTTTTTCCTTTACCCTTAGACCGCAATCTTTCTTAAAGTGTCCGGTTTCCCACACTTCCAACAGTCACCTTTGGTTTCTTATCGAACCTTTGTTGTTATTGCCTTGCCACTTCGTTTCCTTTACCACCCTCAGAGGATTCACCTCCTCCACCATGTTCAGAAGAACCAAATATGGTTTTAGTACCACCCGTAACCCCTTTCCATATCACGTATGGATTGTTCAATTTGGAAATGACTTCAAGTTCAACCGATTCAATTCCTCTTTCTTATGTTTAAGATTGTTTTTAAAATCCTTCCAAGAGGGGGCGCTTTATCTATGATATTGGAGATGTAAATTGATTCATCCATTTTCATATCATATTGTGCAAACCGTCCTAAAATCCTTTGCAATTGTGGTCTTGTTCCATGACAGCCCTGGCTCACCATTTTATAGTTATTGAAATTACCAACTAGAAATTTCTTACTGACGCATCTTCCGCCATGTATTCGCTTCTGTGGTATCCCATAATTCTTCACAGACTCTACGCTTTGATAAATATCAAATAATGAATCGACATACCGTTAAGAATATGACCACGACATATGTAGTGCGCTTTTCCCACTTAGAACGATTACGAGTCCGTTCCAAATTTCATTCTCAATGACCTCGGGGCACTGGGTACTCGTAACATACACCACTTTCAGATTCGTCGATAAAAATGCATCTTCTTTGCCATCTACGAAAATCCCTTGCCCTAAAACTTCTCCAACTTTGCAAACGCCTTGTTCGGATCTTTCACGTAATCGGGGTTCGTCATCTTAAATTGATTTGATCTTTGTTGGGGATATGGTAGTAATAACGAACACCGGTGGATATACTTAATCTCCGAAGCAGCGTGTAATCACTTTCGGATCAAATCAATTCGCGGTTCTACCAAATTATTCAATCGGATGACAATTCGGAGAAATCAAATAACCACCAAATAACCATATATAATGAAGATATTTAGATAATCGCCAAAGGCGCTTTTAGGGTTTCAAGTTGTCAAGTTATGTCCCTCAATTTCGAAAATTAATCACGAGAAACATAACTCAGTAGAACAAACATAACTTCAAAGAAACATAATGCTTCACAGAATCACACTCATGCAGCAGAAATGAAAATTCAAGATGAATTCTTTACATAACAACAGTGGAAATAAAAATTTCCAGTCGACCGGCGGCTGACCTCACGAGGGCTCGCCTGGACCAGTGCAGTGGCTTATGGACTGACTCAAGACTGTGGGCGCCCTGACCCCGTCCCCTCAGGGCTTCGCCCCAAGATCATAATAAATTCAAGTGTGCACCGCACCTCCAAACCTAAATGATGTATTATTATGATGAAATTGGTCAAACAAGTTAATCCAATTACACTAAAATATCCAACACAAAATCACATCTTAAAATAGTTAAGGAATTAACTTGTCTCACCAATTCAACAGGAACAACTAATGTTTGATATTTAAATGTAACTGTATGATCAAAAATACTCTTCATAGAAACACCACGATATAAGTCGAGAGCAACTTCATAGAAACACCACGGTAGAAGTCGAGAGCAAAAGATCAGGACACCCATAAGCTAAACTCATAATTCACGTGTCACAAAACCAACAGAACAGTTTCACACAAAGCTTTTCCTCTAACAAACAACAAATCGTTTTCAGCTGTAATAACATATGAGTATAAATTAAGTATAATAACAGGTGTATTGTACTTACTTACAAATAAGATAATGGTAAAACTCAAACAAAGTTCAAGAACCGATTTGACTATAAACAGATGATTTTGAAAACCCAATTCGATATTTGTAAAGTTTACACATAAATCAACAATTAAATATAAACAGATGATTAATTATATATATCATAATCAATAAATAAGTCAAGAACTTACCATCGATCCATAGCCTTACGAACTGAGGGTTTTGTATTTTGAAAAATTTCAGATACGATGATTCCAATGATGTGGGTTATTCAAATATGTTCTTTGTTCGGTTAAGGTTTTGTGATTGGGTTCTTGATCTTCTTCACCAGAGGTTTTCTTATTGTTTGTGTAGTGTTAAAGTTATAGGATCCATGGTTCCCTTTTTGTTTCTATGAAGTTACATTTGAACCCTTTGTAAATTAAACAATTGCTATCAAACCCATGTGTTTGTTCGTTTCTTTTAACAATCAGCTAATATATGACGTTTTTTTGCTTGAGATTGACCGAATTGGATTCAATTTTGACTTTTAATTAACCAATCACGTTGTTTGATTTTGCCTACGTGGCAAAATTAAGCTTTTCTATTGGTCCAATTTATTTTTCAATGAGAAGGGTTTTTCAAAAATATCTAAATGATGTATTTTTTATTATATAAAAGATTAAAACGCGAACCGCTTAAAAATCATTGTTATCGGTAATGATTATTAAAAACATATAACCGCATCTACCATATAAATACACACAAACCATTTCATATCTCTCTCACACACATCTAAAACATCAGCAACAAGGCCGAGTGTACCCACCGCCATAAAATTTAGTCAGCAGATGTCCATTCTGCATTCTTGTGCATTCTACTTAGTAAGTTAAAATCAGTGAATTTGCAGCAAAAAATCTTAGAGTTAAGGTTTTTTTTTTTTTTTTTTTTTTTTTAACCCTGGTAAAGTAATCTGTAGCAAAAAAATCTTACTCTCTAGATAGGTTCCCTAGTAGATTGATTAAGTTTTCCTCAAAAGTCAAAACATTCATATTGCCTCTCGTCTCGAGAACATGTACAACACATCCTAAACATTCAAACGCTCATATGAACTCGTAATACTACCACGGATCGGAGTATCAAACAAATAACACATAGAAGCCGTATTACATGCATGATCATTGGCCAAAAAAACCATAATCCCATGTCCACATTCTTTATATTTTAGGTTTAGCCTATATAAACTTATTTGATGTATCTTAACCTTAAGTTATCAAGGCTTAATTTTAAGCGTGTGCTCGTTATATTCAACTTAAACTTCAACTTTAAATCTTTAATTAGATCATATTAGGTGCTATAATTTTTGTTTGGTGCTGAAAATAAATTCATGTATGCTTGGTGTTTGATTTTTTCTAACCCTTTGTTCTTGTTTAATTGATGAAAATGTGTATGTCGTTCAAGGAAAAAAATCAAGTGATTCCATTTAACTAGACTTGATGAATAAGAAATCGGTCGAATCAGTATTCAAAACACACAAATAACGGCACGCACTGTAAACTCTAACCAATCTACTTCTCCTGTGTGTCATACATAACCAAGATATATGAAAGTCAAAACTATGGTATAAATGTACCTTCAAATGATTAGAATGTCACCACTTCGAACATTCCTTACTTATCGTGTGTAAGCTCGTCTCTATTATTGAAACTGAGGTTCTGTTTTTGTGATTGCTTACATAGGGAAGGTTTACCGAGAATTCAGCAACGATAACTATAAAATTTCGTAACCCATCCCATCACTACTATCTCGATCCCAGCAAAATTATTTCTAGCAAAACTATACATGCAGTCCATCAACTTTTCATTTCGACACAATCTACCTTTTAAAAGTAAGGTTTTTTAGTTTTGGACCATATCTCCCCAGTCACAAACTTTTCTTTTCAAAATTTTCTTCCTCTTTTACTCGTGATCTCACCCAACCCGAACACAGTCTTTCAAAACTATCAACATCTAAAGCGTTATTCATCCACGCAACATCTCAACTGTGGTTCATAGGGAAGACTTGGTGGGGATTAATCGACTGCCCAAATACTTTGCTCGACGTCATCTCTTGGGGGACTCGGCAAACTCTCAGTTCCAACAAGACTGCTGTTGACGAGGTAGTCCAAACCACGATTTAAGTTATGTGGTGTTACCTCAACCAGGTTAATTTGTTTTTATATGAAATCTCCTAGAAACGATATTGATGAAATTAAAATTCTTTCTTACTCGTGGTATCTCCATAAAAATAGGAAAACACAATCAATTTTGATTGATTTGATTCTTGAACCAAGTTTATCCAATTCTAGGTAGTGTTGTTTCTGTTGGTTTAATGGACAAAATATTAATAGATGTGTGTTAGGATCGAATTCGAGACCACGGGATTGCACACTTTATGTATGAGAATTAAAGATTGATAATTAATATAAAATGTTATGTTAATTATTAAACAAACACAAAACATAACGACCGTTAGTATTTAACAGAATAATGACTAACGATCGTTAGACGAATAAAAGGAAAGTATTGTATATGGATTATTTAAAAAACAAGAAAGATCTAGAACCCCTTGTGGGTTATGGATCGACCGGCCATGGGTTAGGGGAAGCCCAAACCCAACCTAACTTGTTCTAAAATTCTTCTAATCCTATAAATACAAAACCAAGGATTCATTGTTGACAACTCTTGTACACACAATTAATCTTGGGTTTTGGTTTCTTTTTTTTTTGTCCTAAAACTCGGTTGAATATCCTTATAAATAAGGGTTTCGATTTTTGTTTTGTTAAAAATTGTTTTGTGTTTTCCTTTAAACTAGCATTTACTTTAATTCGTTAATAGTACGTGCAGATGCAGAACGCAGACAATCACACTATTGATCGTATCTTGGATTGAATTACAAAAGGTAAGGGGTAATTCTCATAATCCTATAAAACCTAATTAGGGTTCATCTAAACTGCTAGTTTTGTGGAATTGATTCTTGTTCGCTAGAATAAAAAGGCACGCATACTTTATGTTTATTTTAGTTAATTATTCATTATATCGTTCCTATACGCCGCATGTTTCTTTGATGTTTTATGTGTTTTATATATGATTGTCATGTTATATAATTCCAACAAGTGGCATCACGAGCCTTGTTTAATGAGTAATTAATTACTAAACATATAAAAAACGAATATTGTATGTTGTTTGATATGATTGTTCTATTGTTTTGGTTATGATTATGTAAACCCTTGTTTTAGGGTTAAGGCTTTTGCCCTAATTTGGTTTAAATTTTTTTGGATCGACTAAAATTTTTTTTGGGGTCGAACCCCTAATTTTTTTTTGTAGTCGATTTATGTAAATTTTTAGGGTTTATATATTAATTGTTATATTAACCATATCAAAACCTAGAATTAATATATTTGTTACGTGATAAATTCATTAATAAAGTGTTATGTGACATGGAATTGTATGCGATCTTGTGACTTACTTGAATAATTGTTATGTTATATCCATGATGATACATGCATGTTCGTCATGGATGGTTGTTGAATTTTTAATTATTAAGTTATTTTAATCACATGTATATTTTGATAAATCTTGAATTGGGAAGACTCCAATAAAATATTAATGAATCAATTATGTTCAATTTGGTATATTTTAATTATGGCTACTTAATCGATTTGTCGATATATGTGGCTTACTTTCAATTGTGCGAGTGAAAACCCCAGTTAATATATACGTTAATTAACATAGATATTGATTATTAATAGGCTTTATCAAATAAGTTGCATGTGGCTACTTGTTTACACGTATTAATTGTTAGTTATGTGCACATTGTTTTAAGTTATTTATTTTTATTGTTTACTTGTTTGTTTATTATGTGTGACAAGTTTTAAGCAAAGGGTAATTTTGAATAGAAAAATAAATTTGACTAAACAATGGTGAAATTTGATTTGTTTTGAAGAGTTAAATTTTCAAAGTTTAATTAATTGATGATTTTGGTACAAATAGTGAGAACGGCTCATCCAATTTGACGGATTGTGTGAGGTATACAAGGAGGGCGCGATTAAATTGTGACCGAAAGAAGGAGGTCATGCTTGACCTTGACCAAATTCTCCGCTTTCTTTGAGTCAAATTGGAGTTACCAAGTAGGCTATAAATGTACAAAATCATCTTAAGGCTTAATTACCTTTAATTTCATGCGCCACTTTTGTGGTAATTATCCAAACACTAAGTCTTTAGACTTATGCAAAAGTACGATATAATGGACGATAATTAAAGGTAAATTCCTTGATTGGAATGAGTCAATGATTTCGTTGTCACCTTTCGATTCGTTTCTTACCGTTGTTATATTTAGTTTTTGATTTCTGTCATATCTGTTCACTGAGTTTTGTAAGCTCAGCCGCCTTTTATTTTTCTGTGGCGGCAGGTTCTAGCAGGGCTATGGGCAAGAGTGAGAGTTGGGACTTAGAAGACCTAACCTATTTTGATATTTCACTTAATTATGGGTTTATGTTTCAGATTTGTATTTCTTTTGTATTTCTATTTTGGATTTATGGTTGTATTTATCATTTTGGAGTTATGATGTTCATGACTTCATTTTATTTGTATGATAAGGCTTCCGCTTGTGTTACTGTATGCTTTGTATGACACCATAATGTGGCATTCTGACCCATATCGGGTTTGGGTGTTCAATCAAAACTTTGATAATTTGATCTTTACGAATTGGTTAATTAAAAGTTTTTTTTTTTAAAACTATTGATACAAAGTTGTATGCATGCTTCTTCGTACATGTTTGATTTGACACAATAAATCAAAACTAGTACCCTTTGAAAATTAAGTTAAGTGCCATATAGTTAAAGGAACACTTGAAGTTGCAATTTAGGTCATGTGGAAAGGTAAATCTTTATGTAAAGTCATACCTTACATGAACATATTTGAGTTTGATACGGCAGACAACGCGTTCGGGGTCAAAGGAACTTCCTTTTCGTCGAGCAAGTTTTCAACACCTAGGCGGTGAACCTAATCATTGTAGTTTAGTATTAGCGTAAGCCTCGGAATTGATATCGTTCTCTGGGGAATAGGAATGCTTGTGAGAAATTACTACGCTAAGGTTGGGGTTGAGGAAGATTATTTTTATTCCTTTTTATATTTTTTAAATTGAAAGGTACGAATCTCGGGGTATTGGATTTGGGGGGTTGATATTTCTACCGATTACTCTACTATTCTAATTATCTAAGCTAAGGTGAGTGTAGTCTATGTCTATTGTTGTGTGCTCTTATGATGATTAAAAATGTGTTTACCTAGATGCTATTACTCCCTAGTTATCTCCTATTGATGGTTGAATTGTCACGTCCTTATTCTTAACGCGTTGTGTCTTCTAAGGTCGTAGGGTATGCGTTTTTCTCTAACTCTTTGAGACTACCTTAAGGTTATTGCCTACGAAATCTCTAGGATTCATAAACTAACTCTAAGGTTACCTTTGGATGTTTAGACTACAATAACTATAGGTGATTATAAACTAATGTTCACAAAGATTACTCAAGCATTAAAACACAACGAATGACCTATCGCAATACTAGGTCAATCACAATTAAGATAGGGATATAAAGTGATCGATTAAGGGCTTAAATGACCCCTCAAAAGTGTACCTTTTAAATCCTTATCACATTTCTTTAAGTTAGACGACTTAAATTGAGTATTAAGTGAGACCTGGACTCAAGGCACAAGATGGGATAAAACATGTTTACATTTGCAATAGCTTTGGAAAATGTAAATCCCATAATGATCTAGAATTGGAAAATGTTTGCCAATTATTGTTCGACAGATTACCCTATGATATGCTTTCGTTACTAGCAGATCAACTGATGTAATGGAACTATGATAATTTGGATCCTAGTTTTTCGAGAAATTCTATGGTTATATGAATATTACCTTGGGTATTTTATTTTCTTGAAAAGTTTAATTATCGAAAATACTAACGTTGAATTTTGCTAATTCTTTAAATGTATTAATGCAACATTAAACCGTAAACGTAGGTTATTCCTGTATTGGTAAATTGATCTACACCTGCAAGGGTTTTTTGGTATAGTTAACTTTGCTAAAAGAATAAACCTAGTCCTCTTTTCATAGAAAGAGTGAGATTCAATCCTATTCCTTTTCATGAATGAGAAAGGTATGATAGGACAATTAGAATTGTCTAAATTCTAAATACATAACGCGTAAGAAAATTTTAATAGTTAAGAAAATTGCATATTTTCTGAGTTATTAATTCGAATCTAGACTAATTTACTGTAAAATTGGTAAAAGACAAACTAGCATATTTTATCTAGTTGTTCTGCTTTGACCATTTAAAAGTACTACTTACAATTGTTGGAATAGTAGAACTGTTAAGAAAGAAATTGCATGCCCAATTTTTTAATTTAATAGCATTGATGGATATTTATCATCTACATTGTAGAATACACTCTTTTAGTACATAAGTAATTGTTATGTATGAAATTTCTAAAAAGTGTAAGGAAGTAAGTAGAACACTATTTTCTTTCACCGGTTAATGAAACACTTACAATGTTGTCAAATCCAGTGGGAGTATTGTGTTCTTAATACTGAATAAGGAATTAATGTAATGATCTCTAATTCAGTGGGAGTTACAAACTTTGTCATCTTGGTAGTAACCCATATTATCTCTAGAATATCTTAAGATAATTACTTTCCACTTGTAGACACTTATGTTTTCAAGGATAGTCATGTAACTAAGTAGCTACCGACCGTTCCGACGCGCCCTTATTAGATAATGAAGTGGTTCTACATCTACTAGTTATGCTAATATCAATGACACAATCATATTGGTCACATAAACAAACATATGTCGTGTTGTTTATACGCTACATGATGTTGTTCCATGCACAAGTGGGAAAATCTATAATGTGTGCAAGGTACAACATATGAGTATATGATTTAATGGATTCTCTTGACCTGCAAGGTAAGAGACTAACGCTCTAATATGACTTGTACATATCTAATTCAAGAAACAATTGGTGTTGCAATTTCGTCATGTGAGAACTTGGCGGATTGCAACAACAAAGTAAATCTCACGGAAATCGGACCTTGCATGGACATATTGCGGTTTCTAAATTAGACAAGTATTTAGAACATGTGTCAAAATGATATATAAGACTACTTCAAATTAAATATTTATGTATTATTAGAATGATATAAATAAATGAAGTAATCTAATATTATTTTAATTTGTTTATTTATGTATTTTGGAATGACATAAATGAAAAATAATGTAGTCCTACATTATTGTGAAGTAAATAAATTAACTTGAAATTACTATTGAAACCAAGAGTTGTGTTCTTAATTACTTTAGTTAAACATGTTTATGATTCATTGTAAAGACATAAACATAAAGTTTTTTAAGACTTATAATAAATTAAGACATTAACTTGTTATGTTTTTTAATTAAGACATATACAAGAAGTCATTGAGTTGACAAAGATTTATAACGTATAATGGGATTATAACAGTTTATGTTTTCTTGATGAAACATGGATATGAAGTGACTTGGTTAAAGAGTACTTGTGTTATAAAGCATGCAATTGGCTTGAAAAGTCTAGTATACCATTAAGTTGACTTAGTTGGTAAATAGGTAAGCCAAAAGGAATATGTTTATCTTATATATTGTTAGATTGTCTTACAATATTAATTCTAATGAATACCACAAGTTGATGGTATGTTCAGTTAGGAGAATCAAACTCTATTTGATTTGTTTGATTCAAGATAACCATAACTTCTTTCTTAAAAAGTAACAAGGTTAGAAAATTCAATATGGATTGAATATACTAAATATGACTCCAACCTAGAAGATTAATAAAACACCATTTTATTATGGAATGTGATGAATCACATTAAGTTTTAAAATTGAAGATTCTTAATTTGTGAAACTACTTATGAATAGGTTAACAAACTAAAGTCAGGAATTAATCAATTATCAATGTGTATTTGTAATGTCCCAAAAAAAGAACAATGTAGTTTTGCTCTAAATTGCTAAGTATATATAGACAGTCTATATATTACAAAAGCGAGGGAGTTTTTTATCTTGAAAGATAAAATTACAAGATACGTAATCTTCTTAATACACTAGTAAATATCATGATGAGGCTAGATATGAAATGTTAACTTCAAGATGATGGAATTTTTATTCATAGATGCGCAAGGATATCTCGGATATGTGATTTATATCTTTGAGAAGAACATGAGTTCTGGGATTATAGTAAAACGATAATCATTATGATTGATTACCAAATATTGACTTGGGTAAATTACTCATACTATGAATGTTAAAGATGTTGTCCATAAAGATAATCAATTTTGGAAATTTGGTTTATCTTAATAGTTAGACTAGAGAATGGAAATGAGTTTTCAAAATATGGAAACCCTAGTGGTTTGAATTTCTATATGTGTAGAAATCATATGGACGATATTGTACACATATTTAATGCATGTCTTACGACAAGATTACTAATCATACTTAAGCAATTAATTGTGATTGAATATTCTTTCCTAAGACACATTAAATATATAAAGATGATAATTGTCATAATTGTTTTCATTAATATGAAATATGACAATGAAATATCAAAACTCTTTCTTGAGAAGTTACTTGAGCGAGGACGGTAAGTAATCGAAAGGTTTTTTGAATTCATATAATCTTTGGAAGTGTCACGAGTGCAATAATTCATGAATGGATAAATGCATGCATCTATGAAATCATTCTTATGTTTAATTATTAAATCCTAGTTTGATTTATAATTGAAATAAGATAAATTTTAAGTATTCACGGTTCAGTGGGAGTATTATGTTAAGGTTTTAAATCTTATATGTTGTATAACATATAGAAGTAACATTCTGACGCTAAATGTTAAGTCTTAGATTGGAATGAAACTTCACTTGTAAGATTTAAAATTAAAACATACAACCTTGGAATATATGTTTATTATTAATAAACATGTGCATTAAAATAAATGATTCTAGTAAAACATGATATATCATTTAGGAAATGGATAAATATCTTTTGACAAGATAGAATATGAATAAAATCTGTTGGAATCACTCCTAAACAGTATTTCAAGTATTTATATTTCATATGTAATAGGTAGCTTTATTATGGCCTTTATGTTTGTTTAAGGTCAAGCTTATGTAGAAGGCCCATAAGCAGATCCAAATAATAAGGAATAGGAAGGAGAGGAGTGTTGCTCTAGCTCCTTGCCTATATAAACTTCTTGTAAACCCTCATTTTGAGGGTTGGTTGTCAGTTATTCTTTCACTCATACATTACGCCTAACCGTTTCACTACTATTGTGTGTGTGCTTGTTTACTTGTTCAATCGCCTTATCTCTTCTCTTATAAGCTTGTGTTGTAAAACTAGTGACCTAACAAAGTGGTATCGAGACAAATAGTTGGGTGTACTCGTTTGTTTTGAAGTTTTGGTTTGAATCACGCGTAGAATAACGCTTATCTTTGGTTATCTTAAAACTCGTTTTTACACTTTTTAATCCAAGATTCTTGTACTTTCAATGTTTTGAGGTGTTAAAATACTTGTTTTTGGCAAAAGTTTCAAACTTTACGCGTGGATTTACGTTTTTAAGCTTGTTTTTGTTCGTGGGTGTCGTTTCACGCGTAACTTTGTTTAGTCGTTTTGGTACATCAAAATTCACACTTTTGTGTTCTTTTGGTACTATTGAAGCTATTCCATAACAAAAAGCTGGTTTAGAAACACATTTGGGCGTAATCAAAGTTACGAGTAATCCTCACGTATCAAAACCCTAATATTACGCATTAAGATTGTTCCTTGGTTTGATCTTCAATTTTTGGTTTACTCGTGTTTCTTACTTGGATAAGTGCGAAAATACGTCGACTTTGGATATCTTTGCCTTGTGAAGTGTAAAAGATCATTTGAACAAAAACCCAAAATTACGCATAAGCATAAGCTACGGCAGAAATTCTACGCATAAGATTCACTTTCTGCGTAAACTAAGGTCTACGCATAAGGTAATCCCACGATAACTTTCACGCCTAACTTTTGTCTCGCCTAACTTTAGTGCTTTTATCCTACTTACGCCGTAAGCTAAAATCTCGTGTAACTCCTCATTGTTACGCGTAACGTTTGGTGTTTTTACGCATAAGTGCTACTTGGTTCTTGTCTTTTCTACGCCTAAGGACACTTCATCAACAAAGGTTCATTCGACTACAAAGATCCATTATTACCACACAAGTTTATCATCATGTCTCAACCACCATACTCTAACTATTTCCCTCACACTTATAATCATCAACAACAACAACAATTAACTCCACAACATCAACAATGGAATCAACAACAAGCCATTTATCAACAACAATTTAATCAAACAACATACTCCATGACTTGGTGCAATTCCACAACCACAAATGGTTCAACCACCACCAAGTCTTCAAACTCTACCCTACACAAACGATTTCAATCAACATCCATCACGAAGCACTATGAAGGAACCCACTTGGTTTGCAAAGATGTGTGAAGCTTTAAGCGACCAACAATCAATTCATGAAGTCGGATCACCTGATAGACCTCGATGCTCACTCAGAAACTACGATCAATGGGTGATAAGGTTCTTTAGGTTCGTGATCCGAAGAAGCCACATGGAAAGTTCTTAAAGAAGGTTATCTTGAAGGTCCATTTGAGATGCCTACCGTCATTGTACCCGGAGATCCAACTGTTGTTCCACCGAGATGAACAAACCAACATTGCTCATTGCGATTTAAATCCTACGAACTTCTACACTATGAAGGCGATGAACTTGCAATGGAATACATCCTCTTAGGATTACCAAACCCAATTCTTCATAGTGTTGATGCTCAAAAGCGCACACAAAAATGTGGGATCATATTCGTCTTCTTATGGAAGGATCCGTACTCAATCGGGAGGATTTGGAATCCAAAATTTACTTGGCTTATGAACACTTCATGATTGAACACCGAGAGACACTAGAGTCCTATCATCATCGATTTTCGAGACATCATCAATGATTTGGATAAACACAACATCATCATGCCAAGAATGCAGTTAATACTAAGTTCCCGAGTAGTCTTGGTCCGAATGGGAGAAGTATGTCATTTTTCTCCGTCGGCGAAGAATATGCATCATTCTACTTATGGATTGTTGTCACGATTACTTGAAGCCTCATGAGAAGGAAGTTGATCGGGAAAGGATTCTCCGTGCTCAAATTGCTAAGCAAATACAACCTGGACAATCAACAACTTGCCTTATATGCTCAATGTAATTATCCTCTCAACCAAAGAACTCAACCAACTGCTTAAACACACCATCACAAAGAATAACCTCAACCTCAACAAAATCAATTGGTTCCATACAGCAACAATGCTCAAGCATATGTCGTTGAAGCTCGAGGAAATCGATTGATTCGAAGCATTGCAACAAGGATTTGTGATGATTGCTAATGCTTTTGGCCGTTACACCAACAAATCCAACAATCGTATCGTTCCTCATCTAACACACGGACTCAAGCCGTTGTGAACAATGGACGTGTTGAAGTTGTAATCATGATTATGGTCGTCGGATGGGCGGTGGTCAGGTTTAATGTGGGTAGGAATAACAATGAGCTCAAGTGGTGGAGCAGAAATGCCGAGAATCGGTTAAATGGTCTTCGATGCTACAACCGCAATGAGAAGGACACTGCTAATCATGCCCAAAGCCAAGGAATAGGCGATGCTTATTTCAAAGAGGCCTTACTTTTGTCTCTTAAGGATGAAGCGGTGGTCTCTCACAAACAAAACGAGCTTTATGGCGGATGCACTCGGATGATGATATGGAGGATTTGCGGGCTAATGCAAACAATTATGTTGATGCCAATATGCATGAGCGCATATGAGTGATACAAAGCCCAATGTATGACACCGATGGCTTGTCTCAGTGCCGAACAAACCATCATCATATCGAACTAATATCTCGCCAATATCTCAGATCCAAGCGCGGATCAAACTGCTCAAAATGAGTCTTCACATCCTCGTGCGATGATTTTCAAGTTAACCACAGTAGTTACATTTGGCGCATCAAGATGACCTCATGGTTTCCTTTGATAATCAAATTGACTTCGTGGTGGTACTTCGAGGATCTAAAGAATGATCATGTTGAGACTCACGTTGAACAAGATGATCTGTTGCCTCATCCGGATTTTGCTCGGTTAATTCAAGACCATAAAATCAAAATGGAGGAATGTTATGCATTAAATCAATCCTTAAAAAGTAAAAATGCACTGTTAACCAAGGATTTTGAATGTTTACAAATGCAACTCAACTTTTCAAAACTCAAGAAAACAGTGAAAAAGGTTTTGAAGCCGCTTTTGCAAAATCTCATCAAACGAAAAATATTTAGAGACATCGTGATCTGGCGTCGAAGAATGCTTTGTTGTCCGAATTAGAACAAGAAACATGAACATAAAAAGCAAATTAACGCTCTCACCTTGGAAAATCAAAATGCTAAGGTGAGTTGTTAAATTGTCAAAAGCAGTTCTCCACATACAAAAGCATTCAACTAATCGGGTAGATGACCTTCTTGGTGTAAATTCTCGGTTTGCAAAACAAACTTAAAGAGTTTAAAGCTGTTGTTTACAAACATGGTGAATCGATGTAGACTATTGAAAAGTTTACCTTAAAACCTAATCCAAATGGATATGGAAAAATCTAGGCGATTACAAACCAAAGCTTTCCTCAAAACATTCAAACCGACTCCTGAAGTTTCGGTCGAGAATACAAAATTGATAATCTTGTCATGAGTGTTGTTGAATATCATCGTCAAGAGGAATTAGATGCACAAGGCAGTCGATCAAAATTAAAAATGTTGTTTACAACAAACCTTTAATTATAAAAGCAGCGATCACTTTTCGTCACACCAGTGATTCTTAACACACCACGGGTTATCATCAAAACACGAGTCTTATTGTTAATCCCAAAGCAGTCTTTGCACAAACTTATGGTCCTTTACCTTCATTGGTGAAGTAAACTCAAAACTGAAAATCGAAAAATTCTTTGATATTTTGACATTTTCATGGTCGACCTCAAAATTTTACAACATGAGATAGAATATCGATCCGAAATCAAAGTTGAACATTTTCAATCGCCTCTGGCGCGAGAACAAAGAGACATTTTCGGAAAAATCTTTTACCTAATGTTAAAAACTTGAAAAGTTGTGCAATTGCACTCGAAAAGGATTTTCATAAGGAACTTGGGTAATGAAAAACGTTTTAGAAAGCAGAAACATCTATTACTAACACAAAAGCAAAAGAAATCAAGTTGAGAAAAGATGTTGATCGACTCTTGGAAGATGTTATATGTGCCGATATCCATAATGTTGTGCTACTCTATTCGTTTGCCATATGCATCCGATCATATCTCACTGATATTGTTGAAGCTGTTGTAATCATTGATAACACCGATAATGTGCTTCGGATCGAGTCTTTAAAGGCGATAATAAATGATTACACGAAATTAACAATGCAAACGTCGTCTTCATTGGTGTGAAAAGATATTCACAACCATCAACTTAGTTTTCAAAAGAAAATTGCTGTTGAGTGAAAAATCTTCGATCCTAAAATTGAGCACTGGATGATCAAAGCGTGTCTTTGAAAAGTCAAATCTCAAAATATGAACAAGAACTTTAAAAGTTAAGCAGAATATGGTGTCATATTTGATTTACTCAAAAGACTCGAGATGAAGCATCAAACGAACTTGATCACTATCTTGCTACACTAGAGAAGTCATGAATTTTCTTGGTAATCTTCGTTCGCAAATCAAAATCGATTCACACCATCTCTAAGTTACGGAAATGTTAGGAAAGTATGAACAACTTCCGCCTCTTGTGATTAAGATATTAGCACCAATACACTTAGTAATCGTGAACCTAGAATTCCAACCGCCAAATCACAAGTTGCTAATGTGTTTCCTCTCTCGAAACAGGAATAGTTGCATTTTTTCCAAGCGTCCGCGACTTCACAGCCCTCAGAGCACTCAATCGAAGAATAGGAAGTTGCGACCTAAGAAAAGATCAATAAGGAATGCTAAAGTGAAGAACACCCTAGGAATCTGAATAAAACTCATGTTACTTCCACTATAGATGTTGCGTCGGAAAATGTAATAGAAATAGTGATGTAACAAATGCTAAACCGTTAAGTACCTTTGATATTCGACCGATGCACCTTG